>JAQFVV010000029.1:7372786-8088349 GCA_028023455.1 Epiperipatus broadwayi
AATCATAAAGGAAGTTGTAGGGCATCCAAGTTTAAACCCTACAAGGTCCAGTTCTAAAAGCTTTAAACAGAGAAAGAATGGGTCAACAATTATATGCTTTACTTGTTTGTGTGTTGATAGAAAGGTAATACACACATTTAAACTATTTAATATTTAAATTTTCTTTAAAAAGCAAAGTTATAATGCATACATATAGGCAATGTATGTGTAAATTATTTAATTGTTTTATATTTCAAATATTAAACATTTTAACTTTCTTTAAAACTAACCTATGCTTGATCAATTCTAATATTTTATTCTATACTTTTATTTTGCTTTTCTTTAATTATAAGTGGGATTTAAAAGTTACAGATTTAATTAAATAATTGGGTTATAATTACTAAGCTAGCAATTATAGTATTTAAGGTTAGTTTATGAATGATTTGAAAGAATGCAGGATGTGTGTACATTACATACAAAATTTTACATTTCCTAAATATTGAAAGAAAAGGAAGTATTAAATCTGTTAAATTATTTTTTTTTGTACAATTTTTTTTGTTAAAAGAGGAAATCTGTTTAATCAGATATCGATCTTTGTAGTGAAATTTTTTGTAAATGATTGTCACTTTGGAGCTATAATTTTTGAAATGGTCTTATCAAGATCTAAAGAAGGAAGCTCAAAGATTTGAAGTGTTACCTGGATGTTAAAAAGAAAGAAAAAACAAAAGAAAGGAAATAAGAATTGAGTCTATTTTTTTTTTTAAAACAAAAGTGTCTGGAAAAAGGATTAAACTTTTCAGTTGAAAAATACTATAGTTGAAAATAAATTAGAGATCTAATTAAAACAAATTTGTCCAAAAATAGCAAGTGATGCTATCTCTGATTGGTTAAGGTAGCTAAAAATTGGATATAAAAAGCTGTCTTGAATTATTATTATTGTGATTGATTCAGATTATTAAACTATAATATTGAATGTTGAAAATATAAAAAAATGGCTTGCTAGAAAAATTATATGTATATTCCATTTGCCGGACCATCTGGGGAAGCTGCACATCACATAGGAAAGAAAAGATGTGTCTAAAATAATATTCTACACCTTTCAACTGACCAGATAAATAAGATGTTTTTAATAGAAGGAAGAAAGCATTCACCTGCATTCAAAGAAGATGAATTAATCTACTGATAAATATTAATCATCAAGTCCAATTAATTGTTACAACAACTGATTTTAAACTCAAGAAAATTTACAAATGGGAAAACAACTGCTGTATTTCATCCACATGCTTGACAGGAAGAGAAGAAAATTTAATATAATGATTTCCAAATTGTCCACTAAAGCAAATAACCTCAATAGAGTCACCATCATCAAATAGTTATCAACCTCAAGAAAGAGATTGTTCCCAGTAAAACGGAAATGGTAGCTGAGAAATATAAGCATTATACAAGACAAGTTTGAACCCTTGGAAATTCGCCACAAACAAAAGATCGGTAATATGACTTTTTATATCTATTTTCTTTATGATATCAGTCTTAATAAACATTTTAGCAATAAAGTGGTATATTTTTATTTAAAGAACTTTTAAAGACTATTCAGATCGATTAAAACAAGAATGTCTTACTAATAATAACTTTGAGCTTCATAAATTATCTTGAATGTATCAAAATTATATGTTTATTAATTTTACAGTTATGAAATATGAATATGTAAAACAATTTTTTTTTTTATGGTATTATGATTTTAGTTTTAACTAATATATTATTATTTTGGTTTTAAATAATATTTTGTTATCATGGGATAAAACACGCACATACATAATAATATTTTTATATGTGTATAATTGGAAGTGAATGTGGAATAATGAGTAGTATTAGAATATTAGATTATTTTGTTTCAAGTTCAGTATAGATTTCAGCGCTTGGAAGGGAGGGGGAGAAAATAATTTAAAACTTTTTTCTAAAACTTGCTCTTTCAATTTTACTAACATTTTTTTTTTACATTCTATTTACATGTTGGATTTTAAAGTATGTGTGCTAATGAGCAGATAATATTTTTTGTCTTGAAATACTTCTCATGGTCAATGTGACGTCCAACTTAATACAAAATACATTTGAAGGGAAAGGGGGAAGAACTTAAAATTAATCTGAGGATTGTTATATAATCAATTATTATTATTATTCATGTCAATTTTCATATTTATCTAGAAATTTTTATGTATATGTTAGAAATGTAGTAATAAATATTAGTTTGTTTTATTAAACGAGGCGTATATATTTCATTAAGTGTAGTCTTTGTTAAGTGTGATTATTCATCATCATCAATGGTTGAATATTAGTTATTTAAGATATAAGTAAGTATGCTAAAATTAAGCAATAATTATGAATTTCTTTATAAAAATTAGTTTTATGTTTAGGCTTAGTCCTAGAGCTGTAGTTGAAACCCTTGTCATTATCGTTATTATTATCATCATCATCATCGTCATCAACGTTTTAATTAATGAGCTGTTTAACTGTTTAAAGGCCATAAATAAATATTGATTTTATAATATTTAGTGATTTCTTAGTATTATTATAACCACATCCCATCATCTATTTCATGCAAGGATGAGTGAATTGCCATCCTAAATTAGTTATATATAATCTGAGCTAGTGAACTTATAAAAATATTGAAACACATTTGTTATGTTAAGATCTGAGAAATGATTTATGTCTAATATACTCCACTTTGGTTTAAAGATGTTTTACTTTTACCTAACTATTAGTGCTTATAGTGATATGGCTCAAAAAGCAAAATCTCTCATTTTTATTAGAAATAAAGTACCAAAAGGGATTCAAACCCGGTACATGTGAAAGGTTATCAGATATAACCGTGTCTAGATTCAGATAATCTAGTGGCGCCCTGCTAGACCATATTCACTTAGTATTTGTTTAAACATGCACTTAACATCAAACCAAGAAATGAAAGTGGATAAGATCTACTGCCTGTATACCTGAGTTATATTTTATTGAATTACTAGTGTACTCACTTCACATGATTGCATATAATACTGGTTATTAATAATTTGCTCATAATTTGCTTATAATTCTTGATAGTGTTATATTTTGAACCTTTACTTAGTTATTTCTATTTGAACTCTTTAATTTTGGTTACAATGGACACCCAACTGGGGCCTGATATTTTACCATATACCTGAAAAAGAGAGTCTATAGAGTGATGGGAGATGTGTGGTTAAAAATAGAGAAATTTTTTTTTAGTAAAATTTTTTTTTTTCAGTAAAAATTTTTTTTTGTCTTACAAAATTTTCTTGGCCAAACAGTCTTATTTTAGATGATGATGTTTAATATGATTTAATTTTTCATTGATGATGATAAAATGGGTACAGCCATAAAACAGCTTAGTTTTTTTTTTTTTTTTTTTTATCAATTTTGAAAATAGAGATGAATATCACAACTTAAGACAAAGGTGAAATAAATAATAGATTTTTTTTGTGGAACATTAAAATGATTTATTGCCAGATAGGATAGGCATAGTAATAGTGATGAATTATGGAATAGTAGTCTCATGTGTGTTTGGGGAGTTCATTTTGTAAAAAGTCTATGATTTTAGAGGTTTGATTGGATGGTTGATCGTTGGAGTTTGGTTGGTTAGATTGCAGTTTTGATGATGAGTGGAGAGTTTTGTCATTGCCTTGAGAATGCTATGTATTTCGTGTAACTTATGAATGATCAAACCCATTCACTGCTCCAACCCAATTTATATGTTATCTTTATTTTATCATGAAGCAGTTAACAGCAGACCTGCCATGATACCAGCCTATAAGTCTCCAAGAGAGAGAGCACGGCATAGTTTTCCAATCAAGTTTATATGTTATTCTTATTTTATCATGAAGCAGTTAACAGTAGTCCTGCCATGATATCAGCCTATAAGTCTCCAAGAGAGAGAGCAAGGTTTCGTTTTTGTAGTCTATAATAAGCAGGGCATTCCTTGATACTTGCCACATAAGACTCCAAGAGAGAGAGCAAGGCATAGTTTATCTATTTTAGCCCCTAAGACTTAAAATACATCTTTTATTGCAACAGAGTTTGCTTCATTCAATCAAGGGTTGTGGTAGTTAATAGTGATCGAATTGGGATGATCTTCTGAGTGCTCGTGATGCATTGTGTGATTATAGTGCTGTGACTGAATTCTTTTATTTATCTCAAGATTGTGAACTGCTAGTCATTCTGTGGACTGTCAATATCTGTCGGATTTCTGGGAGAATGGATGAATGTATAATTTGGGCTATTACAGACAGACATGCACTATATAGATTATTGTTGTGTAGTTCATTAAATAAGGATATTAAAATTTTTTTTTGTTGTTGTATTTGTAAATGCATAATAAGGTGAAAATCAAATCAGTCAGTTGGTCAGAATAGGTGTCAGACAGGGAGAAGATGTGTGGATTTTTGATGGTCAGGGAAGTACAGATGGGATATACATAGTTTTATAACATGAGTGAACTAAATTATAGTATGGAAGAGGTTATGGAAGAGGAAGGTGCCCCAATACCAGGAATCAGTGATCGTTTTCATACTGAAGAAGAGGATGGGGAGGTTTTCTTAAAAACACAAAAGGAAAGAGAGGAAGTAGAGGAAGATGCCTTTAATGTTAGTAGCAGTAATACGGCCTCAAGTGTGGAAGTAGATGAGGAGTCAGAAGTGGGCCAGGCTCAAATAGCAAAGATGGCACCATCAGACATGGACATGATAATGCAGATGCTCAGAAGTATGAGAGAAGATAGTAAGCAAAGTACGGTCAATCTAGAACAACTTGAGAAAAATATAGAAAGTCTAAGAGAAGATAGTAAGCAAGGGATGGTAAATCTAGAACAAAAGATAGAGAAAAATAATAAAAGTATGGTAAATCTAGAACAAAAGATGGAGAAAAATATAGAAAGTCTAAGAGAAGAGAGTAAGAAAAGTATGGAAAGTCTAGGACAAAGGATATGTCAATCCATAGAGAGCATAATAGAAGGTAGTCAAAGATCACTAGTGTTAAAAGATAAGCTAGATTGTCAGACTACTGATAATAGAGAAAGGAGCGAGAGATTAGAGGAAGAAATAGGTAAATCAGCTAATATACTGATAGAGGAGAGTAGATCACAAGAAGTGGAAAGGCCAATAGTAGCCATAAAATCTAATCTCCCAGTAAAGAAAGTAAATGAGATGATGACCAAAGAGCAGATTGGGATAGATCATGAAGTGAAAAGAAGGAAAAGAGAGTTGGAGGAAAAACTTCATGCATCCAATAAGATGATTGATTTAAGAGAGGCAATAAGGGAGATGAAACCAGTTATTTTAGAAAGAGAGCAAAAGTTTCAACAGTCTGTAGTTCTCAATCTAGTAACAAACCAGCATGTGTGGTTTCAAAAATCTGTCTTCTTAAATAGATTGGAGATACCTTATATATGGTATAGAGAGGCAATCTCTCTGAAAAATGTAAATGTCCAAATCTCTCTGAAAAATTCAACTGCTCTGGAAAAGTCAAAAATAAGTTATATCTGGTACAGAGAGGCAATCTCTCTGAAAAATGTAAATGTCCAGTGTGTATCAGACAGAGAATCAATCTCTCTGAAAAATTTAAATGCTCTGTTAAATTTAAGTGTGCCTTATATTTGGTACAAAGAGTCAACCTTTTTAGAGAGTTTAAAAATAAATTATACATGGCACAGAGAATCAATCTCTCTGGAAGATGTAATGAATTATATCTGGTACAGAGAGTCAATCTCTCTGAAGAGTTTAAATGTCCATTATATATGGGACAGAGAATCTATCTCTCTGAAAAATGTAAATGCTCTGGAAAATTTAAATGTGCCTTATATATGGTACAAAGAGTCAACCTTTCTAGAAAATTTAAAAATAAATTATACATGGCCCAGAGAATCAATCTCTCTGGAAGATTTAAGGATGAAGTATATATGGTACAAAGAGTCAACCTTTCTAGAAAATTTAAAAATAAATTATACATGGCCCAGAGAATCAATCTCTCTGGAAGATTTAAGGATGAATTATATATGGTACAGAGAGTCAATCTTTCTGGAAAGTTTAAAAATAAAGTATGTATGGTATAGAGAGTCAATCTCTCTGAAAAACTTCAAGGCATATTATGTATGGTACCAAGAGTCCATATTTCTAAATGGAGTTTGTAATAGGAGGTTATATAAAATAATTCCTCCAGATATGTTTTATAAATATCCAGTCAAGATGAAAAATGGAAATATTAAAAAGGGACTGGATGTACAGGTGCATTTTTATGCAGACCACAATATGGTTTGAAAAGAAAAAGCCATTCCAAATTACCAAGAAAATAGGAGAGAATGCCTTTATGCTTGCTGCTCTTGATGGGAATAAGGGGACCTATAATGCTAGGAGTTTGATCCCTTATACTTCAGCAGAATAGCCTGGCAAAGATCTCCAAATAAATTATTTTTAGGTTTTTTAATGAAAAATATATTTACCAGTAGTTAATTTTTTTATATATATATTATAAGTGTTTATTATTATTAGTGTATTTATTAGTTAGGATTTTTTTTTAAAATATAGTTAAAACAAAAGTGCTGATGATTTTATCCGAAGGGGGAGAAAGTTGTGCCATTACAATTTGGTCACTAGCCAAATTTATAGTAATGTGCATGTAGAAAAGGTAAAACAAAATCATCATCACAATTTTATATAACCATAAAGGAAGTTGTAGGGCATCCAAGTTTAAACCCTACAAGGTCCAGTTCTAAAAGCTTTAAACAGAGAAAGAATGGGTCAACAATTATATGCTTTACTTGTTTGTGTGTTGATAGAAAGGTAATACACACATTTAAACTATTTAATATTTAAATTTTCTTTAAAAAGCAAAGTTATAATGCATACATATAGGCAATGTATGTGTAAATTATTTAATTGTTTTATATTTCAAATATTAAACATTTTAACTTTCTTTAAAACTAACCTATGCTTGATCAATTCTAACATTTTATTCTATACTTTTATTTTGCTTTTCTTTAATTATAAGTGGGATTTAAAAGTTACAGATTTAATTAAATAATTGGGTTATAATTACTAAGCTAGCAATTATAGTATTTAAGGTTAGTTTATGAATGATTTGAAAGAATGCAGGATGTGTGTACATTACATACAAAATTTTACATTTCCTAAATATTGAAAGAAAAGGAAGTATTAAATCTGTTAAATTATTTTTTTTTGTACAATTTTTTTTGTTAAAAGAGGAAATCTGTTTAATCAGATATCGATCTTTGTAGTAAATTTTTTGTAAATGATTGTCACTTTGGAGCTATAATTTTTGAAATTGTCTTATCAAGATCTAAAGAAGGAAGCTCAAAGATTTGAAGTGTTACCTGGATGTTAAAAAGAAAAAAAAAAACAAAAGAAAGGAAATAAGAATTGAGTCTATTTTTTTTTTAAAACAAAAGTGTCTGGAAAAAGGATTAAACTTTTCAGTTGAAAAATAATTTAGTTGAAAATAAATTAGAGATCTAATTAAAACAAATTTGTCCAAAAATAGCAAGTGATGCTATCTCTGATTGGTTAAGGTAGCTAAAAATTGGATATAAAAAGCTGTCTTGAATTATTGTTATGGTGATTGATTCAGATTATTAAACTATAATATTGAATGCTGAAAATATAAAAAAAATGGCTTGCTAGAAAAATTATATGTATGTCCCATCGATTCCAGACCGTCTGGGGAAGCTGCACATCACATAGGAAAGAAAAGATGTGTCTAAAATAATATTCTACACCTTTCAACTGACCAGATAAATAAGATGTTTTTAATAGAAGGAAGAAAGCATTCACCTGCATTCAAAGAAGATGAATTAATCTACTGATAAATATTAATCATCAAGTCCAATTAATTGTTACAACAACTGATTTTAAACTCAAGAAAATTTACAAATGGGAAAACAACTGCTGTATTTCATCCACATGCTTGACAAGAAGAGAAGAAAATTTACTATAATGATTTCCAAATTGTCCACTAAAGCAAATAACCTCAATAGAGTCACCATCATCAAATAGTTATCCACCTCAAGAAAGAGATTGTTCCCAGTAAAACGGAAATGGTAGCTGAGAAATATAAGCATTATACAAGACAAGTTTGAACCCTTGGAAATTCGCCACAAACAAAAGATCGGTAATATGACTTTTTATATCTATTTTCTTTATGATATCAGTCTTAATAAACATTTTAGCAATAAAGTGGTATATTTTTATTTAAAGAACTTTTAAAGACTATTCAGATCGATTAAAACAAGAATGTCTTACTAATAATAACTTTGAGCTTCATAAATTATCTTGAATGTATCAAAATTATATGTTTATTAATTTTACAGTTATGAAATATGAATATGTAAAACAATTTTTTTTTTTATGGTATTATGATTTTAGTTTTAACTAATATTATTATTTTGGTTTTAATAATATTTTGTTATTATGGGATAAAACACGCACATACATAATAATATTTTTATATGTGTATAATTGGAAGTGAATGTGGAATAATGAGTAGTATTAGAATATTAGATTATTTTGTTTCAAGTTCAGTATAGATTTCAGCGCTTGGAAGGGAGGGGGAGAAAATAATTTAAAACTTTTTTCTAAAACTTGCTCTTTCAATTTTACTAACATTTTTTTTTACATTCTATTTACATGTTGGATTTTAAAGTATGTGTGCTAATGAGCAGATAATATTTTTTGTCTTGAAATACTTTTCATGGTCAATGTGACGTCCAACTTAATACAAAATACATTTGAAGGGAAAGGGGGAAGAACTTAAAATTAATCTGAGGATTGTTATATAATCAATTATTATTATTATTATTCATGTCAATTTTCATATTTATCTAGAAATTTTTATGTATATGTTAGAAATGTAGTAATAAATATTAGTTTGTTTTATTAAACGAGGCGTATATATTTCATTAAGTGTAGTCTTTGTTAAGTGTGATTATTCATCATCATCAATGGTTGAATATTAGTTATTTAAGATATAAGTAAATATGCTAAAATTAAGCAATAATTATGAATTTCTTTATAAAATTTAGTTTTATGTTTAGGCTTAGTCCTAGAGCTGTAGTTGAAACCCTTGTCATTATCGTTATTATTATCATCATCATCATCGTCATCAACGTTTTAATTAATGAGCTGTTTAACTGTTTAAAGGCCATAAATAAATATTGATTTTATAATATTTAGTGATTTCTTAGTATTATTATAACCACATCCCATCATCTATTTCATGCAAGGATGAGTGAATTGCCATCCTAAATTAGTTATATATAATCTGAGCTAGTGAACTTATAAAAATATTAAAACACATTTGTTATGTTAAGATCTGAGAAATGATTTATGTCTAATATACTCCGCTTTGGTTTAAAGATGTTTTACTTTTACCTAACTATTAGTGCTTATAGTGATATGGCTCAAAAAGCAAAATCTCTCATTTTTATTAGAAATAAAGTACCAAAAGGGATTCAAACCCGGTACATGTAAAAGGTTATCAGATATAACCGTGTCTAGATTCAGATAATCTAGTGGCGCCCTGCTAGACCATATTCACTTAGTATTTGTTTAAACATGCACTTAACATCAAACCAAGAAATGAAAGTGGATAAGATCTACTGCCTGTATACCTGAGTTATATTTTATTGAATTATTAGTGTACTCACTTCACATGATTGCTATAATACTTGTTATTAATAATTTGCTCATAATTTGCTTATAATTCTTGATAGTGTTATATTTTGAACCTTTACTTAGTTATTTTTTTTTTTGATGATTCTTTAATTTTGTTACAATATATATGGGAGATAGTGATCTGGACCAACTGATGAGTGCTGGCATGAGATACATATATTGGAGATCATTTATCTTTTTCACATGTATGTGGTCATGTGCACTGATAGTATAAGATGGAGTGGATAGCTGTAAGGAATTTGAAAGTCTGATTTCAAGTCCTATCTAATTACATTAAATTTAGTATTGATAATATCTGTAATTAAATATTACATATTCTGCCCATCCCTCTTTTGTGTATTTAAATAGACATATTAAGGTACTATATGTGAGGATTCAGAGTGACTTAAAGTCAACATGGGTATGACAATAATATTGGCATCAACAAGGACTTTAATCATTTCATCCTTGGATTTTCAATGATATGGATGGCTGAAGGTTGGAGAGTAGGGAAGACTGAAGTTTGTGCATTAAAGTTTGAAGATTTTCTATCTTACTATAACCTGAGCATTGATTGTATATATGTATGGGAGATGAGATCTGGACCAATTGATGAGTGCTGGTTCCACACAAAATATGTACATATATTAGAGCTCATTTATCTTTTTTCCATGTATGTGATCATGTGTATGTTGTATAAGATGGAGTGGATAGCTGTAGAAAGTTTAAAAGTCCAACTTCAAGTCCTCTCTAATTACATTAAATTTAGTATAGACAATATACATGTAATTAATCATTATATACATATATATTGAAACTGCATGGGTTTCATGGCATATAACAACATAGTAGTGTGTGCACACATATATATAAAGTTGAAAGCAAAAGTAGAAATAGTCACAAACAAAAATTTTTGTAGTTATTTTCTACATTTCACTGGAATAACAATAAAGAATTAATTAATTAATTTTGAATTTAAAATAAAATTTTATTATAAATTAAACATTTAAAAAGGTCTAATTAATATTTGATTAATTTTTATTTTGAAATTAAAACAAGCATGTTTTGTTAAAATAGATTGACTGATAATTATAAAATTCCACTATCTATTTTATAAATCTTTTTTTAAAATAAAGCTTGTAGATCATACTTTGATATCATTCAAAAGTTGCTTTTAAAAGAATTAAAGTGAATTGAAAAGATAGAAATTGACCAAGATATGAAAAACATTTTTAGACTATTTTTTCTAAAGAGTTCCAAGAGTTGGACAGATTATGACAGATACTACTATGGAAATATAACTGAAGGCAATATGGTGGAGTTTGACTTCACATGGAAGTAAAGGGTCCACTTCCAGTGTTTAATAGGTATAAAGTAGACAAAACAGCTAACTTAACTGAAGTCTATCCAATTCTAGATTAGATTGAATGCCAAATTACCTGAATTATACCTTTATTGATGATGACTATAAACCAGTCTCACCAAGACCAGTTCACCAAAAGAAACCCTCAGCTTGCTGAAGAATTAGTTTATACATATGCTGATTTATCTGTATACAGAGAAGCACAAATAAATTATATATATGAAGCACATAGGGTGAGTAGTGTTATATATATTGAAAATGACATTTTAAATAATTCTGCTAGGGAAAATGACATTTAAAATCTAGAATTTAAAAGTAATAAAGTAAATAACTTTTGCTTGAATTAAAAATCAAAAAGTAAAGAATTGATTCATAAACTCAAAAGTATTTCTCAATTGGAAAACAAAGAAATTTGCTGGATTATTTTTTTTAGAGAAGTTTGTAATTAGTTAATCAACAGCAACCTTTCAAAGACTGATTTTATCTTCTTTTTTTTTTTTTTTTAAAAAGAGAAGAATGAAAAGAACTTTTATGAATTTTATGTGTTTTCAAGATGGAATTGATTCTGAAAATGTTTTTAATAATTTTATTATTTTGATAAATTAAAATCGCTAGATCCATGTCAGTGTGCACATAACATTCCCATGTGCACACATGTGTTAAACCAATCATTAATTATGTATTATAAGAAAAAAAATAAATTTCATTTATAGGTTTATGACTATTTAAATGTTAATAAATTATTATACTGCAGATCTGTGTGATGATATATGTGTTTTATGTGAACCGAGTATGAGGTATTTGTAGCATTAAAACGTGATAACTTAAAATTTTTATTATTATATGACAATACCAAAATGCTCAGAAATTACGCCTCATTTCTGCGTGCATTTACCAATGCATGTCAGATAGACATGTTATGTAAATTTTAATCATTTATTTTATTTTATATGATCATTGAAATATATTCATCAATTGTATGGCATGTCTATGTGCATATACCAATGTGTGTCAGGTAGACACATATGTAAATTTTAATCATTTATTTTATTTTTATATGATTCAAATATGTCCAGAAATTATAAAAGTGTGTGAATATATAGGTGTTTTATATTGGAACATATATGTAAATCATAATCTAATAACTTGAATTTTATTTTTATGTTAATCAAAATCAGAAGGCATAATTCATATGTGTATAGCCATATTCTGCAGACTTTCATTTCATTTATTTTTGTTATTAATAAACTGACATTTCCTTGTTAAAATTATTCCAATGAATTGATTTAATCCTAAGATAGTTTTAGAATATTATATGTTACATCATCTCTTGCTCACAGTAACAGTTACAGAGCTTGTGTTCTCTGAGATATGTGCATGATGGTCTATTATATGAAAGCGGTGTGTATTAATGTATGGGAGCCAGTTGATGATTATAACCTTGGATCAGTGTAAGGAGGATATCCTTTAAAGTCCATACACTACATTTTATTTAGTTTAGTCTCTATTAGACATTGTTTATAGTTGGCCAGTATATCAATGGTACTAAATGGCCAGAGCATTGATGATGATCAGCATGTTTTATTATCCCAGCATCATTTTTATTGTTATATATTCTGATGGATTAGTACTTACGTTTGTGCATCCAAGTTATGTTTAAATAATTGCCTCAATCTAGAAAGGGCTAAATAGTTAGCCTGGTTTACAGTAGGCCCATTTCAAATCCAGTCACCATATTGACTGTTGATTTAGTTTTATTGTTGATCATTCACGATGATGAATGAGTTATACTTATTTATAATGTTGGTGAACTTATTAATTTCTGAGTGATCTCATACTCATTACTTTTTCATTGCTTTACATTACTTTATAGAACATTTTATATTTTACATTCTGTAACTGATGATTGACTTGGAGTTGATGAGAATGAATGCCATCCCATTTTCTGTACCATTACTATATATAAAACTATGTAGTTGATTTGCTAACAAATTTTTCTCCATAATTTTTTTTCTTTTCTAATTTGATTAATGTTAAAACCTCAGATTAGTTAGCATTAAATCTCATGATTTATTGTAGTCATTGTAAGGCATTTTAACTGTCTTTTTTTTTTTTTAAAAAAAAAAGGCATATTTATATATAGCATCCATTGGGTAGAAATTTAACATTATCATTATTTCAGAGGTTTCTGGCATTTCAAATCTGCTCCATGGTTATCCACAAGAAACTTAGGAAAATCAAACTTTTGCTCTACTCTTCCATGTAATTTGAAAAGACAACAGATTGGTACACTTCTTTCACAAATTAGAATTTCACTGACTCTTTGCTTATTTTAAAATTTTATTTATGCTCTTTTATCAAGCTCTATTTTTATCTAGAATTTGATTATCTTTAAGAATTAACTTGTATTTTTACTGACTGGTATAAATAAGTTTTTCTCTTTAATTAATCAAACCAAAATAATAATGAAAAATTTTCTAATTAATCTAAAATAATTTATTTTTCAAAAATTTTGATCAAAGTGATTTATTTTTTGTTTAGTCTCCTTTAATTAATAATAGTACTATAAAAGAATTCTTTTATCTATTTTTTTTTTATATAAAAACATCCTCAATTACAATAATTAAGATTTTAATCAAATTAAAACAATTTTAGTCTCTAAGAAATAAATAAAAATAAAAAATTACTTTATTTTCTTTCATTTAAATATTTAATACAAAAATAAAATGTTTTATAATTTTAAATGAATATATCTGGGCCAACTGATGAGTGCTAGTTAGCACAAAATGTGCATCTTGGGGATCATACATCTTTTTCATATGTCTTTGGTCATATGTTTATGGTTACATTCCTCCACAAGATGTTAAAAGTGGATAGAAACCAGTTCCTATCTTGCATTACACTACAGAAATATAATTTTGAATATGTTTTACCTTTAATTTCTCTTAAAATTAGTTTGTACCAATTATTTTTCATGCATACACACACATACACATGAAATCTATTTCTCAATATTTTTAAACTACTAAATTTTTAAACCAATTTAAGTGTGCATGATTCTATACTGACAATAGTAACTATTCTAAGCCTCAACTGCTTTTCCTACCTATACCATTTGCTTTGGCAATGAAATGTTTCAATATTACATTATAACTCCTAACTATAATAGTTCATGATTATGATTGAGATTCTATTGAGTTCTCATAAACTAAGCAATTTATTGTAATAGTGTAATAGTACAGAACATATTTATTTAACAATAAGTTCCATATGCATATCTGATGGCTATAATAAACAGATGTTATAAATAAATGTATCTAGATTTTATGGCTATATGTTGATGTCACTTATAGTTTTCTATTGATATCTTTTTATCTCATCCAATCACATTCTATTTCCTCAATGATTTTAATTTAAGAGCTTTTGTGTAGTCTTAATTATGATACTGTACACTATATGCACTATTTTAGCAAGTTATATAAGTATTAAAATTTATTTACATATATTTGTTTATATATTGTATTTTATGTTATATATTTATTGACTGTTCATAAGTCATCAAACTATAAAACTTAATATAACTGACCCATAATTTAAGTCAACTTTAAATATATTTAGAAACAATGAAGAAAATCTTATCTTAATTAATTAAATGTAAATGCAAAACAAAATTTGACCTAAAAGTAAATATATCTAAGTCTAAAGTAATAATTACAATTGATGATAAAATAAAAGGTAATAGCTAGTTAAAGAATAATACACCATGTTTAGTACTTTTATATTTTTGGATAGTTGATAATCAGACAATGAAAATAGTGACATACAACATCAGAAGTAAAATAGCAGTGAAGAATTAGGTTTTAATAATTATAAATTATTTTATGATTTATTTAAATTATATTTAAAAAAGAGAAAATAATGGAGATTTGAGAGATGAAACAAACAATTTGGAAAGATAAATTATGTAAAAGTATTGAAAAAAATACATGAAAAGAGATTATATAATAATGAAATTATGAAGCTAAAAAAAACTGCAGTGGTACCAAGATATGTTGAAAAATCTGTGGAGAGTATGAGGAAGAAAAAAATGATGGATAATTAAAAGGAAAAAAAAGGGCAAATGACAAGAATAACTTGTAGACATTTTTCACTGCAGAATCTGCCTTTTGTTAAATAAATTAATGGTGATAAATTAGTTTAATACTAATGTACAAAGCAATCAATCAATTAATTTGCAATAAAACATATATTGTCATTCATATATATGTATATGCTTCACATTTTACATCTCTTTCTAAGATATAAAAATGTTTTAACATGTAGATGACTTCATCTATGATTACCATAAGATAAGAATATTAATCTCATATAATCATGTTTTTCTTGCATTATCAGATATCTGCTAGCAATTAATTGATGGTTATTTTATTTATTTTTAAATTAAAATTTATTGACACAATAAGATGATATATATAACTATTATAATTTCTTTATATAATACTAAAAATAATCAAAACAAATCAACTAACAAAAACAAATTGGGGGAGGGGGGGATTCAATTATATCATGTCATAATTACAGACTTCATATATAATCTCAATAATTGTTAAAATTTCTTTATATATATTTTTTCTTACATTTTATAAATAAGTAAATATAAAACTTTAAAATAATTGTGTATATGAAATTTCAGTTATATAGATCTAATATAAATCTTTTTTTTCTTAATAAGCAAAGATCAGAAATATTATTTTTATTGTTTGTATATTTGAGTAGCCATACAAAAATAAAAATAAAATTTAGCATGAGAACTTACTTTTAATATGTTAGATGTAGTTTACACACAAATCTTCTCAAATATTAATGCATCCATATATAATATTATTTATTAAAAGTTATAAATTCTGAATGGCCAGATTATCTAGAATCATTTAATAAACTTGCAAATAACACACTTCCAGACCAAACTACTAGTTAAACAAAAAGTGAATTCCCTTTTATTAGTTCCAGGTTCAGATATAAATAGTGAATCAGTCATTGATATTTCAAAGAGTTGAATCTTAGCAAAGCCTCAATCTCTAACTAACCCACACTTTTAGATGGCAAGCTAAGTGCAAATTCTATTAATTTTAACAACTATATAAATAAACAACAGTTATTAAATGTATAATGCTAAGAATACATAATAATATTTTAAGTGCTATAAATTCAAATACATATACTGTGGGAATATTTACAAATTAAACCTAATTGAGTTTAATAAACTTGCAAATAATGTCTTTACTAATCAATTTATTAGTAAGATAAAAAGTGAATTTCCTTATATCCAGTTCCAGTTTATGTGGATAGTAAATCAATTATTGACATTTCAGATGGGTGAAATATTGCTTTAATGATGATCTTATCAAATCTTAATTTAACTGAAATATTAATGATTGATTGACTAAAACACATAAAAACTTGTAATCAGATAAAAATGAATTCAATTTTTATCTTTAGTCAGAAAAACATTATTTACAAGTCAATTAAATGCTTCTAAAAATAAAAACTTGTGAATGTTTATCATGATATGAGCATTTGAAGTTTATAAATATTAAAATGTTATAATATATTCTTATTTGCTCTACCTTTTCAAAAATTGTTTTTCTCTAAAAAGTCAAACATTTAGATGTCTTATTATGAATGGATAGTTGAATTATATCAAAACACTATCATTAACAAATTCTATGTCAAACATTGTATTATCTTTATAACAATTAATACTATAAGAATTCAAATTTATGGCAATAAAATTTAATCAGCTTATTATCATCATCATCATTATTATTATTAATTAGGTAAAAAATAATAAGGCAGATTACATAATAAGTTTCTTCCTAACATTTCAATTTCCAAAAATATTTATATTCAAGTCAGTCAGATTTAATGTTAAATGGTATCAAAATGAAAATATGGCTATTCATTATGGATGTTATATATAAATTTATTTACACATTTCTCTTTACAAAAATGCTATTAAAACTACTAATTATATGAATAATAATGAGTAAACTTAACTCATTTTAAAGTGAATTAAAATCTCTTTTAAAATTCATTTCTGGAATAATAATATTTTTAGGCAAAGTTCATCTAAATTATGTACAATTCAGTACCATTTGTCAGTCACTTATAGAAATCAATAGATAAAAAATAAATTATCAATTATATGCCTTTAGATTTATTTATATTACAGAGAGACAACTACTATTACTGCAGCATGTCATATTTGTAAACTCTCAAAAGTCGTTTTAAAAAATCATTTTTTTCTCCCCCCATCTGATTAAATTTCATTGCATTTTGTTAATATAAAAAAATATGAATATCAATTTATAATAGTTTCTAATTAAAATTTTTTTGAAATAATTTCAAACTATAATAAGGAAAAGATGAAATTAATTTACATAAATAGCCTATCTATTTTAAAATTACAATTGGAAAACAACATAACAGTAAATTAATAATTTATTTTTTAAGCAACAAAAAAATATTTAAAACATTTTTTACTTAAAAAGATATTGTATTAATTATAATATTAATAACAATTTTATGTATTTTTTTTTATTGTTTTTGTAATTATATATAGTACAACATATTTATTCAATGCAGATAACATGAAAAATTCTAATTTAAAAATATTTCTATAATTAAGATTAAATGTAAATCTACTATTATTAAATGCTGAAAATCTGTAATTGTGCAGAAGGAAATTAATTTTTGATCATGCGCTGTTTTGTAACTAGTATAAATCTCTGTACACTCACCCATCAGTAAGTTTTAAGACCTTAAGTGAATCACTTAAGCTTAGAGTGCATCTGCATATACACTAACCATTATTGGCTATGCTCATGTCAAGGCCTGAATATATTGCATACCTGATGTTGTAATCAATTTAACTGTACAAATTTAGTTAACCTATTGCAGAAAAAAGACAGATCATTTTTAAGTACCTGCGATTAGACACTCTTACTGTGATGGGTGAAAGTGTGGAAATTTATAAGTTACGAAACAGTGCTTGATTGGAAGTTAATTTCCTTCTGCACAATTCCAAATTTTCAGTGCTTAATAATAGTAGATTTATATTTAATTAATGTACATTTAATCACAAGTGGTTAAAAATTAGATACTGTCTTTCTTCTGTGATATGTTAATTAAATTTGTACAGTTCAATTGGTTGATTACATTAGTACATGACGGATTCAGGCCCTATATGGGCAGAATCAGCAAGTGTTGATGTATATGTGTTTGCATTTGTTTAAGCTTATAAAACTCTTACTGCCAGGTGAGATGCACAGAGATTTATAATAATTATGAAACAACACATGACTGGAGGTTAATTTTCTTTTGCATAAATATAATTTAAATTATACATTTACTGTTACATATATCTATATAATCAAAATGGTATAATTAAAAATGTATATAATTGAATTTTTTATCTCTAAAAGACTTTTACCACTATAAAAAATATTTTTTCATCTTAATAAAACTTCTATTAAAATATTTTTTTGTTTTAGTTCAAAAAAATTAAAACATATTATAGTAACATAAAAAATTCATAGCTTTGTATATTTTAAACATTATAATTAATTTGTTTTGTTGAGATATTTTATATTTTTTTTGAAAAAATTTATACAAATTGATTTTGACATTTTTAGACAAAAGCCTTTTTTTAAATTCACATTTTAAAAAATTCATTGCAATTTTGTTGTCTTTAAAATTCTAAAAATTTCCAATGAAAGTGCAAGAAAAAATTTTTTTTCTCTCATAATTTGGTTACTGTATGTATAAAGTGGAAAAGAGACACAAACAAATAGAACTGACATGTCAAAAAAATTATTTTATTTTGTCAATAATATTATCAATATTTTAAAAATATTCTCATGATTTGACAGAAAGAAAACAAAATGAAATAATACATGCAAATAGATATGGTTAACAAATGCTTGTTCAAGCAGTATAAGAAATTTAAAGATGAAAATTTTTGACATTTGATTGTGTATTTTATTGTAAGTAATAATGCATGTCAGGGTAATTCTTAAAACTAATAAAATCTTTCCTAAAATGCTAAAGGAGCTACATTGAGAACAAGCAAAAAAAAAACTTCTCATGAAAATAATACTTAAATTCTAATAAAAGATAGTTGTTTTTTTTTTCATTACTATATATATGTTACTATTTAGTTTGTTTTGTCATTTCACCTTATATTTTAAAATGTGTGCTATATATATACAAGATTTTTAACTTTCAAAGATGAAAAAGACTATTATCTTTTGACAGCTTATTATCAACATATATCGAGATTAGTCTCATGAAGCTTAAATTTCATTACTAAAGTTTTGTTTTTATCAAAGATCATTCATAAGGTTAAGTCAACATGTGGATTACAGATGGTACAGGATAAGTTTTCTTGGTAGATGACTATAAAAATTCTTGTCTAAATGAATTTCTTTTTCTCATTTATTAAGAGTCAAAGAAGATAAACACTTGTTTGAAATATAATTTATGAATCTATGTGTCAAATAAGAAAAAGTTTAATCCACATTATATAGTTTTAACATTTCTTTTTTTTAAAAAAAGTTCTGTAAATGTTCATTTAGCATAATTATATATAGCACAAACACAAATAATCATTAGCATCCTAAAACAAACTCAAATTCATATTAGAGATAAAGCACATTCTGTTAGCAAAATTGATTAATAGTATTGACAATTCTAAATAATAATAAAATCATTGCTTACATAAAAAAGAAAAATATATATACTTTATACTTAATATTTTAATGGTAACTGTTTTATCAGTTAAAAATTTCACTGAAAATATAATAACAATATTCAAGCTTACAATGAGAAACCTGGATAAGAATTACTATATCTAATTTCTACTTCTAATGCAAATAAATTATTATATTATCTTCCTTGGGTATCATTATACATTTTTAATATTGCAATTCCCTATCACTTTATACATTTATCTTTTATTCATCATACCTGCTTGTAATTTTTTTCTAAAAATCATTTACATTTTCTTTATATACCTAAATATATACATTGACAAAGTTTTTCTAAATGCTTTAAATAAGAATAAAATAATACAATTAAATTATTATAATGTGGTTTTAATCGAAATTTAAATTAGAGAAGGTAATATATTCTTGGATGATATTATAAAAAGATTTTTATATTAAGAACAGTTTTTATTTTATAAATTAAGTAATGGAGTGTTACAGATAATAGAATAAATATATAGACTTTTACAATTTATCCATTACTTTGAACCCTTTTTAGCAAAAACCTTTTATTGACCTATATTCATGCACTGCAAGATTGTACATGAATATAAATTAATAAAAGGTTTTTGCTAAAAAGTGTTCAAAGTAGTGGATACATTGTATTTATATACAATATTATAGCAAAACAAAGAAAGTGGTGAATTTGGTAATATAGACTTTTACATGTTGGAAATAATATATTTTGTTTTTTAATTTTTAAAGTGATTTATGTTTTTATTGCTGTCTTCTATTGAAATATCCATTTTAAATAATGATTATTTATAGATGTTTTTGCATATTTGTTACAGGACAATGCATTAATACTAACCAGAATTACATGGTCGAAATTTAGGATTACATAAAAAATATCTGATGCCATAGGTTATAAAAAAAATCTTTTCATATTTTTCTATTTTGACTATTTACAATAGAATCAGAACAATTGTATATTAAAATACTATAAAATAAAAAATTGGACAAATGTAAACAATGTAAATTATGTGTCCTGTATATATGTTTAAAGATCAATATACAGACAAGAGTTGTCTTAGCAATCTGTATTTAGACAAGAGATGTTGATTACTATTAAAGCTATTCATGATTTATAAATTCAATTAAAAAACAACAATAAACAAACACAGTAAATATTCATTTTTTTTAATGTGCTTACAAGTACTCTTGGACAAAAATCCTAACAGTTTGATTACAAAGAGGATGATGTGTTTACTTTTGATTTTTTTAAAGAATGATTGATTCTAGATAGAAATTCAACCAAAATTAATATATGCAACAATAGAGCTACAAAAAAAAAAAAAAGGTTCAAAAATAATAAAGAAAAATTTGAATAAGACTATTAAAATATTATAGTATTAAAACCATTTAAAAATGTAATAGATTGAATTGATATTTTTAATTTGGACAAAAGTGAATTTATTAATACCATAAAAGAAAAAACTGAACATCATTGGGTTGTTTTAAATAAATTGCATGGTGCTATACTTGTATAAATTTAAATACTAATAACAATTTTATACTTATAATTAATTATGTAAGTTGGTAATAGCTATAATAAAAGATAAATAATTTAATGTAAAGGATTTAACTTTCATTCAATATTTTTTCCAAAATTTGGTTTAATTATGGACAACTCAATTCTAATACCAGAAGTGGCAATCAATTTCTGTATTTTTCTTTTAACACAGATTAGACTAAAATCTGCTTTCATACTAATATAAGATAATAAACAATAACAAATTGCTTTTAAATAAATTTGAATATTTTAAAATTATATCAAAATTGGTTTAATGTCAGGTTGATGAGATTTTCATTTTCTCCTTTAATATTGAAAGGTTTGAAATCTGAATAGTTATTGTATTCATTTAATGCTACAGTTACTGTTTTTAGGTGAGATATAATTAATTTTACAAATCCTAATGGTCCAAAGCTTTAATTACTGTGGAAAAGTTTACAGAATCAAATGCCTTTTAATAATCTACAAATCCAAAGCATAATAGTAGATCAACTCATTGGTCTTTTCTATAACTTCTTCTACTACTGCTTGGATATCATCTATGGCATTTTTTTTGCTGGGTTTGAGTCCAAAGTTCATTGTAGATCAATTGTAATTATTTTACTAAACACCTTGTATAGAGCTGACAGTATCTGTAAATATCTTCTTTATCATTTTCTAAAATAATCATTGTTGCATTACTCCAACTATTTGGTATATTTTTATCATTTAAGGAAATGAAATACAGTATATATATAGTTTTGCTAACAATTTCTCTATTTTTTTATTGATTTTCTTTAAGATATCAGTAATAATTCCATCATTATCTGGAGCTTTTCCCTTCCTCCTAAATTAATGGCACACCTTATTTCTTCATTTAAAATGCTTAGCAATTTAGAAGATGTAATTGTAAGGGTTATTTTCTTTTCTTTATTGCTACATAATTATTTGTAGAACTCTTCACAACATTTCAAAATGTCATGTCGCTTCTATAGCTTTTATTTCCAATTCAGTCATATTTTCTTATATAATTATTAAATCTTTTTTGTACCATGTTTTTATAGAATTTCAGATATTCCATTCTTCTTAATGAATCATTTAAAAAAAATTTCCTTCTTCTTTTCTATATACTTTATTTTTGTTTCAATTGAAAAATAATTAGTGAATTGTTGTTCTTTTGTACGTACTAATTTACTTTGTTGCAGCTCTTTGTCGAGTATTAGTTATTATTTTATTAATTTAAGTAAGTTTGAAACATTTCTGAAGTCTGTCAATATTTTAACTTTCAAATTCCAATTTAAATTCACTGGAGTGCTTCTGAAATTTAGAAATATCAAACAATAATATGCATTTCCTAATAATTTTTACCTCTAAACTTTGCATGAACATGTATTTTGCATCTCACTGCTAATTAAAAGTGTTAATCTTAATAGTTTTTACCTCTAAATTTAGCATAAACATGCATCTTACGTCTCACTAATTGATAATCACTTCCTGTGTTGAATCTATTAGAAACATTACAATCTTAAAATACATATTTTTTTTTATAATGAAAATATAATCCATTTCAGCTGTATAAATATTTTCATGTTCATTTAGTATTCTTCTCGAATATATTTTTCAAATTCTGAAAATCTGAGCTCTTCTCTCTGTCTGTAGTCATAACCAAATTTATCCATACTACTTACATTTTTCACTTATTTTTGATTTTTAGCATTAATGTATACCAAGACAATTTTAAAATATTGTTTGTTATGACCAAAAGTATTTTGTATATATCTAAATACAAATTCTCTACTTCTTCATTACTATTGCTGAGACATAAATCTAAATTATCTTTGGTGTTTTTCATTTTCATTTAGAATGTATCCCTTTCTATTTATACCTTTGTAGTAAAGTACATGCTCATTTTCCAAATCATCTGCCTCTTTCCATTTTCTTCTAATTTCACAAAATCCAACAATGCCTCATTCTTTATTACAGTTCTGCTTTCAATTCACACAATCTTTCTTCATTTCTTTATTTGGAAGAGATTTGTAAATGTAAGTACCTAAATAAAAGATCAACATCAAATGGCAGCCAGAATCTTCAATCAGGAAGTTCTTAGCATCCTCTGACTTTGTTTACCAATCACTACCTTGATAGATGACTTTACAGTTTCCTTGAAATAAGAGCCATAATTTAGTTTTGCCTGTCATAATTGAAAATATCTTTAAAAAAAGATAATCCACAAAACACATTTATCCTGCTTCAAGAAAACTTAATTGATATTTCAGTTAAGAACTATCAAGGAATAGAAAAGAAAAACAAACATGATGCTACTTCGTCTTACATTCAGAGGGAAAACCTCATCACAATAGTTGATGTTTGCTGGTGAGCTGTCATCCCCATTCATTTATTAAATGAATAATCATATAGAAATAACAGCTTTAATGACAACAACATATGGAATGAATATTAGGAATTTGTCCTGTTCAATTTCTTTAAAGTTTCACAGAATCAAAGATTCCCCTTTCAGTAACAGCAAATTCCATTTTGCAGTTACATTTATATATCTAATTAAATAAATGAAAAAAGTTTAACTGGGTTGCCTTCCTCTACTTTAAGGCATTCCCCCCCCCCCCCTTGGTTTGGTGGGGGAATGGTTATTGTCTTAATTTAATCCTCCTAACAATTTATTATTTAACTTTTCTAATTAAATTAACCATCATTACACCATGGACAGTATTAATTCTTGAATTATATTATAATTATTTAGTTATAATAGTGTATGTGTAAAACTTGAGGACTAAATTTATAATTTTAATCCTAAAATAATAAATCCTGTAAGCAAGTCCCAATATTTACTTCTGTTCATTTTATTAATAAATATTTAAAATTATGTTTTAAATATATATAGTTCCTTTTTTTGATCTGAAAAATTATTAAATCTGACCACTATCTCATAAATAGAGAATTATTTGATTCATCCAAGAATGCTAAGTGATTGCTTTGCTAATCAATAATTGTTGCTGCTAAGATGCAGCTGATATATATTTTTCTTATTAATGACTTCTTTGATACAATGGACACTGCAGACCTGATGTGCAGTTTCACTGTTACAGGTGTATCATTAATAATAATTCTGCACTTGAATGCAGAATCAATGCCTCTCATATGTAGTGTATACAGGCATTTTGGTTTTTAAATTTTTCCAGCATTTTGGAATGAACTCTTCCATTCTATCATTAGCAACTTATTATTTCCTTGTAAAACAAGCTGCTTTTGTATGCCAGACATACCTGCAATACATACACACTATATAATGGTGTGGACATTCAGTGTGTGTGTGTTTATTAGTTGGTTACATCTATAATAATGTCCTATATTCATTGTTATTGATTTATATGGGCAGTGACTTTTACCGTCAGCTGGGTGATTGTCCGACTCAGTTTTCTGCTCAATGGTTTGAAGACTATAGTCCAGTTTTTTCAATGATCTTGCTTGACTAGCTATTTATTCTTTCTGATTAACTTGAGAGACAGCGGAATCAAATATCATATTAGGGTCCATTAGCAGTTTGACTCTAAGGTTGTGATTGCTAGTTTGACTTTAAAGTTGTGATCGCTCATGCCACAAATAAATTGATCTTGCAGAGCTTCATTAACAAAGTCTTTGAAATCACATTTTAATCTAGTTTTCTTATTTTAATAACAAAATCTCTAGCTTTTTCCCTTCCTCTTGTGTACAGAGATTGATTTGATATCTCTGCAATATCATTAGGGATGTTGGGGAAAAAAAGGTTGTGAGTAGAGACAATGCTCTGTCAAAATCAAGATCCGCTGGAAGCATGGAGTGACCTATGCTTGAAGAATCTCATATGCCTGAAGTCCAATGACCAAAACTAGGGCAGATAATTTTAACTTGAGCTTTGTGATTTGATTAGCCTGCATATAGAAGAATACTCAATCTTAGTAGCTCGGCCAATTTTCCAGATGGGCCAGAGTGAATTCTTCAATTGAGCCAATTTTAGTCATTTCATTTTCCCCATCTTTGCTGCAATGAGAGAAAAAAAACTACTTTTATTTAATAATAAACAAATAATCATTCGTAATTGATTTTTGAAATGTTTATTTCTGTTTGACACTCTAATTATGTTAGCTGTCAATTTTTTAATGACACAGAACTAAAAAATCCACTGGGGGCAAATTTGTGTCTATTGATAATGAGTAACCACCCGCATTTGACTTAAAATTTTTTTATTGTCATGACAATAAAGTTAGTGGTCAATTTTTTTTGATTAATATCAAAATCTAACAACTCACAGTGGCAAGACTTTGTTATTTTATAAACATTTTTCCAGCTGTAAAAGGAAGGGGAGAATTTTTTATTTTGTCAACTGCACCAAATCTGATTTATCATGATTGTACATTTTACATGAAAACAAATATATATTTGTATATTTAGATATTTTCAATGGTTATATTCTGCCTGTTGTTAAGACATAGCCTCTACTTGTTGTGCAACTATAGAAAGAAGGGACTCCAAGTGCCCTTATAGTTTTCTTGCCATTTTGAGTTGTACTTTCGCAGCCTGCCTCATGAATAGGTCTGGTGATACATCCAGCTGTAATTTATAGTTGATGTTTGGTTCTAGCCGTTTCCAGATCTGAATGTGGACTTGCCTCGCTGCATCAAACATTTTTCTTGACAGCTATTGTCTGGAGACAGTAGATTCTGCCTTTCAGCTCTGTGACAGTAGTTCTCTGTTAATATTTTCAAAAGGCTTGACTATTTATTGCCAGATCGCCACCCCTAATGGAAACATTAAGATGGGATCTGGAATAGTCCATTATTTGAAGACAAAGTGAGATATGACAGATGCATATAAAAAAAAAAGGTAGACAAATAATAAAGCTTTAAATAATTGATATCATAAATATATTTCATTTAACATATGATAATTAAAAAAAAGTGGCATTTACTATGTAATGTTAATAAAGAATTATTTTTGAGTTGTATTTGAATGTGGGAATTAGTTTTAATATTACACTACTGGGAGGTCATCTATCGCCAAAAGATATGAGCTCTTTGAGAATTATGTTTACTTATTGCTAGATCCAGATTCCTCAAACAAAATACAATTCCAAAAGAAAATATGAATTAATAAAAAGATCAACTGAGCAAAATAGATTAAAATGAATATTTAATTCAATAGTATTAAATATTCATGATATAAGTATAAATTTGATACAATTATCTAACTTATAATACAGTTTTTAAAAAAACTACTTACAAATTATTTACAAATTTTTAACTGAAAATTTACAAAAATCACAATTTAGACTAAAACGGTCTTTTAGCATCCCTATCTCATAATTATGACCTTCAGTTGGGATGTCACTGGTTAATAAGACCAGTTCAAATCCTCCTTCTTTTTCTTCTTGGGCTCATAGCATATTCATTTTTTAAATTAATCTTCATCTCATTTTTTGAACTTAATCTCACAAGAATATCTTTATTTGCTAATTTTCACCAGTTTCATTACAAACACTAATTACTTTTATCAATTAGCTTCAAGTTGTTTTGTTTTTAAATTATATCTTTTAACTTACTAAAGAGTTTCCATATGCTTTATAATGTATACAATTTTTAGTTTGTTAAATTGTATAAAACTAATACAAATGCATTTATATAATTGTTCATAACTGAGCACACAATATTTATGAAATTTTAATATTTGGAAATTAATATTTTCATTTACTTGTCATTAATTGCTATATTTTGTAGAAAATATATTAGGCTTTAGTACCTCGAGAATTATTAGTTATAAAGCTAAGTTTTACTTCACGGAAAAAACAGTAATGAAATATAAATAGATAAATAAGTTTTAAAAAAGTAATGAAAAATAAATTCTGTAAAAATAAAAAAAAAACTTTATTTTGATAATTTAAGTTTAAGTCTAATTCAACAAAGAAAGATTGGTTTGCAGATAAATTAGACTTAAAACAGATAAAGATTGCAACTAAAAAGCATTCTATAAAAGATTATCGAAATATAATGCAAATGATTATTTTCAAGGCCAGATATAACTCATGGATTTAAGATACCAAGAAAACTGTGTATTGTTAAAATCAAACCATTAAACTATTTTAGGAGAAAACAAATGGAATAAATATTTAAAGTTAATTACTGTTGGAATGTGAATGGTCATAATTAGAAAGATAGAAATTTATCAATGAATTCAAGCAAGGAGAAAACAGTATCGTGCAACAAAAGAGTGGGGTTGTCAACTTTTCTCCATTCATCGCATGCTGTTGTTGTTATAAGGACCTTTGAGAAAAGCTGAGGGGAAAGTTGCAGTAAACTTTTCTGCAACGATGGAAGTATCCCAGAGCCCGTGTCTCTGAAAATGGTAAAAAGCCAGTTAGTAAAAATGTTTATAGACCTCACCAGTCTTTTACTATTTTGTGTATGCCTGAGAAGGCCCAATTAGGATTTTTGTTTACATACTGTGAGTATAAACTTTTAGTATTCACTTGTCTACTACTATTGTAGTGGTTGTATTTGTCTGTTTGATGGTGATAATAGCATTAAAGATTTAGCAACTTTAAATCAAGGACTAATTGCTAATGAGTATATAAAGGAACTATGGATCATTATTTAGTTAAATCTTAATGGATGTGTGTATATATAATATGTAAATAAATGTATATGTTTAGGATAATTAATACTTTTTGTGATAATTGTTGGTAGTCAACTTCATAGCTGAATACACATTAACTTTGAAATAAAAAGTGTAAAATAGGTAAAGGCTACATTGAAATCATATTGCTATTTGATAAAGGGTACCCATGATATCTACTTTAAAAACAAATTTTATTAAGTCTAATAAAGGTTGCATTTATATAAAACAACATAATTAAAGGAATGAAAATAATTGAGACAATTATTAAACAAATGAAATTTGAAAGATTCAAGTTAAATAATATTGTCCAATGTTGACAACTAATGTGATTATCCATGTATATTTGAGTGAGCTTCCAAGTCTCTTCAAAAATAAATTTTGATGACAATAGTTGATCCTTATTTTTAATCTTTTCCATTGTTTTCGTAAGACAGGCATTTTGATCTGGGTGAGGCTGTGTGTATGTCATTTTACACCTCACAAACCAGATTGAATATGTTATAAAAATTGATAATCTGTTGATTGGGAATGGTTTAGTTTTGATGCTTTTTTGGAAAATAAAGTGTAGTAGTCTGTCTTGATGTTATTATATATTATTTGTCTCACTGTTCCCAGCACATTACATGTTATAATGAAGTGGTTATAGGACTCCTCTTCCCTATGGCATCTGGTATACATCGGATCTACTTTTGTGATATGCCGTCTATGACAAAGGAAGGATAGAATTGGCACAGCTTCAAGATTTAATTTGATTATGAAATCAAGGTACTTGGGCTCCAGAGCCCAGTATTTAAATACTGAGGTTATCCTATGGTTGGTTAAACCCAGTTTCGAGTTTTGGATGCGTGGTTCTGGGTTTATTAACTGATGCGCTTCCCAGATGTTTATTTTTTTTTTAAGCCGTTCTATTGTGATTTCAACATAGCATTGTATATTATGAGCTTTTGTATAAAACCAGCTATTTCTTTTTGGAGGTGGTGTATCTGTTGGCTGTACTGTTACTAGTATTTGTGTGTAGCCATATTTGATTCCTAGATTGTGTAGGAGGGTGTGTGTCTTTTGTATAATTATGGCTGGGATGGCATGTAGTGACATACCATTGTATTTGCGATTGTACTGCATTTTACCTATACTGATGGCCACTGTTTTATTCCTCCAGAAGAGCCTTGCACATAGTCTGTTAATTTATTTATGAAGGAGTTTGTTGTGGACATGACAGGCAAATAGTAGGCAATTTCTATTCATTACCTGCATGTTCAATAAAGCCACTTTTCCCTGTAGAGAGAGATACACTCCTGAGAGAGTTTTTGTTATTTTTTTGGTTGCTTGAATTATGTTATCGTGTAGTTCTTTCGACATGGCTGTTTGGGATTTGTATATTGGAAATCCCAGAAATTTTTGAGGGTGGAGCATGATAGTTTGATGCTATTTTTTTTTCCTGTCACACCAGGAAGATGATTTTCTGGTGTTGATTTTTAGGCCGGAGATGTCAGAGAAGGAGTTGATGATGTGATAAAGTTGTGGTAGGTATTTCTTGGATGGAAGGATGACAATTACATCATCCATATACGCTATTGCTTTTATATTTTTTTCAATTCTAGAAGGAAGATTCTGGGTAGTAGAGAATCTATGTTCCTGAGTAGTGGATTTATATATATAGCACAAATAGCAGGGCACTGAGAAGCGATCCTTGTGAAATAGACAATGTAGGGGTGAATCCCTCAGTGATTATGCCGTTTAGTGAGATATGTATCTCTGTTGATTAATAAATTTTCTATGATTTGTACTGTCTCAGATGGAATGTCTATATCTGAGAGAGATTGTACCAGTACTCTTATGTTTACTGTATCAAATACTTCTGATTTATCTAGTTGAACTGCCAAGGGTCTTGACTGCCTATGAGACCTAATATGGTCAAGTAGTATGTTAGTCTCACCAATGGCTGTAGGAGCAGATGATCCTTTTTTTTGCATATTGTGATGGAGTGAGCTGGTTAAGGAGAATGGGTTGGATCTTGTCCTTAATGACTCCCTCTATTATTTTTATAAGTAGAGAGGCATATAGATGGGTCTGATGTTGGATATTTGGGTGGAGTCCTTGTTCTTTTTCATGAATGGAATAAGTGCTATTGGGTATAAATTCTTTATAATTTTCCTATCCTTCGATAGGAGGTTGATCATTCCCATCATTATTGGGATGGAGAACTGACTAAGGTGTGATATGAGGAATTTCAGAATATCACACCTTAGTCAATTCTATGTTTTAAAAAAGTTAGAATAAACATTTATTCATTTCATTTTGGAAATATTTCTTTTCTGTAATTATATTTGTTTTATAGAAGTACAGAATTTCAAATGAATAAAAAAAACAATGAAGTCATTTTGTTATTATGTGGGCTTAGTAGATGATTAGATGTTGGTATGTGGAAAAGCATGGGGAAGACGACGCCAATTTTTTATACAGAAAGTTCCACTTTTAAAAACATTTTGAAGATTTTTTTTTTCATTTTAAAAAAAACGATCATATTTTTTTAAATGATAAATCTATTATCAAATTACTTATATCTTTGAACAAACAATTGAATATAAAGGTTTTAAGAGCAACCAAAGCACACTCACAGAAAAAAAAAATCGTTTGGCGGGGAGGAGGCAGGATAGTTTAAATAAGTGACATTCTCCAGCGGAAAAATTTTATTTTGATTCTCGTGATATTAAGTGATATAGTAGTTTCCTTTCAAATGTTTTATCCTTTTTTTAAATCATTTTTTTATTAAGACAACAAAAAAGATCATAATCATTTTTAAAATGCGATTTACTCTCTTATGTTTGCTTACTGATTAGCAAATCTAATTAAGAAGCCATTAGCTATCCCACTATCAAAAACTTGTATGGAAACAAATATAAATAATAAAGATAATATAAACAGGATTTTCAAGCATTTTGGGTTTTTAATCAGTCCATTCTTCAATAACTCCAACATACGGCTACAATATATCGGTGCAACAATTCAGACCACTCTTTCTCATTATACAGTATATACATTTCAAGAATATCCGTTTCTATCACACCATTCTCACAGAAGATGGAGATATATAAAAAATATAAACCAGCATTTATACTTATTTGTGTTACATTACCATTTAAACCTAATATCTATTACTTTTATAAAAATTATTCCCCTCCACCTTTCAAAAATATTTATAAATGGATTCATAAATTCCCATTCCGATTATTCATGCAAACAAGAATCCCTATAAATAAATATATAAACTCACGCATATAATTTTATATAAAGTAAAAAGATAATTTAAAAGTCATTACATATTTATTACTATGCAGAGAAGTTTACTATTAGTCAAACAGGAAAATCATGCAATGAAATTACCTCTAACATTTCTCCTGAGAATTCTTTATTACAGTAGTCACACTTAGTACGTCTTTTAGGACATGTAAACTGCAGATGGTCTTTCATTAAAATGCGAGGGATCATAGCAGCACAATTATTAGTACATGGCATAGTATCATATTTGCAGGTGTTTAAATGACCCTATATAAAAAATAAAGTTTGTCTTTAAAAATCAAATATTTATCGATAATATAAATAAAACGAAGCACTCAAAAATTTATAAAATTAATTACTTATCCACATCACAAAGATAATTGAATACAATAGGCCAAAGCTAGAAATCCAATTAACTTTTATATAAAATTGTTTTAGAAATTTGTAAAAATATACATTAAAATGAAAATACGTAGCAAGTTATTAAACTGGCAAAAACTTTCCATATAGTAGTGCCACCTTGTGCCAACCAGAGTAATCAATGGATGCCAGAAGGCTTGTGCATAAAATCCCTATCTAGAGCCTACTATATGGAGAGTTTTTGCCTGTTTAATAACAGTTATGTGCTAGCATGAGATGGTGATGATGTGATCTTTAGTGGCAAGTTATACTAATAAAGGCCAAGTTTATTTTTTAATTCTTTGTTCATGATGTCCATTGTTAATAAAAAGTTTTTCAATATATAAAACTGCATTATACTCCTGCACAAATTACATATAATGGGTTGTTTTATCCACACTTTTGCACCATTATGCTAATTACTTAAGTTTTATTTTATAATGATCTGAGATACATTTATTAGAGTGAATTCTTGACCCATCATTTTTCTGAGTCTAGATAAAATAATGGTAGATATGAGAGAAGATAGAACTAGAAACCCATTAAAGATTATTATTTATTGAAATATACATGTAATGTACAACTTACTATTTGTATTATAACTTTCAATATCTTCCATTGTTTGCAAAATAATAGATGTGAAATTATTTTTTAAATACGTATATATAATTTTGAAATTGCAATAATTACATACAGTATTTACAAAAATTGAAGTTAACTTAAATATTCACAGATATTTCATATATTTAATTTAAAAAAAATTTTTTTAAAAATTTGTTTGGTAATTTCAAATCAAAATAATTTTTTCTGCAATTAAGACAATTTAATTATGGCAATATTTGTATTGTACACGTTTGCCCATACATAAAGCAATGTAATATCTCACTGAAAGCTTTTATTTTATAAGAAGAATTTTCTACAAAGTTTGTACAACTTTTTACCCCTCTTTCTTTTATTGAAGAAAATAAATACTGTACTATAGTACAAAGAGAATAGCAGAAATAAAATATAATACAAAAGAATAATGAATAAAAGTGAAGCATATAAGCAGGAGCCCCGAGAGAATTATTAAGTGCTGAAACAAGATAATATGCTCCCCTCCCCTTCACTTACGCATAGACATATAAATCAATAGTCATAATTATACATTTATTAATTACATTCAAACATACTTGCAAATATATTAAAAAGAGGGCAGGTACCTCTGTAAAAGATAACAAATACATTAATACACATTAGTATATAAACAATATACATAAGCAATGAATTTAATACTAGATTGATTATAAACTCATAACAGTTATTATAAATGTGATGTAATGGCATTTAAATTTTGCTAAACAAAGGTGCTTTCCTAACCTTTTTCCTGGCAAAATTACAAATCCCATCATCAAAATCAATTGTTTTTGCAAGATGAGACTCAATATTGGGTCTTATCAAATCTATCAGTCACCCCTTGTGACATACTCAATCTTTGATAATTTATCAGCTTTAGTTTTCTGAATGAGCACTCTTCAGAGACAATAGTGGTAAGTATTGCTAACAGAATTGGAAGCAGACACATATATTTGGAAAGAGTCCTTCCAGCTTGTATCTTTTCAAGCAATTCAGCAGTTCCAATAGACTCAGTTGCCTCTCCAAAATTTACTTGACGAATAAATGGCAAATGACTTATCTCGATTACAAGATCTTCACTGACATCAGCGGAATACTGATTTGCCGGTAATTTTGATTTTTTTTCAGCTCATCTTGAGGAATTGATAGGTATACTTTCAGAGAGCTGAACTTCTCAGAAATGATCAAGCATTGAAATGAATTGTCAGTCTACCAATAATATTATCCAATATTACATAAAAGACAGACTTTCTGAAATATGCTTCATCCAGGGATTCATCTATTTCATCTTGTTTTGACAAAACTGCTTCTTCTGTAGTACCTTCATCATGGAACATATTTCTTTTGCATTTTGCTTTACCCCAAGTTCTAGAGAGTTTCACTTCCATGCATAAATTAGAAGCAACATGCTTAGCTCTGCTCGACATATTTTTCCAGCTGTTCTGAAGATTTGTCAGTTCTGAAATCAAGCTTTTTAACTTTGACACTTTCATTTCCAGCTTTACCTTGTTACAGATATCAACTGTTACTAATACTCTGTACCATACCACAGACATTATCACACAAATGAAGGATGTGGCATAAGACAAAGCTGCATTAATATCTGATCTTGTTTTGCCAGTTAGGCTCAACTCCAAGAGATTTTCTAATGCTAATTTGATACCTGACAGATGGGCTACAAAGGGCTTTATATTTTCAACATAGTCTGATCGTGGGTTAGACATGTCATGAAGAGAACATCCAATACATTTCTGCATGATTTGCCATCACTGGACTAGAACTAAACAAGTTGTAAACAATTTGTACAGTTCCAAAGTATGCTATGGTTTCAGGAATGCATTCTGCCACATCATTTTTACATAAATTAAGTGTGTGGCATCCACATATTGAAAATAAAGATGCTTCGGACTGTTCAGGTATTCTTTGCTTGTGCATCATCATATTTTCCTGCCATGTTGGCTGCATTATCATAGTCCTATACATGATAATCCAACAGATGTATATAGTGCTATGCCATATCTTGTTTTATACCTTGTATCAACAAACTGTAATAATCTTTCTACAATTTCATACTGGTTTTCATATGGGTATTACATAATGCAAAAGAAATGTTGTTTGTTCAATATGGGATGAATCAGGCATGAAATCAACAATACCATCAAAGTACTTTGCAATTTTCCTGACCTCCAAGAAGTGTTGCTTTACAAGTGTGGAACATTCAGCAATAAACTCATTTTGGAAATCAGCACTGAGATAATGTACTTGAAGTCATTCTCCCTTTCTTGTGACTCTTTAACTTGCAACACAAGTTTTTTTAGAATTGGATCCCAATGAGATAACTCTATGATTCCCAGAAAATTTCCGTTATCTTTTTCACCAATGTGTTGGAAACTGCCCCATAAAACAAGCCCATGTTCACCAAAGAATAGTACAACATCAGTGATTAATTTCATAATATAGTACAACTTGACAGATTCTGTTTCAATTGATGCCTCCAATAGACTATCAATACTTTTGGAAAAATGACACACAACTTTCTAGTTCTTGCCAAGCCAGATAGCACTGCCTATAGTTATTGCTTCTTTCATGTTCTGGGATGTGAATCCATAATTTTTGCTACTTTTTAGAAGCTGACCATCCTTTTGTTGATGCAAGCATAGACTTAGATGCTGAGTTAATGCTGCAACAAATCTTGTTCCAAAATAGTCAACAAGGAAATCAAAAATAATGCTTGTTTAACCTCACTCCAGACAAGCCAATCTCTGTCATGTTTTTCACTATTTAAACTAAAATGTTAGAATACTTTTGGGAAAAACCTGGTTTATCTATATCATTGGGAAATATTTTAGAAAAACCAGTATGATCTTTAATGTCATAGTTTTCAATATCTAATTGAGAAGGCACCTCTCTTATAAGAAGTTCAATATCAATTCCAGTATTTGACTTACTCTTCTCTTCATTATATCTGCCATGCCCAGGTTCTGTAGACAGTGAAGTATTCTCACCACTAACATTCAATTGTTTCTCAAAATCTTTAAATTGAAAATTTATTGATCTGATGTGCATGAAAAACCAAACTGGCCTCATGAGATTCTGATCTTTGTTTCAGTTCTGCACTTGTCTCACACTGTTCTGAATTTAAAGTTTCATTTTGGTTAGTTTTGCTTGTTTTACATTTAACACCAAATTGAAAAAGCATTTAGCACCCCATTTTATTAATCTCATCATGTTTCTTTTTTCCCTTGCATTTTTGAGCTCCAGATTTTTGAGATGACATTTCATAACCATTCATAAACTGAAATAAAATATATTCATAAACGAAACAAAACTAAACTTGCAAACTTAAATAAATAGGTATTGAAATTAAAATTCAATAAATTACATAAATAACTGTCTTCTGAATGTTCAGATTAATAAAGATTATATCAAATAAGGCTGCAAGATGGTTTTTCTATACACCCAAAGTCAAAGTATAGAGTATGAAGTATAAATCCAACATTGTTTTTTTTTTAAAGTTTGATTTTATAAAAAAATTTCCCCTTGATGCGTCCCCTTTGAGCTCTATGGACCCCAGAACAATGTACCAGTTTCACCCCCCTCTCCTTAGGCCTGCATATAAATATATATTAAATGAAATAAAATTTGAAAGAGAGTACTCATAATCATTCTTAATAAAGCATTACTCTCAAAATCAATATTTCCAAATTCTTACTTAAGTTCAAAGAAAAAACAGAAAATAAAATATAATGTTTGCAATGAATTAAAATTAAAAATGATTATATGTAAATGTTCTTGATGAAGTATTTACACTCAACCACAATGTTTCTAAAGCATTCATTTAGTCCAAAAAAAGGACAAAGAACAAAGAGAAATGCTTGCAACAATTTAAAACTTACAAAAGTTAATGCTCTTAAATGTCCATGATGAAATATTATTCTTGACAATATTTAAAAGCTTTCATTTAGTAAAAAAAAAATGGCAATGACAAAAAACTATTGCAAGTTATTTTAAAATTAAAAAAACAAATTATCTATGTATGATATTATTGTCTTAGAATAATAATTTATCAATGAAAAAGGCAATAAAATGACAGTCCCAAGAAATGAAGAAATCAGAAAAAAAAGACCATTATTTTTTATGCTGTTTCTGGAATTGAAAAAAGCAGATGAAAATTTGTTGGTAAAAATGGAAACAATATAATAAGATTTTATGGTAATTACACGTAAACATATATTTACAGTTTTTTTTTATATCTTTGTCATACAACTTTATTCTCTTATAATAGATATATTTACACATATGAATACAATATATTTAAATTGATATAATTTATTATGTTATAGTGAAAATATCTTTATATCTATAATACAAAAAAAGAAAAGATTTTCTGCACAAGTTCAATAAATAATTATTTGTTTGCTTTTTATGATTATTTAGCTATGATTAATCAGTCATAAATAAAACACCTTGGTGTAATTAAGGATTAATATTAATTAAAATTAATTTTGTAAATAATTGACTATGTGAATGGGGAGGGAGAGAATAACTGGATCAGTAATAATAAACATATAAAATGGATAAAGCAATAAATACAATATAATTTTTGAACTGTAGATGAGAAGTGAATTAAAGTGACAAGTCACTGAGAATAAAAAATTGGATATCAATAATGCAACAGATTGCTCTTTCTCCATCTCCAAAGGGTTATATATAGTCAATCCACTACTATAAATTATACTTTACATATTAGCGAAATATTAGTTATTAATATAGTTGCTGTTATTTCAATTTTATACATTTTAACTATAAATAAATAGACCAAAAATGAAATTAAAAAGCAATGAAATAACAAAGAAAATAGACATCACACATATATTCAGTTTCTAAATTCAAAAAAAGATATAACAAACTCAAATGCCAGATTACATAATATTAATTAATAAATTATATTTGTTATTTTAATTTATTATTAACTGAAAAACTTTAATATGTTTTGAAATAAAACATATAGCAAAAATATTTTGTACAAACAAATGTTCAATGTGATCCTTGAGTTTGTTTTGAAATTCATATTTTGGAAACAGTTTCAAAAGATGTAAGATTTAGTCTTAAACATGAAACTGCATTCAGCTTCATGTGGTCTTTATTTGTAAAAGGCAACAGAAACTTAAGTGTGTTATCAAAAAACTATTCACATTCTTTATTGGTATCTGCTTAACAGTTAATGAGGCACTATTGTAAAAAATTCAACCGTTAAAATAGTATTAGTTGAAAGTTCAATCAATTTCAGTTTTTCTTTGATTGGAAAGTATTCTATAAAAGCATTCACAAACCATCTGTTTTCTTCTCCAGATTTAGAGAAGTACTTCTCCAAAGATAACTTTAGCTCTTTTAAATGCTGTTATTTTCTCACTCATTTTCTGAAATAACTGAATCTTGTTTATAGATAAAAAAAAATTATATATCTCAGGATTGACTTTATCAAATGTATGATCTCTTAAAAATATAATATTTTAATCATAAATTCAACTTTATCTACAATTATAAAGACCATTATTGAATTATTCTGAAGCACTAATTTAGATGGTTTATTCGAAATAAAATAATCTGATAAATGTGTTACAATCTGAAGACAGTCACAGTCATGTGACTTGGAAAGTTAAAAATCTCAGAAGATCATGTGTAAGTTTAAACTATAAGATAAAGAGTTTATCATGCGAGGACTATCCTAATTCTGTATGAAAAAGGAAAGTAGAATAAAGATTTATTTTTTTCACACAGTGCTTTGAGAATCTCATAATTTGAGACTTTGGTTCCATAAAATTAATTACTTTAATAGCTTCATCAAGAGAAATAGTAATTCACCATGGAAGTGTTTAGTTATTACATTTACCTGTGAATGCAACAGAATGACTCCAAATCATATTAGAGATTACATTCATAACATAATAGTAAAGACTAGAATAAAAATCTGATCTAGATTTATTTCCATAAGTTTATCACCCACAACAATTAAACATTTTATGCCCTTTTCTATGAATTAAATCAAGACCATTCAGACATCCTCAATGAAATTAACATTAGGTCAGATTTCATTCATAGCACAAGCCCATTTATGAATAAATAAAGTCAAAGACATAAAACTACAATTCAAACTATTTAGGCCAAAAACTATCTTGAAATCCTAGCAAAGATTGCTTTAGATGTTTTTAAAAAATTATTCACAGAAACAATGCACAGACATACAGATGTTTTGCAAACTGTCACAGTATTTGGCATATAAAATCAGCTTTATATAAATGCTACCACCAATCAAAACTAATGACATAACCATGCCCAAAACATAATTGATAGTTCCAGCTAAATTGCATGGAGGTTTGATGGACCAATGTTCAGTGTTCAAAATCCAAGTCATGATAAGTGAGTTACCAATTATAATGTAAGTGGACTCAGACTCAGTAGATTCTATTATATCTAAAAAAAAAAAAAAAAAAAAAAGCTTGATAGTAGTTAAGAAACCATTGTACTGATTAGATTGCAGAAAGAAATATGAAATTAAAAACAATCTTTGAATACTCTTTAAAACCTGAAATGAATAAATCAAAGAAAATTCCTAATGTTGACTCCAATTTTTGTTGTTGAAACTATTACTATGTGATCATTCCTATGATAAATGAATTATAGAGGTTTCCCACTAACATGCATTCACCAGAAAGATACGTTTACTGGTGTTTTTTTTTTTATCTCTGGAATTTAAAAACAACATAGTCTTTTTTCTTAGTTGCCTGACAGTTTTTTGACTGAAATATCAATTGTTTTTTTGAAGGTAGGAAGTAAATGTATATGATGATATTTATTTTCTTATAGATTTTTATGAACATGACAAAATTAAATTATGGCCCTTAATCTCTGGGCGACTGTAAAACCACCAGTCCAAAGCAGAGGATGCTAATAACCCTTGTTTGCTGACTACAGGCTGTCAATTGATGACAACCTTTTACCAACAACTATAGATCTCAAATAAAAAATTGGAGGAATTGGAAGAACTGTTTGATTTGAATATTGTTGTTTTTATGAAGTTAAAAGAAAAATTGAAGAGATAAGTGATTTAAAAAATGGATGTATACTTACTATAAAGATACAAATATTGAAAGAATAAGTGAAAGGGATTAATTATAAATAAAAAAATGAAGGAAAAACATTGTAGAGTTGGGAATGTTTTGAATCAAATTAAAGTTGTAAATATTATTTCTTAATTTATTAAGCGCAATGTCAGCACGTAAGAGGCAAGAAATTGAAATTAATGGAAAATACCAAATAAACATAATTCATGTTTATGCTACAATAAGTTTTCATTTTGATGAAAAAGTAGATGTTTGTTTAGATGGATAAAATGCTTTTAATCAGACCAAACAACATTTTAAAAATGTCATGGGAGATTAATTATAAAATGACTGGTGACAGAAATGAAAAAGAAAGCAGATTTATGGAGTTGGTAGTAAAAAAACATTGTATTATAAATTCTTTCTTCGAGAACAATGTTAAACCAAAGTTGGCATAGAAGCATTCAAATGAAAATACAATAGAATTGGATTATGTTTTGATTACCAGTGTATTTCAACATTGTAATATTCAAACACAGGAAATAATAATCAATGAGTGAGATGCATGTAAAATTAAAAAGAAAAAAACTTTTAAGAAAAACAGTATTAACAGTAGATATTCCTATTACCCAAAAAAAAATTTCACAAATATTAACAGACTAACAATATATTTTAAGATTGTAATGTTCATAATAGATTCAACACAGGAAATAATAATCGATGAGAGATGTAAGAGAAATGGTAATGCAATACTAAAGACAATAAAAATTTAAGAAATATTAATAGTAGATAATCCTTCATCCAAAAAAATTCCAATGAATTTCAATAACAACTCGCAAATCATTTTAAAATATTAACATACTTTAAAGATAATTCAGATTTTCTTCATTTTCAATTTTTCAAAGTAATTTTATACTTAATTCAGAAGATAGCCAATTAGTTTAAACCGAAACATCAATTATAATAATAAGAATATTTTTTTCTAGTATACAAAAAAAAAAACAATACTGCTTTCTATATTTTTTTAAAAAACAAACAAATAAGCTACAAACTGCAGCAGCAATCTATCTCTTCGAATTAGACTGACTATCTAGAGTATATATTAGATAAATCAAGTTTACAATATAACAAATCTTAAAAACATATTTACAAGTATTTGACAAAATACTTATATATTGTAATGGATAACTAGTCCATTTACAATTTTAATTAATCAAAACATTAATCTCAAAAATTGTTGGTGTAGATCTTACAGACTAAAGAATCTGAAAAATTTGACATATTATGGATTAAATAAATTTATCCATCATACAATCTAAATGAGCAATTCCACTATTTTTCACAATCCTATGCAACAATAAAATATAAATTTGTAAGGATTATCAGATACGTGATAAATAAAACATTATTTGTAAATAATTACCTATCTCCATCAATCAAGAAAGATCATTTTTGTACTATCTAGTGTAAGGGAATTTTCAAATATAAATTCTGGTATGCAAAACTCCAATTACCCATTAAATGAAGAAGTATCAAAGATATCTCCAATAACCATCCACAAAAGTCTATCAAAATAAGCTGATTACTCTTTGATATATGTGGCTCTAGCAATCTTTCCATGAATTATACTAGTAAATTATCTGCTGAAATATATGATGCACTACCTTTCTTTTATGTTTTTATTCTGGTGGGTAAAATTCCTAGCCAACTATTATAAATCCACTTTTCTGTTTAAAAAACTGATAAGATATTGAAACTGATTCAGATTCTCAAGATGATAACCATTCAAAACAAAAATTAAAGATTTTCCCTCTATTATTGACTGAATTTTTCAAATATTAATTTCTAAACTAAATTCTGTACATTAAAATTTGAATTAGGACAAAATTGACACAATTATTAATATATTAAAAATAAATGTCAAGAAAATGAAGTTCTTATTCTCACTTTTAATCATGTTTAAATTAAACACTCCACCATATCTTGATGTTTGCTTTATGAAGTTTACCATAAAACTATTACAAAAAAAAAAACCAAAAACAAAATTAGAATTAATATTCATAAAACAATTAGCCCCAGTTTTCATTTCAAGTGTCTCATATTTCACATTACAAGTAATAATGCTTCCTCTTGTACCATCATGTAGTAGCTAAATAATATGAATAACTTTTACGATCAATTATTTTCAAACATTTTAACAATTTTTCTTGATTAATTGAATCAAATACATTGTAAAAAAAAATTCAAAGTATTTTTTTTACATTTGCTAAGCAACAAAAACCTTATTTATGATGCTTCTTGAATCTATTTAAAAAAACCAAATCTTTAGTAAACTGGATGTATATATTTTTAAAAAACCATTTAAATGTTTCTATTATTATTCAAAAGATGATCAAAATATTCTTTCCATGATTATGATAAAATGGAGTGCTATCCTTTAATTACTAGGATTATATTGGGATTTTTAGACTCTTACTCTCAATAAGATGTGAGATGTTGGACTATTTCCATCATTTATGAGTGAATGTTGAATGTAAAGAAAATTTTAAACTTTATTTAAACTTTCCAAATACAAACAACTTGTTAGTAATAACACACAAATAGACAATACAGATTAGTAATTAGTTATTCTGGATGCACATTAACAGCATATCTCCTACAATTAAATTCACGATGGAATCAGAACAAGAACAAAAATTGGCATTCTTGGATGTTCTTGTGACAAGACTCCTTCAGGGCAAAGTAAAAACAACAGTGTATAGGAAACCAACACACACTGGCAAATATTTGGCATATACAGCCAATCGTACAAGAAGCACTAAACAAGGAATTGTACTATCACTATGGAACCGAGCAAAGGAGGTTTGTTCAGAAACCAGTGATTTGGAAAAAGAAAAGATTCACATAGAACAAATGATTATGAAGAATGCTTATCCATCAGCAGTCATCAGAAAAACCTTCAATAGACAACACAAAGAGACACCAAAAGAAAAAACAGTTATTGGTACGGTAGTGTATCCATTCATACCAGGAATGGCGGACAAATTAAAGAAAATCTGCAGTCAATATAACATTAGAACTGTTTTCCAAAGCCATACCACACTTCAAGGAATGCTTATTTCTACTAAGCCTAAACTGGAAATGCTGAAGAACAAAAACTGCATCTATGAAATACCATGTGAATGTGGAAGGAAATACATTGGTGAGACCTGTCGTCCTGTTGAGTAGCAGTTGAAGGAGCACAAACTAATGGTTAAAAGAGAAAAAACAAATGTGTCTACCCTAGCAGATCATGTATGTACTAGTGACCATATGCTTAAGTGGAAAAATACAAAGATATTGGATAAAGAGGAAAAAATGCATAGAAGAAAATTAAAGGAAGCTGCTCATATGACAATGATAAATAATCCTATAAGTCAACCTAGTGTGGCAATACACAATGTATGGAAGCCTCTAATTAATCTTGCTCTTAGGAAAAAATAATAAAAAATAATTAGACAAAAAAAAAATTTGAAGGACTCAGGAGGATTTGAACCAACCCTCATATATAAATATATCAAATTTCTACTATATGTTGCCTTTGACAGAATAGCTCAGTTGGTAGAACGTTTGCCTTAAAATTTGTTATTCAAGAATCTAAAAGTGGAAGTTCAACTTCTAAGCGAATATTGTCACTGTGCATATAGGCCAGCAACACCTGAAGAAGAGTGGAGAATAATACTACTCGAAACATTGTGTAATTACTAACCTGTATTGTCTATTTGTGTGTTATTACTAACAAGCTGTTTGTATTTGGAAAGTTTAAATAAAGTTTAAAATTTTCTTTACATTCAATATTCACCCATAAATGATGGAAATAGTCCAACATATCACATCTTATAATATGCCATCATTACAAACCTTCAGATAAATACTTCTTACTCTCAATATGTCAAAAATAAAAAAAATTATCTAAAAATGAAATTATGGACTTAATAAATTGTTTTAAATTTTCAAAATATACTAGTCATTTAAAAAGAAAATTATAATACTACCTGTAATTTTTTAAGTTCATCTGTCCATTTGCAACCTTCTTTATGATGAATACATTTAATAATTAAAGACATAATATTAGCTTCTGCTTCTGGGTCAGGATATATCTATAACAGAAAAGATTAAAATTAATTTTTAAATTTGACTTGTATCAAAAGACCATGTATAAAAATAATACTACTAAAATAAAGTAAGTGTTGTCATTCAATACTATATGTAAACTGCAAAACATGCACTGATAAAATGGATTCAAAAAAATATTCAGTAGATCATGCTTTATGTTAAAGAAAGCAGTGCAGAACTAAAGATATAAGGCAGATTTAGCCATCAACTACATTACATAATCTCTCATATACTTCCAAGAGTAGTTTATCTTCATTTTCCTCTAGAGTCAACTACTATAAACTTGAATAATCAATGGATACTAGATAAATTTAAAATACCGACATTGGCATGAATATTTGCCAACCATTGTTGCAGAAAAGTATTATAAAGGCTTTGGAGAGATTAGTATAGTCAAGCAGATATAAGTTTAGATAAAAAGATCTGTTCACAGCTACAAATTGATGAAATTACAAGCTACAATACTTTTAATAGGTCACAGCAATGGCAATGGACATGTTGAATAATGAATCGAAGATTTTCAGAAACAAACTTCAGTGGTATTTGTAGGAAACAAATATCTATATATTGAAAAAAAAATACTACCATATTGTTTTCAGCTGTGAGTCATAATTTTGTTTGGACAGCAATGATTAAAAGTTTATGCTTGACAACATGACCAGATGACTGATTCTTCAAGATGCCATTAATTATCAATTATATATTTATTTTCATATTTATATACAATTTTATACTGTATAAAATTCTATTATGTTATGAAAATAAGAGTTTCATTTTTATCATAAGAAAATCATAATGCATAGAGCCAGTGTAACAAAAAAAAAAAAAATTAAAATTATTAAAAGAACAAATGCTTACAGTTAATTAATTATACTAACAAGATCATTTGGATACACAGTGATTCTCTGATATGCTTATAATTGTAAATTATATTTCACAAAATGTCAATGTGTGTTTAAATTTCCATTAATTTTCTTTTTTAAAACAATTAAAATTCAATGTCTTCTTTATGCTTCTTTATTTTACATCTGTCTATGTATTGTATGTGTAATTTGTCTGACCATTGATATTTTAAGAACCATATTCCATATGTTGTATTTAAGTTTATCATTGCAAACAGAAGGAATCTGAGTACCCAATGGATAATTCAGAAAGTGATGCCTTAATAGAAAGGCTGTAAATTAGATGATTAAATAATAAACAACATAGTATTCATTATTATAAGACTAATCATAAAATAGAAATCGTTACATATACACATATCACTTATATACATATGTAAACATTGAGAGCAATGGTACATAGTTACTAAAGTACTTGAATACAGTACCAGTGAATGCTATTATTAAGTAATTATAAATAAATTGATTTTAAAGTACTCTTTCATTTAAGTTACAATTTTTACTTGATCTTTTTCCAAGTATAAAGTATACAATTAAATTTGATATCCGCCTCATGTGAAGATTACTAAGCTGATATTTTATTTTGTATAGAAAAACTTAGCTCAAAACTGTTTATAAAATTGTGCTAATCAATTTTAATATAATATTGTATTGTATTCAATTCACTATTCTTAATTACTATTTTTACCATCAATATAAATATAAAAAAATAAAAGTGCTTAAAAAAATTCAGTTTATTTGTCAATAATAAATATATTTACATTACAACTTGTCTATTATCTTCAGTTACTATAGAAAACAGTACAGAGGTCATTCATATCATTATTATTAAAAGCAACTTATCTTCATCTAATTATCATTAATTAATATATGTAAATCAGAAACAATATATATACAACTTGTCTATTATCTTCAGATACTATAGAAAACAGTATAGAGGTCATTCATAAAATTATTAGTAAAATCAACTTATCTTCATCTAATTATCATTAATTAATATATGTAAATCAGAAACACCATTATAATAAAAAGAAAAATAGACAAAAAAAAATATTGAAGTTTTGTGAAGATTATATACATCAATCAGTAAAACACAAATATATTAACAAATATTACATGCTAGTTTTTGGCATTTTTTTTTGACTTCTATAAAGGAATTTTCATTTTGAAAGACTTTAACAGCATGATTCAATTTTAGCTATTCATTATTTTCTACCTTCAACTATATTCTTACAGTGAAAGCAATCAATAATATACTTCCATAGGTTTTTATTTATTTATCTAAACAGTCTAACTTGCTCAAGTTCACCAGAAAATATTTTATTTTTAGAAAATCTGTTTCCAATCATTCATTTCACATGTTCTAAAATTTATAATAAGATTTTTAACAACATAATACCCAAAAAATCAAAGAACATATTAATTGATTTTGCTCCATATATTAAGAATCATATAAAATATTCACATGATCACATTTCCTATACTAGCACATTAATTGTTGATAAACAGAGCAAAACTCTCCATACAGTATTGCCACCTGTGCTAAACAGAGTAATCAATGGATGCCAGAAGGTTTGTGCATAAAATCCCTATCTAATGCCTACTCATCCAATATCCCCAGACTAGTTTCTGGCTTGTGGCCTTCGTCAGTGAGGAGCTAATGCAACCCTCTAGCAACCACCTTTTATCTCTACTTAACTACAAAACTATGAGAATGAAATTGAAAACACAAAAAATATTTTCAATCTAAGCTCAATAGCTTATATAGTCATATGGGTCTGAACTCAGTTCAGCACCCATACATTTTGGTGTCTTTGGCTCTTTTACAACCATAGCCACCACTATCCTATTAGGCAGGATTGGTGTTAAACCATTAAGCATCACATGATCACATTTCCTATACTAGCACATTAATTGTTGATAAACAGAGCAAAACTCTCCATACAGTATTGCCACCTGTGCTAAACAGAGTAATCGATGGATGCCAGAAGGTTTGTGCATAAAACCCCTATCTAATGCCTACTCATCCAATATCACCAGACTAGTTTCTGGCTTGTGGCCTTCATCAGTGAGGAGCTTTGGATCTGAGAGCACTGCATATAGATCTTAGGATCTAATGCAGCCCTCTAGCAACCACCTTTAATCTCTACTTAACTACAAAACTATGAGAATGAAATTGAAAACACAAAAAATATTTTCAATCTAAGCTCAATAGCTTATATAGTCATATGGGTCTGAACTCAGTTCAGCATCCATACATTTTGGTGTCTTTGGCTCTTTTACAACCATAGCCACCACTATCCTATTAGGCAGGATTGGTGTTAAACCATTAAGCATCACATGATCACATTTCCTATACTAGCACATTAATTGTTGATAAGCAGAGCAAAACTCTCCATACAGTATTGCCACCTGTGCTAAACAGAGTAATCAATGGATGCCAGAAGGTTTGTGCATAAAATCCCTATCTAATGCCTACTCATCCAATATCCCCAGACTAGTTTCTGGCTTGTGGCCTTCGTCAGTGAGGAGCTTTGGATCTGAGAGCACTGCATCTAGATCTTAGGATCTAATGCAATCCTCTAGCAACCACCTTTTATCTCTACTTAACTACAAAACTATGAGAATGAAATTGAAAACACAAAAAATATTTTCAATCTAAGCTCAATAGCTTATATAGTCATATGGGTCTGAACTCAGTTCAGCACCCATGCATTTTGGTGTCTTTGGCTCTTTTACAACCATAGCCACCACTATCCTATTAGGCAGGATTGGTGTTAAACCATTAAGCATCACATGATCACATTTCCTATACTAGCACATTAATTGTTGATAAACAGAGCAAAACTCTCCATACAGTATTGCCACCTGCGCTAAACAGAGTAACCAATGGATGCCAGAAGGTTTGTGCATAAAATCCCTATCTAATGCCTACTCATCCAATATCCCCAGACTAGTTTCTGGCTTGTGGCCTTCGTCAGTGAGGAGCTTTGGATCTGAGAGCACTGCATCTAGATCTTAGGATCTAATGCAACCCTCTAGCAACCACCTTTTATCTCTACTTAAAAACTATGAGAATGAAATTGAAAACACAAAAAATATTTTCAATCTAAGCTCAATAGCTTATATAGTCATATGGGTCTGAACTCAATACTGTATGGAGAGTTTTGCTCTGTTTATCAACAATTAATGTGCTAGTATAGGAAATGTGATCATGTGATGCTTAATGGTTTAACACCAATCCTGCCTAATAGGATAGTGGTGGCTATGGTTGTAAAAGAGCCAAAGACACCAAAATGTATGGGTGCTGAACTGAGTTCAGACCCATATGACTATATAAGCTATTGAGCTTAGATTGAAAATATTTTTTTGTGTTTTCAATTTCATTCTCATAGTTTTGTAGTTAAGTAGAGATAAAAGGTGGTTGCTAGAGGGTTGCATTAGATCCTAAGATCTAGATGCAGTGCTCTCAGATCCAAAGCTCCTCACTGACGAAGGCCACAAGCCAGAAACTAGTCTGGGGATATTGGATGAGTAGGCATTAGATAGGGATTTTATGCACAAACCTTCTGGCATCCATTGATTACTCTGTTTAGCACAGGTGGCAATACTGTATGGAGAGTTTTGCTCTGTTTATAAAATATTCATAAATGAAAATTTCCCAATGCTTTTATATTACATCAATAGAAAATCCATAACTTGTAAATTGACCATAATAATAATTCTATAAAAATTAATTTATGATATAATTATTCCATTATCAAGAAATATTATGACTTTTTTTTTACTTATTAAATGCAACTGCAGCATATTTGCACCTATTCTTCCATCATTGGTTGATAAAGTTATTGAATTTTTTTTTTTAAATCATCTCTATATTATAAATCTATAAGTCAAAAAGATGAAAACCTAAATTGCATCTTCATGTATAAACTATCACAAAGATTTCTATTACAAAAATGGAAAACAAAGTTGAAGCTACTGTTTAATATACCAGCTGCCACTTCCAATGTCTCAGATTTACATCTAGCATTAATATTTCATCCTGTAGCAACATCATGATATGAATAACTTTGATGAGAACCAAACCTTTTTATTATGTTAAGGAGCTTGTAAGCAATGGTAAATTAGCATCATGATGATAAAATATTGTTGCTTGGAGATATAATTGTAATGGCCTTATTAATTCAAATTTTCTTTGTAACAAAAAATTTAACACACACCCACATCAATCCTATAATGTTTAATTTTTATTTTATTTTTTATTCTTCTACTTCTTTTATCTACATTTCTTAAAACCTATTTTATAATTGTAAATGTGGATGATTGAGAATATGATTATATTTATCATAACTTAGTTAATTCTATGACACATATAATTAACAGAATTTAAAGTTTGAAATGTTTCTCATTATTTAATATTCTGTATAGGGCTACAGTCCAATTAAATTATTTGATATATTTCTTTTTAAATTCTAAATTTCTTGGATTATATTAGGGAAGATTAAACAGTAGATAAATTCATATATATTTCAAGTGCTAATCATATTTCATGCTTAATTGATATTTGTAATTCTTCATTAGTTTAATATATAATTATTGCTTTAGACTTTGAATATTAATACAAAGTTTTTATAAATTTCATCTATATTATTCCTAGTAACTGCAATCAGGATTAGACTTTGAGCAGGAATTTTTAGCTTTTAAATTTGCTTCTCTATTACTGCATTAAAAAACAATTATAGATGAATAAAAAGGTTGCATATTATAGATATTTGCAAAACAAAATGAAGGCATAGTGAGATAAAAAAATGTAATTATTTTGGTAGTTAAAGCAGAGTAGTTGTTTTAATTCTAAGAGCAAGATAGTTTTTTTAAATAAATAGCAATCCTATATATGAAAGAATACTGCTGATAAATTTAAATCTACTCTGAGGGCCCTAATGGATAAGGAATACATGCCAAATAAATAAAATGATCACTAAGTACATAATATATTGAGGAATTTATAAAGTAAATGAAAATCAAAATTGTTATATAGAGATTTACGGAAAAGAAAATTGTAAATCGTGGTGAGTCAAGAAAAAAAAAGTAAATTGATGACTGTAATTTAAAGTTGAAATTTTTTTTTAAAAAAGTGAAAGATGATATACTTTTTGTAGAAAAAATAACATGCTAATACTAAATACATGTTTTAAAAATCACAAGTGAATAGTTTAAAGATGGAAATATTTAATAAAAATTAGTTCAGAATAAGTTTAAAAAGAGCATTAAAAATGAATACATACTTAAGATCCAAATATAGTCTGAATTTATCACAGATTCATGAAGTGTGTATTCGTTCTTAATGCTCTTCCAACACATAGACTGAACTAATATGTAAATTCAGATCAATATTTTTAAACATAGAATCAAACTAAATTTTAAGAATATAAAAAGTTTTGAGGTAAGTAAAAAATTGACCATTAATAAGTAAAAGATATATTTTAAGAAAAAATTCCACATTAGTTGAAAAAAAAAAAAAATAAGAGAAAAGATTGGAATCAGAACTGGGCTTGTAATTGAAGACAGAAAAATATATGCCTAACACATAATCCCATGTCACATTTAATCTTATTTAGTGAAAACAAATTGCACGAGAAGCCAATACTAAATTAAATAATTAATGACATTTAAACAAAAAAATCAGGGAAAATAAAAGAATAAGCAAAGAGAAGATAGTCATAAAACTAAGTTAATTCTTTAAATTTTATAATACATGTTAAAATAAGAGCAATCTCTACTCTAGTGTCACTTATACTAATCTCAAGGCAAAACTCTCCATACAGTAGTGCCACCCTGTGCCAACCAGAGTAATCAATGGATGCCAGAAGGCTTGTGCATAAAATCCCTATCTAATGCCTACTTATCCAATATCCCCAGACTAGTTTCTGGCTTGTGGCCTAGGTGCAGTGCTCTCAGATCCAAAGCTCCTCGCTGACAAAGGCCACAAGTCAGAAACTAGTCTGGGGGTATTGGATGAGTAGGCATTAGATAGAGATTTTATGCACAAACCTTCTGACATCCATTGATTACTCTGGTTGGCACAGGGTGGCACTACTGTATGGAGAGTTTTGCCTTGTTTATAAACAATTGTGCTAGTATAAGAGATGGTGATCATGTGATGTTATACTAATCTCACAAAGAAATCAAGTCAGATGTTACATGATTTAATTTACCAAGCTTGTATTACAAATATTATATACAGAGCTCGCAAATAAACTCTTAACAAGTTTTGCAGAATATCCCCAACCCCAGACCAGTTTCTGCCACTGGCTTCCTCAGTGAGGTGCTAGGATATTCAAGCATTAGATTAAAAATACCAGGACAAGGCCAGAACTTTATCTAATGGTTACTATTATGTAGAAAATCTGAAATTATTAGACATTCATATGTCATCCAATCCAGCTATCTAAATTAATAGCCATATGGGATTGAACCAAGTTCGGATACACCATATATTAATAGCTTTAGCAATATAAAATTTCCAAAGCCTTAATAGCAAAAAATAAAATTACAAAGAAATCAAGTCATATGTCACATGACCTAATTGAACAAGCTTGAATTATAAATGTTATATATACTTATCCATTAGATAAAGTGCTGGGCTTGTCCTGGTATTTTTAATCTAATGCTTGAATATGATAGCATCTCACTGAGTAAGCCAGTAGCAGAAACTGGTCAAGGGTTGGGGATATTCTGCAAGGCTTGTTAAGAGATTATTTGCAAGCTCTATATATAACATTTGTAATACAAGCTTATAATATAAGCTTATTAAATTAGGTCATGTGACATATGACTTGATTTCTTTGTAATTTTATTTTTTGCTTTTAAGTCTTCGGCAATTTTATATTGCTAAAGCTATTAATATATGGTGTATCTGAACTTGGTTCAGTCCCATATGGCTATTTAAGTTAGATAGCTGGATTGGAAGACATATGAAAGTCTGAAAATTTCAGATTTTCTACTTAATAGTTATCCATTAGATAAAGTGCTGGGCTTGTCCTGGTATTTTTAATCTAATGCTTGAATATCCTAGCATCTTACTGAGGAAGCCAGTAGCAGAAACCAGTCTTGGGTTGGATATATTCTGCAAATCTTGTTAAGAGCTTATTTGCGAGCTCTATATATAATTTGTACTAATCTTGAATAATCCATAACTACCCAATGCTGCTCCATTTATATCTCTATTTTCAGATAGGTTTCTAACTTCTACATTTATTAAAGAGGCTTAATTCAAAATTGCAACTAATACAGTATTTCTTTCAGTGATCACATTTAATTTCATGTTATTATTCTAACTAAGACCCTGAAATTTAAATATCCAAGTGTTTTGAAATCAAGCTAATTTACATGAATAGTTATATGAATCTGGATTCCAGATATTTACTGTTTATTTTAATTATCTCAATTCTTTTCTTCTCCAGACTAGGAATGTTAATAAGCAAAGAATTACTTATTTTTTTAATTGTATAATATGTGATAAAATATTACTTATTCTCTACTCTAGTGTGATCTATAATAACTTGAGGAGTCATGTGGTACTACATTTAAATCCCATACCTAACTGCAACCATTGTTAATTCCATTTTATTATCTAAGCTAAAAGCCTAAATTGAAAACAATTTAATATTTTGAAAACCAAATCTGTATGAATAATTATATATATATAAATGTACTCCAGATCAATAACTATATATTTTCGTTTATAATTCTATAACAATAAATGATTTAATTCTTTAACCCAAGTAATGTATGATAAAATAAGAACACTATTCTATTCTAGTTCTATCTATTAAGCTTGAATAGTCAATCAACTCCAAATAGTAGTGCATTTAAATCCCGATCATCAGACTAGTGTCTGGCTTTTGCCTTTATCAATGAAGCTTAAAATTCCAAGTTGTAAGTAATACAGTTACAACTTAGCAATTATCTTTGATTCATTCTGCTATTCAAGCTGAAAATCTGAAATTAAAGTTTTGAAACTCAAGTCAGAACTGACACAAGTCAGTGACTATATATTTTATTATCTGCAGTTCTTTATTAACTGAATATATTTTTTTTCCACTGCCTAATTTGAATAATAAAATGATTTTAAAGGTGATTGCTGGAAGCATAATTACATTACTTCCATTTTTGAATTCCAAGCCTCATTAATAAAAAGTCAGAAACTGTTTGAGAATGGAGATTCAAATAGAACTAGAATAGAGAGCAACTCTTTATTTTATCATTTGTGATACTTTAAATGATCGAATTTCAATGTTAAAATGTGTTCATAATGTTGCCTTTTATATATAAACTTTAAAATAATCAATTTAAACAAAATTAAAACCCATTATAAAAAAATTTAATAACCTCAACCGGGTATTCCTTATTTATTGAAATCTTATGAAGATGTTTCTTTTTACAAAATTATATGCAATGCAATGCAATGCACTATGGCTTCTCCTTTATCAAAGTCAGGAATCTCAGTTAATATACCCAGAGAAATCTATTAACCACCTTCCCTTCCCTTTCCATTGCCCACCCTAAGTTTTTCCCATATTCTTCTCTATTCTACTCCATCCCATTTCCACAACATCATCTTTGTCCATTCTATGGCCTTTATATCTAATTCCTCTTTATCTTTTTCCAAACCCAGCATAAAAACCAAGAAACCACTTTCTATATAATCACTTTGTTTATATTTATTTTCCCACAACTTTGTTATCTGTACCCTCAATTAACAGAAGCTTAATATTTTCTATACTTTCTTTCATAACTAAATCACCCACATTTTCCTATTTATGTGCATATTCTCTTGTTGCTAACAATTTTGTTTGAGCCTTAAACAGTAAACTATTTTCCTTGCTATTATCATAAATTAACTCACCCAATATTCTGTTTATCTCTCTATATATTTAAAATCTTTTTGCTCTCCATACTAATTCTCCATCTCTTCAACTCCCTATTTTTTAATAATGCATCTATTCTTCTATCCCATTCTTTGCCACTATAACACTCAACAAACCTCTTAATAAAATCATGTCACCATTTGAACAATTATACTGATCTAGTCTTTATCCAAATCTTCTGCATACTATACTACCTTCCTCAATCCTTCTTGTTGCCTGCCCTTTACTCATAACCCAATAAAATACTATTCTGTTTATTCTCTTACTATTCATAAATTGCAATTACAACATTTTCATTATGATTTTTGCATCTCTCATATAAAAATTTGACCATCCCATTTCTCCTTCAATTGCCTTCTTTGCCATTCACACATCTGCATCTACTGCATGTCTTCATATTTCTTTTTGTACTTTTTCTAAGTAATCAAACACCCCATTACTAATACATAACACATTGTTACTATGAGTTAACCATGCTACTGTCACTCACTTCCATACAAGTCTTGCTATATCATATTTATTATAAAAATACTGTTAATTTCGTTATCAGTCCCTTTCTTTTCTTTCCTTCATTTATCATTTATTTCTCCTAATCATCCAAGCAATTTCTCTGATTATTTAAGATGATTCCTAAATAGTTATACCTATTCACCACATTTAACGTTATATCCCACAATAACAATTCTTTCTTTTATCTTTCCCCAGCATTTATCATTACCTTTGATTTTTCTTCACTAAATTTAATCCCCATCTCTTTACCCACACTTGCGCACATCTCCATATCTTCCCCAATTTCTGTGCACAAGAAGGTATCATTAATAAATAAACGATCCGATAATGTATATACTCCTTTGCCATCTATTAATGTTATCTCTACTCCTCTCCCTAGTCTTTCTATTGCTTTCTTCATTTCTCTCAAATATAACAAAAACAATATAGGTGACATAGGGCATCCTTTTCTTAGTCTCACTTCATTTTTAACTCTAAGTGATTCTATAAAATTGATACGTATAATAATTTTTTTCATATAGTCTTTTAATAAGATCCACCAAAGCTTCATTCATTCCTAAATTTATTAAATAATTCATAAAAATCATAGATAACTGCCTACCTGTATTCCTACTCATATTTATAACATGGGTTACTATAAATAAACTATTTCCTATATTTCTATCCATTCTAAAACTTCCTTGTATTTCTACCATTATATTATTTTCTTTCATCCATTTTGACACCCTTTAAACCACCATATGTGCAAAAACATTATATAACACTGTTGTAACTGCTAGTGGTCTATAATTACCTATCTTTCTATGGTCCTTAACATTTCCTTTGAATAATATCCTCACTCTTGTATTATTCCAGGTATCTGGAAATTCTGTCTTCTATGCCATCTTATTAAAGCATGATAATAGATGTAATTTTGCACTGTTTTCCAAATTTCATCACAAACTCTGCTACTCATCCATCTAAATTTCTTGCCTTTTCACTTTTCAACTTCTTCCCTGCTTCATTCAATTCATTTCCTGTAAAACTAATATTTCCATTACTATGTGCTTTTATGTTTGTTATCACTGTCTTTCACATCTAACATCTTTTCTATATTCATTACATACTGATTTAAGATTGTCTCTAATTCTTCTGTGGAGTTACACTCTTTTTCCTCATCATTTAGTAATACTATTTCCCTCTCCTTTACATTCCTTCTTTTAATATATTGCCAAATTTTTTTACTCCCATCTCTTCCATTTTTACTAATATCCTCCAATAATTTACTATTTAATATCATTCTCTCTATATATTATCTATTTTAGCCAACTTCTTTTTTAAATAAATAGTTTTCCCATTTAAAATTAACATCTTTTTCACTTTCTTTGTTTTTAATAGCACATTTATATTCTCTGCATGCTTTTTTCCTTTCTTTTACACTTTTACTAATTATCACTTTTCTATTACTTTTATTTTTCTGAATATTCTCACCTAAATCCCTATTTGCCACTTTTTCTACTACAGCACACCAAACCTTATATTTATCACAAAAAAAACTTTTCCATTCACAACTTTCACAATCCTTTCTACGTTTATTATTATTATTTTCCATCACATTACTAACCATGTCTATTATAAAAAAATTATGATCACTATTATATACTATCTTTTCTATATCAAATACTTTAATTTTCCATACTTTATTCATTCCCCTTTTCTCTACTAATACATAATCTATTGTGTGAAATATATTTTTTCTAGACCATATGTAATGCCCCTCATAAATATTTGATAAATTTCCAATGCTCAAATTCACTCTCTTACAAAAAATTTTCAAAAGCCATCCATTCTTGTTATCCATATAATCAATTTCTTCAATTTGCCTATTCAAATCCCCTATAACCATTATTTTCTTTCCCCTTTTTTGAAACTCTGTATATCTTTAACTAGGAATCCACATAGTGCTCTTCCACTCCATTATAGTTTGACTATCTCCAGTGGCCATATACACTATAACCACCACCCATTCTTGTCTTACTAACCTTATCTCAAACCACAAATGTTCTTGACCCTTTACAGTATTTAAATATTTTTTTTGCCATAACTCCTATTCCATGACCCCTTTTTTCTTTTCTATTTATACCCTGCCATATAAAATTTTCCACTGTAGATTCTTCTTCTCTTAGATATGTTTCCACTGTTTAATTCCAACCACTTTTCTGGTCTCCTATCATTTTGCATATTCCTATATCCAATTTTAACAATTTCTTCTTTTCTTACTACCCTTTTATAAATCCTTTTGACTCTTTCTTCTCTATTACATTTGTAATTAGTTTGTTTATCATTAGTTTTACAGAGACATTTTCTCTCCATATTTATATTTGACCAGTTATTCTACTGCAACTCCATTTAATGGACACTATTTACATTACATTACAATAAATATAATTATTAAAATAAGTACATATACATAAAAACGATTAAACTTATTACAATCTTTTTTTTAATATATATATATTTACAAAATAATTGGAAAAAATATTTTTAAATTATGACTCTAAAGTTTCCAATAATCTAACAATGCTCATTTACTCCCTAGTTGTGCTCGATTTTAAGCATGTTTACACATTTGTTTAAATTTTCTTGAATATACAAAGTTTCATAATATTTTCTTTCCTTGAAATTTTTAATACACTTTATTGCTTAAATATTTTTTTATACAATTCATTTTATGTCCAGTATCCAAAAAATGTATATATGGCCCTGATCTTATATCTTTTTTGTTAATTGCCCTATCATGCTCCTTACTTCTTTTAATGGCAGTCTTTCCTGTCTGATCTATATATATCATACTGCAAAATTCACAACAAATTTTATAAACCAACCCTACCCTATTTTTAATATTACTCATTTTTCTTGCATTACAAATCTATTTCCCTAAAGATTTACTATTTTCCAACCTATTTTAATATCATCAGATAAACTTCTTTTTATCAATGTTTTATATAAATGCTCTGAATATGGAACTGAAACTCACTTCCTATTTGTATATACATGCCTTATATTATCTTCTTTAGTATTATTATTTATATTTCTAAAAATCTTTTTAATATCATTTTCAACTTCCAATTTCTGTTCAAATGTTTCACCTTCATTTAATGTTATCCTATCATTTTTTAACTTAAACCCTTTCAAAGCAGCTATTTTCTAGACCATGACTGATAGGAATTTAGATTAATTATATTTCTTTTTTGTTTATTCTTAATATTATAATGTTTAATAAGTATTTCACCATTAATTCTTTTTCGTAAAAAATGTCTAAATATTTTAATCCATTTTTCTCTTTTTCCATTGTAAACTTAATATTGCATTTTTAATGTTGAATCTTTTAAATGCACTAACAATACTTTTACTATTACCTAGTACATTTATATTATCAACATATCTATGATATTCTATAATTTCTTTATTTTTATTTACTTACCAGTTATATTTTCCTCTATATAAACAATCATAATCAATGTCAAAATCTCATTAATAGAGCAACCCATAACCCATCCCTTTGTTATACTTCAAAATTCATCCTTATATTTAAAATATAAAGCATCATTTATCAGTAATAATGTTTTTTAATAACATATAACCATTCTTCTGAAATTATATTACTCATTTTTATTTTATCAATAACTATTTTTATACTATCTTCCCTAGGTATCTGATACATTTTTTCAATATCAAATTAAACCGTCATTACTTTTTCTATTTAACTTTACATTACTTAATTTATCTATAAGTTCTTGTGAATTTCTAATATAATATTTGCCAAAATCTATTGCAGTGAGAATCTTTTTATATATTATAGCATATAAACTTTTAAGAATATAAGTCTAATATTACTCTTATTAGCATGTTACCCTTATATGTTTTAAACTTTCCAAATATGCATGGATGTTCAAAAGCTGTAGAATCCAAATATTTATATTTCTTTTCATTAATTAATTATTTCATTTTCATATAATTTAATAAAATCTTATATTTTGTTTTAATTCTATTTCCTGGATCTAGATTTATCTTTTGATATGCTTGCATTACAATATCTTTCATTTCATTCAAAACAGCAAACCATGACTCTTTATATTTACTTGTTATTATTAAGTCCTCCTTATTTATCTTTTCCATAATTTATCTGATAAGAAGGACTTAATAGTAACAAGTGAAGATAAAGGATCAAGGTTTGTTGTTTAAAATAAAATGGACTATGATAGGAAAATAAAAGAAGATATTGTAAAACTTACCAAAAGATAAATAAAGATCCAGGAAATAAAATTAAAACAAAATACAGATGTTTATATCTACAGCTTTTCAACATCCATCCATATTTGGAAAGATTAGAACACATAAAGATAACATGCAAATAAGAGTAATATTAGACTTATATTCTTAAAGATGTATGTACTATAATATATAAAAAGATTCTCACTGCAATAGATTTTGGAAAATATTGTATTATAAATTCATAAGAACTTTTAGATAAATTAAATAATGTAAAATTAAATAGAAAATGGAATGACTGTTTCATTTGATATTGAAAAAATGTATCAGAGAATACCTAGAGAAGAAAGACAGTATAAAAATAGTTATAGATAAAATAAAAATGAGTAATATAATTTCAGAAGAATGGTTATATGTTATTAAAAAAACATTATTACGGATAAATGATGCTTTATATTTTAAATATAAGCATGAATTTTGAAATATAACAAAGAAATGGGTTATGGGTTGCTCTATTAATGAGATTTTGTCATAGATTATGATTGTCTATATAGAGGAAAATATAACTGGTAAATATATAAAAATAAAGAAATTATAGAAATCATAGATATATTGATAATATAACTGTAATAGGTATTGTTGAAGTATTGTTAGTGCATATAAAAGATTCAACAATAATAAATACAATATTAAGTTTACAATGGAAAAAGAGAAAAACGGATTAAAGTATTTAGAAATTTTTTTTAAGAAAATGAATTAATGATGAAATCCTTATTAAACATTATATTAAAAAAAACAATGAGAAGTATAATTAATCCAAATTCATATCAGTCATGATCTCAGAAAATAGCTGCTTTGAAAGGGTTTAAGTTAAAACAATGATATGATAACATTGAATGAAGTGAAGCATTTGAACAGAAATTAGAAGTTGAAAATGATTATGCTAATATGGATTATAAAAGAAAAGATATTAAAAAGATTTTTATAAATATAAATAATAATAATACAAAAGATAGTATAAGGCATATGTATACAAATTGGAAATGGGTTTCTGTTACATATTCAGAATATTTATATAAGACACTGATAAAAAAAACATTATCTGATGATATCAAAATAGGATGGAAAATAGTAAATCGGTTGTCGTCGATGAGCCACCATATCCCACTGGATGGCGCTGTTTTCGCGCTAAAACACATAAAAATGCCGTTTCCGCGGCCGACACGTTCGAACCCGCGTTTTCTATAATACAACTTTTTTGTTATACTACAGATTGCAGGCCGCTATGTCTCGTCGCAGTACAGCATGTATGTTTACACAGCAAATACATTTTCCCAATTCACACAGTTTATAAAATGATTATGGCTTGGGGAGAGGGTGTGTTTTTTTGAATTGGATGGAAATGTTATTTTCATTGGATTTTTATTTTATTATAAAGTATTGAAATGTTCAGATTTTGTAAAGTAATAATTAACAGACTTTTTACACCGTAGTGTATTGAAGTTTTAAACAGTAAATGTTGACGAGATATACGTATAAAGTGAATTGGAATTAGGTAACGCGTCAAGTAACGTACTGTTCGTAACATTTCCACGAGACATTTTAAGATTGCACCGTGTGTATATTTTTGAAATAAAAAAGTGCGTTAACACAAAAATATCCAGTAAGAAAAGTACAATTGTACACTGTTTTTTTAAATGTCATAAAAAGCATATATTATAAACATTTTATATATATATTTTACGTTTATTGTTATCATTTATTTTATAGATGTTAGAAAAAAAACTATTTACAAAAATACGATTTTGATATTTTTTATTTTAGCATTACAAACAACAGAACACTAACCGTAACAACTTTTACTTTTAGTTGTCATTCTATTTGAAATAAAAAATAGCGGTAAACAAAAAAAAAAAGCCATAACTCTAGTAAAAAAATCTCCGATAGAAAATTGATTTTTCTAATAAAAAGAAAACTAAAAAAGACGAATCAAATTGTAATTTGTTTATTTTATTTTACATTTATTATTATCATTTAATTTGTATACGTTAATAAAAAAATAATATTTAAAATTAAATAATATTTAAAAAAGACGATTTTCTTTTTACAAAAAACACATCAAAATGATTACAATTAACGGCCCGTGAATGATCGTATTTTATAGTTTAAGCGTGATAACTGCGCCATCCAGCGGGATATGGTTAGTAATATTAAAAATAGGGTAGTGTTGGTTTATAAAATTAGTTGTGAATTTTGCAGTATGATATACATAGGTCACAGGAAAGACACTGAAAGAGGTAAGAAGCATGATAGGGCAATTAACAGAAAGGGTATAAGATCAGGGTCATATATACATTTTTTGGATAGTGGACATAAAATGAATTGTGTAAAAAAATATTCAAATAATAAAGTATGATAAATATTATATGGAAAGAAAATATTATGAAACTTTGTAGATTCAAGAAAATTTAAATAATTGTATAAACTTGGTTAAAAGTCCAGCACAACTAGGGATGAAATGGGTATTGTTAGATTATTGCAGGGGTCCACAACCTTTTTGCACTTAAGAGCACATTCTATAATACCGGCTAGGTGGTGGGCACCATTTATTTTTTTCAACCAGATGGCGGGCACCATTTATTTTTTCAGTGTAAATTTATAGTTGGATATTGTTAATAATACACATAATGTACAAAAAAATATTTATTTAAAAAATAAAATTTTAACATATAATTAACGTTTATATTTTTATGCTGTAAAAGTATAGTATGCCCTACAATTTGATTACAATATAATACAATAATTTATAAGAAATTTTAAAAATTAAATTTATTTGTATCAGATAAATAATTTTTTATCGTGCTCGGATAGTGGCGGGCACACGTAAAGTGGTCTGTGGGCACCATGGTGCCCGCGGGCATAGGGTTGGGGACCCCTGGATTATTGGAAACTTTAGAGTTATAATTTAAAATATTTGTTTAGACTGTTTTGTAAATATATATGCATTTCATGTATGTTCTTCAGATTACATCATTTAAAAACATTAAAATTTTTTAATCAAAAGCTGTTAAAGCATTTCGTTTACTAGGCTCAATGTATGTGTAGATATGTGTGCAGACAAAACATACTAGGCCTCATTAGTTCAAAAGTGAATTCGAATAAATATATAATTTCCAAATGCAGTTATTTAACAATTAGGTGGGTGGAAATGATATTATTTTATACAATTAATTAATTTGATGATAATCAGATCAGCTAGTTAAGAGATTGATATCTTAAGTTGGCTAGCTAAAATATTTTTTGTTTTACTGTAATCCCTTTTACAGCTAATTCATGTGAAGTTAGTAAACCTCAAACCACAAAGAAATTTAGAGTTAATCTACATGAGGGGGTATGAACTCTAACCATGATGAAAACTGATTGAATAGATAATGCAGCTTAGTGGACTATAAAAAGGAATCTCTCAGGAGATCGACAGAATAAAAGAGAATAATAAGCTGTTTTGTTTATTCATATTTCTAAAAGCTTATACAATAGAAGAGTAGAGAAGCATGCAGTCCACTCCACTCTAACCAAGCCGATTGGATGCGGGCTTAGTTCCAGTGTGAAGTGCAGAGAAGCTGCCATGAAGTATTGTAAAGCCATTCCATTATTCACTGGGTCCAGCTACATGCAAACTGTATGCCACTTAAACAAAAAAAAAAGGTCCTATAGCCTCAGGGAAGAAATGTCATTCAGCAAGGGAAATACATTTGGATTCTGCCTGCATAGTAAATAACTGATACACTAAGTAAACTAAAAGAATCAATATCAATGGAACCATATATCAAAGGAAGCTGTCTAAATCAGCAAAAATAATTTCAGAGAGGCCTTGCTGAATACCAGTGAATATAGCTATGTTTATACAAACTTCCACATGGAGTCTGCAGGTGCCTGAATTCATAACACAAAATGTGAAGATGAAAGAGGACAACTTGTATGACTTTATTTATTGCTCTTATGGTTTTGTTAAGATATTTAATCCCATACATGTAATTAATTTGTATTGAACATGTGATATAAACTGTTATAATTTATCTGATATATATATATTTTAAAGAGATGAATGACAATGGATTGCCCAATCTTATTATTTCTAGTTTATTAGATGCATCAATCATTCAAACATGATAACATTAAAAATAAATAAATTAACAAATCATTGCAACTCTTCACCATTTGCTAGAGGTTTATCTTGCACTTTGTAATTGTAGTTAATTATTGCAAAATAAAAGTATAAATAATGATCATTTCCACTAGCCTGGAATATGTGTTAGGAGAGGAATTGAAAAATATTAACAATTTAACCAACGCTGGTCTTCATCCCTGACCATTATAAAAGTATAGTTTTAGTTAAAATGCACTTGCAGGTTTAGGATAATTAGGCATGAAGAGGATATTTGTCACATGAGCCAAGTATTAAATTTTCTGTAAGCAATGTCTTGAGCTTATGTGCTATTATTCAGGTTGGTGTATATATATATGAAATTAGAGGGGATTTGAATAGAAACTTTCAAGCTCCCTTTAATTATTCACTCCATCTTATACAATCGATACACATGACCACATGTATTTAAATATATATATATGAGCATATCAGGGTGGTATTGATGTTATCAAAACTCATTATGGATACTCTGAACATTATTTAGGTAGACATCTCAATCCTACATATATAATGTGTTACATAATTTTGATTGTCCAAAAATGAGTGTAAGGCAGATGTGTTTCTCATCTTTAACACTTGGCAACATTATTATCAGATAGATGTACATTACTACCATTTAGTTTATAAGTTCTTAGTCACTAATGCCAGATGGATGTGTGATTCCTGCCTGGGGCATTGGGTGAGATTTATTCTAATACTATTAGAACTGATGTTAAAGAGTGTCTGGTGTACACATCATTTATCTGTTATAAAGTGAGTATTTGCTTGTATCCACATAATCTAGTTGCTTAGTACGAAGTTCCAAGTATTACAGACCTGCAATGATTTATATTGGTCTCAGCCTCCCAGTAGTGTATTTTAAGGAAATAAATTTTATCACATCCTTAGGTTTGTGAGTGAAGTTGATAATTCCTGTAAATAGCTAAAATCAGTTACGGATTGATAGTTATTAATATTTACAGTTGGTCTGTGCAGTAAATCTGTATCTGTCCAGGGACAATTAAGACACATGGGTTCATATATCATCAGTGCATAACATCAGATAATAAACCCATTGAGGTGATGAAATGAAATTGATTGAAGTATTGGCAAATGGCAATTGATCATTAAGTGTTGTCATCCTGAATTCAAACTCCAGGTAAAAGACCAGTAGATTATGATGTTTCCAGAGGGTTCCAGTCAATTATGTTAATCTTTATTTGGTTATTCCATGGTGATAATAAATATATGTAAATAAAGCTTAATTACCTCATTATTTTGGCATTAGTCTTTTATTGCAAACAGTAGTGGTATTTAGAATTTGATAAACATCACTTTTATCTGACTGAGTTAACAGGATATAAAAGAAAAAAGTTTTGATCATATGATGTCAAAATGTGGAGCTAAGAGCAAATCATCCGTGAATGATTTTCATGTGTTAGCTGTTTATTTTTTGATCATTACAATATATATAAAGGATTGTAATGTTTAATCATTTTTATTTAGATGTATATATTTTAATAATTATATTTATTATAATGTAATGTAAATAATGTTGATTGGACAGAAGTGCAGTAGAATATTGGTCATGCGATTTTATAAAAAGAAACATCTTGATAAGATTTCAATAAGGAATGAAAGTCAGGTTGATGTATTAAATAATTTTTTTTATTTATAATGAATTGTTTGTTTCAATTTTGTTTTAAGTTTATCATTTGCAATTTATTTTAATAAAAGAGACAGAAAAGACTGTCAAATATAATACATAACAATGATTTAACATCCTATCTTATAAAGTTGATAGCCTGAGTTTAGCACCCAATACACATACATATATTTTAATATATATATAAAACAAGTACATATTTTTGTTAAATTAAGAAACAACAAATAAATAATAAAATGAATCTAAAACAAGACAAGTCAATAATAACCATGTTCTAATATACATCTCAAAATAAATAAGACATTACTACTGTATTTGCACACTTAAAAGCCTTCATGAAAATTTTATAATTTCACTAAATAAATATATAAATACCTTAGCATAATCAAGAGGTAAATGATCTTCAGGACACTTGAAAATTCCTTCACTGAAAAAAAAAAGGAGGAAAAATTATGCATTTAGACAAAAAAAACAATCAAATTTAAATCATTAATTTTTTAGAACAAAGTTTTCATCTAATAATATTTCTTTTAAAGACTAATGAATATTCTGCACTTATAATTCTACTGTTGTCTAAAAAAGTCAAGGAAACAGAGACCAATGCAACAATTATAAATAAATCTACTTTTGTCTAAAATAGGGTGTATTTCCACAGGGACACCTAAAAAAAAATTTCATTACAGAATACTATATATCTCAGTATGAAATAAAAAAAATTACAAAATATATAATCACATTTACATTACTAACAATATACTTATTTCATAAATATTAACAAAAGCAAAAGACAATTGTTTATATCCATATATTATTTATAAAAACAAATCACAAATTAAAATCACGTATTACTAACATACCAAAATAATGGAAAGCCATTTCCATTTGGGGAAAATTAGTGAATAACCATTCAAAAAATTAATTATAAAATATTAAATGAATAAATAGTTAAAATTAAAAGTTAAAAAATAAAAATCAAAGTAAAATTAAAATTGAGTGGTTAAAAAAACTGGGACAATTAACTGTTCCCTACGAAACACCAGGAAATATGGAAACCCTAATCTAAAAGACAGTCAAACACTTTTAATGTATTTATTTTATTATATTATCTTATGTTAAAAACTATTTAAAAAATAACTTTTTTTTATATATTAATTATGTGGAATTGAGGAAATGGGCAAGGAAGAGAATGGAATGGAAGAATGGATGAACTGATGTAGTGACTACTCTCTGGACAGACTACTATTGATTGATTGATTATAGTTTTTTATATCCACAATCTATTTTTAAGAGATTTTTTAAAGATGTGGTACTGGATTATGAATGAGGCATAATCTGTAAGGCTGAATAAATTATAAAATACACCTAAACAGATGTACAGAATACATATATATATATATACAGATATGCATAAAAATCTGAATCCATTATCCAATTTACAATTATGTGTGTACATATATTTATACTTGCCATGCATTAAAAGATCAAAATAAAGGAAACTTTAATTAATTAATATACATCTATTTAACTCAGAAATTAATTACAATAAATGGGATATTTGACTAATAATAATACAATAAGCATGTTACAAATGAATACATAATTATACAAAACTATACCTACACACATCAATAACCTGAAGGCTAACAAAAATAATAACAAATACCCATGTGATGTGTAACACTTCCTAAACTATTTTTCAACTTTCTGGAAAACAAATTCTCTGGGAATGTGCTCAGAACTCTTCTTTTTTTAAAATTTGTCTAGGCTTCAATTTACTAAAATAGCAATGAGACAACTGATCTTCTCATTAACCCTTGTGATTGGGGTTGGAGAAACAATAGACTGTCTTTATATCCCTACCATCTGACAGGGCCTATATTATTTGATTACACATTATCAAGATTGAACACATAATACAGAGTATGCTCTTTAATTATATTATATATCAGTTTTTATTTTGATATTTTACTTCTTTCCATTCATGCTTGCCTAGAAATTGATAATAATTGAGTAAGGACATAGCATAAATCTTTCTATTTCAAAAATTACATTATACCTCAACAGATGATAAAGCATCTTTTGGCTGTTGAACAGAAAATGTATTTCAGATTGACTGGCAATCTTTTTCTCACTGATCCAGTTTATTGATTTCTGGAAAAGATACTTGTTACTTGCTGATTGAAAGTGCCTATGAAAGTCTCTTACTCTAATACAAGGATGTATGATTTTACTACAAGTAGGAACTCAGTTTTGACTGCTCACAGTCACTTGGATGTTTTTGGGTTTTGGTATAGGATCTTGTGGTTCCTTTTAAGATGTCTTCTAAATGCTTACAGTTCACTGGATGTTTCTTGTTCTGCTGCAGGTAATTATGATTCTACACATATCTGCTCAGCTTCTAAAAAATCTTTGCAGCTTTAAGTTCTTGACCATCTCTTTAAAGAAGCTTCCATGATTACTTGTATTCCTGGAGAAAGTTAACAATTTTAAATTCTTATTTTTCATAAAAAGCTCTGCAATCTTCTTGGCTAATAGTATCTGGAATGTTTCCCTATCATATGCTCTTCTTAAACAACTCTGCACGCAGATTATTTTACACAAATGATTTGTTTTAGTACTGATTATATTATTGCTATTAGAAAAATAAAAGATAAAATCTTCCTTTTGGGCTTAAAAAAAGAAAAGTGCATAAACCATATAAAATGCCACACTATTGGATACTGAATGTTAAGAAGGATTCTGAGATTATAGTCCTATAATGATGATACCTTCTGATGACATGATGAATTACTCACTACATTTAAACTGGTTCACTATAAGTAGCAGCTTGTCCATGCCTTGGTTCAGACAATTCCTGAAAGACTTTTATAAATCAGAGTTAAGATACTTGTCCTATCACTTGGAAGGATGATGACCCAACAACAAGAAAATGTATTTTAGTGAAAGAATGTTATTCTTCTTTGTTTAAGAATAACTATAGAAGATTATTTGGATATGTAGTAACCCAGCACTGCCCAATCTCGATTCCTTTTTGATGACTGATCATTGATAATGAAAAATATCAATGATCAGCAGTAATTGGTTATTTGTAACTCAGATGGCTTTATAAATATGAAATTCTGTTTTCTTTTTTGACTCTTCTGTGCTTGGTGACTTTATTCTACAGAAATAATTTTCTAGTCATATGGTTGACAATAAATAGTTTAAGATTCTCAAATTCATGAAGCTGCTTGAAAACTATAGACCAAGCCTTCATTGATAGTATCCTTGTAAATGAAATTGAAGTTGTGGTGAAAGAAAGATGGAAAACATATCATGAAAATATAAAATCAAGGTCTTTACCTAACAGTTTCAACACTGCATCATAGGAGATACCCTGCTGAAATTTGACTCATACATACATTTTCTGCTTTTACTTTGGGAAAGTAGTAGTAATGCTATGTTCATCTATTCATTTATCACATCATTTGCCAGGAAAAGGTTTTCGACAGACTTCCACAGTTGAAGAATATTTGCATATTACTAATGATTTCATTTATTTTTAAATAAAAATTATATACATATATTTATTTATTTCTCTTTAATTATTGTTGTAGAAAAGTATTTTTCCAAGATGTTATTTTGAAAAAGAATAATCTCTTTTATAAAGGTATTATAAATTTGTTGCAGCGATCTGTGATAGAAAACAAAATACATATTAGGTTGTAATGCATTAAATATTTTTGAATTATTGTTTCTCATCTTAATTTTATCACAAAATTGTTGCAATTCTTGTTATTTCAGACTGAAAAACATTATTCAATTGCAACAGCAATAGAAAATTTATTTCTTTGATCGTGGATGCTGCAGAATATTCATTTTTGCATTTATCACTTCATTACTTTAAATATAAATTCAATTTCCATCTTGAGTTACTATTTTATCATATTCATGGATCTAAAATAACTTTGGATACTCCAGGAAAATATTTGGTTTTAAAGTAATTAATGTTGACTGTGATAGAAAATCAGATAATTACAATACAATATGAATCTATGTCTATACATGTTTAAACAATTATCTAATCCAAAAGTTATACCTCCATACATCAATAGCCTGAAAGCTTACAAAAATAATAATAATAAAACATTCTCAGCACGTTCTTCTTTCTTGGTCTAAGTTTTGATTTCCCAAAACATTCACGTTAATATGTTGATTTCATCTCATTAAGTTTCTAGTGTAACAAATGTTTGAACAATTCAAAACAAAACAACACTCTCCATATAGTAGTGCCATCTTGTGCTAACAAGAGCAATCAATGGATGCCAGAAGGCTTGTGCATAAAATCCCTATCTAGTGCCTACTCATCCAATATCCCCAGACTAGTTTCTGGCTTGTGGCCTTCATCAGTGAGGAGCCTTGGATCTGAGAGCACTGCACCTAGATCTTAGGATCTAATGCAACCCTCCAGCACCCACCTTTTAACTCTATTTAACTACAAAACTATGAGAATGAAATTGAAAACACTATCAATATTTTCAATCCAAGCTCAATAGCTTATATAGTCATATGGGTCTGAACTCAATTCAGTACCCATATATTTTGGTGTCTTTGGCTCTTCAACAACCATAGCCACCACTATCCTATTAGGCAGGATTGGTATTAAACCACTAAACATCACATGATCACTATCTCATACTAGCACAATAATTGTTATTAAACAATTCAAAACAAAACAACACTCTCCATATAGTAGTGCCATCTTGTGCTAACAAGAGCAATCAATGGATGCCAGAAGGCTTGTGCATAAAATCCCTATCTAGTGCCTACTCATCCAATATCCCCAGACTAGTTTCTGGCTTGTGGCCTTCATCAGTGAGGAGCCTTGGATCTGAGAGCACTGCACCTAGATCTTAGGATCTAATGCAACAATGGATGCACAAGCCTTCTGGCATCCATTGATTGCTCTTGTTAGCACAAGATGGCACTACTATATGGAGAGTGTTGTTTTGTTTTGAATTGTTTAATAACAATTATTGTGCTAGTATGAGATAGTGATCATGTGATGTTTAGTGGTTTAATACCAATCCTGCCTAATAGGATAGTGGTGGCTATGGTTGTTGAAGAGCCAAAGACACCAAAATATATGGGTACTGAATTGAGTTCAGACCCATATGACTATATAAGCTATTGAGCTTGGATTGAAAATATTGATAGTGTTTTCAATTTCATTCTCATAGTTTTGTAGTTAAATAGAGTTAAAAGGTGGGTGCTGGAGGGTTGCATTAGATCCTAAGATCTAGGTGCAGTGCTCTCAGATCCAAGGCTCCTCACTGATGAAGGCCACAAGCCAGAAACTAGTCTGGGGATATTGGATGAGAGGCATTAGATAGGGATTTTATGCACAAGCCTTCTGGCATCCATTGATTGCTCTTGTTAGCACAAGATGGCACTACTATATGGAGAGTGTTGTTTTGTTTTGAATTGTTTAATAACAATTATTGTGCTAGTATGAGATAGTGATCATGTGATGTTTAGTGGTTTAACAAATGTTTGCCTCTACAGTTCTATTGATTGGATGCTTTCTTATGTAAAAATAAAGAATATCACTGGATAAAAATGTACCTCACTTCATCCCTATAATTTAGCAATCCTTTATGATTATCTCAAGAACTAATTGACTTGAGAGTAGATTCGACAATTTAAATAAAAAATTTGGTAATAAAGATTTGCCATAATTTTAATCCAGTGACAAGAAGAATAATCATTTATTGATAAAGACGGCCTTAAGTATTCTGGTTCCATTTGCATTCACATACTTTTGAGAAATTGTATTTTCATCACTATTATTAATTAAAAATAATTTGTAGATCTTATTATCAATGGAAACACATAAAAAAAAATTGCTGTCTCAAATATTTCATCAAATTTGATTTTTCATGTAGCAATATCCATCACATTAAAACAATCAACAAAATCAGAAGCAAATTGTCATAAAAGAACTTAAACTGCTAATGAACTATGTTAATAAAAAATTTCATTTGAAAGCATTTGTTAAATAATACCATGCATAAAGTAAATATTTCAGCAATGAATCTTCATGGATTTAATTCTTTTCATAGAATTATATAGTTAAAGCAATTCATGAGAACTCATCTTGGTGATATACCATATTTATTAAAATAATGTCTGTCAATTTTTCCTTAATTTTTTGTAGTTGCAAATCATAACTATATACTTATTCATAAACTAAACATTTGTCAATTCAAGAACATGTAGTCTTTATAAGTGCAAAGATTCTATTAAAGAAGCTAAACATAAATAAGTTATCTGTTAAAAATCACTATGGCAGCCTTCAATTTCATTTATCTAAGCAATTTTATCTTATTCACAATTTATTTACATAATAAAGTTGAAGATATTGCTATGGTGCTGTATATCGTCTAACATAAATTAACTCATGTTTTAGATATAACTATAGTATGACTTCAAATATACATATGATAAACTGTCATCTCACAATTTTAAATCTGTTCATTTAGCTCTACAAACACTATCCTTTATATCTACCAGATGCAATTAACTTCATCAGAATTCATGGAAAATTCTTTGATATGCTTTTGTCCACTATTCTTTTTATGCTATCTATTAATATATCTTGTACATCTCTGAATATGCAAATTATTTTCAACTTGTCTGAATCAGACTATCATATATCAAATTATAACTTCCATTATTAAATATATTTATCTGATTTACTTCCAATTATAACTTAATTACAATTTAAAAATATTTTAAATTATACTTATTCAAATCCCTTTGTTGACTTTTTATTTAAAACCTTTAACTCTTCAATGAATGCCATTTTGAAATTGTAATTATCTGATTTACTTCTAATTATAACTTAATTACAGTTTAATATTTTTAATTACATTTGTGTGAATTCTCTTGCTGATTTTCATTCAATACTTTGTGAAGTTGTAATTTCCTTAGTCCATAGACTTCCATCAGAAGTAAACTATTTTTATTTCCTCAATAACAATATATAATAATTAGATCATAAAACTCTTTAAATTATTATTAAATTTATGTCAAATTTTGCTAGGTCATTAATTCCACATGCTTATTCGATCTATATACTATTTACAGATATCAATTTTTTTGTATCTGGATCTTATATTGATTAAAAAAATCTTTGAATGTTTAAAAAGAACTATCTTCCATTTTAATCTGTTAAACCTCTCTAATTTCTTTTATGTAATGAAAATGCTCTTAAAAATACATCATATTTCTATTAGATTTAATTCTTGCCCATGTCTACAGATCTTTGATTACATTATTATCCCAAACTTATATACATATTTTAACAAACTATGCTCAAACAAAATTTAATCTGTCATCAACATCCTCATTGTTAATAAGAGTTCATCAATTGTATTCCTACATGTAAATGATTTAAGACTTATAACATTGAAAAATTTCCACAAGAAAATTATTGCTTTTATCATCTTTAAGAAATTACATAATCTAGATCAGTGGATCTCAACCTTTTTTTTTCTTGTGTACCCCTTGATTAAGTTTCCCCTCTCGCATACCCATTGATTATTATCTCTTCTCTCCATTATTCCTACACATATCTCAAAAAAGTATGTTTTTTTTAAAATTCTTTTAGTTATCTAAATAATCAAACAACTCTAGTTAACCTAATGACATTTATTTTTGATTTTACATTTAACAATTTATTTCAATTTTTTAATTAATTCAATATGGCCTACTTTTGTTTTTTGCATTTTTATTTTAACTCCTTTTTGGTATTTTCTGCTACTATTAATATTATTTTAATGTAGGGCTGCCCACCATGTACTCCCCAGTGAGACACATACTACAGGTTAGGAAACCTGATTTAGATCCTTTCTAAACTATCAATACCCTATCAGACTATCTTAAGCTATCTAATTAATGTAATAAATGTTTTCATTGATAAGTTAACAATTGCATTCATTGTGTCACATTGGCATCAAATATTCTTTTGACTTCGTGAATAGGGATCATTGGTTTTCAAGCATTTTAGTAACTTCTACTACAAAATTTATATCACTAATTACCTAATCATAATTATATTTGTAATAATTTCGTTAAGTTAAAAATTATATGTGCTTCTCTATATTTTTAAAAATAATAGAAATATTCCTCATAAATCTTCTTACTTCTCTTCCCTATTATTCACAATCTATCTAAATCGATTATTTAAATAACTGAAAAAAGTCTCACAAGGTAATCTTGATGCCATTTCTCATCTATTTTCTTGATAGATAATATTTACTAATCTTTATATATTCCTTATTTTACAGCATGATAAATCATCCTTACAGAAGTTTTTAAGAGACAGACTACTTCATCAACTTTATGGTTACTCCATCAATTTTTCTCAATCTATCTAAAATTAAATTATGTTACCACTAAATCAACTGATTGTTAGCACATTTAATAATAGAATTCGATCAGTATATCTAATGACAGCTTAAGTGATTTACTTATTTATTATAATTCTTGGATATGTTTAATGAATATTGAAATTAATAAGCTAAATTTGTTAACTAAATCATATATCTGGGGTTTATTTTCACATCCACTTTAATACCTATTATTTTTCTATTAGTAGAAGAGATCAGAATTTGTTAAGCTCTACACAGTTCATAATAACCAAAATGGATAAAGCTCCATTAATTATCACTTCCTGAAAGCTTTATTCATTTAGTTATTATGAATTGTATATAGTTCTACTAATGGAAAAAATAATTAATTTGCTGTTCTTGTATTTTATCTATAAATTAAAAAAAAATACTTAAAAATTTAGAAATGTAACCCTAAACTAACAATTTTATATATATTGTAAACGGTCGGGTTTAAACCCTGTTTACAATGTAGAAAAGCGCACACATGTGTTATATATTTTTTTAATTAGTTTCATATAGTTTGGTTTTATTCCGTTTTAGTATTTATTTTGTTAGTGGAAGAAAATGTTTAAAATCTTATTAAAGTGAGAAAAGAGGGAGTGGGGGGAATTTGCGTTTTGTTTTTAGTGAAAGTGATACATGTATGTATGTGCGGTGTGGATGGACAATTTCAAAAGAAGAAAAAAAAATAATAATAATGAGAAACGAACGTATGAATAAATTTGGTATCCAAGATGAGATTATTGTAAGAGAACAGAAAGAAAAAAAATATGTATTGGAGACCTTATCTGAGGAATTTAAAAAGAAGAAAAAAAAGAAAGAAAAAAAAAGGAAGGGTTGAAAAAGGTCAGGAATGTTGTTTGCCAGAATATCCGAAGGTGCGAAAAGTTTCTTTGCTTGTTAGCCTGACTGGCCATCTATACCACGTGGTGAGGAAAAAGGGGGCGGACTGTTTTTGCGAGGACAAAAGAGAGGAGTGAAAAAAAAAAAAGAAAAAAAAGTGACAGGGAGAGTAGAGAAGTAGTTTGGTTTTTTTGGTTGTGTCCTTTTTGGAAGGGAATCGCCATTTTTTTTTAAAAAAAAAAAGAATAGCTAAGGCTACGGCCGAATATGCGTACAGTGGGGTAAAAGCTTAAGCGTGCTGGGTTTTCTGTGCCTTACCCCGAAGAGACCATGCGGCAGTAAACGGAGAACATCTACCGGAGATCTATTAACTTTTCACAAAAGAACTGACCCGACTCGAAAATGGATTATAGCGTGATAAACCGCCTCGTGCGTCTATTTCAAATTTCATATGTTTTCGTCCTATTTTAATATCCCCGGGGATCACATCGGACAAAATTGCAGGTAATGTGAACTTAAAATATTTATTTTCTAACTATTACCACGTTCTCTCCGAAGTTTTCAAGGAGAATGAACAAAGGCAAGAAAGATATTTTTTTTTGAGAAGGCCGTTCAAATCCAGCTGATTAGATTTTGTCTGTACATACGTTCGTTTCTTATTCAGTTGAAAATCCACACAGTATATATGTATGTTTTCTTAGTTTATGTAAACAATGTGGGGGGGGATACAGGCAAATATTTTCCAAAAAGGAAAAGAAGGGAAAAATTATAATAAAAGGTGTTATTTTAAAGCTTGTATTACATGTATATTTTTTTTTTATTTAACTCATGAAAGATAGTCCACGAATTTAGGCAATTGGTTCGGATTTCCTTGTTAAGAGATGCATGGAGTCCCCCGTACATTTTCCTACGGTTTATTGACCACCCGCCCTGAGTACTGAGCTAGAGGTGTGGCCCTATCACAATTGTATTCTGATCTTCCAGCATAATACTTATGTAAAAAGTAAGTTTGGCGCTTGGAGTCTAAAATAAAAAAAAAAAACTGACGTCCATAAATATGCTGTGAGAAAGATACGAGTTTTCTTATCAATATTCTGATTAGATAAGGAGAGGATATATATAAGTATACGGGTAACGAGTACACCCGCTACAATGGCGTCCCAACTAAGGCTTTTGAAGAACGGAATGTAGGGGGACCCGAGTAGAAAGAGTAAAGATTCGATAAGGAAAAGGAGGGGGAGTAGGATGGAAACATTATAGAGACGTAAAGTTTGTTTCGGTTAAAATGGGTTTAGTGAAAGACAGAAAATAGTTTCCGAGCGTTTGATAAAGAAATTAGATACGTAGCATGGCGCTTTGGGGGGGGAGAGGAAAACCTACCACGTTGTGATTTTGGAAGCAGTCAAAACAAGGTACTACGTTTGTTTTTTATTATTTTATTTATATATATATAATCGATACGTAGAATATAAAAGATAGAGTGTATAGAATAGGGAAGATGGGAATGATAAAAATAAAAATATATGAGGGGAGGAAGGAGGAGATGCCGATAGATCACCTTAGGAGTCTGCAAAGGTATTTTGAAGGTTATGGAATACCGGAAGATATGAAGACGATAGTAGCATCAGACCACCTTGAGGCTCAGGCTAGGGATTGGTGGAATTCACTGATACACCAGCCACAGACATTTGTGGACTACAAGACAACCCTGGAGAGAGTGTTCTGGAGTGAAGAGAGACAGGAGGATATTCGGTCCCGAATAATAAGGGAAAAGTTCCAAGAGGGCGGACCAGAGGAATACGTAGAGTTTTTTAGGCGACAAGTGGCCATACTCAAGACGTTAAAAGCATGTGATCTGTCAGAGAAACAGATGGTGAAGACAGTATGTAATAACTTGCCCATAGAAATAAGAGTGATACTGGGAAAAGGAGAGAACTCTACTAAAGAAATAGACGAAGTATTGAGTAAAATGGAAGTGAGTGCGAAAATGAGACAGATACGGGGGGAAAAGGAAATAGATCAAGGGAGAGACATAGGGTTCAGTCAACAATCGAATTCAAAATGTATGGGAAATCTGATTTGTTCATGGGAGGACCGGGTACCAAGTTACGCATGCCAAACATGTCCAAAAATACAGATAGCAACTGGACAGACGAAAGTGGAAGCACTTATAGATACGGGAAGTCAGGTCTCTGTAATAACAGAGGGATTATATTGTAAACTCATCAGGGAACAACCAGACATACCTGTTTTGCCTTTGAAAGCGGTACAGGTGGCAATGGCCAACAACAGAAAGGCCAAAGTTGAACCCAAACAGATATGGCTGGATGTTAAAATCCAGGAAGTAAGTTGCCCTCATGCATTTTTAATTATGAAAAATCTGATTTGTGATGTTCTATTGGGAACTGATTTTTTGTACAAGTATAAGTGTAAGTTGAACTACGAAAGTAGACAAGCCACATGCAATGGGGAGGTGGTTGGATTCGTGATGGATAGTACAGATGTTTCGATGGGCACTGTGCAAGTCGTCGATGACAACAAGGATAACGTGATAACGGATAAGATAGAGCAGGTAAAACTGGCTGGGGGAAAAGGGAAGGAAACGCTAAGAAAGATACTGAGAGACTACCATCAGGTGTTTTCAGATATACCAGGCATAATACCAGGCTTCGAACAAAGAATTCAGGTAAACGAAACTCAACCATTTAAGGCAAAATCATACCCCATTCCCCATCAATATAGAGAACAGGTGAAAGCACAGATAGATCAAATGTTGGAATGGGGAATCATATCAAAAAGTTCATCGGCATATTGTAATCCAATAGTCGTGGTAAAAAAAAAAAGATAACTCCGTACGGCTGTGCCTTGATGCGAGGCAATTAAACAAAGTCACAGTTCCAGATTGTAACATACCACCACCCATGCAAGAATTAACTGGAAGATTTAACGGAAAAAACATTTTTTCAACATTTGATCTGACAGCGAGTTATTGGCAGATAGGTCTGCACCCGGAAGATCGAAAATACACTGCTTTTAGATACGACGGCTGCTCGTATCAATTTAACCGCATGCCATTTGGCCTAATTAACAGTGGAGCCGGTCTATTACGGTGTTTAGATAAGGTATTATCTGCTGAAGTAAAAAAAATAATTACAATGTATGTGGACGATGTATTGATAGCGTCGGCTAACATGGAAGAACATGCCAAGGATGTGGAAATGTTTCTAAAGGAATGTTGGGATAAAGGGATTAAGGTAAACCTGAAGAAAAGCGTACTGTTTCAAGAGGAAGTTACATTTTTGGGTCATCTTATAGGCGCTCAGGGTGTTCAGCCACACCCAGATAAAATTTCGGCCATCAAAGATTTTCCTGCACCAAGATCTAAAAAGCAGGTGCGATCCTTCTTGGGTATGTGTAATTTCTATAACCGCTTTCAGGAACAATTTGCTCAACATATGGAACCATTGGTTAGATTATTGAGAAAAGAGACAATGTGGGAGTGGGGTGAGGAACAAAGTCAGGCATTCGAGAAGGTGAAGCAGGGGTTCATGAAACACGTAATGCTTGCTTTTCCTGATTTTGAAAAACCTTTCGTAGTGCAAACCGACAGCAGTGGGTACGGGCTGGGAGCGACAGTATCGCAGATTCAAGAGGATGGTCAGGCAAAAGTACTATATTTCTTGAGTAGAATGCTCAAGGGCCCCGAGAGACATTACACTGTCACTGAAAAGGAAGCTTTGGCTATTGTTTGGTCATTTCAAAAACTCCGCACATTGTTGTTAGGATCAAAAATAATTGTTGTTACGGACCATCAGAGTTTAGAGTTTATTAACCACAGTTATCTGACAAACAGTCGGTTGGTAAGGTGGAGCTTATACCTTCAAGAATATAATTATGTGGTAAAACATTGTAAGGGGTCAGATAACATCGTGGCTGATGTTCTTAGTCGCAATCCAGTACGTGTGCCATCGAGTCACCTGAAGGTTGAGAATTTATACGTGGCAGGGGTAAATTTGGGGATGAATGATAAAGTAGAGAATGACCTTAAAAGATTGTCCCAGTGTCAGAGGGATGATGCTCCTCTAGGTAAAATAATCAGACAACTGAAAGGGGAAAGGAGCGAGAATAACAATGAGCCTGGACGTGGGATACACCGATATAGACTTGACCAGGATGTGCTCCAGTACAAAATGGATGGGGGAACAGAAAGCTGGAGGCCTATAGTACCACAACCAATGAGGGATGCAGTGGTGACTCACGTCCACCAACTATCTGGACATTATGGGGTGTGGAAGACAGAAAAGTGGCTTAAGAAGTGGTTTTATTGGCCAAACATGCATAGAACTATAGTAAAGATAATCAATCAATGTGAACTCTGCCAAAAAACTAAGCCTGCAAATAAAAATTATGCAGGTCCCATGAGCTCGATAATTCCAAGGAGGCCTCGTGAGATGATTGCCATAGATTATTACGGGCCATTACCCATGTTCAATAAAAAAAGATATTTGTTGGTGGTGTATGATTTATTTAGTAAGTTTGTGGCCGCATATCCCATGAATCAAGCTAATGCCCGAAGCACCATACGTTTGCTGGAGAAGGAATATTTTGCTACCATAGGAAAACCTCAAAGTATCCTCTCGGATCATGGTACACCGTTCATCTCGGGAGAGTGGAAAGCATGGGTTCACAAGTCGGGGATCCAACATGTACTGACATCGATTAGGAATCCTCAATCAAACCCATGTGAGCGGGTGATGCGTGAGTTGGGTCGGTTGTTTAGGACCTATATCCCCACTAATCACCGCGGATGGGTTAAGAAAATTCCAGAAATACTTAATTATATAAATTGGGCGGTTAACGAGTCCACCGGATTTTCCCCCATGCGACTCCAGATGGGAAAACATGCTCCCAGATTGATCAAGACTAAAATACCCGGACCGAAGGAATTACCGATCAACATGGAGGAGGATCAAGAGCGGGCATATCATACACTGTTAAAAAGGAGTCAAGAAAGAAACAAACACACCCTGGGGAGGCCGTATCGTTTTAAAGTGGGCGACCTAGTTATGGTAAAGACCCCTCACGTGAGCGAACCAGGAAAATTTATTTGTAAAAAATTTTGTAGTTTATACGATGGACCGTACCCTATTGTTAAGTGTCAGGGTGATAACGCTTTCTGGGTGAATACTGGGCAAGAGATGAAGGGATCATACAATGCCCGTTCACTCAAGCCCGTGCCACTGAACTAGGAGCCGTTCAAATACGTAGACCGTATTTGAAGGCTTCCGGGAGGAGGGTATTGTAAACGGTCGGGTTTAAACCCTGTTTACAATGTAGAAAAGCGCACACATGTGTTATATATTTTTTTTAATTAGTTTCATATAGTTTGGTTTTATTCCGTTTTAGTATTTATTTTGTTAGTGGAAGAAAATGTTTAAAATCTTATTAAAGTGAGAAAAGAGGGAGTGGGGGGAATTTGCGTTTTGTTTTTAGTGAAAGTGATACATGTATGTATGTGCGGTGTGGATGGACAATTTCAAAAGAAAAAAAAAAAATAATAATAATGAGAAACGAACGTATGAATAAATTTGGTATCCAAGATGAGATTATTGTAAGAGAACAGAAAGAAAAAAAATATGTATTGGAGACCTTATCTGAGGAATTTAAAAAGAAGAAAAAAAGAAAGAAAAAAAAAAAGGAAGGGTTGAAAAAGGTCAGGAATGTTGTTTGCCAGAATATCCGAAGGTGCGAAAAGTTTCTTTGCTTGTTAGCCTGACTGGCCATCTATACCACGTGGTGAGGAAAAAGGGGGCGGACTGTTTTTGCGAGGACAAAAGAGAGGAGTGAAAAAAAAAAAAAAAAAGAAAAAAAGTGACAGGGAGAGTAGAGAAGTAGTTTGGTCTTTTTGGTTGTGTCCTTTTTGGAAGGGAATCGCCATTTTTTTTTTAAAAAAAAAAAAAAAGAATAGCTAAGGCTACGGCCGAATATGCGTACAGTGGGGTAAAAGCTTAAGCGTGCTGGGTTTTCTGTGCCTTACCCCGAAGAGACCATGCGGCAGTAAACGGAGAACATCTACCGGAGATCTATTAACTTTTCACAAAAGAACTGACCCGACTCGAAAATGGATTATAGCGTGATAAACCGCCTCGTGCGTCTATTTCAAATTTCATATGTTTTCGTCCTATTTTAATATCCCCGGGGATCACATCGGACAAAATTGCAGGTAATGTGAACTTAAAATATTTATTTTCTAACTATTACCACGTTCTCTCCGAAGTTTTCAAGGAGAATGAACAAAGGCAAGAAAGATATTTTTTTTGAGAAGGCCGTTCAAATCCAGCTGATTAGATTTTGTCTGTACATACGTTCGTTTCTTATTCAGTTGAAAATCCACACAGTATATATGTATGTTTTCTTAGTTTATGTAAACAATGTGGGGGGGGATACAGGCAAATATTTTCCAAAAAGGAAAAGAAGGGAAAAATTATAATAAAAGGTGTTATTTTAAAGCTTGTATTACATGTATATTTTTTTTTTATTTAACTCATGAAAGATAGTCCACGAATTTAGGCAATTGGTTCGGATTTCCTTGTTAAGAGATGCATGGAGTCCCCCGTACATTTTCCTACGGTTTATTGACCACCCGCCCTGAGTACTGAGCTAGAGGTGTGGCCCTATCACAATTGTATTCTGATCTTCCAGCATAATACTTATGTAAAAAGTAAGTTTGGCGCTTGGAGTCTAAAATAAAAAAAAAAACTGACGTCCATAAATATGCTGTGAGAAAGATACGAGTTTTCTTATCAATATTCTGATTAGATAAGGAGAGGATATATATAAGTATACGGGTAACGAGTACACCCGCTACAATATTGTATAAATAACCCCCCTCCCCACAAAAAAAAAAAATTAAACAGCAACAACTATTGTATTGCCTTCTTCACTAAAACATAAATATTAGAATAAATATCTATAGACCATTATATATAGTGATATCTAGATTTTTTTTAAAACTCCCATCTTTTTTTTAAAATTTTTTCTTCCTCCATTTCTCATAAAAATATTATACTGTATATATTATACAGCATTGGGGGGGGACGGACGACAAAAACAATATTATTATACATTTATAGCCATGCTGACAAATTAAAAGTAATATATTTTTTTAAATTTATAGTTTACATTATTCTTTATCATTAATATAATTTGTGTTTAAAAATATATCTTTTTTTTTATAATAATAATTATATATATATGACATATACACACATTTGTTTATAAATGAAATATACTAATTACAATACAGATTCTATATACATCCATGCATTAAATAATTTTATCCATGTTCAATTGAACAAATATTAATAAATTGTATAATGTTTTCTATATATGCTTTCTTTTTTCTTTGTTGTAATTAATGTTATTAGTCTCATCACTAAAAAAAGTTTTCTAAATGTTGAATATTTGTTTCAGTTTTATTTGTAAGAAGCAAAAAAAACTTAATGGATTATATTTATTTCCAATTTATAAAAATATTCTATAAATAATATAAACTTTTTTTTAAAAAAAACAACAACATTTTACATTAACATCATATAATATTTCATTGGGTGGTATGAAAGTAGCTTGAAAGAAAGACTTTGATTTATATACATTATTAAATAGTTCAAAACAGTCATTTGATAGCACATCATCTGTTCAAGGTGTAGTTTATAAGATTCCTAAGTCTTAATGAAAAAATTAAAGTTCATAATAGTAGTGTTAGAAATAGATATCACAACTCAGCTTTGTATATTCATGAAGTGAATACTAGTCAAAATATGATTTGACGATGCAGGCTATTTTTTATGAAAGAAATTAATTAAAAAGAAGAGTAAAAGAAACTCTGATGATAAATTTTCTTGAATCTCATGAAGACATTCTTTGATGTTAAAAGAAGTTGGTTTTCAAAGTGAATGATGAGAAGATTATTTTGTTATATTATTTGTATCTTGTTGAATTCACAGTCATGGAAAAATTTTAGCAAAATGTTTTTTTTTGATTAGTATTATAATGTTGTATAATTTTCTATTTTATTTTCTTAAATAGGATATTCAATATATGAAAATTGCAAGAAATGATCTGATTATAGGCCTCTTAAATACTAAAAACACAATTATGATTCCATATACAACTGTATGCCTGTACAGTAAAAAAAAAGGGAAAAGCTGTGAACAAAATCATTAATACATAATAGTGGAACAAACATATACACTAAATTGCAATCTGTAAATTGTAGATATAAATTGAAAAGGGAAAGACTCACTAATTATAGATAACTGTTCAAAATTCTGAATACAAGTTAATGACAACACTATCACTTTTCTGTACATTTTTTTATATAAATGAAACATTACGATAGGAGAAATAATATAATAAATATGCAATTTCTTATCACATATATTTTCTAAAAAAATTCAGTAGGTCCATTATAATTCTTCATCACTTTCAATAACAATTACAGCATGGCAAAAGAAGCATGTATGTTTTTCATACTTGTTCAAATTCAATGTCCAAGGGTAATATCAAAATCTAAATGACTATTCATTAGATAACCTCTAACAATGTGCTAAATAAGCAACAATATCTATGATTTTAAGTTTCAAGCATTATATATATTGCTTTCATGTGATACTGATTTGTTTATGCATTCATAATAATATGTAATATTAATTTCCCTTCATTGTATATGTAATTAATTCTTTTGCATACATATGTGCATATGCTTAATAAGGCATTACAGTGTTAATCATTGAAAGAGGATTCAGTTAAATAAAATATAGAAATAAAACCTGCTTCACAAAGCATAACATGCAAAGTAATAATAATATGTGTGAAATTTAGCTATAATACATTTTGTTAAATTTATAAAATTATATATTTTTATATTTATTGAAATAAAACATGCAAATTTATTTTTAAATTTCATATAAATAAAATTAAGTATAAACAAACAATTATTCTCTTAATTTTTTTTTTTTTTTGTCATTTGTTTATTTATAAACTTGTTTTTGTAAACAGAGATTGGTTTTAAGCCTTAAGATTAAATAAAATATATAATCGAATTGTTATTGTTGTGAAGTTCATAAGAAATTTGAACACACACAAAGTCCACAAGTCTACCACTGCACTAAATTATACAGGTTATCTCTAAAATTAATTATCACTCATTATTTTAAATTAGTTGATCTTTGTTGTTTGTAAAATTTAATGTAATATTTTTGTTTAATAAAGGAAAAAAAGCATCTATTGTTTTTCACAAACAGGTCAGATATGAATAAAAGCAGAATCTACTGACAATTCAATAACAGCTGATGAGTCAGTTAAAATTAAGTTTTATCTGGTAAAAGAAAAGAAATCAGTAATAACAGCCCAATAATTCACACAAACAAGGGTTAGTCAAATGCTTTTGCCAAAGAATAGATACAGCAACTATTAATCAGTGTTTTTAAAATGATAGTTAGCTAAGAAAAACTCTTGAATCAGTTATACTATTACTTTCTTCATTTTGACTGTCTATAGTCTTGACTGAATTAATTATCTTTAGATTATTTTAAAATTGGTAACACAAAAAATTATTATAAGTATAAAATAAGAAATAATTTTTCCAGATATCCATTATTCAGCTTGGAATTATAACTTGTTATTCATTGCTAAATTATATCAAGAAGAAAAATAAAATTAAAAAGAAATATTAATAACAGATATATCAGCGAATTCAAATCTTGGTGTTTGGACTGACAAAATAGATTATAAAGTAGTTTCCAACTGATAATCTGTTAAATAATTTACTTTTCTTACATTATACATTTATCCTAATTTATAAATGAACATGGGTAATTCTGATATGAATTTTTATTGTGATAATAAATATTATATACAAATTTTGGCCCATTTAATTTGAGCTATTAAAAAATCTTTAGTAGTAATGTTCAAGTTGAGTTCATTTTTTAAAAAATCAATATTTGAGAACCATATGCTTATTCTTGTATTACTATTTGAATAACATTTCCTATTCTTAATTAAAATATATATATATATATATTGCAAAGACAAATTATTTAAAATAAATATTATTTTTATTTTTTAAAAAATGTATTTTTTTGTTCGCTGCACATCGAAATATTGATTGCATCAATAATCATTGATATTCTGTTTCTACATAAAATTTAAGTAATCAGGAAATTGCAATATAAATATGTGTGCATTAAATTGCACCTATGTGACACCAGTTACCATTATAGCATTGCAGCACCCTATAGAATAGATATTATTTCTGTATTTTAAATAAAATTAATGAAAATAGTTATAAAAGGTAGCTAAGTAATTAGCTCTACCATATTTGAAGATACATCAAATGAGAAGACTAATGATGATAGAATAATTTGGTAATCACATTGACCCTCATACATAATTTCCATTACATAAACTTAGCAGCACAATGTAAAGCCCTATAACCATAGAGTTATTTGTAATCGCACTCATTTCCAATACATTGCTTTGGCAGCTAAATTTATAAACTTGAAGATAATTAAACATGCTATGGATAAGACTTAATAAATAATCATAGTTAATCATAAGATCTAAAAATTAAAGCAAAAAAAAAAACTTCAATATTAATGTAGAAATATGAAAATTAATCCTTGCCATGTACAAGAAATGATTAATGTTGAGAATGTGTGAAGATGCAATGCAAGGAAGAAAGCCAAAAAAGGCTACAAAGCATTATATAAAAAGTCTAAAGAAGTATAAAAGAGAAACAAAAAGAACAAAAATAATAAGCAAGAATTATAGAAGAAAATAGTTACAACATAAATGTTTTAAAATGATAAAACATTATTGAATTTAAAATTAGTGTAAAGATTGAAATATATCAGATGGATGTGGAAGTAGCAATCAAATTTAAAATGTAATGATTGATAAATTTGAAAGTGACACAAAAACCGCGAAAGAAATTTAAAAAAGTGTAAACATTTTTTTAAAAAAAGGGCAGACTGTGATAAAAAAGTTATCCACAGTTAATTCTGAAATTTATAGAGAAACATTGAGCAATGATAATGTCATTGTTAATTTCAAAATGAAAAACAAATTATCCACTCACCTGCCCGACCGACCGATCTACCTACCTATCCCCTCTACCACCTGCCTTCCTACCTACCTGCATGCCTGCCTGCCATCCATCCATCCATCCATCCATCCATCCATCCATCCATCCATCCATCCATCCATCCATCCATCCATCCATCCATCCATCCATCCATCCATCCATCCATCCATCCATCCATCCATCCATCCATCCATCCATCCATCCATCCATCCATCCATCCATCCATCCATCCATCCATCCATCCATCCATCCATCCATCCATCCATCCATCCATCCATCCATCCATCCATCCATCCATCCATCCATCCATCCATCCATCCATCCATCCATCCATCCATCCATCCATCCATCCATCCATCCATCCATCCATCCATCCATCCATCCATCCATCCATCCATCCATCCATCCATCCATCCATCTATCTATCTATCTATCTATCTATCTATCTATCTATCTATCTATCTATCTATCTATCTATCTATCTATCTATCTATCTATCTATCTATCTATCTATCTATCTATCTATCTATCTATCTATCTATCTATAAATAATAATAATGCAGAAGCACTGAAAATCTCCAGTGAGCAATATGTACACTAATTGTCAGCAAACATTTACTGAATACTTTCACATTATTTCATCTATTTCGGGCCATTAAAAAATTATACTTAATTCTAGCTATATATATTAAATCAGTCACAAAATTTATAGGAACACTATTTTATTACATTTTAAATACAGGTAAAATGCAAGACAATTTATGTTAGTAAGGTTTATAATATTTGGAATAAAAAAACTGCTAATAAGAAATGTTGAGATGATCAACATTTTTACTCTATGGTCGGTCTCTATAGACAGAAAAGATAAAAATTCAAAAAGAAAGAAATAATGTTTGTAATATATGCTTTAATTCATGAAGAAGCAAAATATAAATGTATCTCTTGGTGGCTACTCATCTACTGTAATTATGATTAACTGAATGCTCACAATATATCTACTGTAAGCTTTGTATATAATATTTGACAATTGAAAAAAAAAATCAGTCATAATTTCCTAATAAATTATGGGAAGATAAAATACAAGAAAAGAAAAAGTTTTTATAAATGAATCATGAATGGTATTCTGATGTTTTTTAATTACATTAGGAATGAAAGAAATGTAAATGTTTGATTAAGCATGAAATTCTTTGTTAGGAAGTGGAAACAAAATGCTTATAGAATATATTCCCGATGTATTTGGTCATGAAAATCAACATGCTAAAGAACTAACATTTTTTTATATATACTATTTTCTCATTTATATTTAATGAATAATTTATGCTATAATGAGAAAGTTAAGAAAGTATTATTTAGAAAGGCTTTTATCTCCTGCCTTGAAAGACTAAAGATTTTTGGCCAACATGGATGTCAGATCTTTTAAATTTCAATATTTTCTCTTATAAATGTGGCTCATAGGTACAATAAAATATTGACAAATTGAGCTCAGAAACATATATTCGTTTTATTTCATTATAAATCCACAAGCTTTTTTGAGAAAACAAACATAATAATTAATGATTTTTTTTTTTACTTCCAAAGAGATTATCGGTCTATTGTAATAAAAAATGAATTTAGCAGTTTGATTATGGATAATAATATCAATATAAAACTGAACTATATCTTCTTTTTTTTAAATTTATAAAATTATATTTTTATATTTGTTAAAATAAAATATCCTAATTTATTTATAATTATTCTCCATACAAGATTAAGTGCAAACAAATAATTATTACTTAAACTTGTTTTCCTTTTTATTTGTTTATGTGTTAATAAATATTTTTGTAAACAAATATGGCTTTAAACCCTAAGATTAATATTTCTCATGTTAAACTTGTTTTCCTTTTTATTTGTTTATATGTTAATAAATATTTTTGTAAACAAATTTGGTTTTAAACCCTAAGATTAATATTTCTCATGTTAAAATAGTTCTTTGTTCTTTAAGAAATAAAAAATAGCATTTGATTATGTTTCCCAACAATTTAGTTATCTAAAGCAAAAGTAACCAAGAACTAAAACAGTTGTTATAATTGAAGTCAGTCCAGTTTTATCTGAGAAGAAAAGGACCAGGTAGACAATATTCACAGAAAACTTATTTGAGCAAGACTGACAATCTGATTACTAGATACTATTGGAACAAGGATTAGTGTGTGTAGGATATTATTATATAATAATATGTTGCATAATGTAAAATATTAATTAATTAATAATATCAATCATATATTAAAAACATTTATTAAATAAAAACAAAAAGCATCAACAAAACTAAGAGTTAACAAAATACCTTTAAAATGCAAGTATATAATTAAAAATAATTTTTAATTTAATATTTGTCTAATTCTGCTACACTTAATCTTGAAATTATTTCTATTCTAACTTATATACAAAATCCAACTGTAATGACAAGAGAGGAGTTTATCTATTTAATTTAGGAAATATCATTCTTTTTAGATATCAAAGGAAACTTTATGGGGAAGGGGAATTCAACTACATAATTTATAGTTTATACATAATTACTTTTAATTATTTTGAATATTTTTCTACAACATTAAATATAAAAAACAATTTCTATTTAGAGATCTGAACTTTTATTAATATAATAATAGCAATGCCAGTTATAAATTAGTTGTTATAATTAAGACTCAAGAATTTCACTAATCACCTTTTGCAAAAATATTAAAATATAGATGAAAGTATAAAAATAAGAAATTAATAAAAATTTAATTTAAAAAACAAAAAAAAAGAAAATAGAATTTGATATATATAGAAATTAATAAGTAAATATATATATAAAGCATCATTATTTCTTCAATAAACTATTGATTATTTGAATGCATTGTTTGTCCATACATATGTTGTACAAATGTATACAAACCTCCGATCATACATACATAGGGGTGCCAAGATAATTAATAAAATTTACATGTAAATGATAATGTTTACATTTTTGAATCACATCATTGTTAGAAATATGTTCTGAGTGTAAATATTTTTTATTTAAATATGAGAGGAATACTTAATTACTTAAACTTATTGTGATAATTGCCAAAGTTTCGAAATTCGAGGCCGAGTATAAAATATACTACATATCTTATTATTGTGCTAAACCAAAAAGGTCAACACCATTTTGTCATGATAATTAATAAAACTTATATGCAAATGTTTAGATTTCTGAATTACTTTATTGATAGAAGTTTCTGATTTTAAACATTTTTTATTTAAATATAAGAATACTTCTTTACTTAGACTAGTGATAATTGCTCGACTTTCCAAATATACTGCATATATACTCTACCATTGCACTAAACCAAACATTTTGACATTCTTGTTTCAAAAGACATTTGTGCCTCATTGCCAACGGTCGCGAGGTTAAATGACTTACATTGCAAGCTAAAATTGCCAACCGTAATGGCTTCATCTGTCTGCATGGGGAATCCCCATCATGAAAGGAAACCTGTACTGTCTCATTCCATTCATCCAGAGATCCCTAAGCACCCAGACTACCACCACATTACAAAATTTCAAATGGATTTTCCGGATAAATTTTACATTGCTTATCCTGATTAAGTCGTAATTTATATGTCCAGACCCACAGGGACTTCAATCTGACTCCTGCGCATCCAGGTCACAAATCATTTCAGTAGGAATTTACCTAGGTTACTAATGTTCAACCAAAACTCTATTTATAACATAAAGTAATCTTTACAATACAAAAAATAAAGTTCTTTGTCTCTCCACATCTGCTGTGACTGCTTTCGTCACTCAGCATTCCTGGCGTACCCATTAGGCACCATTTTTCATTCAGTGGTTGGGAGTATACTAACTTAATAAGCAAATATTTCTCAAGGGCTAATTGGGAACACATTACTTGAATTGTTTTGATAATTTGGGACAAATGAGTATAATTAAAAGGAAGATAATTGACACAATCCAACGTTCCATCATCGGTCCAGACATGCTTGATTCTTCAATTACTCTGCAGAGCCATGCAGGAATAGTGATGACTAGCAATTCAATTGTAGTTTTATTATCTTTGTGATATACAGATTGATTCAAAGTCCTTAGTTGGAAGAAGTTCAATAAGTTTTTTAAGATATTATAGAGTTACCATTGTCCTGGTGAGTTTGATACCTAGACCAAGTTTGGTCTGCCAGCCATTGCTGGCATGTCTTTTTCTCCTTTTTCGTAAGTTCTTTAAACTTCTTGATAAATGTCTCTTCAATTGTATCCCCTGTTCCCTCTTGAAAGATTTTTTAAGTTTTGGGCTGACCATGTAGCAAAGTTCATTTGCATTGTAAGTCTGATCAGTCCAATTACACCTTTCGTGACTGCTTTGGGAATGTCAATGGCCATCATGTTCTTATCAGAAGTTTGCAATTGAAACCACTTCCATATAGAATTCCATTGTTCATAATCTGCCATGATATGATCAAAATCTTCAGCTTTGTTATAGAGGGAGCAGATGGTATCCATTTTAATCTCCCTCCTATCATTCAGGAATGATTGGTGGGAAGGACTCTGTGGCTAACTTTGAGCAGTTAGTCTACCAAACTTAGGATCTAATTTTAGTTTCTTGGTCAGCCCTGCAAATCTTAATATACTAAGTAAAGGTTTTGTTTCTTCTTCCATGAGCCCATACAGGTCCCAATAGAATAACTTTCCAGCAAACAAGCACTAAAAGTCTTAATGTTATTGATCACTATTGTGACCTATTGCTTCAACCAAATGACTTCTTTAATTGGAGGTGGTTGATCCATGGGCTCTACTTCAATACTTGGTAAGGGACACTCAATCTTCTTGTTTTCCCAAAACAATTGGACCAAGATGTTATAGGTCCATTGCAGGAGAAAATTTTGAATGGAGTGTAGACCCAAAACCTTTCAACTTCTTTGGTTTTTGAAGAATCCTCATATTGATTACTGGTGCTCCCCCCAAGCACAGTTTTCTACATTGAGTCTCAATCCTTTTGATGAATGCCCTTATTGGGAAAAAGCCTGCCAGAAAGTAAATAATCTTTGACAGCACCATGGCATTTAATAGTGTGATCTTCCCCAACAATGAACGGGGAACCATCCATAATGACTTCACTGTTTTCTTGACCAAATAAAGCCTCCTCCAGCTTTCTTCTCATAACTTGGGGGGAGGAAGCCAGTTGAAAGCAGAGAAATTTCTGGGGGGAAGTTTTAAATCTCCCTGGATTTGTTTCCTGGTTCTGATTGACTATAAGGCCGATTTCTTCTCATTAACCTTTAAACCATAATCGCAGGCGATCTGGTCCAGTATCAGCTCACCAACCTCCCCCTGTGAAGAGAGAAAATTACCACATCATCCATATAGGAAATGTGGTGAATGCTCTTTCCCATCGCCAGAATGGCAATCCGGGTAGGGCAGCCTTGATGCTCAACAGGAGAGGGCTGATGTAAGCCATGAAAAGGAGCACACTTAGTGGAGAACCCTGGGGGATGGAAACACAGAGCTGAAGTCCTACAGCAATTCGACCATTCAAAGAAAAAATTCTCAATTTCGCAGGAGGTTCTCCATGATTTGAAAATATGTCTTAGGCACTTTGAGTCCCTCTAAAACACTGAGTAGCACCTCTATTTTGATGTAATCAAAAGCACTGGCAAAGTCCAATTTTACTGGCTGGTTCATTCTTCTCTTATGTACTTGTTCAACTATGAGATAGAACTGGCTGATGGCATCAGGAGTTGAGCTCCCCTTCTTGGCAAACTGATAAGACAATTGCTGGACAAAGTTTTGCTGAATATCATCCTTGATAATACTCTCAAATGTCTTTATCAGCAGAGGGATCCTAGAGATGGGTCTTAAATACCCCCAAATCACTAAGGCCTTCAGGTTTTTCACAAGAGGTAGCATAGCAATGGGATAGATACCTCTGATTTCTCAGCATCCATCAGCAAGAAGGTCCACCATGTTCTTCGCAATTGGAACCATGAAGGATCTTAGGTGAACTTGGGGACTCCATGCAAACCAGAGTGGAGCCAGTCTCGAAATGCTTTGATCTTAGCAAGGATACGTGATTCTGTGATGTTATGTGAATTGGACCCACCAGTTGAGAAAGATCTATGGGACCAGAAGGAACTTGGGGACTCCATGCAAACAAGGGTGGAGCCAGTCTCGAAACGCTTTGATCTTAGCGAGGATACGTGATTCTGTGATGTTGTGAATCAGACCCACCAGTTGAGAAAGATCTATGGGACCAGAAGGAACTTGGGGACTCCATGCAAACTAGGGTGGGTCCAGTCTCGAAATGCTTTGATCTTAGCAAGGATACCGATTAATCCCACCAGTTGAGAAGGATCTATGGGACATAAGCGTGCAGGGAGGATTGAATTTTCTGTATAATGTTCCCTGGTCCTGAGAAGCATGGAAGCCCCCACATATCAGTTGCTGCCCACCTCAACAGACCCCGAGGCACAGGAGCTCCTACCATACCTAAGAGCACTCCGAAGGTAGCCCCTGGCCCAGCAGTGCTGAAGATGTAAATATTGCCATGCCCTCTTAATTGAGAGGTATTCAGCAATCGCCTTCTGTTTTTCTGTATACTTGCATTTTAAATCCACTATTCTTAGTATATTCTGTTCCTAAAGAGTAGGGAGTTCAGTTTCTCCGCAATAAAATGCACTGATTTATCTGATCTCTTAATTTATAGTAAACTTTTTCCATGCAATTTCTGCTGGGAGGCTCAGGAGCCTAACCCTATTGAATTTCAATATATGTCTCTTTCAAATTTTTTAGATGCATTGGCCAATGTTTTGCTGATGATGGCACTTTCAATTGTCTTTATAAGCAGAGGAATCATGGAGGTGGGTCTTAAATCCCACAAATCACTAGAGCCTTCAGGTTTTTTCACAAGAAGCACCATAGTAACGGGGTAGATCCCATTGATTTCTCAGCATCAGCAAAAATATCCACCGTGTTCTTCACAATTGGAACCATGAAGGATCTTAGGAGAACTAGAAGGAACTTGGGGATTCCTTGCAAACCAGGATGGGTCCAGTCTCAAAATGCTTTGATCTTAGCAAGGATACATGATTCTGTGATGTTATGCGAGTTGGACCTACCGGTCGAGAAGGATCTATGGGACATAAAAGCGCAAATAGGATTGAATTTTTCTGCATAATGTTCCCTGGTCCTGAGAAGCCCCCACATATCGTTGCTGCTCACCTCAATGGACCCTGGGAACTCCTACCACACCCAAGGGCCAACCAAAGGTAACTCATGGTCCAGCAGTGCTGAAGATGTAAATATTGCCATGCCCTCTTAATCGAGAAGTATTTGGCAACCACCTTGTTTCTCTGTATACTTGGATTTTTAAGTCCATTATTCTTAGTATATTCTGTTCCTGAAGTGGTAGGGAGAGCAGTTCCTCTGCAATAAAGTCTAATTCTCTAATTTTATGTACAGGCCCTTTATTTGCCCTCATGCACTGATTTATCTGATCTCTTAATTTTATAGTAGAACTTTTTCCAGGCAATTTCTGCTGGGAGGTTCAGGAGACTAATCCTATTAAATTTCAATATAGAGATAAATTTTGTAGATGCACTGGCCCTTGTCAACATTCTAATCATTCATTTGAGGCTGCTTATAGTCAGAGCACTCTCCATTTGACCAATCCAGACCTCAAGTGCATGGTAGTCCAAAAAGGGCAAAGGTAACAGATAGGCTTCCATCGAGGCAGAGACTAAAGGTGATATGAACACAAGGTCTATTAATGATTTAGAAGTCTGATTATAAAAGGAGAAAGCCCCAGGACTAAAAAAAAATTCTCTCCACTTTCAAGGGGATGGTTAAAACAATTATTGTACTTTGATTGAAAATTATCACAACTGTGATTAAAGTCTCCTATGATAATGGTGGGAAAAGGGCTGGTCCTTAAGGTTAAATTAATCACCTGGATCACATTCACAATGTTTACTGATCGGCCATTGAATTAAATCAAACAATTAGACAATGGAAATTTATCCATAATATTCTAAACTATGTCACTGGCACCTTATGGTTAATCAATATAGCTACCCCTCCTGTGCAATATTTGAGAAGGAGTAGTGAAAATTGCCTGCTGATTGTAACAAATTTAAAGTCCTTGAATCAGAGTTGGTGTGTAATTTGTCTCACAGATACATAGTATGTCAGGATTCTTTATCCTAAACCAATAAAGTAAGGTGTGGGCCCTGTTCATCGAGTTCAGACCCCTGACATTAAGAGAAGCAATTTTCAACATAATCAGCCCCATGTCCAGAACTTAAATTTAAACTATAGGGTCCCAGAATCTGGCTTTAGCCCTTCATCAGTCAGAGGGAAAGCCTCATAATTTGTCACAGCTGCCGGAGTCACTTCATCAGTTACATACAGACAGATAGTATCGGAGATACAACTCTCAGAGGGAAGGACTTCAAGGCTGGGAGTTCTGAGTCAGAACATTCTGATAAAAGGGAAGAATCAAATGCCTCAAGGAGGATTCAACTTGAGGTGAGGCTCCAGGGGATAAAAACCCCATTAGGGAAACCCCAATTCCATCTGGTACCAGGAGTATTCAGTACATCAGTCTCTGTAGGGGAAAACCTTGTTTTTTTCTCCTTAGGCCTATCAATCTTCTCACCATCATTTTCCCCAGGAAGAACAACCAGATCTTCAACAGACACCAATTCTTCACATGACTCCAGGGTGGGGAATCAGGTTTATGCCTTTTAGCCCTATTGAAAGCTCTCTCCAGGAAGGGGCTAAATTGAAGGCCTGTCCAGATTAGATAGCCCTGACAGACCAATTTGAGATGGGATTAAGGAAGAAATACTCACACCTTCCTCTTCATTTTTGGGGTCTTCTTGACCCATTTCCAAGTCTTCTTGCCAGAGATTTGCTTGTGGAGGCACTTGATGGTGTGCTTTAACTTTTCACGTTACATGAAGTCTAGTCCTGGAGTTGGGCGGAGGGCTAGAGGATATCGGTTCTTCAATCATCTGCTCAGTAAAGACTGACTCATCAAGCTTGCATCTACGAGGAATTCTCCGGATCTGTCCACATCTATTACATCTCCTATCCGGACAGTCCCAAACCAAGTAGCCCCTTACACTACAATAAAAACACTGTGGAGGCCCCCACATGGTGATAATCATGGGAGATTCAACAAACTCAACAAGGCCAGGTATGTCTAAAGACGATACTCCCTTGCCAAGAGTGATTTTAAATTCAGCCGTGTTTGTGAAGACATCTACATCCAGACCTTAAATCTTCCTGTATCCAAAACCTTTCACTTTCCCATATGGTTCAAGCAGCGTCTGGAGATCTTGTTTGGTAAAGTACACCCCACAGTTTCTAGCTAAACCACTCATGCATTGCAGCCGGTCCAATTCCACATGAACCAGATGGCGACAGAAAATGTGATGTTTATTTAAATATTCTAACTTATATAAAAAATACAACATTACTATTAACAATTTATTTAAAAATAAAACTTAGGCCTGCAAAATATCATTGATAAATATAATTTCATTACATATGTCTTTTACAATTTTTTATAGTGGTAGAGTGGGCGATTCTGAAATTAGGGGGTCCTAGGATTGATTCTGCTGCTGACATATGCAAAATTATTTTAATAAAAATCTTATCCTTTTTTTTATTAGGTCATATTATTTTTTACATGTTTTATTAAATAACCTTTTCTATTTTTAATAATATCTTTTTTAATGGCATGAATGTGGACTCAAAATTTGTTTCTCTAGTTCAAAACTCATAACTGATTCACAAATCTTACTACAGTCCAAATCTAAGGAAAATAGAGTAAATAAAAATATAATTTTTAAAAAGATACTATTGCACAACAAAATATTTAATTCTTAACAAATTTCAAGATAACAATATTATTTAATGCAGATTGCACTATTGACAAAAGTCTAAAAAATGTATCAAGTAGAACAAACAAAGTGTTTGGTTTCTTTTTTATATAGTTATTATATAGTTATCCAACATAACCTATGAATAAATAAAATAAAGTGCAAGGCAATTTAATGGCTTTTAAAAATTTATTGAATAAATAATCTGTCAGAAAATTTAAAATTTCTTTCCTATTATTGAACTATATAATAAAATATAATATATAGATATAATTAGAGTTAGTTACTAAATAAGCATTAAAAAAATTAGATAATAAAGTAGTGTAAATATTTTATTGTTGTACAGAAGTTATTTGTGAAAAGTTTTAATGGATTTTTAAAACGAACTATTTTATGTGTCAAAGCATCGGCCGAGAAGCGAACCCGCAAACCTGGGACAACTGCTTGTAATGCAGCTGTGCTGACTACTTGACCATCAATGCTTGACTAACAAAAGAATTATTTTAACAAACACATGCTAATAGAATGAAAAATAGTTTTATCAGCCACATTATTTAAAGTTGATCTAGTTTAGTGGTCTTAATGAAATATAAAAGTTATATCAATAAAAATGGCAGTATGAAAATTTAAAAGATCACACCATATATATATAATAAATTATAGTTATTAATAGTGGAATAATACACATAAAAAATTAAATAATAATGTAAATATTTTATTATTGAAGAACTATAATATTGTTAACTATTTTTAATGAATTATTAACATGCCGGTTAAAGTTGATCTAAATATTGATAAAGAAGTCTAAGAATTACATCAGCTTTTACAACTATCATACTTCAGAAAGAGACAAGCCTGACTCTCTTTTCTCTTCGTTATGAGGGACAAAACTTGCAGGCAAAGCATTTCAGAGAATCAAAATCTGGCTGCAGATATTTTTAAGATAAGATACTGAAAGTAGAATTACTTTTATAATATCAAAACTGGTCTGGTATGGAGAAGGAAATAGTGCAATGTTTTCATGGCTGTGGATTGGGAAGTTCTACTAAATGTAATAAAAACACATAGATATTTAATATATATATATTTTGAAGATATTTTCTATCATAATTTCACAGGACAATCATAGATATTTAATATATATATATATTTTGAAGATATTTTCTATCATAATTTCACAGGATTGTTCCATAAAATAATATGAAAACTTTTGAAAGAAAAAATTAAAAATTTCAAATTTACTAAATAATTATTTTCGTTTTAAGGTAGTATTCAATTATTGTTTTAAAAATTATTTTTAAGCATTAATTTGTTTTATTTTATTATGTATTTTGATGTACATATTTATTTTATAGAAATAAATGAATAAAACACGTGAAAGTGTTTACCAACCATGTTAAATGATTAAGACCATATTTTAAGTTTTTCTCATGAAAATACTGAAGAACAATATCTTTCAATTTACAAATTTTATTTCATAGAGTGGGAGAAGGATCACTAAAATTTATTTTGCGCAAATGCACTTCTTGCCCGTGCTGCAACATTACAAACATATTTTAATTCAATATCTATCAATCAGAGCTATCAATACTTCAATTATATTGGAATAGTTCCAAGTTACAGACTAAATTTTAATTTGTGCATGATCTATCACAAATTCCTCTAAAGATAAAAACTTAACAAAAGGTTAATTAAGTTAAATCAAAGATTATCTTTGATTTTGAAAATTTATCTTTGATTTTGAAAATGTTTTTTCCAACTCTTAGTTATTTTAAAGAAATAACTTAATTAATTAAGTTAACAATGAGAATTTCCTTATGAATTAATGTCAGCCAAAGTTAGTTTACCAACAAGCATGAATCTTCAATATTTAAAAAAAAGCAAAATACCCATTTTAGAACCATTTATCTAAAAATAAAACATTAATCCTAAACATTTTTTAGACATATATTTATTACAGTGATAAACAAAGTTATTAATATTTATCTTACTTTATTATATTCACTAATAATTATACGCCTTCTATTGTGACTCCTATTTTCAACACGGGGATTTATTATCTTTACATATAATTTTTTGTTTATTGTTTTTGTTCATATCTCCTTATATATTCTCTCTCTTAAAGTAAAAGATCTAAAAAATAAAAAAACTAATGATATATATAAACTTCAATATTTTTTGATTTCAACCCCTAAAATTTAACATCTGCCAACTTATTTGAATTGTCATCAGAAGTTCTATCAAATCAATGAAATATAAGTACTACTACTTTAAGGATAAACACTTCTATAAGCATGACAAGTTCCAGGACCTACCTAGAAGGTGATGTAATGTTTCATCACATCCCACAAAATTCAGATTTAATAAAAATGCAGTCAAATAACAATTAAAAACATTAAAAAATCCACATACAAAGTTGTAAAAATGATTTTTTAAAAAAAATCTAAAACAGAAAGAAAAAATGATACTGCAACGTATGCTACACAGCATAAAATGAAATGTAGCCATTAAAAAAGTATCAAGATTTAAGGTTATAGCAATTGGTAAAAAAATGGATAATAAAAATAATATTAATAGATTTTTAAAAAATGGAAGATAAAAAAAAAAAAAGTTAAAAGATAAATTTTGCAATGATTATATAAATCAACCCATGAAACAAGAATATATATACATATAGTACATATTGTTCCTTTAAGCTTATTTTATTTAACATTTTGTGATGCTATCTTTCAACTTTGTCTGCAATGACTTTATTTTTTCAAAGACTTCAATACTTGCCTAACTATAATTAACATAGCATAATATACTGTATATTTTCTCAATGAGACCAATCATTATTGCACTTCTTTAGTGCCTATATCCCTTCCATAAAAAGCAAGTTCAAATCCACCATAAAATATTGCTTTTAGCAAGTCTATTAGTATCTATTCACTTCATATGTCAATCCAATAAAGATGTGCCTTTACAGTAATAGATTCAATAGCACCATTGAGCAAACTGAAAAACATAATAATTGGTTTTATGACCTTGCCCAATTTTTTTTCAACACATGGAATCGCTTTAAAATAAAAAAATTGCAATTTAGTTGCAGTAAATATATTATTGTAATGAATTAACATTGTTAAATGGAGTACAGAAAACTGGAGTCTATGTTTCAACTCATTATTCAAATCCACGTCTTTTTAAAAAGTTATCAAGATAGACATTCTCAAGATGTTAACTATCTGAGCTAAAAATTGCAGGAGATATTTATTCCATTATTGATTATTAATGTACTTGAGGTTTTTGAAGGTAAATTGTTAATCAAAGTCTTTACAGATTGTATTCAAAACACAATTCTGAAAAAACTGAATTAGCAAAAATAGCACAATCATCAGTATGGATTAAATAATATAAAAGCCAATAACATAAAACTCTTCATTTTTCATCAGCTTAGATTAAAATCTCCATATTTCAAATCTATTTTGCCTCTTGATGCCTGCATGAAAAAGCTGCCTTAATTTGTTCAAAGACCAAACTTGTACTAATGAAAAATGAAATTAATTAGTATACAACTTCCTTTAATATCAGTTGTCTAAATTTCAAATACTTCAAATTTTTCACCAACATTAATAATACTTACACCCATTCTACTGTGTAAAAATTGTATAATATAAATAAACTTCACTGGACATCTGGCTAATTTCAAACACAATAACTTTTTTGATTAAGTGAGTTGATCAAATGAATAAATTATACATATAAATAAAGTAGTTTTTGGATTAAGTAGTGTGTTATTTTGTTTATTTCCCATATAACCACGAAAACAATAAATATAATATTGTAATGATAGTACAGAGCTTTATCTCGATTAATGTAAATGCATATACATGCACTCGTATGCATTTAAATATATATAAATATTAAAAAACTAATAGATAAAGTAATCAAAATTTCCCCAAATTCAGAACTCAGACTAGCCAAAAAATATAAACTCTAAAACACAACCAATGGGTTAACTGCTACAAGCAGATTTCTCAAGTGCAAAGAACTACAAAATAATGAGATATTTGCCCACAATTCCACTTAATCCCATACATCCTTAATATTAAAAAAACTTTTAAATAAATTAATGGCTTCAGGATCATAAATTTTTAATAATAAAGATTCTTTAATTCTTCTTTTTATTCCATTTCTCTCAAAGAAGACAACCTTAGCCTCATTACTATTAATTTTGATGAGGCTAAGTGTCTTTTTTGAGAAAAATGAAAAAAGAATTAAAGAATCTTTATTATTAAAAATTTGATTCTGGAGCAATTAACTTATTAAAAAGTTCTTTTAATGTTAAGGGTATATGGAATGTAAGTGGAATTGTGGGTAATGTTTAGTTTAAATATGTTATTTTGTAGTTCTTTACACTTGAGAGATCTGCTTGTAACAGTGAAACCATTGAGTGTGTTTTAGTTTATATTTTTTGGTTAGTCTGGTAGAGTTCTGAATTTTGAGATATATATATTGCTATTCAAGATAGTAGAAAATGCTATCAGCTGGACTGTAGCAAAGATTTTTTTGGATTTTATATAAGCATATGGAATTTTTTGATATTCATTGTAAAACATTTTTATATTTATTTCATTTGATATATATATATATTGTACATTTTCTCAGTCTAAGACGATAGTAGTTCTTGATTCTTTAAAATCATATTAAATCTTTGTTATCACACAAAAATCTATGACTGGAAGCAATCTATTTAATAATTTTTTAAAAAGTATTTTACTGAAATGAATAACAATAATATATCATGATGATTACTGGACTATTTTCTACCCCTATTAACTTTATAAATTAAAACATTAGTAGCACCTTTGAATTCAGGTGGGATAACCTCCATATTAAATATTTTCTAAGAATCTCATCAGAATTTATAGCCTTTCTATTTTTAAGATCACAAAGAATTGTTTTAGGGTCAATATACCATTAAAGGCTATCATTTAAATTTTTTATAACATTTCAAAAAGAGATCACAATACTTTTCTATCTCTTAAAATATTATATGAAAGAATACTACTGATGAAATTCATTGGATTATGATAGCTTTTCAAATCAATATATTATTTTCAATGCATTAAACAAAAATACAAAATAAGCACAATCAATAAATTAACTTATCCATCTTCCTTACAGTATTAAACTTTCAAACATTTAAAGGCTTTTTGCTAGTTATTGAATTTCAGTTTTTAAATTCATATTATGCTTATTGAAACTCCATATGCAAAGAATACTATGCTACCTTTTAATTCAATCATTACTAATAAAATAGTTATTATAGAATCAATCAAGGATTCTTCTCTTAACTGACAATGATCTACTTTTTAATGCAACTATCATTATATTTTTGAAGTAAAGCCAATCTATGATCTTTCTAACAATCTGCTTTTGTAAACTTAACTTTTCCATTTTGACTCCTAAATGTAATTAATAAAATGCTATTGTTTTGATAATAGATCCATTCAACTTCCTTCATAATGAATGTTCTGCTCAACAAAGTGTTCTTAATACTCATGCCATAAGCTGTGCAAAAATTCAGTAATAAGCAGATCATTTTAATTTATATAACCAATTACATTATTTTCAATATTAGCTAAAGTTCAGTATTCCTTCCAATATGGGAATTAAATTCTCCAAAATGACAAATTTGTACTTTTCATAGTATTGATATATTATCCAAAAATAAATGAAAGCTTTCTTTTTCTTAATGTTCTGAGTTTAATTTTGGAGCATAAATGCTGACAAAATAAATATAAATACCATCATGCTAATAATTTTTAATACTATTATTTTTTAATGTTAAGTACAATAATTTGAAAAAATAGAAAACACCAAATTAGAAGACAAGTCTAATACCACAGTCTCCTTTCATTTTAAGATCTGCTTTTCTATAAACAGTTATAACTATATATCAGAGAAATAGTTTTCACTAAGTGTAATTATAACAATCTTAAATCTTGACTGCTTCTGAACTACAAGCAATATTCTCCATTCAGGTCTTGAAGAATTCACATCAAGAAGAGTTTGCACATTTCACATATCTATAATTAAAAAAAAACTTTTATTATTACAATCGCTTCTTACTATATTACTAATGCCTTTATTATTATTATTATTATTATTATTAATTTTATAACTTTAATGAGCAAATCATCATGTACAATGACCAAGCCAGACTGTACAAGATAAGCCCTTTTTAGTCCACATTTTCTAGCTATTATTAATTTTCATGAAAAGTAGGGAGATTCTTACATAGAACTATCCAATCATACAATTATTTGGTAATAGTATGAATACTGAACCCTACCATCTGATGGCTCTCTTTTTCACCCAATTCTCATTAATATACTGATTCACGGGGTTTTTTTTGTTTTTAATAAACAAATACTTTGTTTTTAGATGGTCTAGGGGTGTTGGTTTGTTTATAAATTAACAATTTACTGTCCGTAGGTTTCTTTACATAATATTACTTACGGTAAACCAAAGTTTTTTTTCACACGTTTTTTTAATTTTTTTTGGGTTCGTTTTTTTTAAAGAAACAAACACTTTATTTTTAGATGGTGTTAGGGTGTTGGTTTGCTTTGAAATTATCGATTAACGTTCCGTTGGTTTGTTTATACAAAAATACGATAACAAACACTTTGTTGTTTTTAAATGGTGTTTATGCTTTTAACTTATCTTCTTTTTTTTTGGTTGATGTTTTGATTTGCTGAAAGACTTCAACAATTCAGTACTTTTGAATAAACCAACACTTGGTTTTTTAGAGGGTGGAGGGTTTGTTTTGATTTTGAATTGTAGTCTTTTTTTGTTAATTTATTACGAGGCTTTTTTTTTGTTTTGTTTCAAATCTTTACGCTACAGAAAGCTTTATATGATAACGAAAAGTTCTTCCTTAATTTTTTGGGCTTTTAATTTAAAAAAAAAGACATAAACAGTTCGTTTTTAAAGAACACTTTTTTTTTAAGCTGGGGGAAGTGGGGTGACGGGGAAAGTTTGTTTTGATTTTTAATTATCGACTACTTTTTGGATTTTCTTTTTGAACATTTTATTATGTTACTGCACAGTTCTTTATTATTATTATTTTTTTTTTTTTGGTGGGTCCTTTTGAATCAACTTTTAAATACTTTTTTTTTTTGGTATAATAAAATATTACCTACTTTAACTGTTAATGAAACTTATCAAATATTACCTACTGACTTTATAATCATGTGAACAACAAAAACAACAACAAGTTTCCCCATAAAATAATTTATTGAATCAAAAGAAATGAAACTTTAGATAAGTTGTGAAGCAAAACAAGTAAAAAAAAAAAACACCACCATTTATGGGGACATAAAAACAGCAGCCAAAAGTAACATGCAAATAAAATAACAGGGAAGCCTCAAAGCTGTAATAGGATTTTGGAGCCCTGAACCAACAACTTCCCTTAAGCAGACCTACATAGGTACGCTTGCAGGAGTTTCTCTTTCTGGGAAAACACAATATTGTGCACCCACTTGTGTGGCTGGCCAGCAATTCACTCAGCTTCGACCAATTCGGACAACTTGCAGACGACATTTGATAGTTCTCACATGGATTTGCGTGCAAATGGGCATTTGCGTGCAAAATCAGAAAAAAAACTGCTGAAAAGAAGAACCTTGTCAAGTTGTGTGCAGTTCAAAAGCATAGGGAAACGTGTGTGATGACATGACAATTCTTAATATGGAATACTAATTCCACTACGCTTTCTAAAAAATTTCTGACAATGAATTTTTGCAGAGTTTTGTCTCTTTCAAATATGGCCACCATCAAATCAGACTGTAGCGAGAGTTCAAGAGCACTCACTTGACAAATACTGTTGCAATGTAATGGGCGTAGTATTTAGTTACATAATTGTAGAATACATCGCACTCAGGCAGCCTGCTACAGCTCAAAAAAACACCTCTTGTACTGTCAGCCGCAAGTTAAGGCTACTAAAACGGTATATTGATGTGTGTTTTGTGAAAAAGAGCACCATCAGACGATAGGGTTCAGTTTTCACACGTAAATTACCAATTATTTCTCAATTAAAATTTCTACAATTTTATTGCCTGCTTTGTAAAAATAAACTAAGGATTCTAGTCATTCAGTAGTATTGACTTGAATGCTGATGGTTTCTATGGTAATAAAAAAAAATAAGACTAAATTCAGAATTAATGTGTGTAGTTAAAGAATGAAAATAGAGTTCACAAACAGTATCATTATTACCTAATGCAGGAAAATGACAAATAACAAGAGAAGCTCATATCTAATAGACCTTTACAATGTATCAAAAAAAAAATGTTTAAAAAAAAAACAATCCTTTTCTCTTAGTTAGATATTGTTATTTTAATTTTCACATCTGAAGATCTTTGCATTGACCATTTCTTATGAATTCTTTCAGTATCCAATTTTCACACTTGATGGGATACAAATATTATAAAATAAAAATAATCAACACATTGAATACTGATGCTAAGGAATGTTACAGAATACCATCAAACAATCTGAATCAAGGAAAGGCTTCTAAATCTAAAAAAATTATAGTAGAAATTATTAAACTACCAAATGAAAAATAGTGATTATTTTCTATTATATTTAACAGATAGATATTCATCACAGACAAGTTTCTGTAAAAATAATGAAATCTCTTGCCATATTTCCTGAAATTCCACAAGACTATTAACTTTAATCAAGTATATCTTGAAAATATTATTGAAAATAACTCATAAGAGAACTTATAACAATGTTATAGCTTGTTTTTAGGAATAGATCAAGAACATAACAAGAAAAAAATGTCTGCCCTTAATTTACAACTTTGAGGTATGGCAATTATAACTCTGAAGACAATAAAATATGTAATTTTTCATAAATTTAGAAAAAGTATTCTTGAAGAAATCAGATCATTTTAGTATTATTTTTTAAAAAGTTAACTAAATATTCAAAAATTTCAATTGAATTTTCCTTTCCATCAAGACTGCAAAAATTGAAATTACCAAAACAAAGAAAGAAATGAATCAAAGCCTTTCATTTAATATATATTCAAAAACTATGCTCTCAAGAAAAAATTAGAAAAAAAAAAAAAGTAAAACAAACATAAATGACATGACATATAAAATAATGTATGCTATAAAGATGACACAGAGCACTTGCAAACAGTTCTACAAATCTTCACATCTTTCTTTATTTAAATTGAAAATTATTTCATAATCATCTCAAATGGTTATAACTTCACAGAGAATTTACACTTGAATGAAAAACCAAAAAGTCAGAAAATTTAAATAGGATCATAGATAAATAATGAAAGTGTAAACAAAATAACATAGTACACACCATTTTAAAACTAGAAATAATTCTTTTTTGAAATGCAAACTTAAATATCTTGATTTAATAGAAATAGGGAACTGGATTGTAAAAAATGATAAAAGATCAAAATGATGATTATAGCAAAACAAAAAGATGAGTTATTCAAGTCATATAATAAAAAAATAAATAGAAATATACTTCTCTTTTTACACAATTTTTTTTTTTTTGCATGATTTTGAAATAACACAAATTAAAACAATTTTTTTTTTCTGTTCTACTTTAAAATAAAATGATTCGTAAAAAAAGAAAAAATGGTACTTTGGGATTGGAGCTGCTGTGACATATTCATGATTGGAATGAAGAAATGAACATTATTGCCAGAAGGCTTTTAAAAAAATCATTTTACATTCCCAAAACAATTATTAGATTATCATAAGTTGTTATTAAACTTTTTTTTAATTCTAAATAATTTCATGTAAGTAATATAAAATAATTTATTTCCCTTTTTAGAAAATTATAAATATTTTTAATTCCGTGTTTATTTACCCATGTTTCTGGGCCGAGTTCATCATGCTTACTTCACAAAACTAAAAAAAAAATTCATATTTTTATTTCCAATTTTTTTAAAAACAAAAATCCCTTTTTCAGAAATATTCTTGAAAATGGGAAAATTTGTTTGCCTGCATTGTAACGTTTTTGACGTTCTGTTTTGAAAGGGAAGTAGTGCCCTTTTGGTAAATGCTTTGCTTGTATCTTGACTTTAGATTGTTTTAAAAAAAGTGCTCCTTGTTGGTGTTTAAATTTAATTGATTAGTTTCTTTAAATTTAATTTATTAATTTTGCCAAAAATCAATAAATGGTAAGTTTTACATTGCAAGTTTTAGTGAAAGCAATGGTATTCCAATCATGTGCAAATGTATGTATTTATTGTCAGCGAATAAAATCTTGGGTAATTTTTTTTTTTCCGGGGGCCTACAATTTCTTTAAATTTTTTTTTAAAAAAAGTAAAATGAAATAAAAATAATAAATTACAACAAATTACAATAATAATCTTTATTTCAAAAGTATTACTTTTTACTTATAAAGTGGAAATGACTATACGCTCTGAACTTTCAAGTTTTCATTAGCATGTGTAGAGAAACCAATGAGTGATTTATCGTGTTATCACTTTCAAGTTTTTTTTAATTTTTCAAATGAAATTTATATTTCTATAACTCATTTTTTATTTATGTGCAATGTGTATGAAATAAAATTTAATAGCACATAAAAAATATAACATTCTAACAAAATTTTTAATTTCTTAAGTCTGGAACCAATCTCTTTATTTTCCATATACACAATGTATTTTATTAAATGAATTTCTTTTAAATGTAATTTTCAGGAACCAATCTATCGTGCAGAAAGAGAATTAGATGTACTACAAACTTGGAAAATATATAATATATAAAAAAAATCATAGAATTAATAAAATTCAAATTAGAACAAATTTATGAAGATGGTTGTTTAATTCCACTAGACGATGACATAAAAACATTGTTACCTTATTGCGGATAATAAATGACAATCACTTCAAAATAATAACTCAATGAAGATAATATACAAAAGTTTAAATTGAACTGTTTCAACTTTCATGATCAAACTATTTCAACTTTCAAAATTAATAATAATAATGACAAAAAATTTGAGGTATTTGATATGAGAATCTAAAGAAGTATCTTATGGATTCATAAATATACCCAGATAAAAGTTGATTATTTTCTAATTTTTTTTATCAGTTGATAAATAATAAATTTAAGATTTTGTTGAGCTTAAGAAGGAATGAAAACAATTATAGCCATTCTCACTATACTAATACATATCAAATAATTTCAAAAGCAAGTTTTATGATTCCTAGAAGATTCTTGGCGAGAGGTTGAGTCATCATCCAAAGTGGTTTTTCATTACATTCCACCATTACTAAATAATAATATGGGTTCTGATGTTCAAAAGTCCTCAGGGAGCATCACAAGCTTATAACTGTTTATTACATCTATGAAATAAAAAGACCTCTATTTTTTTATAAATAAGAATTAATTTTTGAAAATATTATTATATACTTTGTATCACTCCTCTCAAATTCATTTATCAATGTAACTATCATTGGCCAATTTATGACAAATTCAGATAATTCAAATCATTAGACCTTGTAAAAAATTCATATATTGTAAATAGGGGATTCCAGTTTGTCTAATACATTTAATGATGATAATGATAAAATTTATACTCAGATTAATGAAATATCTATTGATTCACAATCTAATAATTTTATCATTGATTTGTATTGGCTAAATAGAAATTTTTAAGAGAAATTATTGCTCAGCTTTTATAATTTATATTAATATTTATTCTTCTTATGACAAATTTGATATTTTTTAAAAATACATTTAAATTACTAATGAGGAGACTAATCACACTTTATTCTTCTTCTTATCAAAAGTTAGCATTTGGTATTAAATCCAATTTCTTATAATATATTTAATAATAAATCATTTTTCATTGAATAGATAGTTAGCATGCATTAATAATGATTTTAAATAGAAAATGTCTATTTTTCTTAAAGATATTATTCTCATTTTAAATATGCTTTTGAATCTCTAATCGACTTTTTAGTCTTTATTTATTCTAATGTTGATCACTGATGATTTAATGTCAGTTTAATGAATTCAGTAGTGTTCTTGCTATAGATTTTTATGAATTTTTTTACTGACGAATATAATTGCTGTTAATTATAAGATTTTTATTACTAATATAAATTTTTTGTAAATATGTGATATCAATAATCAGATTTATTTGATTGTCCATTTGAAGTTTACACCTTATGAAACAAATATATATATATTATGAATTCCAATACTTTTCTACTAAGTTTACTTTTAAAGCATTTTTTATTGCAGGACTTTACTAAATGATATTGATAGTAATACTAATTTTCTCAGCAATATTTTATCTCTATTAATCATATATGCTCTTGTAAATATTTTGTCAGAACTAGATTTCCCTGTGCTATAGGAGTAACAAACTCCTTATTAAGATATATAATAACGCATAAATTAGATGCCATAATTTTAGATCTCCAGCAGGCTGAGACTAAAGAATGTATATTTGTTTCTGGAATTGGAAATAAAAAGTTTTAAAATGGGTTTCCCACAATAATCAGTAATTCTTTTGTTAATAAAATAGACGTATCTGACTGTTTTCTATATATAAAATTAACAATTATTTCTTGATAGTATTGATTTTAATAGTTGTTTGCTAATCTTTATCTTATTATAATTATTAGTATTTCTTTAAATTATTTCTAATCATCTTATTTTTTAGATGGGGGGGGGGGTCATGTTATTTTATTGCTAAATTTAAAACAGCCAATTATTCAGACTTAAGACAAATTATTATTTCATTTGTTCTTTCTAAAATTTAAAAAATACTTTATCATCAAATTACTAATCAAGATTTAAGCATTAATATTTTGCCTTGTATGCAGTCATGATTCACAAAAGATATTTAATAAACATCATCAGATTTTCAATTGGATGGACGGTTAAAGAGTTGGAGTGTGGAGTGGATTGAAGCCTGTCCATTAAAGTATGAAGATTAGCTATCTTAATATATATCTGAGCACTTATTGCATATATGTGTAGAGATAATAATCTGGATCAACCGATGATTGCTGGTTTAGCATGAAATATGAATACTGGTGATTATTTATCTTTTCAATATATATGTGTTTGAGTGTATCAGTGTTATGAGATAGAGTGGGGATTGGTGGGTCGTGTGAAAGTCTGTGCTCATCTACCCTATATATTAATAAACACTTGTAACTCTTAATTAAGATTGGTGATAGAATATCATGTAAACTTTTCAAATTAAACTTAAAATTATAAGATTGAGTAGGTGATATTAATAATCTCTTTAGTTCATATTTCCCCATAAATTAGAATGAAATTAGATAGAAATATATTTTTATCTATGCTTGGGAGGAAATTTCAAGAATATATCAATGAATTATACATTATTTTTATATTTCAGATTTTTTTTTTATAAATTTATTTGCAGATGACATTCAACTTTTACTTTTTTATGTATTATAAGTTTAATTCATGCATCTAGAAGCTTAAACATAATATTAATATACTTGTTAATGTTGTGCAGTAACACTTTTTACATGAATTGACTTTTTTCTACTTCATTTTCACATTCTTGTAAAAGTTTAGAATTGATCAGAATAGCTATTAGTAAATTAGGAAAATTATTTTTATATGCCTATTGGTAAAATTGTTTTTGAATATTATCAGTAGTTAATAATTGTGATTAAGATTATTATCCATGTTTAAATGTATAAACCACATATGTCAGGATTTAATAATCTCAAAAGAATTTTCTTAAAAATGTAACAGGTGTTAGCAATAGATTTCAACTGTATTATATAGATTTAGAAATTCTATCATGAATGCATGTTTTCATTTGAAATAAATATAAATTGTAATCAGAACTTAGTAACAATCATTTTGATATAACTACTGATTAGAATAAAAAGAAATGAATGAAATAGCTATTGGTAAATTGAAAAGACTGCAATATTAATAGTATATGAAAAAAGTAAAAGAGCAAAAATTGGATTAACAATAAGATGATTAATAAAATAATAAAAAAAAATATAAAAATTGATGAAGGTAAAAGTATGTATAAAAAATTTAAGCCAGTGTAGTTAGAGTATAAAAATCGAGAGGCATTACATAAAACACGTGAACAAACATTCTTTCTATAAGAGCCACATGCTAAAACAGTTATATTCAAGAGCCACAATAAATTGTTGAACTATTTAACAGAAGCACATATTTGACTTGTCAAACAATGTATTATATTTCCAGGAAACAATAATAAAAGCATTGAAGTTGATGACATATAAATACATTATACTAATATAAATTATATCACTTCAAAACTTTTATAAGAGGCACAATGAACGATTTAGAGAGCTCTTGTAGCTCCAGAGCCACAGTCTGCCCATGAGGAAATAGAACAATAAGTAAATTATCTTGGTCTTGGCTTAAATAGTTGTTTAAAAATTTGGCTATTTATATATATAAATGTAAACTTCCTAATTATTTTTTTAACATATATTTTACACTCCAAAAATAACTACAATAAAATCTAATATAAATCATTTCCCTAGTGTCAATCAGAAATAATAAATTGAAAAAAATTCATTGGTCTTTTAAAAAAATGTCAATTCTTGATAATAAAATTTAGTAAAAAAAAAACTAAATATATTTCTTTAAATGATAAACATGTAAATGTAAAGTAAAATTAAGACAGAACAAAATACCTATCTAAGTAACAAATATTATTAAAAATAATAAACAGGTTTATCATGACTTTCTCTAACACCAAAAATTTAAAGACATTAAATATCACTTTTATCAGCTTCTCATAGATAATCTATTAATTATATATATATTAATAACTTTGTGTCTTATAAAATAAATTTATCCACACACCATATGGCCAGAGTTTCTACTTCTATTCACAATAAGGAATTTGTGAAGGCACTTTTGTTAACTAACAAATAAACTCTAATCAGGATGAGAGGTCTTTAACATTTTCCCAATGATATTCAAGAATTTTTGAAGACTCTATATGTAATCATAGAACACCTGACTTTCTATTATCTAGATTTCAGTTTAGGCTGAGTAAATTTGAATTTTTTTTTTTCACCTGCTTAGGGCTTCCCCAAGTAAACAGTTTATAATTAATCCAGCTAAACACCAAATATTGGATGGTAAATGAGTATCTAGCTAATCTTACTTAAAAAATAAAACAGACAAAAAAATATTCAAAACCCGATGAATATATAACTTATTTCTTTTTGTAAATCTTTGCCTTACAATGATCTATTTAAAAAAGTTTTACTTACCGTTTACCTGTAATCAGAATCTCATATACTACTATTTGTTCATGTGTTACTTCATATAAATTTCCATAGTCATTTAAAATTGTGAAGATTAATTCTACTGATATATATATATTATTAATTATTATAACTATCTCTGTAAGTTTATAATTTTTAAATTTTATTTATAAACATTCTTTTTTTTTTAAGATAAAAATGATATTAAAGATTAAAATTGCTTACTATATAATAGAATAATGCACTTTGAATAGGAAAAGCAGTGTGCAATAATAAAGTAGTTAATGAAAAACAAAATGGTAGATTGTTAAAAGGGATACATTACAGAGGTAGGAAAAATGTCTGGTTGCAAAAAAAAAAAAAGTTTTTTCTTTATATGAATTAAAAAAGAAAGCCTACTAGGTAAATACAAATAGATGAGACAAAGTTTGGCAAAGCTCAAAAAATTGAAGAGATTATAGTTGAATTCCTAAATTCTGTGAAAGAAAGTTTTGAAAAAATTAGTTAATATTTGCAAGGTTTCATAAAAGTAATTAATAGTTTTCCTCTCAAGAGTTATAATTCTATTAGAAAAAAGATCAGTAGAATAAGCATAAAATTTTTAGAACAATTTTATAAGTAATAATATGTCATTATCCACTATAGCAAAATAACTTTTAAGGATTTTATTGAATAGATTAATTCTGTCACAGATAAAAGATACTATAGATATGGTTTTTGTTACCAAACAAATAAAAAAACAAAAATTATCATGAGCAGATATATGAGTTGTATTATTTTTATTAATTTTCTCAGGATATCTGATTAAGTTAATTGAAAAAGTATTGCTTAAAATCAATCTATTGTTCACTAAATATTATCCATATTGAACAGCTTCTACTAGATAAAATCTGAGGTATTTGAAATGAAAACTGATGTTAGACAAAAATGTGAATTGATTTTAACTTTAGATTTTTATGACAATGATCTTTGAATCAGCTTATAGGAGACTATAATATGGCATCAAGTTGTAATAACAGTGTTATAATGGAATCTTTAATTTGAATTTATTAAAAGCAAAAACTAACTTCATCTTTTTAATTTCTAGATTTATGGTATGCTGGTGATTGTGTTATTTTTTCAATTCTAAGGATGATTGATAGAATGTTTTAATATTTTGAATGCAATCTATAAGCATTTCGATTTAGTAAGCGATTTTTAAAATCTCAAGGTTTCATCAACCAGTAATGAGGAAAATATCTTAAGAAATTTTTAGCTTGGAAGAAAAAGCACTTAAAAATATAAATCAAGTCAAATGTCTTGATAAATTTTTAAGTAGAAAGGCAGACTTCAATATTGAAATGCTGAAGAGATTTCAGTTTGACCTATTTAACAATTTAAAAGAAAGGGTATTCCATCAGTGATATAATTATCTCAACTAAATTATTTGTATTTAGAACTGTTATTTTGGCTCAATTTCTTGAGATGGATATTAATTAATATAATACAAAGACATCAGAAAAATTTCATATAATGTATATTGAATAAAATTCTAAAAATATAAAATCATAAGATCAATTAATATGTTTTTCAATATGCTGAATATATATTATTGAATTTGTCCCTGTCACCTTCAGTGGATTGGACATATAAAATGAATGAACAAAAGTATTTTATGGTTAACATGAACATGGTCAAGAACAAGAGTCAGATTTTGTTATAAAGATTATCTCAAAGAAACTCTTGAAGAGTTGTGATATTGATTGCTTTTTCCAAATAATGCTAATAACAGAATACAAGGATGAGTTACAATAAGGCAGGTGTTAATGACCCCCCCCCCCAAAAAAAAAAAATTCCCTGCAAAGAAGGCAAACAACAGCATTACAAAAAACAACTTAACTGTATAAATAAAATTGTATGTCATAAATTGGTTTGTATTATAATCACACCAACTTTCTTTAACTTAATTTTTAGTATTTTTATCTTTGCTTATTTGTTTGGTTTTATTGTCTGAAATTAGATTAGCCCTATTCATTAAAAATGATTGTTAATGATAAATGATGACAACATTTTGAGTGTAATAAATATAAATATTTCATAGATTGGACAACCTTAATCTAAAAATAGAATTTGAAAATTAAAAAAAGGGCAAAAGATGTTCTTACAGTAATGAGGATATGTAATAAAAAGATAGATAGATATATATATTTCATTTTATTGATTTTTGGCAGAATGAATTGTATTGTTTTAGTGGATATTTTAAAGAATAAAGGCATAAATGGAAAAAAGAGAAAAATAGCAGGAATCAAAAGATATTTATAAAATTAAATGTTTTTTTAAAAAAAACATGTAAAAAGAGAATTAAATATTGCCTAACACTATACTAATAATTCAAAATAAAATAGAAAATTGTATTTATAACATTATAAAACTAGTCAAAAAAACAATTTTTGCTAAAAATTTTCCATGATCATGGTTTCATCTAATATCAAAGACGTTTTCAAGTGCAATTTAACAAGATACAAACAATATATATATATAGAAAACAAAATAGCCTTCCCATAATTCACTTCAAAAACCAACCACTTTTAACATCAAAGAATGTCTTCATGAGATTGAAGGCTTCAGAATTCAAGATTTAACATCAGTGTTTCTTTGACTATTTTTTTTAATTCACTTTTTTTCATAAAAGATAACTTCTGCATTGTCAAATAATATTTTATGACCTGTATTCAGTTTATGAATATATATATAAAGCTGAGCTATGATTCCTATTTTTAATTCTATTCTTATGAACTTTAACTCTTTCATTAAGACTTAATTTATTTTGACATATATAAATTTTATGACAACTGCAAGGAATCTAATAAACTATTTCAGGAATACATTTACTATTCAAGTGACCATTTTGAACTACTTAATAATGAATTTAAATCAAACTTTTCTTTCAGGCCTCTTTCATACCACCCACTAAAACAATCTATAAAATGATGACTTGAATGGTAAATAAATAAACTCTTTATTTTCACTAATCATTAAATTTTTATTATTATCAAGTCTATAGTTATTTTTATTAAATATAATATTTCTAATAAATTCATGATTATAACTTAAATTAATATAATCAGAAGCAAATTTACTTCTCTGAATATAATCATTATTTTCAAAATTATTTAAGTAGTCTATTATTCCAACAAAAATGATTTAGATTATAATCATGAATTTATTAGAAATATTATATTTAATAAAAATAACTATAGACCTAGCAAAATAATAAAATTTTAATGATTAGTAAGAATAAAGAGTTTACTCTTTATCATTCAAGTCATTAATTTATGAATTGCTTGATAAGAATAGTCCTTTATTGGATTATATGAAAGTAGCATGGAAAAAAAATTCATTATTAAATAATTCAAAACATCACATGATCACATTTCCAATTGATAGTAAATATAATTTTTGTATAGTTTATAAGTATAATTGCAATTAAACATCACATGACCACCACTTCTTATGCTTGTGAACTGTTGTTAAAACAGGCAAAACTCACTATACATATTGCCACACACAGCAAGCTAGAGTAATCAATGGATGCCAGAAGGCTTGTGCATAAAATCCCCATCTAGTGCTTACTCATCCAATATCCCCAGACTAGTTTCTGGCTTGTGGCCTTCATCAGATCTAGGTGCAGTCCTCTCAGATCCAAGGCTCCTCACTGACAAAGGCCACAAGCCAGAAACTAGTCTGGGGATATTGGATGAGTAGGCACTAGATGGGGATTTTATGCACAAGCCTTATGGCATCCATTGATTACTCTAGCTTGCTGTGTGTGGCAATATGTATAGTGAGTTTTGCCTGTTTTATAACTTCAATTGTCATAAAATTTATATAGGTCAAAGTAAATTAAGTCTTAAGAGTAATAGTTAGACAAGTTAGTGCTTTTAAATACAAAAGTAACAACAACAACAAAATAAAGTGAGATTTGCAATTGATAAACAAGTTTTTAATAAATCTCATAATTTATTCTGGGCTGTGTGTAGTTTAGCACAATGTTAATGTTCAAACATTATATGATTAGATTCTGGAATGATTAACCATTTAATTATGATTATTCTGTGACCTTTTAAAGTTAAAAGTATAAAAAAGGCGTATAAAATATTTTATTTAAAGTATCAAATACTGGGATAATTAGAAAAAGGAGAGAAAAAAATTGAAAAGTTGAGGACAATATAAAAGATAAATTGAAACAAGATTAAAGATTACAAATAGAAAATTGTTAAAAAAGTGAAAAATGATTAAGTATATTGAAGAAATTAATAACAGGAATTAGATTATTAGAAGAATTAGAAAAAATTATCTTGAGACTATAGGGAATGAGAAAAAAAAAATTGTAGAAGAAAGAAATTAAACTTAATTAAAAAAGAAGTTAACTTTAAGTACTTGGGTTTAAGGAATCAGCCTTTTTATAAATAGTCTCTGAAGAAAATAAAATTAAATTATTGCCAATTTAATTCATTTTACAAACTAGTAGACTGTTAGACATACTTTAAGATAGAATGTATTATATATATTTTGTTGCATTTAGTAAAGTTTTGGAAAAAATATTTTCTCTAGTGAAGTTAATTAATACTTTTTTCCAACAATTTTCAATTGCAGTGAAATAAAATTCTTCAAAATGTAAATAAACAAAAACTTGTTTCATACTTTTTAATAAATATCATTCAAATGGCCACCCTAGGCAAGATAAACTCATCCTGTTCTAAATAATTTTGTTTCTCATGTATATGAAGTGCAATTAAAAATCCCACATATATATATATAAATCTATTGAAATATTAAATATTTAATAATGAAGTAAATAAATAAAGTGAATACTTAAACTTAGTTTTATTAAATTACACTGAAATGCCTGAAAGGAATAATTATTAATTTATTTAGATAAAAGACAATGATTTAAAACAAGAAAATGGACAATTATCTTCAACAAAATATGAAAACAATTTAAAATAAAAATAAATGTAAGACAAAAAATATTGGGGGGGGGGGGTATAAATTCATCATTTTTTCCTTAATACCAGTAGACCATCACATGACTACTTAATCAATATATGTTTTTAGAAAGAGTTATCAAACTAATTTCTGCCTTTGCAAATAAAACTATGAACTCAAAGCTGAAATTCTTCCTTGAGAAAAGCATAAAACAAAAAATCAATCTGGAGACATGGATAAAAGTGCACTATTGCATAGCATTTATCAATTTTAGTAGATGGCACCAGACCAAGATAATGAAAATTGCACCTATAAAACATATTCCTGCCTCTAGTAGACTAAATTATTTTTATTTTTAAGAAGAAATAACTATTTATCAATGTTTTTTTAAAAGATATGTTTGATTATATATTCAGATAAATATATAATACATAATTTTAATTTTTAAGTGATGGAAGGTGTTTGAGATACTTATAAATAATAGTCAATAATATGTTTAAAAATACATATATACAAGCAACCATGATTACAAATTATAAAATTATCATAGAAAAGCCTTTTTCGGCAAATTATGTTTTTTGCCCTTTTCAATATGTCTCCAGAATACCACGATTTAAAATACATACAGCGACATATATATCAATTCATGAGAGAAGACAGATAAACAAATGGATATCCGACAAAACATAATTTGCCAAAAAAGGCTTTTCTATGATAATTTTATAATTTATAATTTGTATCATTGTTGCTTGTATATATGTATTTTTAAACATATTATTGACTATTGTATACTTGAAGTGCAACATAAAAAAAGAATTGGTTTTAATTCTGATTCTTTTTCTGTATAGTATTATAAATAATGATAATAATGTATATATTGTAACCTAACAATGCAGTAAGCCAGCAACCAACAGGTCATCCAAAACAAACAGACTGTAACCTTACGATGGCTAGCTCTCAATGTGTCTGACTGATCATGGTTGTATGAATCTCAGGTTCACAATCATTAAATATACACAATAAATTTGACTTCTCTAATCTCAGGGTTATTACTAAAGGTTCTCCAGTAACTAAATAAAATCATACTTTTCATCTCGGATTCTAATCCTATAAGTAAATGTATCCTAAAGAACAATAAGATATTTAGTCTTCTGACAACATCCTACTATAATAAATAATTTTAATTAATAATGATGAGACTCTTAGACACATATTTAAAAAAAACTCTTATTTTTAACAATCTAGGACAGTAGTCTTCAACCACCGGTCCTTGGCCCGATGCCGGGCCGTAGAAGTGTTTTGCTGGTCCGCGATAGACTGGCAAGAAAGTTTTAATAACAAAATAATAAGATTTTAAACTTTTAATTAATATAAACAATTTTTATTTATTTTTTTCATCGCACTTTTACCTGATTAAAAAAAAAGAAACAGAACAAAATCTAATCAGTCATACATAAATTAATTTGTTTTTCTAGTTATCACAGATGTTTATGGGGGGGGGGGGATAGAATTAAATTTTTTATTACTTTTCTAAAAAAATTCAAAATTAAAAAAAAAAGTTTTTTATTATACAAACTCCATATATATATAACTTCATCTAAAGCTAAGCTGTTTACATCTTTAAGAAAATTTATCTATAGACTTCTGCTGATCTATGAAACCTTATCCTTATTTTTGCAGGTCCGCGAAACCTTATCCTTATTTTTACCGGTCCGCAGGTGTGAAAAGGTTGAAGACCACTGATCTAGGATAACACTCATGATACTACGAGTAGAAAAGAGGTTTTGTTCATATTCATACATCATACCAAGGGATTTCTTATAATTCAAAACAAAGCAAAACTCTCTATACAGTAGTGCCATCTTATGAGATAGTGATTTCTTATAATTCAAATAAAAATAAGAAAATAAATTAATTTTAACCATGGATGTTATCTTTAACACCAAGCAACATAATCTTTAATGAAGTGACTTGAGATATTATTGTATTCTTATGTTCAAAACAATATAATATTTGTGTGTTGGGATTTTCTGATAAAACAGATGATGACACAAATACAAAGTCCAAATTTAATAATCAAACAAAAATGTTGTTATTATTAGAAAAGATAACAGCTATAGGTGATTATAATTTTAATATGATTAAAACAATACAATGATTATAATGTTTTAACCACAAACTTAAAGACATAAAGAAAACATATTGTTAGATATAAATACAAAAATCTCTCCATTTATTTTAATAATCTAGCTTTCTTCCCAATATATCATCAGTATGAAAAGTATTCAATAGATTGACAAGAAAATATTGTCAAAAATATAAACTTGAATTTGGAAATAATGTATAATTTCATAAGCCCATATAAAATAATTATATAAGTTCAAACATATAATATTTTATCATGGTTTTTAGCATAATAGCATCAAAATATTTAAGCTACTCTAATAATATAAAGAGCAAAATAAGACATGGTTGGTATTACACATACTTAAACATTTTCATCAAGAAAAACAATAAGAAATATAATAGGCAAATGTTAGAATAATCTCAAAGTACACTCTTATCTATAAGTGCAAATAAAGAATTAGGATCATGTTGCTAATCTTAATAAGTTTAATAAGAATAAACCATCACAAAAACTTGCCAAAAGCATAGCATCTTTAGCTACGTGCCAACTAAGACATACTACACTTCAAAAGCATAAAAAGAATAATATATAAAAATAGCTTTAAAAACACTCACAATCTCATATAATAATAATAGACACATGATGTGAAAAAGTGATAAAACATATTACAATTACAGTAAAAGGAACTAGTCATACAAATTATGGGTTAATAATTTAATAATAAAACTAACATCAACTCCAATAATTCATTCATTTACTTATTCCATACTCTAAATAATTTCATACCAAATGAATATTCAAATAGCACAAATTATAAGCAAACAATATCATAAACATAATAAAACATTTAAATAAACTTAAATCTTGCAGCACTATAGTTTGAATAATGATTTAATTGAAATTTAGAATATTTATTAAAATATTCTGAATATTTAAATATCACATTTGAAAACATAAATGGTCAAAATCTGAGTCAATAGAATTAAACATTGACACAGATTAAGTCATTCAAAGTAAAAATAGCACAATATTATTTGAAGCTATATGATTTACAAATTAATATTATTACCCCCAAAGCAATGCAAAGTTTAAAGCAATGAAAACTTTATAGAGAGCATGATATTAGTTTATTGGAAACAATATAAGATTTGTAAAACAGTACGTAGACTAGAGAAAGCACAGTATTTTGTTCATAATTTCATAGCAAGTAAAAAATATTCTAATAAGACATATGGCATAGTATTCAGGTAAAGCAATATAAATTATATAAAGAGCTCAATATTATTTAAATTCAACACAATATGAATTTTTGAAAAAAATTAAGATATCTATAAATAGCACATTTATTTATCTTTATTCTACAGTATGTGAAATACTCTGATGATAAAACACACAAACAGGAAGTCAATTCTTTAATAATATATTTAAATATGACATAATTCCTAAAAATGCAATATTTCCATTTTCATAATTATAGATGTTAAAATAAACATTTTATTTATTTTATAATTAGCACAATGCTATTTTTTCATGAAATGTTATTTTAAATTATGAAAACATAGCATTGCAAAGATAATTCACTTCCACAATAATTTATAAACATTTTAAATTTCCAGAATAATTATGTTACACCCACTTTTATTATTTCACAGTGCTCTACAATCTAGGAAAATTCTAATTCTGTTTTATAAACAAAATTTAGCAAATAAGAATATTTGTAAATCATAATAAGCAAATAAAGTTTATAATTAGCTGTAGAAAAAACTTAGCAAGTTATTTGTATAGTTAAGCACAATTTTGACATTCATAATATTAGTAAATGTAAATACAAACATTATTCGAACATTAATTGGAAGTTAATACAGTTCATGGCAAATGTAATCTGTTATCTTTGTAAGCATTTTTGAAACTGATAAAGCAATGTTAGAGTTTATCATTTCCTACCATTGAGAAGTTGTTTAAAATTTTATTGTCATGTTACAGTTAGGAGATACTGTAGTGAGTCAAGGCAAGATGTCCAAGCAGATATTACTTTTAGCCATTCATGGCATAAATTAACAAAAATTAAAAATAAATAATACATTAGGAGACAAATGAAAAAGTAGATGTGAAGAAAATGAAGTAAGTTAAAACACACAGTCAGTTGCTTTTATATGGTAAGTCAGATGGTATAAAAATTCAATGATTGACAATTAGGACATTAATTAATTAATTTGACCTCAAATTAGTTGTCATGTAAAATATTATAAAAATAACTTTTTTTTTATAGAATGTCTGGAATTTTAGACATAACAAACTAATATTACATTATACATTTGCAAATGATTATTTAATGATAATTAAATATTATAAATAATTATTTAATCCTTTAAAAGTTCTCAAAAATTAAAAATGTTTGTTGAAAATAATAATAGCTTTTTTTAAACAGAAAAATATTACAATTTAAAAAATATTAGTTATTAATTCTTTTAAACAAGGAAATGGAAAAATAATTTCTTTTAAACTTTTTACTTTAGTCAATGCAAAATGTAACATGCCTGCATATATACTTAAATGACTGGAATGTTACTTAGAATTGTTTTAAAATGAATTGTAACCAACTATTTTTTATTTAGAATATAATAAAGTATTATTAGAGTTGTTTACACATTTTTTATTTTAAATTAATTTATTTAATAAATCTTTATTTAAATCTATATCTAGTGTATATTTTAAGCTATAAATAAGCAGAACTTAATTAAAAATATTAAATCTATGGTTTTAAAGCATTTATAAGTACAGAATAAGCTAAACTAATACCTTAAAAATAATTAGACTTATTTTATCTAATCTTAACATAAAAAATATATAATAACAGTTTTTTTTAGCAACTAATGTTTTAACAGATAAAATTATTTATCATGCTTAAAATGCACAATGACTTATTTAAATAGAAAATTAATTATAATTTTTTAAAATATACCATCATAATATATATAATTCTGGATGCAGAATATGTTTATGTAAAAGATATTTGTAAAATACAATTGTTTTTTTAGATAACAAGAAGATTGCTAGTCAATCAAAACAATCATATATTAAATAAAGCATTATGAAAAGTGAGGGGCTTTTTTGTAATTTTTTTTTTTACTATATCAAAATTTCCCTTTATGCAGAATAAAATAAAATAAAGCTTTTTAATCAATGGGAAAATGTCTTAAATTCAGTTTAAAAAATACAAATTAAATATGAAACAGTTATTAATTCTATAACCAAATATAGGTTCTTGAAAACAAAATAAATTAATTTTCATTATCTTCCATTTACATAGTCTTAACTTGATAGCAATGAGCAGAAATTTTTTACATACAATATAAATTCTTTTCAAATTTATGAAAACAAATAGTTCTGACAAACAGACAAAAAATAAATCATTAAAGCTAGCCTATTCAACTTATGCTTACTGGTTTCGTTAGTTAAATATTTAGATAATGCAAATATTAAAATTTGATCCTGGACATGGTAAAGCTTGAATATAAATATTATTTCAAATATCTTATTTCAATGACCTTGAATAGCTTAATTTTTCTTTTTGCATAAATTAATATCAAATGTTCTTATTTTGTTGATTTTGAGCACTCATAATAAACAAATAATCAGTTTATTGCTTGAGATTCATAAGATGTTTGAGCAGTTAAAGTGATATATGGAACTATGATCTATGGATCTTGAGTTCTAGAGTCTGTCATTCTATCATTGCACTAAACTATACAGACCAATCAAGAGCTGAATTGCTAGAAAACATTTTCTTCTCAGAATTAAAAAATATAAAGGTTTCATGCTATATTGAATAAGAATTCTAATGTGTACCATAAAAGTCACCTTGTTACAAATATTCAATTTACTTTTCACTTTATAAATAAAACTGTTGTTTTTCTTTCTTCTATTTTCACATATGTATTTTATGCAATGTAAAATAATTAAAATGCTAGTGTGTGTGCACGCCATGATTTAAGATTCAAACCCAGAAGTAATACAAGATTTTTTTCTGTGTAATTAATTCAAAACCAATGACAATATCCATTCAATATTTGGATATTCTTATTTAAAGACAAAGGAAAATTTGAAAAAAAAAGTTTTATCAATCAGCAGTACAGTGTCTATTTTTCAATATTTGTGGAAAGATACTGAAAATGATTTTGCTCTGAAATGACTATATTTTATTATTTGTTATTATTATTAAAACAAATTAATAAAGATGGAAAACAATATAACACAATTCAAAAAAGTTTTTGCAAAATATATTATTAACTGTTCAGTTGGAATTCTAAGCAGAAAAGCAACAGTTCATAGATTTCTCTTAAATTATTATTATTTTCAATATATAAAGAGTATAAAATAAAAATATAAGAGATTTCATAAAAATCACCTAATTTAAATTATTTATCCATAAGGACATAAATGTATGATTATTTAAATCTTGTGATTAAGTTTTATTAGTATATAAAATATATGAGTGCTTTTAAGAGTTTGGTAAATTTAAAGCTTTACATAAATTTGGTACAAGTAATTTTATAGCTTATGGTGATGCATTAAAAAATAAAAAAAATATTTGAGGTTTAGGATAAAATAATGAAAAAATATTATCTTTACTTCATTTTACTGGGATAGAAGGAATAACCAATAAAATATAAATAAACAGATGCAACATTATTACAATATATAGAATGATTAAACCTATACACTACTATTTTTTTTAAAAATACTGGTAAAAATATAAAGAAAATGATAAATTTCATCTTTTTAAGTAATTTCTGGTAAAAATTATAGGAATATTGATTTAACTAAAATATTATTTTAAGTATTAATATATATACATATGATCTATGAGCTTCATGTATTAGTTTTCTAAGTTCAAAAAATATAGTGAGATCTGGTACAACAAATGCTTATAAAATGAATAAATAGTACAATGAACACTAGAATAATAGAAATTTATATAAGATAAGTTTACTTACATTTTTCTATCTCTAGAATTGAAAATAATATACATTTTTTAAATAGTCTCATAAATATGTATATTATAATAATTTAAGTCATTAAACATAAATATGGAATTTGAAAGCTGATTAATGTTGACATCAAAAAAGTGAATTTATAGTTACAAATGGTAAAAATCTAAATGCTCAATATAGAATCACTAAATCAAGGAACACTGCTGAATGAAATAGTAAATAATACAATAAACATTACTGCTTTATATAGAAACCACATATATAAAATATATTAGAACATTTCAGCTTTGACATAAAATTGCCCATCATATTTGTCAGGTTTTGCAAGCTTACTATTGTTTAGTTTTTTTTAAAATTTATTTATTTTTACTACTTTATTATTTTATATTCTTTTTGCATTCATACAAATATCAATTTTAATCATGAGTCACAAAAATAGAACCCATACATTCATCAACATTTAAGTAGAAAACAAATATCATTTCTATGTAAAGAATCCAATTTAATTTTTTTAAAATTCTAAATATGATATACCAAAATCAATAAACTAGAGCATATGAATTTAAAAATTCACAACTAGCAAAAGAAATTTTCAGATTAAGTAGTTTACATTATAGCATCACTTAACAAATCAAAAATTTTTGCTACTATGGATTAATCAAAGGCAAATGGCAATGAAGCAGTCCTTTGTGAAAAAGTCAAGCAATTGTGAATTTTTTTGCTAAAACTCTTAATAAAACTGATGTTCCTATGAAGAACTTTATTGTCAGCAAAGTATAGTTCACCCAATTCAGAAAAAAAAAAAGGAATTACATTATAAGGCAGGGTGAGATTACGAATATAGATAGGATTGTTGAATGTTATTTTTACAAATATTTATGGAAAAAATATTTTCCATGCAAAAAAATAAAAATTACAAAATCAATTTTTGTTTTGGGTGAATTATTATTAAAATATATAAGTTTGATTACATTTTTATTTTATGCTTTTAAAAGTTGAATTTTAATTTTCATTAAAATCTAACTGAATAGTATTTAAAGTCATCAATTTTATATATATTTTTTTAAATTTATAATTTTGCTTAACTTTTAATAAAAAAATATTGTTTGTATGGCTACATTGTTCTAGATTACGGGCCTGAACTGAATTATTCCTAAATACATATACTGTATTTCAATGTAAGTTACAAGGAATTAATTCAATATACTAGATTTCACTGTATAAAGCTAAAGTAAAAATTGAATTAAAAATAGTTAAGTAAACATTTTATGTAATTAGAAGTCTATTACATTAACATGTGCATAACATTTTTTTAAAAAAATTTATAAAAAAAAAAAAAAAGATTATTTCGATTACAGAACTTTTTACAAATCAGGAAGGAATTGATTCATTATAAAATGAAATTTGAGTAATTTACATTTTAAAGATGAGATGCTGCACTGTTAACTAATAATTAAAATAATCACTATTAATTTCAAAACGTTGGAACTTCTAATTATAAATTAAATAAGTAACTGAAAATAGCAACTATTCACTCTTGACATTAAGAATTTTATTTGAGATTTTTAAAAATATAATTTAAATAAAAAATGCTTAGATTTTGAAATTTCAACTGCCTGGCAGCATCATTGAAACATTTAAAAAATGATCTATTTGTTTGATCTTAATCATATTATAATTAAATGAATTGGAAGAGTATCAAATTTAAAGTAAAATTAATTCATTGCTTGGAGATATTGCAAGTAATTTTTTTAAAGTTAAACTCATATTTACCCTCTTATCCCCCCCCCCCCCCCCCCAAAAAAAATAGTACATATATGTGATGAAAAATGATAATATATTACAAGTGAAATGTTTATATTAGTTTTAAATGTATTTTGATTTTCTTAATAAAAAACAACTAATTACTAATTATAGATGATGTCTACTTAGCGTTAACAGTTCTGACCATTTTCAGCCTTAAATTATAATTTATATACAAAGTATGTGTTGTTTATATAATATTTTAATGTTTAAGAATAATGGTTATTATAAAAAAGATTGAATGGCTTATTTCTCAATAGTTCATAAGAACAGGCAAAACTCACTATATGTATTGCCACAACCAGCAAGCTAGAAACTAGTCTGGGGATATTGGATGAGAAGGCACTAGATGGGGATTTTTTGCACAATCCTTCTGGCATCCATTGATTACTCTAGCTTGCTGTGTGTGGCAATACGTATAGTGAGTTTTGCCTGTTTTAACAACAGTTATATACAAGCATAAGAAGTGGTGGTCATGTGATATTTATTAGTTCATAAGAAATTTGAGTATAGGAAGTAAGGGAAGTGCAATGTGATCCATGTATTTTGAGCTTCAGAATCTGCCATTCTTTACTGCTGCAAATCACACAAAGCAATTTTATTATAGTGAGATGACATTATAATAATATTCTGGTAATCTAAACAATCTTGCCCATATTATGCTGTATAAATTCTTATGGCAAGTTTTTAATATTGACTTGAATAATAGAATGTACCTGAGTATGAATAACAGTTATTTGATTTTATTTTAAAAAGTTTATTTACACAAAAAAATTTACAACATTGAAGAATATTTATATAAAGAAACATAATGAGTAATAATAAAAGAAATATATATAACAGTACAAAAGTAAAATGCCATTACCACAAACTTTGATCTATGGAAATATATACTCTAGAAATGTTAAAAATATACTTATAGATTATTCAATAGTTAATGAAAATGACTCAATAAATTTTATCATTATACTTAGAAAAGGAAACAAAGTCCATATGAAATAATAATAATTTTATCTTGTAGGATAAAGTAAATGGACTCCAGTTACCATCTGAAACATATTACAATATCTGTTAATGAGTTACCCATTGATGTTAAGACATTAAACAATATAAGGTCTTCACGCAAAATGGCAACAATAAATGTAAATTCAAAGCTCATGTTGTAATAAAATATAATATATGTTTGTGTATATAACTTCTTTTAATAGAAATAAAAATTGATAGATATTGAAAGCATCTCACATTAAATGCAATAAAATTCTTGAAACTAATAAGAATAAATGTTTTTTTCATTTGTGATATTTGTTATATAGGTAACTATTTTTGTTTAGTCTGGTTGATAAATGAAAAATATATGTTTTGTTGAAAAGTATTAAATTAATTTCTTCATTATAAATGTTTTTGATATTTAAAGTATTAAATTAAGCATAGACTATTTATTGCAACATTTATGCTGGCTAATAGTTTCACTCTAATCAAAGTTACAAATTCATTCACAATTGAGATTCACTTATAATTTTGTTAGTTTCATTTTTAAATTTGTTATTAATAAATATACATATTTTTTTTCCTTTTTTTAAAAAAAATTAAATTAGAATTTTTTTCCCCAAAAAATTAAATTGAAAGTTTTTACTTAGAGTATTAGTAAGTACAATAAAACATTTTATAAACTCATTAATTAAAAATAGATATAGCAACAATACATATATATTTATATTAAAAAATACCTAAAAAAAACGTACATATATTTCTTCTCAACATTATAAAATATATAATTAATTATATATATTCACGAAAACATCAATATAATAAAAATAAATAATTATTTATAAGTAACAGCAGCAAAAATCTAACTCCCATTAAAAATACAATCTCACATAATTTAATTTTAAATCTTGCTTTCATTTTATTTTAATTAAGCCTTTTAAAAATTCTAGTTCTTAAATTAATGTTTGTTTCTTATTATTGTACAGTTAGATGGAAAGACAATCTGTAAAAAAATTATAAATGTTTTAAATATTCATTCACTACAAAGTTGTAATATAATTGCTACTTATATAAGAATATTTAACATTTTATTGATTCAAAATTAATCTCTATAAAAAAACAAACAAAAAATATCAGATATATTATTAAAACTTTTTTTTTCCAAACACATCCTACACATATGCTGTTTTAATATACTTAAATCATCTCTAATTTGCTGAGGAGTTAAAAAAGTTTTCATTATTTGTCCATTTGTTGAGTCAGAAGAAGATCTGAAATCAAAGCTGGACATACATGATGCTCAAGATGAAGTTACTATCGTAGCCATTGTAAGGGCAAGATGCAGATGAATCAGCTTCTTGAATGACATACCATCAAGATCATGATAAACATCTTTTAAAGAAAGATGACTGGAGTTAGAAGCTTAACTTAACTGTGAATATAATGAGAATGGCTGGGTGAGTACTGGATAAATCCACTGGAATTCCTTATGAAGTCCATCTCCTATTAATATATATGGATAGGTAATGTCCGATAATATGAGGGGTTAAATTGATGTAATGTCTACATGGGATGACTATAATATCAATTCCAACAAGGGCTTTGAGTTTTTCCATTATCAGTTTTTCATTGAAATGGATGGATGAATAGTTGGAAGGATAAGAAGATTGAAGCTTGTCCTTTAAAGTTTTAAGAATTACTATCTTAATATAAACTGAGCAATGATTATATATATGTATGGGGAATTATTATCTGGACCAACAGATGAGTGCTGGTTCTGTATGAAATATATATATATTGAGGATGATATATCTTTTTCAAATATGTGTGTGGTCATGTGTATTGGTCGAGATAGAATGGAGGATGAATAGACTGAAAAATTCTGATTTCAAATCCCTCTATTTAATATATAAAAACCATTCAGTATAAGCAAAATTACATACTGCCTTAGAAAGAAATAAAATTATAACAAAATTGGATAACTTTGAGTTATGTGAAATATATTGTTTTATGTGGATATAAATCTTGGAAATTAATTTATCAGCTAATTAACAAATGCAAAACATTTGGCAATAGATGCTCTGAGCACTTTGAATATGAAGCTATCAAATGAAAAATAGAAAATTAGTACAAAAAAAATCAGGTAAAAATCTATAAATTACAGTTTAAATATCAAAGATGGCAGAGGAATAAAAAATTATGAGGTTCCAGACCTGTGGGGTGCTTATAGCATAACATGTTCACTTTTGCATCCTGATGGATGTTGTATAACAATTGTTTTCATTCAATTTATGCTTTTTTGCATTCTTATTGTAGATGATCATTTTAAAATTAATTATATATTTATTTATTTTTAAAAGCTAAGTTATACTGTAATTTGAAATGTTTATTTTATAGATTACTTTCAAATGCCTTTATTTGTGCCTCAAGACAATTCGAGAGGCATAAGTTTGGATATTACAATGCAATCAACAAGAATTGTTACAAACAAATTTAGGGAGTGTCGGTACATGTCAAGCACATCCGCACCCATACAATTGATTCCGTACATATGATTTTTAAACATTCAAGTATAAACATGTGGATAGGTGAGTGCGTTTTTATGGTTTCAGATGTGCAGTGAGACAAAATTCACCTGCCCTTAAACCCAACTTCTTATGCTTAAATTATTGTTCACAAAATTGTCCACTTATACATGTCCATTTCTCTATTAGTTATTCAAAAATTTTGTTATATCAACTGCAATGTTAAACTATCAAAACACCTCTATTCATGCCTCATGACTATTTGGGAGGCATAAGCTTGAAAGAAACAAGGCAACCACTTCAGTTGCAGTGGGAATATTGTCCTTGGATTGTCCAATTGTACAAGTCTATTTCACCATTTAAGCATTCCCAGTTCTATTATAAATGTCTTTATATATACATACATATATATATATGCTTACTTCTTGGATTGCATGGCATACCACTTGTAAGACGATCAGTTTCTCTTCTATGTATTCCTAAACTTCTATTAATTTGTTCAGCCTTAGCGACCTTCATTTCTTAGGATTTATCATCCTGAAAATTTTAGGGTCCTTTGACTCTTGTAATTTCTAGTCACTAATATGTCGATTTATTTAGTATATAAGGTATGCACTACACTAGGCAAGGCATGGCCCTAGTTTAACCTGGTTCCAAGTCTGTTCAGTTGGCCATGGCTGGCATGTCTTCTTGTCATGGTCCTTGGCATCATTTAGCAATTTGAAGTATAATAACTCAATATTGTAATCTAATTCCTTTTTTTTCAAAAGTTACTCTATTTCGTGCCGACCAGATGACAAAGTTAACATAAGTTGCCAATCTAATATTGCCAAAGGAGCCTTTTATAAAAGCTTTCATCATACCCACCCAGGCCCAGTCTTTATCTGTGGTCTTTTGCAGTGTTAAGTAGCGTAGTTTATTCCAGGTATCACATTCACATTCCTGAAGAATGTGGGAAATTGTTTCATCGGTTTTCTTCCATAGTGGACACACCAGATCCATTTTATACCTCCGCTTGTGGTGGAGGAATGCTGCAGTTGGTAGGGCCTCAAAGTTAACTTTAATTATAAAATCTACTAGTTTTGCCCCCAGCTACCGGAACTTTGTTAGCCTTGCAAGCCGTTTGATCCCTAGCTGGAATCTAGACTCAGTGGTGGGACTGCTGTGGTTAATTAGAGCATGAGTGTCCCAATAGGAAAGCTTGCCATTGAAAAGGGAATTGGACATTGTTATATTTTTAGTCACAAGTGTGACCTGTTGCTGTAACCAAATGTTACTCTTTCTGGGGGGGGGGGTCAGTGGGTTCGACCTCATTTATTGGTAGGGGGCTCTCCATGTTTGGATTATCCTGAAAAAGTTTGGTTAAAATATTATGGGCTTTCTGGATTAAGAAGGTGTTGATTGAATGGAGTCCGAGCCCATTTTGTGATTTAGGCTTTTGAAGGAAGTTGAGGCCAATCATTGATGTCCTCACCACCCAGCAAAGCCTCCTACACTGTCTCCACCTTTTTGATAAAGGTCTTAGTAGGGGAAAAGCTGGCCAGAAAATAAGTAATTTTGGGTGACCTTCTTCAACAAGGAAAATGGAATCTTGATTAAGGATGTCACTGTGTTCTTAACCTTTATGAAAATATTTTCCTCCAGCTCCCTTCTCATGATGCTAGGAGGGGAGGCCAGGCTAAAGCTGAGACACTTCTGGGGGGGTGCTCGGAAATCTCCCCTGGATCTAACCAGTTCTGATCGACCATATGGCCGATTTCACTTCATTAACTTTTAGATCTGATTCAGAACCAAATTGGTCCAAGAGCTCCTCCAGCCTACCAACCTCATCCTGTGATGAGAGAAACATGGTCACATCATCCATGTAGGATATGTGACAGACTCTCTCTCAGCAAAGGAATGGTAATTCCCTTAAGGGATGCCTCAATGCATAACAGCAATGGGAAAAGATAAGCAGTGAAGAGGAGTGCACTCAGTAGCAAGCCCTGTGGTATTGAAACACAGGGCTGAAATCCTGGAGCCACTCGACCATCCAGCAAGAGAAAAATTTCTCTATTCTGTATAAGATTCTCGATCATTTGGAGATATACCTGGGGCACTTGGAGTTTCTCCAGTACACTGCGTAACACATTGATCTGCACACAGTCAAAAGCACTGGAAAAGTTGAGTTGGACCACAACTGTCTGGACCATTTTATTCCTGCGTACATGATCCACTATGAGATGAAACTAACGCTTCTGTAGTCGAGCTCCCCTTCTTTGCAAACTGGAAGACTGACAGTTTATCAATAATGATCTTCTGTATGTCTTCTTTGATGATCTACTAGTAGTGGGATCATGGAAATGGGTTGCAAATTCCCCAGCTCACATGGCCCCTGGGGTTTTTTGAGGAGGAAGGCCATTGCAACAGGGTACATCCCACTAATTTTCCAACTGCCATCAACTAGTATATCCACCATCTTCTTAACAATCGATATTTGTGAACAAACACAGGTGCAGCAGAAGGAATTTTGGGATTCCATGCAGCCCAGGATGTGTGCCACCAGGAAAGGCTCTAAGCATTGCCAGGATTCGGGCCTCAGTTATTTTGTGTGGTGGTGTATTTGCTGTAGAGAATGTTCTCATAATTTTGTTAACACCATCGTGATTAAATTTCTTAATGTAATGCTGTCTGATCCTGAGCAGCATGGATGCACCAACATATTTGTTGCCATCTACTTCAATTGACCCTGGTGCCCTGGATTTTCCAAGGGCCCATTTAAGATAACCCCGGGTCCAGCAATGTTGGTAGTCAATAAATTGCCAAGCTCTTTTAATTGAGAGATATTCAGCAACTTCCCTCTGTATAAGCCTGTATTTAATTTTGAGTTCCAATTATTTGGGGAATATTATGAGCCTCATATGGCAGATGTTGTAATTTATAAGCAATATGGTCCAGTTCACTAATTAAGCGTACTGGACCCCTGGACTTCTGAGAGGAGATATTGATGCTGTCACCAAGGAATTTAGTGAAGAATCTCCAGCCTCTTATTGCAGGCAGGGACAACAACTTAATTCTATTGAAGGCAATGTATGCCTCAGATATTAATTTAGCAGTTATGTTTGATTTAGTTAGCATGCAAGAGGTTCTTTCTAGGGGGTTTGTAGGTTGATCATCATTAATTACAAATATTTTCACAAGCACATCATGATGATCCGAGAAGGCCACGGGGCATAACTTTGCCTCCATTCCTGGGATCAAAGTTGGGGATACATATATCAGGTCGATCAATGAATGGGTGACTATAAAAGGAATAATCACCTTCAAGGAAAAACCATTTACAATTCACAAGGGGATGGCTAAGGCCACCTGCATATTTGGCCTGAAATTGGTCATATTTGTGATTATAATCACCAATTATCAAGGTTGGGAAAGGGCTGGTTCTCAAGATACTATTGATTGAGTTTATAACACTAAATACAGTTTCAGGGTCCTTTGGAAGGTACAAATTTACTATGTTAAATGAGTGGTCTTCATCCTGTACTACTGCAATTAGACAATTTAAAGTGATCATCAAAATTTTAAAGGAGATGGATGATTTCTTATTTATGATTACAGCTACTCCGCCTGAAGCAGTATTAGAAAAGGAGTAGTGTAGGTAACCCATAGTTTGTAATAGATCAATGATTTTGTTATCAGACCGAAGGTATAATTTAGTTTCGCATAAGCATAATATGCCTGGGTTGTGCTGTTTGAACCAGTGTTAGGGCATATGCCCTGTTAGTAGGGTTCAAGCCCCTTATGTTTAGTGATGCGATATACATTATTAACGACCTAATACCCACTTGAAGATGAATTAGACTAATCTCCAAGTGGGTCCCCTGGGTCAATTGTAGAATTTTGGAATATAACTATATTACCATATTCCATAGTTGACATTTGATCACAACTCTGTGATGACCAAGATATGTCTGCATTAACACTGCAACATGCATGGCAATAATAGCTGAAAATTGTTTCATGAACATTTGTGAGCAAATATATAAAAAAATTGCTTAATGCACAGAATGACAACAAATATATAAAACTGGGTGCTGATATAGTAGAAATGTACTATATTTCAGTTTTAATTTTTATCCATTTTATGAAGTCATTGAAGACATACTCAGATAAATGATAAATTTTAGATTCAGCATACTTTACATATTTAAATAATTGAAAAAATTGACAGAAAAAAATAAAATAAAATGAAAAAATACACATACATTAAAGTTTTTTCACAAATTAATCTAAAAATTATCTATGTTTGTCATTTATATGTGTTAGAATATTTTTCTGATTTTTATAAAGAAATCTAAAGTTCTTCATTTATAGTCTTACAATTTTTTTTTTTACAAACTAATCTAAAAATAAATATGTGCTGTATTTGTATGATAATAAAATATTCGGTTTATTAAAAAATTGAACATTTACACATGTAGTTCATTAGTGAAATATGAAATATTTTCCCAGAATAATAACTAGAGGATTCAGGCATTTGATTATCAATTATCAAAAGCATTATATCCATTCAGTGAGTGGAATAAATAGCTAGGCCATTGAACATTCATGGGTCGAAGTCAAACTCAAAATTCTGAAGATGTGAGCACATCTCTTGAACTATTGCTATCTCATCTGGATCACACTAAACAGCAATGAACCAGTAATTAAAATAAATTTTTTTCACTTTACCCATCGTTTTATTTATTGTTACAAAACCAGTTCACTTTTATTTTTGTTTCATTGTAATTTGTATTGAATAATAAACTCAATTTCTTTTAAGAAAAATTAAAAATTTGTGGGTCACAACAAGTGAGCTTTTTTCTCTCTCTTTTCCAAGACAAATGAGAAAATTAAAAATATTAAGACAAATAATATCAATTACAATTAATAAGAGAATTGAAATTATTTAATTTATAATTAATTTGTATCCCAGTATTATTTTCTATTGCAAGAAATCATTTCAAAAAATTCTTCAATTTATCTAATAGCCCCCCAAAGGCACCATGCAATAGTTAAAACAGAAACTGAAATGCAGTATGCTAATTGTATTGGTGCCTAAAACGGTACCTTGTGTATTAAATGTAATAGTAAGTAAATGTGATAGAATAATGAAGTAAATTTATTTTTATTTTGAGAAGTTAAAAATAAAATTAGGTTAACAAAACATAAATATCTGATTTATGAAAATTGTAGTAAATGTTTTCAGAGGTAAGTTTTCACAGTCTCATTATTAATTTTAATGAATTTAATTATACATGTTTATCAATAAAATTTAATTATTTCAATTTATATCCATCAATATTTATAAAAATATGCATAAATTAATTATTTAAGTCTTTCAAAATGAATTCAAAGAAAAGTCATAGATGAAAACAGACAATACAGTATTTATTGAGATTACTTCTTTATGTCAGAACTCTAAACTGATGTAATTAATTTGAAGATATAGTAGCCATATTCAAGGTATATAACATGAAAAGATATCAAACAGTATATGCTGAATACTGAAATTTTAATAAAGAAGTGAGAAAATATTAATTAACTACATTTAAATAGCAACTATAGGCTCAGCAGCTCAATACTGCATCAACCACTTAATGTTGTCAAAACAAGTTACTCAACTGCCTTCCTGCTTGCAAAAAAAAGTGAAACCATTTTGAGATGGTTAACTACTGAAATAATGTTTAGAAGCAGTCATAAAAGATGTTTTGCTAGAAAAAAAAATACTTTCAAGAATTGGTTTATCATTCAAAATTATCTGTCATTATACTTATTATATTGCAGCTGAAATTCAATTACATTTAAAAGGTCAATTACAAAACTTCAACATTTATGTTTTGGAATTCGACAAAAGCACAGATATTTCTAACACAGCTCAACTTGTAGTTTTGTCCATGGTGCAACTGATTGTTTTCAAATAACTCAAAACATGTCAAATCTTTTAAAGTTGAAAGAAACCTTTAAACAAGAAGATATTTTCCAGTCAATTGAAATTTTTTTTATTGAAAATAACTTGAAATTTTGAAGTATTCCCAAGCATAATAACAGATGAAGCACTGGCTATATGGATATGAATAAGAGAGCTGTAACATTGCTCATGGATCAACTGGAATCGAAAGCCATTAAAAGCAATAATGTATTTGTTATTCATTGCTTGATACATCAGCAAAATTTATATGCACAAGTATTATCCATGAATCACATTATGAATGTTGATATAAAAGCAGTCAATTACATTCAATCGGCATGTGCTTCAACATCGTCAATTTAGAATTTTTTTTAATGAATTGGATTCAGAATGATTTTTTGACTTATGGGAAAAAGTTGATATATTGGTGATTGAGAAAGTAAAACTATTCCTGGCTTAAATGATGAATGGTTGTTAGATCTGTTTTTAGTAGATATAACTGAAAAACTTAACCAACTCAATAAAGAGTTACAAAAAAGAAATAATCTAATTATCAAATAATAATGCTATTCATTTCCATCTGTTAAATATCCTTAATAAAAAATAAAAACTTTTATCTGCATATCATAGTAGTTTCTCAGATTTAAAAAAAATATGACAAAATATTTGCAGCATTTTCTTTCTCAATTCATGTTAATATGCACATTGTTTCTGAAAACCTACAAATTAAATTAATAAACTTACAGTGTGAAGATGAATTAAAACATATTTTTGGAATATCAAAATCAAATTTTTATAACCCATAAGTCACATCTAAAAAATATACCAATTTAAAAAATTTTGCAGAAAGAATGGATTCACTTATATTTGTGAAATATATTTTTTCAAACATGAAATTTTCAAAAAATAAAAATCATGCATCATTAACTGAAAAAAATCTACAAAATCAGTTAAAATACATAGCAACAAACATAGAAACAGATTTTAAAAAAATAAGAGAGACAAAAGAAAAAATCACATATTTTAGTTTGGTTTGGTGTTTGTATACATGCATTAAGAAAAAACAAACAAAAACTCTATGCAACAAATATTAGTATTCATATTTTTAAAAACATGTAGGAATGTAGACTTTGCCATAGTAATAATTTTCTCTTGGAATTCCTTCTTTAGATGTACAAAAAATCTTAACATTTTTATGTGCACTATAATATAAAAATTGATACCCACACTAATCTATGGAGGCAGAGGCTGAACTACAAATTTTCTTTGGTTATGCTTACAAAGATAAGTATAATGACATGTAACTTGTGAAAAGGTAATTCATGACAAAGTGTTCTAGTAAGACAATTTGGTTGCCCAGGCCTACTCTGGACTGAGTGAATACCATATGGACATTGATGAAAAGAAATCTAAAATCACTTAAAAAAAACTATAGATAAAAAAAATCAGAACTAGGTCAGTCAACCATGACAAATAATAATGAAAATAAAATAAAATTCACTAGTAATACTATCATTGCAAAACTTAAAAAAAAATCCAATTATTATTATAAAAATAAATAAAATATTTCACATAGTTATTCAATAATTAGAATTTAATTTAAATGGAAGAAGCTGACATAATAAGTTGCAAACTCTGGCAAACAAAAATTATGGATAGACTGAAATAAAAAAGTGATAAATTTCAGCAAATGTGATGATCTGAAAAACATTTTTCAAAAGATTGTCACTATGAATTCATTTTTCAAAGCTGTTGAAAAACTAAATTTTGAAAGCTTTTAATTCTTTAACAAACTTGGGCAGATTAGTTACTAAAATAGTAAATGAATGTAAAAATGACAACTAATAAACCATTACTTAGAAGTAGAGAAATTACTCATGGTCATTACTATTAAATAATAGGAACATTATCTTAAAAGCTTTTATAGGTAGAAAAGAATTTTAAAATGCAGTGTGAAATGCTTATACAGGATATTAAAAAAATAAGTTTGTATTTTTTGTATAAAAAGATGGAAACATATTGGTTTGTGGACATATAATGAACAGACTAACCTCCTCCAACAAAGAAAATTTTCTAAAATATATGTTGGTCAGTTGAATTTTGCTTCCTGATAAGATCTATCCCATTTTGTAAAGGTAACTTAAGACTATTGTAATAAAGATAAATCAACTAAAATTACTAATATTACAATTAAAAAAAAACAAAACAAAATTCTTCCATTGTAAGTGTACAGATCATAGTGCTGTTAAATGTCTTACAAAAAATTATAAAAATTGGATCACGATTTACAATACCAAAATAAACTGGAGAATAGTTGTGATAATACTGAAATGTGTGATATAGAAAATTGTAATCTCTCTTCTTTCGATTAACAAATGGCTTCTTGTTCCATTGGCTAACATTTCACTTTAAATGTCAATTCTTTCAGAAATTGCTAATCTACTTGAATAAAATTTGGTGCAGTTTTTCTCAAATACTATTTTAACAACAACAACAAAAAAGACCTGCAATCTAAGACTGAGCAACCAGTAGAAAATCGTAATCTATTTACAATTGATTTCATTTCTAATTCAGATACTGAAAAAAAATAACAATAATGTAATAGAACTAAATATAAAAAAATATTTTTTACAAATTCAAAAGGGAAAATCAGGCTTTCTAACAAAAGGCATATAAATATTTATAAACAAATAGCTGTATCTATAGTAAATATTTACATAAAACTAATATATGCTTAAGGTTTTCAGTGAATTGATTTGTCTATCTTTAGATCAAAATTTCAGACATGAATGTGAACTTTGCCTTTTTTACTATTTTTATTATTACAATTGATTTTTTTTGTTCATAATGTAACATTGTTTTACTGGAAATCCAAACATGAACTCATAGACTTAGTATTAAAGAGTAATAATTATTATTGATTTAAAATCTTTATATATCTAAGTAATTGGAAATGTTATAAATATTTGTTTCTTATTAAAGCTTTGTTTAATTTAAAATATATTGTGTCCAGAAAAATATTTAACACCTATTTCATTTGTTTTGTTTGTATTATTTAAAAATGAGCTTATTTCATTACATACTTTATACAACAACAAATTATATATCATAAATTAAATATCACTTAAATATTACAATAAATAAAACATTAATATATCATTGTGTTACTTATTCATTATTTTTTTGCATGTCTCATTACTATTTTATTTTTTTAGAAGACAGTTCTATTAAGGATTGTATGCTAGTGAACTCAACATTTTACCTAGATCATAAATTATATAATGCATTAAAATTTCCTTGTGGCTGCATTTTAATTCTTAATTTTTTTGGCATTTATTGTAAGTCTCTATAAAATTATTTATCCCAGTATTCATGAAAGGGTTGATTGTAATAAAACTGTTTGTTTTGAAAGATTGTTTTGCATCTTACTAACCATATGAATCTATGCAAAGAAAATGCAGCTCTTATTGTTTTTTTTGTCACCAATTAGGAAGTTTATATGACAATATTTTGCTTAGTGGGTTTTTGGAGACTATAAGATTTGAATTTATTTCGCTGAAGAAAGGATAATAACCATTAATATTATGAAAGTTTCTTCTTCTAGACCACATCACTTACACATTGTATCATAAGACCATCTATAAAATTTATCGAGAAAAACTGTAGTTGGGAAACTACAATAAATAAATTTAATGCCAGATGTATCAAGGATTCATCCAATAACATATTTCCTAATATTTTTATACATAGATGGATTTCCAATTGGTCCATAATTGGATTTTGGGCTGCAATATCATTGATAGGTCACTGATCATTATTTGAGATTTGTTCATTTGATCTCTTGCATCAAGATATGCCAGTCCCTATCTTACTATGCATGAGGTTTTTCACCAATTTTACCAAATCTAATGGCTGACAATTGGGAAAGTTGATGTTTCTTTGCATTATTCTTGCAATGGAGAAGCTAATTCTTCATGTCTTCATTTTGAATATTTTCACACATTTATAACAGATCAAAGTGAGAAAATAGCTTGATGAACAAGAAATGTACAAAAAAAAATCATTTTACAATGCACTAAACTTAAAAAAATAATAACCTTACATACACCAAAAAAAAAAAAAGACATTAAATAGAAAACATTAACTATGGTGCAATGGCATATGGGAGGCCGCCAGTTAAACTTATAGTAAATATGGGAGGCTGTCAGTTAAACTTATAGTAAAAGTAGTTAAGCATCTAAAAGTCAATGAGTATACAGTATTTAAAATAAAAATCACTTTGCAAATAAAGATTTAATGGGTCTTCAAATTTAAAAAATACATCTTTCATTTGTCAATTGAGATGACATTTTTATCCAGTTTTAAAGCTTTAAAAAATTAAAAATTAAACTTCAACCTCATAATGAAAATAAAATGGTTAACATTGACCCCCTTCCTTCCCCAATAATCAAACTTAAAAAAGAGAAAGGGTTTCTTTTTTTTTTTTAAATCCTGAAAAATAATGGGAAGATTTTTAACAGAGTTTGACTATTTAAAAAAACACCTTCAATAGTAATGGTCTCTTTTTGATTCACATTACTGAAATTATTCTTAAATATAATAAAATTACTGGGATTATAGCATAGTCAAAAATTTTTTTACATAAATAATCATGCATTTGTTTATTTTATGAAATACTTGTTCCTACAATTAATTATTATTATGTTGTTTGAAATTCTAACACAAAATGTTATGAAGAATGATTGCAGAACCTATGGGTAATGAAACATCTTACAAAAAAAAAAAAAAAAATGAATGTTAAATAATGTAATGTTTTTTTAAAAAAATGTTTTATGTAAATATGATATAGAATTTATTCATAATATAAATTATAGAATCCCTAATATAATTAGAAATAATGATTTATTTTATATTAAAAATATATCATAACTGTTATAGAAATTCTGCCATGATTAGAATGCCTGAGTTGTATAATAAGATATTTTTGGATGTTGATATTTTTCATTTGTAAATGTAAACTAATTCTTGGTTTGTAAAAGCTATATAATACTTGGTATCATTAGTTCGTTGTTATGTACTTAATAAAATTGAATAGAATTTTCTTTTCTCTTTTATGTTAATGAATAGGAAGAAGGGAGAGGCAATATTAATTTGAACCTTTATCTTTATGTTTTTATATATATTATACATTATAGTCCAATATTAATATGCATACAGTAAATGTGTATTTTTATATTTATGTATAAAAGTAAATACTGCAGTGTCATTGTGCTGTGATCTCAGTGAAATGTTATTAACATTATTCCTAAAGGAATTTATCTCCCATTATTCTCTAATTCGATTGCAAGAGTTTCATTATAATTAATCAAATGTAAAAAATATCATCTTTATATGCTTCTACAAAAGTAATTTATTTTTTATTATTACCAAAGCATTAAATATATTTCTGTGAGTAGAAATTACTATATCTCACAAATTTTTAAACATTTAATATTAAAAAAAAAAAAATTGTATAAACTTGGTATCAAATGGAAAATCTAATAAACTTTCTCTAACTTATGTTTAATTCTTAATGGTTCAAAATTAATAGTTACTATTTTAATTAAATAATAAAATTTGAAGTATGTGCAATAACAAATTATCAAAAACAATGATAAAATGTAATCACTTGCTTGCCTAGTTATTATTATTAATAGATATTCTATTAAAAAACTATTTATTTTATAAATTGCAACATTAAAATATAAATAAATGAATGATGCAATTGCTTATAGACTCAAAATTTTAAAATATCCATAATAAAAAATTAGAATAATTTTTATTTTTTTAATTTGTGAAAAATATTACTTTTTAAATTGTAATTAAAAAATATTGTAATTCATGTAAGGAAACACATGCCTTATTTAATTGCTTAGTTAACATTTAAGTAAGCAAAAAAAAAAAAAAAAGAACTGAAATATTACCAACTAAATCAGATAATTCATGCAATAAAATAATGTTAAACTTAATTTTGTATTAAGGAATTTTTTACAGAATTTATTTTAGAAGTACATGCATTTCTAAATAATTACATTGAAATAGAAAATTATTATGTTTAGAGCAAGTGGAATATATTCATATACTTAAGTAATTTTTTTTATTTTTGCAAAAAATAAAGATTATAAAATCTGAAACTTTCTTGAAATATGACAACTAAATTTTTCAAGTCTCTTAATTATGCTAATGAATCTTTTAGTAGTGATTTGGATATAGATACTTTTGAGGCACAAATAATAATTGAAAAATCTAGCTTTGAAAAACAATAATTCAAATTATTGAAATAGAAAATTAACAAAACAATATAACTAATAAATTTTATTATGCAATTTTAAATATCGACAAGCTACAATAAATCATATAATTTGAAAAACAGAAAATAAATTAATACATACATTCATTCAGAAAAATAAAAATAAATAAGAAGTGAATGATTTGACAAGAAATTAAAATATTAATATTTTCTATATAAAAATATCAAACTAAATATATATCAAGAAGTAAATTGGGACTTGCTAGATTATCATTTCAAAAGGCACAAAGGAACATGATTTACAATTGTGTGATTAGCTTCGTTTCATATATTCACTATATTTCTATGTTAAACTGCTTGTTTATACTAGTATACAAGTATATAACACAGCTCATAAATAATAATGTAATAATTAGAAAAACTCATCAGCATATTTTTTTTTTAAAAAGTTAAATTATAATAAATATTCAATTCATACTTTTTAATATACAATGGATCCAATATGCCTTTATAAATATTGCTGTTATAAGATTTCGAACAGTTTTATAATAAATCTTAATTATAAGATACTACAACAACTTTTGTTAAAGACTGTGTAAAACAATGATATACTAATTAACAATGAAAAGGTGTTCAATCTCAGTATAATGTGAGAAGAGGTATTGAGGAGCTATAAAATTTGCTTTCCAGCAGATCTTTTCACATATATAAGTTACTAAATAATTTCAAATATCAATTATTTGAAAGATAAATTTTCATTCATATGGCAAATTCAGGACAATTATTCTCTTATTACTAGATATAGATATATTTTGGTCTACATACATTTATGAGATTATAGTAGTGAAGAATTATATAAATCAATGTGAATCTTTAATTTGTATCAGATAAATATAACATCTATAATTTTTTTTTTTAAATGTTATGTGATGCATGTTAAGTTTGGTCCCTGAAGGTGAAGTGATTAGCTAAGCAAAAATACATGTTAATTAATCATTATTGGCAGAGTTTTTATTGCTTGCTATCTCTTAACAATTTATTTTATCACCTTAAATATAAATTATATTAAAGGATTGCTAGCAATGGCAAACTACCACTAATAATGCTCAAGCATTATCCTTAATCATAGTACCCTATTGCACTATGGCTTTGGTATAGCATACAGTAGCAGATTCTAAAACTTAGGATTGTAGTCCAGTTTGCCACTTCCCATGCTCTATAAATTTCAGAGGAATAAATCATATTATTATTATAATTAAGAAAACCTTCATTAATGTAAACATAAACTTAAAGCATATATATATAGATATATGTTTAACTTTATTATTATTATTATTATAATATTCCTATTGCCTATTTTACAATCTGCTTACAGTGAGAGAATTTTACATAAATCATTTAATGCATTTTTATTTTATTTTATATGGTAGGTGAAATATTTATCTGAATTATAAATATACACATGACAAATGCAAATATATATATATAGGGTAAATAAGTGAATAAATTAACTGAAATTTTTTTTTTGCAATATTAAAATTTAATTATTTAAATATGAAAGAAATAATTCTTATAGCAATAATCTTTTTAATAATAATAATAATAATAATAATAATAATAATAATAATAATAATAATAATAATAATAATTATTATTATTATTATTATTATTATTATCTATTTGTGATATTAGTGATGGAGTGCAGTATAGATCCAATATGATGCTATTGCTTTTAACAAGCTAAATGCTATATTTCATCACAATGAAACAACTATTGCAATGAAATTTGCTGTATAGATCTGTTATTTTACTTAATTTATTTTATGAAAGTGAGATACATCCTAGTCCACATAATATAAAGGCATTAGAAAAGTTCATTTAAGAATATTTTGAAAACTTTTAAAAATACAATGGCAAGTACATAAGATCAATCAATATATTTTCCAAATTACTAGATCTGCTTCATTGGATTGAACAAATGAAACCAATGAGTAATACAAAACTTTCTAAAAGCATACTTTATGATGAGTGTGCATATAGTTTTTCATAGAAGAGGCAATGTTGATTTTTTAATTATGTCAAATGATGATGAATTTCAGTAAGAAAAATTTGCTACAAAAAAAGTTAAAAGATAGTATCTCAAAATAACAAATAAACAGTATAATGAACTAGCATGTTGTATATGTAGATATATTTGTATTTCAAAAATGGTTTGTATAGGTATTACAAAATTCATCTCTAATACATTATTATTATTATTATTATTATTTTGTTTTTTATTTATTTTTTCTTGTAGTTGGAATGTCCATATTCAAATATTTCAAATGAGTGCAGCATAATGGACCAGTATATTCTATTTGTAGATGTATTTGTGTTTCACAGAAAGGTTTGTATAATTATTACCAAACTCATCTCTAATGCATTATTATTATAATTTTATTTTGTTTTCTTATTTATATTTTCTTAGAGTTGGAATGGCCATATTCAAATATTTACTAGTGGCTACTGCTGATCTGTATATTCTGATGAACAGGTAATAATCTACTATAATGATTTAAAACATTTGATTACTATTGATAGTAGTTTAACACTACATATTATCACCTTAATGTTTAGTTAAGCATAACATAGTTTAAATAGCAATAATGCACGCAGTTATCATATGTCAATAAGGTATATATATCAAATTATTTCTAAAAAATAAATATATCTACTTATCTAGCTAGATACTAGGATAAATAATTTAAATATAAAACCACTTTTTGTTTCTTTTACTTTCTAAATTGTCATTATCTTAGTAGCATTTTTTGCATCTTACTCATTTTCAACTTTCAAGGCAAAAAATGCAACTTATTTTAATATCAGAACAATTATTTAAATATTAGCCTAAAAGCATAAACATTGAAAAATGAAGATTGTCTACTTTAATATATATTTGATCTAAATTATCTAGTTAAATCATATACATGATCACACTATGATAAATGACTTGCACTGATTGAATTTGAGGGGGAGAGGAAGATTTTTATTGGGAGCAATAACTTCATTCTAATAAAAATAAATAAATGAGAATCTATGCAAGACTGCATATATATACACATTTTGTTTAGTATCTTTTTTCCCGTATTCTGTTCTTTGTTTCCCTTCACATTTTAACTATTTCTTTCTGGATGATTATTTTCATATATTTAATGTACAGATGATTTTTCTATTTATAGTTAAACATTTATAAAAAGATAAAATTCTGTTTTTATTTTAAAAATATACTGAATACACACTGAAGCAATATAATATACTTTTAAAAAATATCAGTTTATTTTCTATACCAGAGGTTCTTAACTTTTGGAACACATATACAGTATCAAAGAAGTTGTGGATGACAAAAATTGTTATATTCATTTTTAATTGGATATAATTTAAAATGTACATTTTGGATTTTTTTTTTTTGTAAAATCACAAAAAAGGGCAATTAGTAACTTTATATGCAATTTTTTTTGTTTTCATTTCCCTCTTCTTGAAATTTTATCATAGCCAAGATTACTGCTTTAGTGCAAACATTTTACAAAATTTTACAAGAATTTAATGCTTAATTTTTTTTTTTTTCACTAAGAAAGGGTGGCTTCTGAAATCTACATTGTAAAGCAATTTCCTATAAATAGTGCTTTTGTAATTTTCATGGTGTGGATTTTCAACAAGTTACCATTAAAAAAAATTTACAATCAGAACATTTTGCCAAGAAAGTTATTGAATCTTGGAAAAACTGAAAAACAAAAATCATTACAGCTGATAAATAATCTAGATTGTTTTACATAGTGGTATATCTGCTTGTTAATTAGTTTTATAGAGAAGTCCTAATGAACAAGTCTGATCAAAATCTTGAGCTCAATTCGAACAATAATGTTTATGAATTAATAGATATATAATCAATAAATATTTGACTATTGTAGTTATTTAGTTAGTTATGAATTAATAGACATATAAGGTTTATAGTATTTTTAATAATAGTGTTTATTAAATAATGAATTATTCCTACTCAGATTATTTTTTTAAATGACATCCAGAGTAATACGTGAATTATAAAAGCAACTTTATACTCTCCAGATGTTATCACAAAGAAAAATCAAGATATAACAGCTGCAGAAAGAATCAACTGGAGAGAAGAAAAAACCAACTAAGAATAGAGAAGCAAATTTGCCTCAAAAAGATTATTCACTGTGAGTATAAATAGTTAGGGCATCTGGATATTATTATTTTGACAAGCCTTCAGGCTAATTAAATAATATGGCTAACGATGTATGCCTGATAATATTGCTAGTAACAAAATAACTTCACAATTAAATATATTATTAATTCACTGAAATATCCTTATATAACAGGTAATTAACCTCTTTAACAGTAGCCTTTCATGCAGATTTAGGTTTAAATTTTATTATCATAGGTTCAACAAGAGTGCTGCAAAATATTATATGAATTAAGTTTCTATAGATATCAGGAAATCAAATCTATTAGTGCAAACTAAACCCTATGAATTTTAGTTTCTATAGATATCAGGAAATCAAATTCTATTAGTGCAAACTAAACCCTATGAATTTTAAGCAAGTTATTATGGTAAAAAATGAAAATTCTACTGCCACAATGTAGAAGAAAGTTAAATTTTACTAGCTAAGTAAATTCATTTTATCAGTTAACCAAATTACATTCATGTTTTATAACTAAATTTTTATGGAGATTAGGTGCAGGACCAAATGGAGATTCAGCCTAGCAAATAAAACATTTTCTGACATATCCATATTTAGAAAAAAAAAACTAATTCTAATAAATCATCAAAGTAATTTGACCAAGAATATCACTGGGAGTTTGACAAAAACCAAACATAATAGTAAACATCAATCTCCTGCCATGGACACAATAAAGAAATAATTCTAGCACATTATCAAAGAAAATTTGGCAGAGGATATTATTGGCAGCTTGAGAAGTTATTAAACTAGAAGTTTAATTTATTAGTGTAGAAATTAAACTTTATTAGGAAAAATCATTGACATTTTATTAAAGTTAAGTGTAATACTTATTGGGGATAAAAAAACCACTGGTCACTTGAATAATCCTTAAAGATACATGTTATAGAATTATAAAGTTCAAAGTAATTCTTTATTAGAAATCAATGTTAAAAGAAGTACATTATGCATAAATAATATGATTGTTGAGAATATTCACAATGCCCGAGTATAAATAACCATGTAAAATAGGATAAGTGTAAGCAAATCAGCAAGGTTTAGTAAAGAAATAGAATTAGAAATATTACTGTAAGGTATTATAGCTTTAAAATGATTAAAATAAAATTTAGATGAGTAAAAACAATGTGTAACATATACCACATATTATGCAAACATTGTTGTTTATGAAAATTTGAACCTGACACAACAGGAATTGTTTACTGTAAAATTATTAAAAGTTACAAAAAATTTAAAAGAAAAAACAATAAACATATTTCTATATTTTATTTTTTTAAATGTATGCTCACAAACATCATAGAAAAAATATGTGATTATGGAGAGAAGGCAGCATTATTTTTGAGTAACAAGAGATTTATTGCATTTGTTTTGTAAAATTATAACATTTTGAAACATATAGATTAATTCAGTTGTAGCATTAAAAATCCCAATAGGCACATTGAATTATTGAATAATTATGTCAAAAAAGTGTAAATGCTTAAAGAATTACTTTTGTAGAAATTATGAGTAAGCATAAAAATATTTTATAAATAAATCCACATCATGTTTTAATGGAGTGATTTAATTAACTCATTTGATAAGCAACATTAAAATGTTTATCAATATTAAGATCATCAATTATATCCTGGGCAAATTGTAAGGCTCGCATGTAAACTATAGAAACATATTTTTTGAGTAATGAAACAGTTTATCTATGGAAGAGAGACAAAAATTTTTTTGAATAATTGGTACTGAGTGCTGAGGTCAAGCCAAGCCAGTGAGTTGAAATTCAGTTAACTTAAAAATAAAGAATAATGATGCAGCAGTGACTATAAGATTAAGAGACTAGACAGGAAGCATTTAATAAGTTAATCTTGAAAAATTATTTTTTAATATACTCCATAATCAAAGCTATGGATTATTTAGTTGCAACTATTATAGCTTACAGGATGATTGGCTATAAAAAAGTGATTATTGCTTTCATTCTTATAGTTCCTCAGGGAAGAAATGCCATGCTACAAAAAACCTACAATCAAGCTCTGCAAAAATAGAACCTTTTCCTCTCTATCCAATATTTTTGTATTTTCCCAATTGAACATATGTTCATTGGTACATATATGGACTGCTACCTTAGATATATCTATTTTCTCTCTTCTAATGATCAGTTTGGGCTCTTGCAATTGCTATTCAATGGGGAGACTGGCCTCACCAATGTACATTCTTCTACATTCAAATGATATTTCATAGATGCAGTTTTTGCTTTGTAGATGGTAGAATTCCTCGTGGTGTGGTATGGCTCTGGAAAACTGTTCTGATGTTATACTGACTGCGGATTTTCCTTAATGTCTACTATTTTTGGTATGTATGGATACACTGCAGTGTCAATAATTGTTTTTTTTTCCTTTGATGGTTCTTTTTGTTGTCTAATTAAGGTTTTCTTAATGACATAACCATTTTTCATAAGAGTTTATTCTATATAGATCTTTTCTTTTTTCAAATCACTAGTTTCTGAAAAAATTCTTTTGCTCTGTTTCATAGTAATAGTATATAACTCCATGTTTCATATTTCTGGTGTGATTGGATATATATGTTATGTCTTTTCCTGTATGTGTGAGTTTTCTATAAACTATAGTTTTGACTTTGCCATTGTGGGAATCTTAATCACAAGAACATCTACAAATAGCAATTTTTGTTCTTGTTCTGACTCTATTGTGAATTTAATTGAAAGGGATAAGTTGTTGATGTGTTTCCAGAAAGTTTGTAATAGTGTTCCACTATGTGGCCATAATGCAAATATATCATCAACATAAAGAAACCAAACTTTTGATAGATGTGAGGTAGTCTTTATGGCTGTAGTTTCAAGTTCTTTCATGTAAATATTGCTAATCAGGGGAGATAATGATGAGATCATAGCCACCACTTGATTTTGTTGGTGATTTTGTTGGAAGAATTGTGTTGTATTGAAAGTAGGTGATAGTTATGCAGAATGTTAATAGTTTCCTTATATTATTAGTAGGAAGAATTATTTTGGTTTGTAAGCTACTATCATCATTTAATCTTTTTCTTACAATAGAAAATTCTTCTTCACATGTATACATACATTTGTGAATAAACTTTCCACAGCAAAGCTTACTAGTATGTCAGTTCTGTTAATTTTCATGTTTTTGATTAATTCTACTAAGTGTCTAGAATTTGTAATACAGGGCTGGATCTTGTATGCCAAAGGACTAAAAACTCTGAGAAGAAATCCTGACAAATTTTGAGAAGGTGAATTTCTAAAACTAACAATTAGGAGAAAGCTCATAGATAAATATATGAAATTTTTACTGATTTGCCTTTGGCAGAATGTTCTCAGTTGGTTAGTGTTACCTTAAAATTCAATATTCAAGAATCTAAAGGTCCAGGTTTGATTTCCATACTAGTATTGTCACTGGTCAGGCCAGCAACACCTGAAGAAGTGAGGAGAATAATATCACTTGAAATATTGTCATATACTAACCTGTGTGCTATTACTCACATATGAATATAATTGGAAAATTGAAATTAAATTAAATTTTTCTAAAGACATTCAATACTTAATGTTAGATGATGGAAACAGTCCAATATATTAATCACAACTAAAATACCACCATCATAAACTTTCAGGAAACACAATAAAATCAACTTTCCAAGATAAAAAAAGTAACTTATAAATAAAAAAAAAAAGACTAATAAAATTAAAACAAAACAAAATTAGGCTAATCAAAAATTCATTTATCAAAAGCATAAAAATGAAATTATCAAGGAGGAAGGGAATTCACACACATGCATGCAAAAATTACAATTATAAAAATTTGTACTTTATAATATTTGAATTACCCAAAATGTTTAACACCAAAGTTACAAAATTATACTCATAAATATGAGAAAGAAAATATTTTACTTACAAATCAGAATTTTATATTCTAACATTAATGATTAAAAAATATTTGGCATTTTTAGCTATTCTAGATTAAATACTTGCATCTAAATAAATAATATTGTTATAAATATTTTTACTTTCTGTATTATTTTTAATTGAATTAAATTTAAATTTAACAAACTTAAATTAAATTCAAAAAGTCAAATAAAACAAATATTTAAAAATAAAGCAAGATTTATATATATAAAATGCAATAAGAAATTTTATAGATTATTTTTAGATTCAAACAAGTAACATTTGTAACTCAAATATATTTAAAAAATTACTACAATGTTTGCAGAAATAAAACAAGTTTTGATTTATTAATATCAGTGTGTTAATAATTAAATTAAACAGAGAAATAAGTGCCAAGAGGAACAGAATGGAATTTCCACCTTAAGGTAAATTTAATAAACTTATTCTAATGGTTGATCATTTTAAATAATTCTGAAACCTCGGGATATTTTTATTTCACAATACAATAATTTAAAATGGCTAATATTTTTTAACTTTATTAAGATTATGCAATAAGTTGATATTTTACGGTATACAAATACTAGATATATGAAATTTTTACTGAGTAAAAATATTTCATATCTACAACACAATAGTTTTATTGAAGATGTATATAATGCGTCCGTCCCCCCCCAGAATTAAGTTTTTCAAAAATTGTCAATATATATAAATTAATAATTATTTATTATGCAATAAATTATGTATATATATATTGTGATTTTAAAAAAAAATGTATATGTGATCTCATTTATGGAAAAGCGTTAAATATTGATCGTCAGTTCCGCAAGTATCAGATGCTTTAATTGTTAACATGAAAAGCTATTTTATCAATTTACAGAAAAATGTTTACTTATATACAAAAAAGGTATGCATACTTATAATTAAAAAAATCTGATTGGGATACATCTATATTAATATTCTATATTTCTATAAAAATATGAAAGTTTATATGTGATTTAATAACTCAAATATTGCACCAATCTTAAAGAATCTTGCATGATTTTCTTTCTTTCTTTATACAGAATTATCAGCATATAAATTTTTGCTTTATATTTTTAAAAAAATTTCTAATTTGCAATATAAAAATGCATAATTATTTTCAAATAATGTCTTAAGTAACCAAATATAGAGTAGTACTAACTAAAAGATTATAGAGTTGGAAAAAGTTTCAAATGAAAAGTAGTTTTTGGCAAGTAAAGCAGGGTAAAATTTGATTTTGTAAATGTATTTTAATTAAATTAAATTCCATTTGTAACCACATATTTAATTTTTCATTTGAATAATTACAATTTAGATCAGTTATAATAATGAATTTAATAAAATTTTAGATTTCAGTTTAAATATATATTTAATTCAATATTTATTAAAGAAAATTTTAAATGGCACTGATATAACAAGAGGTATTACTGAATTTGATAAACGTTTATTATGAAATTGATAAACTTTAAAGATGTCAATTTAAATATATTTAACAAGTGAAAAAGTAAATTAAAAAAGTCATAGGTACAACAACAACCAAAAAACCCAATGAATTTGATAACTTTTACCATTTCTCTTTAAGTATATTCTCTATGATAAAGTAAGATGTTGTGGCTTATGTATTGAAATACATATTAGAGAAATGAAGATGTATTAGTTTTTGGTAATCCAGGGAAAATTTTATTGAATAAATATATTATAATTTATTTAAACTTCGGATCAATCACATATATAATTTTTTCATTTGTATATATTATGATGATATTAAAACTTTATAGCCATTTAAAAAAGTATCACACAAGAAATATAAAATAATTTATTTCAAAATTGTTTATTGCATATAATAAGTTATATTTCTTTGCAATACTGCTATTGATAATTATTTCATATAAATATATTTTAATTATCAACCTTTATACTAATGCATAGGGACAGTTACACCAATGAAGAGAATTAGCAAATAAAAATTTTATTTGGTATTCAATACATTAAGTTTTGGATATAAAAATCAGTTTTCTTTTGAATCAGAAGGGAATATTACTTCATTCAAATCCAGAATTTTATCATGCCTCATAAATAAGAGAAGAGCACTGCTAACCGTTAGCTAGACCTAATCTGGAACACTTGGAATCATATTTTGAATAACTCAGGCTGAAATGAAGAATTTACACTTATTTAAAGGATAGTTGCGCTGTATAACAATAATATTATTTACATATATTGCTGCAAATTTATAACATCGAAAAACTACTGCGTAATAAATCGAAAGATTTCACGCTGTATATTTATAATTTGAACTCAGTGAATTAAGTGTGATGATATTTAAGATTCACGCTTTCAAATATAAGTACTTTGGACTGACTTGGATATATATTAAGACAAGTAAAGAAGAGAGTGGAACCGCTCTTTTCTTATTAAATTCTCTGTCCCAGTGCTTAAGATTTGATTGGCTGGTTGTAGTCATAAGCACTTGAGAGATTTGCACTCTCTCAATTATTTCAATATCGACTGCGCTTTATAAAAATAATAATATTAAATGTCACTGTAAATGGACTTTTAATATTTATAAAAAAAGAAGCAAATGACAATTCTTTTGTTTTGGTGAATTTTATTTAAAGAGTGATTTGTACTTTATTTTAAATAACTTGGATTTGTAAACAAGGCTTATTATCTAAGTACTATTTTAAAAGAAACTGTCAAAAAAAAAAAAGAAATGAATTTGTAATAATTTCCCTTGTTTATCTACATATTTTTTAAAAAAAATAATGATATATCACATATGTATATCAAGCTTATGAATTTTATATAAATTATTAATAAGAGAAAAGGCAAAAAAAATTATAGTCATGTATAATGCAATGCACACTCATAAATTGCTTAAGTCAGAGATAACCTTAATTAATAATGTAATTATTTCCATTAGTTTCATTCGTCATAGTTGAACTTATATTTGATTACTGAAAATTGGATTTTATGTAGATGAATTTAAATGCAAAGTTGTTTGTTCAATGTTCTTCAATACTTTGCAAATGTTCACATCTATATGAAAGAATACCCTCTTATCATTTTAATGAGTTAGGGATCAATCTCAGAATGAGTCATCCCTGTATAAATTGTAGTCGTATTAAACTAGGTTTAGGACAAAGCCATTCCTTACAATTTTGTATAGAAGGTTTATTCAGTTAGGGTTAAGACCAAAAGGCTATTCCTTTATAGTTATTATTATATAAATGGTTATGTTTAAGAATAGGATCTAAAAAGACAATTTCTTAAGATTATTGCAATAAAGATAGCACTGATGTCAATCCCATAAACATATGTATGTTTAAGCACTAGGAGACATGTAAATCAAAGCAATATTATATTTATGAATTCATACATGTGTAGAATTATATTTAAATTTATTGAAACGGGGTTAAAGATATGGCAAATGTGACATTATTTATTAATATATTGATACTATGACGTATGCAAATTAAAGGATTTTTGTAAATAAATTATTATTGCATGATTTATTACTTTGTTTATGTAAGATTGCTTGATCTATCATCATTGACTGGGAATAACTTATGTTCACAATTTAGCCCGGCATTATAAATGGGGCTGTGTAATGGTTGTATTATTATATTGAATAAAATATGGGTTTACATATACATGTGTTACTTTATTTCCTGAAGCTTAAATCCAGGTGGTACCCATATAATTTATTAAAAGATTGTATGAAAATAATTACTATATGTGTCAATTAGGAACCATGAAATCAGTTAAAGTTAAAAATAGGGTGAGACTAAGACATGCCATATGTCACCTATTTTGTTTTTATTGTATTTGAGAGAAATAAAGAGAGCAATAGAAAAACTAGGAAGAGGGGTAGAGACACCATTAATAGATGTCAAGGGAGTATATACATTATAGTCTTTTATTTGCACATGATGTTTCCTTGTGCACAAAAAGTAGGGAAGATATGGAAGTTATGCTGAAGACATGTGCAAGGGTGGGTAAAAAGATGGGGATTAAATTTAGTGAAGTTTTTCAAAAAGAACAATAATTAATACTGGAGAAAGAGAAGAGAAAGAATTTTTACTGGGGAATATAAAGTTAAAAGTGATGAATAGGTATAACTATTTGGGAATTCTCTTAAGTAACCAGAGAAATTGCTTGGATAAATGGGGGAAAAAGGTGATAAATGAAACAAAGAAAAGAGAGGGACTGTTAAAGAAATTAACAGTGTTTTCATATAATAAATGTGATGTAGCTACAATTGTATAGAAGAGAGTGGCAGTAGCAGGATTAACTCATGGTAACGATGCATTATGTGTTAGTAAAGGAGTGTTAGATTACATAGAAAAAGTACCAAGAGAAGTAGGAAGGCATGCATTAGATGTAGATGTGTGGATGGTAAAGGAAGCAATTTAAGGAGAGATGGGATGGACAAGTTTTTATATGAGAAATGCAAAAAATAAAATGAAACTGTTCAATAGATTGCAATTTATGGATAAGAAAATAGCTAAAATAGTATTCAATTAAGTTATTAGTAAAGGACAGGCAACAAGATGGGTGAGAAAAGTAGCATGATATGCAGAAGATTGGGATAAAGAAATTTGTCAGTATACTCATACAAAAAGTGGGATGATTGCATTAAGAGAATTGTTGGGTGTTATAGTGGTAAGGAATGGATAGAAGAATAGATGCATTTAATAAAATAGGAGTACTAGAATAGAGAGTAAAAATAGTTGAAATATATATAAAGGTAAACAATACTGGATGCAAATTAATTTATGATAATAGCAAGAAAAGTAGTGTACTATTTAAGGATGAAACAGGATCTTTAGCAACAAGGTAATATACACATAAATGGAAAATATGGATCATTTAGTCTGCAAGTTATGTAAAGAAGGCACAGAAAATATTAGGCATCTGTTAATTGACTGGAAATGTCTGCAAGCAGAAAGGGGACAAATAATGAAGTTGTGGAAGAATAAATATAAACAAAGTGTTATCAGAAAGTGGGTTCTTGGTTTTGATGCTGGGTTTGGGAAACGATAAGAGGGATTTAGAAAATCAATGGAGTTGATAAAGATTATGTTATGGAAATGGGATGGAGCAGGATAGAGAAAAATATGGGAAAAACTTAAGGTGGGGAATGGAAAGGTAAGGTAGCTAACAGGTTTCTCTGGGCGTAATGGCTGGTGGATTCCTGACTCTGATAAAGAAGCCACAGGGCATCACATCGCAAATAAATAGAGAAAATGTAAAATTGTGAAATATGCTAGTCTGACCTTATAAAAATAGATTAATATATACACAAATAATTATTTTAAATTTTATTACCCACAAAAATACTACCTATAGTACTTTAACTAATACATACATTAATAATTGATTACATATATATAAAGAATAGTTAATTTAATACATAAATCAAATAATTATTTTAGTTTTTATTTTCCACAAGAAGATAAGTTATTTAAAATCTATAGAACTCTAGTAATGATTTAACTATTTTACATAAAATCTCTAAATATAAAAACATCAATTAAAAAATTTCAATGAAATGACATAATTAGAAATAAGAACCAACAAAAGATACATTCTTTCTGTCAAAACTTTTATTTTCTTTTCATCCCTCCACTAAGCTTTAGAAACAAGGGCATCTGTTTTGGATCACCACAAAAAGTAATTCCTTATTCACAAAGATTTAACAAAAAAAAAAAAAAACCATCTGCTCTACTCAATAAGAAGAAATGAAGAAGTTTGTTAGAAGAATAATAAAAGATTTCAACAAGGGGGTTAACTTGGTTTTATGTTGAACAATTGTAGTTCTTTATTGTAAGACTAATACAGACAGACGATTGCCTGTCAAATACTCTTCAATAATAGTAGTCATTATTATATACATTTATAAAACAAATCAGTAGGTGAATAATAAAAACTTTTTACATATATAACTAACTATGAGTTACATAATTTTTTTTTTATCTATTTGTGATTAATAAATACATAATTAATTTTGAAAGTGAAGTAGTTAGAACTAAAGTATGAAGTTAATATCAAAAATTTAAACTGCTTTATTTTTCAAAAGAAAGATTTTCTTTTTCCTTTTAAATAATCTTCATCTGACTTTAACACTAATTCAATCATTATTTCTTTTTATTACAATTATAGAAAAAAATACATAATTATGGTGTAATAATAAATATATAAATTATGGTGTAATAATAAAGACAAAGTTCATTCTCCAAAAAATATAAAATTGCACTTTATTCAATTCATTTTTCAGTTTTCATTATAGAAGAGCCTCTTGTTATATAAGTTTGATACTTCTGTTTACCCTATCTATCTGAGTGAATCTTAAAAACTTTCTTAAGTCACTATCCATAGCCTATCCAGCTAACCATATTGGCAGATAAATGAATATCAAGTTATTATTACTATAGATTCTATGTTAATCTGAGTTGTTTAGATGAGGTCCAATATGATGACTATAAAAAAATAACAGCAACAACAACAACAACAAAAGAATTATACGATGAGGTTTGTACCACTGATAAAAGGAATGTAGTCACAGTTTACCATTATTATTTGATGCCAACAAGCTAATATAGATTCTGGCAATCATATGAATAGCTTTTCATTTAAATTTTTGACACAGTTTGTGACTGCTTTCCCCCATACAGTTTAAAATGTTTTGCTATTAATATAACTGATGATCAACTATATTGTAATGCATATAAGCATTAATAATAAAATAATTAAAAATGTTACCAAAACAGAGAGAATGAAACTACACTTTTTAAGAATGTAAAGACTCTATTAAAACAACCTTAAATAGCATACTAGGTCAAAAAATAGAAGTGAGCAAAAAGTCAGTTACAATACAAAAAAAAAAAAAAACTGAAAATAATAATTATTAATGAATTGTATACTACAAATAAAATTGTAACCATCTCAACTAATAAAATACAACATGCTCTATCAAATAATATTTTACTGTATTATCAGCTTTATTAGAAATTATTGAACTGCTTGAAACAAATAAGATTCATGATCATCTTGATATTTTATTTATACATATTTAGAAGGCTTTTAAACCACTAAACATCACATGAACATCATTCTTTATGCTTACACAAGCTGTTTAAACAGAGGCAAAACTATCCAAACAGTAGCCCCACTCAATGCAAGTCAGAGTAATCAATGGATGCAGAAAGCTTTATACATAAATCCCTATTTAGTACCTACTCATCCAATATCCCCAGACTAGTTTCTTCTAGCTTGTGGCATTCATTAGTGAGGAACCATGGATCTGACAGCATTGCACTCTAGATCTTAGGATTTAATGCAACCCTCCAGCAGTCACCTTTTACCTTATTAAAAGATGACTGCTGGAGAGTAAAAGGTGGCTGCTTGAGGGTTGCATTAGATCCTAAGATCTAGGTGCAGTACTCTCTGATCCAAGGCTCATCACTGATGAAAGCCACAAGCTAGAAACTAGTCTGGGGATATTGGATGAACAGGCACTAGATAGAGATTTTATGCACAAACCTTCCTGCATCCATTGATTTTACTCTGGCTTGCACTGAGTGGTACTACTGTATGGAACAATTTTACCTCTGTGCTATAAGGCTTTTCTTAAATGTTGCCCTTATTGCCAAAAAGAAAACAGTCAGCCTAATGATTTTGGAAAATCTTATCTGATCTGTAATTAACCTGTTGCTTATTTGGATAATAAGGAAATACTGAGATTGAGAATGATTTCTTACAAAAGTATTATTCTGTTCATAGCCATTTTCTTTACATATTGTTGTTATAAAGTCAAGCTAAGATCTATATTTTCTTTGTGAATTTAAAAAACGATCAAAACTCCTATTGTGGAAATAGTCATTGTCCTTTCTTTTAAAAAAATCACAGCATAACTCATCTTGTTTTTCTTAAAAACCTGAAGATGTTCCTAAAATTATATTTGCTTGATAAATATTGATAACAAACACTTTAGTTGGTGCTCCAAAGAGCATTACTTATTTAAACTCCTATATTTAAAAGTCTATCAAATAATATTCTATTTGTATACAAAACAAACACAAGATTCAAATTATTTAAAATCAATAATGATGATTATATTAAAAACAATTTTAATAAATTACATTTAATGCTATCAAATCATAATAAGTAACAAAGAACACTGAAACAACAAACATCAAAATTTCTTAAATGGCTCAATTATACATATATATATAACAACTTAAAAATCAATTCATATTAAAATAATAAAAATTAATTTAATTAAGTGTTAATAATTATTATGAAAATATGTTCTAATAATTATTTAATTTTATTTTTAGGAAAAATAAAATATATATATATTTGCATTTTTTTGTTTTTACAATATATTTGTCTTACTGATGTTTCTTACAGTTTTAACAGTCTGGCAATCTTCTTCACAGTAAAACAGAATTTTAATTAAAAAAATAAAATCACACACACAAAAAAAACTACAATACAGTACTTTATCATTATTAACATTATTAAAAAAATAGATTTTGTACATGATAAATTCATTTTTTATTAAACATATATTTTTAAAAATTTAAACTCTCTTATTTAAAATAAACAAACTGCTGTGTATTTGAAATGCAATCATTCCAAATACCAACAAAATAGTACATAATAAGAATAGCAAACAGTCTGCTACATTCACAACACAAATATCTCTATAGATCCCTATTGTTCATTTCCCCGATGCACTTTAAGACTGGCTACTTTCAAGATGGTTTCCATTAGCCTCGGTTTTCCAAACACTTTGGCCCCAGTCCAATTTAGCTGTACGATAATGCATCTGGCTTCATCATGGAGCACTGTGACCATCACTATGAGCTTCTTTTAGCTGCAATTACATCCATCTCTCAGCAACAGTCCTCTGGTAACTTCAATGGAAATCTGCTGGAAAATCAACTCTTCACATCTAGCTGATGTTCAGATGGTTTCCTCCAGCCCTGGTTTTCCAAAGTCTTTGGGCTTATTCAGCTGCTGCCTGTGGATACATTTTCACTGAGAGTGCTGCATATTAATTGAAACTACTGTCACTTACATCTCTCTGCAAAATGAACTGGAAAATGAATCACGCCCTTTGTTGCTTACTCTATTTATAGTTTTTAATTACTCTCACAATTACTTACTTTCTTCCATATATGGTAATGTTTTTAGGTCTATAATTAATTAACTGGTGCCTTTAGAATTCCTTTCCATATAAGGTAATTTAGTCTCTTATGAAGAAATATTTGTAATCAGCAAATATTTCTTGGAATTTATCGATCGCAATTAACGTAAATTATTTAATTAAATTTACCGCTTATCAGTTCTCAATCTAAATATATTTCTAATATTTTCTACTTTTTCTGGAGTGCACCAACTTATACTACTGTAAATATATTTTTACAAAATACAACACAAACAATGATAAAAATGTGCACATAAAAAATTATACAGCTCTGGAAAACATAATTTTAACAATTCTTCCTTGTAAAGTTAAACTACACTTTTTTTTAAATGAATTTATTTATTAATCTTATATATGACATCAAGATTTCATTTACAAATTATATTTTTATTCATATATTTCTTCACTCAATTTAATTAATATTCATATTTACATTCAAAAGTGTCCCAGTTCTATCCTGAATCATTTGCCCTTTATTTTCTCAAAATAATCTTTTTTTAAAGAAAAAAAAGAATGAGAAATTTATAAACTAACAATATAACTTTTAATAATACTTTGCAAGTTTCACTTTTTTGCGTAAAGCACAGGTAAATTAATAACAATAAGTTTATAGATTTTTCTTCACTTATGTAGCACATTGCAGATGATATGAAATCTTTTATAATGCTTTCAACAAAAATTAATTGTTAAAGAATAAAATATATTTTTCTGTTAAATTTGTCCATAAATACTATAGTAGTTTGTGGATACATTTCAATCACTTTAAAGATCAAATGTAAAAACAATTAAAGGTCTGCAAATAATAATTTCTTTCAAAAGATACTTTTTAATATATTATTAATTGATAACAATATGAAAGAAAATAATTACTTATTTTTAAATATGCAGAACCATAAATAAGTAATACATCATGGCAAAAAATTTGATTTCATTTTATTTTCATGTATTCCAATATTGAAAATGATAACTAACACTATTCTTTTTTTTTTTACAATCGTTAACTAACACTATTTTTCCTTTTGTAATACCACAGATTTATCAGAATTATTGAAAAATATATATAAAGTTAATATTGGAATTTCAAATTAAAGAGAAAATTATATTTTCACAGATATTTCATTTAACAATCATGCCCCCCCCCCCCATTTTCTTCTAATTCATGTAGATGTACTGATTATCTATAAGTAAATATTTTAGCATATCAAAATTGATATTTTTTTCTTTTCACTTTTAATTTTTTTATAATGTTATTTTCTATTAAGATGAATAGTCATTGTAAAAACTTTCATTGTAATAAAAGCCATCTTTTTTTTCTTCTTATTACAACTGCTGACTAAATATTTTAATTAGACAACAATGCTAAAGAAGATTATATTAAATAAAATGCTGATTAATTAATATTTTAAATGATCAAATTTCAATGTTAAAATTTATCCATAGTGTTGCCTTCTATGCATAAAATTAAAAATAATCAATTTAAAACAAAATTGAAAAGGTTTCCAGATTGATGTATTAAATACTTTTATTTATTTATAGTGAGTTGTTTATTTCAATTTTGTTTTAAATTGATTATTTTTAATTTTGATTAATTAATAAATAATAATGCATACATAGTGAATGATTGCTCCATCATTTTTCAAAAGATAGGAAAAATAAACAATAGATTTTAAAAAAACCATTAAAACAGAACCTTACTAAAAATTATAGATAAAGACACTTTAATGGTTAATCATTAAAATATTATGGATATTTTTCACTAAATTATATGTAAAGATTATGTGATAACATCACACCATAATTTAGTAAAGCAGATGACTGAACATCGTTAACAAGACATTCAATCAGCTCTGACATGTATAATTGGTTTGCCATTTTGAAGTAAATGTTAAAAACCTTCCATACCTTTTATTTACAAAAAGTATATACAAACATATATATATAAAATTTTAATATCACAGTAATTATATTGGCTTAAAAAAATCAAGGTTAACATTAATTATATTTATTAGTTTCTATAATGAATGTAACTGATTCTAAAAGCGTGTTCATTGTATAACCCATTCATTTTGTCACACTGTGAAATATATATAGTTAGGGTAATCTCTTCTAGAACCTCAGCCTAGACAATTATTTAAATAAAAAAATAAAATGTAAATTCTAAATGTAAAAATAAAAAAATATATACAATTAATTTCTACATATATTTAAGTTTTAAACACTGTTTAGTAAAGTTTAATTTTGCTAAAAAAAAAAAATCAAACTCTTAAAACTGTAAAATAAAAAACAAACAAAAAAAAAAATACTCTAATAAAAATTCACTGTTTGTTGATTTAGTCTTTCTATATTCAGAAGTAATGCTTTCTCACATAGTAATAATTTCTTTTTTGACATTATTCACTGTTTTTCTGATTTATAATGAAAACTAAAATTGAATTTTTAATAGCAAAAATAAACTTATATTAATAAAAAATCATTAATATTTATGGATCATTGATTTAATTACTCAATATTCAGAACTTAAATTTTTTCACTTTGATGACAACAAACAAATACACAAACTAAATTTAATAAATAAGACTTTCAAAATGTGACAAACATATCCAATGCTTTACATAAAAGGAAAAACTCTAATGGTGTTCTCTGCATAGTATTTGTTGACGGTTTTATCATTTTTTCATTTGGAATTTTTTTTTTTTTTTGATAGCAGTGTTAAATGGGCTTTTTAATTCTGCTTTTAAGATGTGATTAAAATTATTGTTCTTACACAGCATAATTAGATAAAATTATTCTATTTAAATAAATTATACAATGTAATATAAAATAAAAGATCTTTATATTATTCTAATATTTTCACCACTAAAGATATAAATAATTATGTAAGAGTATTACTAAAGAGGTAATTTAAGTTTTATAAAATGTGACAAAGGTGTGAAATGTTTTAGTGTGCATTGTAATATTTATGTTTGTTGTTCAAATTTTTATTTACTAAAAAATGTATTTGTTATATAATTTGTTTACCATAGAAATATTCATTATACAGTCCTTACTGTATAACAACTTTGTTATTTCATTTAAAGACTTTTTTTTAAAAAAAAAGTAAGACTTAAATTATTGAGATTAGTGTCTTATAGCTAAGTCAATCAAGAGGAATTTACAAGAATTAAAGCATTATCTATATTACTATATAAATATAGTTTTCTACTTCTTTTCCTATGTATTGATTTCTATTATAACATATCATACCATTTACACCTTTTTAGACATTTTATCAATACTTTTATTTGTATTACAGTTTCGAATATCCTGCAGTCATCATAAAATAATACAAATAAAAGTATTGATAAAGTGTCTAAAAAGGTGTAAATGGTATGATATGATAAATATAAAGTTTGTGACTTTATAACATACAAATATTGCACCAATCTTGAAGAATTTTGCATGAATTTCTTTTTTTTTTTTTTTGTGCATAGAATTTTACTAGCTTTAAATGTTTTTTTAAAAAATTGTAATTTGCAATATAAAAATGCTTGGAAAAACTATATCATAATTGTTTTCAAATGATGTCATAAAAACTCAAAAAGACGCCAACCCTATTAAAATATTGAAGAGCTCGAAAAAACTTTCAATGAAAAATATAGTTTTTGGTAAAACAAAATAAAATTTGATGTTGTGAATATATTTTTAATTAATTAAATTGGATTTGTATGATGCATTTAATGCCCATTTAGGTAAGTAATAATAACGAATTTAATACACTTTTAGAATTTCAGCTTAAATCTATATTTAATTTAATACATATCAAAGTAAAATTTAAAATGGCACAGGTACAGTAAGACTGTATTTGATATTTTTACTATGAAATTGCTAAACTTTTAAGATGTCAGTTTAAATACATTTAACATGTGAAAAAATAAATTTTAAAATGCCATGGTTACAGAAAAAAATACTGAATATGATAAACTTTTACCATTTCTCTTTAAGTATATTTTAATGTGATAAAGTGAGATGTTGTGGCTTGCATATTGAAATACATACCAGAGAAATAGATATATTATTTTTTGGTAACCCAAATAAAATTTTATTGAATAAATAAAGTTTAAATTATTTAAACTTCATTTGGACTTTGGACTTAATTTCTCACTTGCATATATCATGATGTTAAAATTTTATAGCCATTTTAAAAATTATCACATGATAAATATAAAATAATCTATTTAAAAATTGTTTATTGTATTTAATAAAAGTTATATTTTTTTGTGATACTATTGATGACAATTATTTCATGTAAATTTTATGTAAAGATATTTTAATTACCAAACTTTTTACTAAAGCAAGGGGATAGCTAGAAAAATAGAGAGAATTAACAAGTAAAAATTTTATTTGGCATTCAACACATCAAAAATTGAAAATGGAATATATATATATATATTTCAATTATCAAACTTCCTATTAACTTAGGAGTATGGCTAGAGTTTGAAATTGAAATACGTAAATATACTTAATTACCAAACTTTCTAATAATGGGGATGGGATAGCTAGAGAATGGAGAGAATTAATGAAGAACATTTTTATTTGGTATTCAATACATCAAAAATAAAATGTAGATAATAAAACATTAAAAAAATTTCTACTGCTCAGAATATATCCTCCTTATATATATAAATTGAAAATATATCCCTAATAATCAACTGCATTATATTCTTTTATTTTTATTTTACTAACATAATGTAAAGATAAGGGTCAGCTTTGCTCGCATTAGTAAAATAAATCAATGTAATGTAGTTAAGAAATAAAATATATTTGAAAAATATTTACAAGAAATGATAATATGACTTATCAATGTAGCAGTTAAAAATGAGCTATAATATTGTTTACAAAAATGTGTTACAATAGTTATTTTTACATGCTGTTGATATCTCGTGTATTATTTCATGTTAACATTATTTAAATAAACTTTAATTATCAACTACATTACATTGTTTTAATCTAAAAATATGAGCAAGAGTACAACTAATTTATTTAGAGGAATGTTATTCAATAATGATTAAACTAATTATAATATACATTTGAATACATATACAATAATAACATTTAATAATGAGAAAACTAAGTATCATAAAACCCACAATCTATCCATACAAAAAAATATTGCACCAGACCATGATTTGTTAATGATAGATATTCAAAACAAATAGATCCATAAAAAAAAAAAATACATTTCTATATTGTTAGTTGCAAGATCAAAGAAAGCAACCAATGAAAGTTGAAAAATGATACATGTATAAATAATGGACTGAAAATTCATTTTATGTTAAATGTGAAATAGTGCTAATAATAAAGATAATAAAAATAGAATTTTGCAGCTTACATATTATGTCAATATATATTATACTAGTTGTACCTGTGGCTTTGTTCTCATTAGTAGATTAAAAGAATATAGTGTAAGTTGATAATTAAAATATATTTAAATATTTACATAAAATAATAATACATGAAATATCAACAGCAGATAAAAATAATTATTGTACCACATTTTATAAACAATGTAGGTAATTTTTAACTGCTGTCGATAACTCATGTATTATTATTTCAATGTAAATATTCTATAAATATATTTTAATTCTCAATTACATTACGTTGTTTTATTTTACTAACATAAGAGAAAGACGATTCATGTCTTTTACATATTAGTAGAATAATAATAAAAATAAAATGCAGTTGATTATTAAAATATATTTTAAATTTATGTATGTAAAAAGGATATATTCTAAGCAGTAGAAATTTTTTAATGTTTTATTATCTAAATTCCATTTTTGATTTTGATGTATCCAATACCAAATAAAAATCCCCTCACTAATTCTCATTTCTCTAGCTATCCCACTGCCATTATTAGAAAGCTTAATAATTAAAATATATTTAAGTATTCCACTTATGAACTCTAGCTGTTCTTTCATCTTTGTAGAAAGTTTGATAATTAAAATACATTTATGTATTCCATTTTCAATTTTTGATGTAATAAATACCAAATAAAATTTTTACTCACTAATTCTCTCCATTTGATAATTAAAATATATTTACATGAAATAATCATCAACAACAATACTGCAAAAAATATAACTTTTATTAAATACAATAAACAACAATTTTAAAATAAATTATTTTATATTTTTCATTTGGTAATTTTTAAAATTGCTATAAAATTTTAATGTTGCCATAATATTTGCAAGTGTGAACATGGTCCAAATGAAGTTTAAATAATTTAAAAGTTTATATAATAAAATGCTACCTGGATTACTAAAAACTAATATCTCTTTATTTTTCTAATATATATTTCAATACACAGGCCACAGCATCTTACTTTACCGCATAAGAATATACTTAAAGGGAAATGGTAAAAGTTTATCAAATTCAATATTGCTGTACTCACAGTATTTTAAAATTTATTGTTTCAAGTGTTAAATATATTTAAACTGAAATCCTAAAGGTTTATCAATTTTATTATTATAACTGATCTTTATTCAAATGAGAAATTAAATACCTGATTATAAATGCAATTTAATTAATTTAAAATATATTTACAAAGCAAATTTTACCTTTTTTAACTGAAAACCATACTTTTTGTTTAAAAAAATTTCCAACACTGTAATCTTTTAACCAGTGCTGCTTTGTTTTTGATTTTTTATGACATCACTTGAAAACAATTATGATAGAGATTTTCCATGCATTTTTATACTGCAAATTACAATTTTTTTAAAAAACAATTAAAGCAAAAATTTATATACTAGTAAAATTCTATTAACAAAGGGAAAATCATTCAAGATTCTTTAAGATTGATGCAATAGTTGTTGAGTTTATAAAGTCACCGGCAAACAAATTTTCACATATGTAAATGTTTTATGTTAATTATTTAAAGTAAAACTTTGCACTTGCTAACACAAAAATATGAGTGCAAAACCAAGCTTTCTAGATATAATAGAACTGAACTGAAATATAATCTCTAATTATTTAAAATAAATCTACATTGAGGTATTAATTTTAGACAGTTTGCTTCATAAAATAAGCTACATTTAAGTTTAAAAAGTTAATACATCTGTTTAGATTTCATCAGAATTAGGCAGTTCAATATTTTTTTTAAAAAAAACCCAGTAATTTGAAGATCAAAATAATAATTTAAAAGTTGTCAATGTCATGTGAATGTGACAATGATACTAAAAGAACTAAAATACGATTTTCTTATTATAAGATTAATTATAAAACTGACCTTAAAATTGAAAATTCCCATTTCAAATCAACAGTTATGAAGATGGTAGGGGGGGGGGATGAGTATACAATACATATTTTTTTAAAATTTATTATGTTCACTTATAATAACTCATCAGAATGTATCATGTCTTTCAGAAACTTTTCAATATTACAATAAGGATTAGCATTAATAACTAAATCCAGCAATTGCTTGTTGGAAAGAGATGGAGATGTTTTAGTCTCCCCATTTGGAAACCATTGTGAAATCTCTATATTTCAATAAGGATTGCAAATGTTATGACAATTTAGCTATCCATTAGAATTATTTCTTCTGTATTTCCAGACTAATTTCATTTCAATCTTGTTTTTCTCTTAATGACATCAGAGAGACTTGTTTGATGTGTCAACCATCTGATTCAAATTCATTTTATTTTTATTAATCTTAATATATCTCTCTCTGTACTTCACTACATAATTTGCAGTCTGAAAACTATACAGTGAAATTGCTCTTCGATTAAGATCAGTCTCCAATCCTAGAAAGAACCACTAAATCTCATTTACTAAATCTTTCATTTAACAAAAAGATTATGTACACATACACATTTAATACTGAATTATTTCTACCAAAAAGATTATCAAATTTTTACTCTATGAACATTCATTATCTTTCTATGAATATTAATAACTTGACCAAAATATTTATAATTATTGACTTCTAATTCATTACTATTAATCTTTCTTTTTTTTAAAAAAAAAAAAATTCTTTTTAATACTCATTTTAGAGTTACTTTTTTAAAAAAAAATGTGACACATTTTTTTAACAATTCTGAAAATTTGAAAATTTATTTGCAAAACAATCAGGATGATTTAAAAATGTCACTTCATTTTAATTCACTTGGCTTCCCATTTTAAACGATAAAAAATTCATGTAAAACTACATGCGGTTATATATTAATGAAAATTTATCAGAATTTACATCTTTGCTACAATATTACAATCACATCATAGGTGGTTATGGGATCAAATGACTTTTTATAATTATAAAATTAATAGAAAATGGCAACTCATATTCACTAACAATTTTCTATAACTTCTTTTAATACTTGGGATATGGTGTATTCTGCTATAAACATTTTAAAATTCAACTTGTTTTCTTGAGTTCAATGTTCTTTTATGCACGAGTTGCTACTATTTTGATAATTTCTTATATATATATATATTTTCTTTCTTAAACAATAATTATACTAATACAGTGTTTCTGTCATTTAAAAATTCAACGTATAATATTACAATTTTTCAGTGTCTTAAAATATATATATATAATGATCTCGTAATTTATTTGAGCTTTTCCATTCTTCATAGATTTAATTGTATATCTCAATGCAGAATTTAGTATATGTAATTTTTCAAATGCTGTTATATAAGCTCCTTTATTTTTCTGTTCTTGATTATTTGACAATTCTAGATGTCATATTGACTTTAATAACATGGCCATTTTTATTTTTTACTGTAACATCTTTGCTATCATTATCAAAATATTTTAGATTTTCAGGGTTTTTTTTCATCATTCTTTTCTGTATCACATTATAGAATACTAAATATTTAGTTCTTGTAAATGATCCAGTTTAAACTATTTTCATATTACCATAATATATTGCTATATTTTAATAGAAAATTTATAATTGAATTGTTTTTTGTACAATATTTATTATTTTATGGACCTAATTCATGTTTGAGCTACTTTCAAAGTGTTTTAATAATCAAAAATTACATGCAAGTTCAAGTATTTTTAAAGGTTAAAGATATTAATTGTTACTATACATTATTTTTCTAACATTATAATAACTTGCATTTCATATCCTACTACTTGATAATTACATGTTCAGTACTTTCTATGCTTACACAAGTTGTTAAAACATAGGGAAAACTCTCCATACAGTAGTGCCACCCAGTGTAAGCCAGAGTAACCCATGGATGATAACAGGTTTGTGCATAAAATCCCCATTTAATGCCTACTTATCCAATATCTCCAGACTAGTTTCTAGCTTGTAATTTTCATCAGATCCAAGGCTCCTCACTAACGAACGCCACAAACTAGAAACTAATCTGAGGATATTGGATGAGTAGGTACTAAATAGGGAGTTTATGCTCAAACCGTCTAGCATCCATTGATATCTTGCACTGGGTGGTACTACTGTATGGAGAGTTTTGAACTTTATAATCGTTTTGTTTTAATTGAAAACATTAAGCACATTATTATATTACTGATCTAATTCATGTCTGAGCTACATTCAAAGTATTTTAACAAACAAAAATTTAATGCAAGTTCAAATATAATTTTATTATAATATCTTTAAATCTAAGATATCAGTTGTTATTATATATTGTTTTTCTAGCATTGTAATAACTTGCTACTTGATAATCATTTTGTTTTAATTTAATACATTAGAGAGAAAAAAATCCATTACAGTCCTGAATTAAATATTTTCTATTAATCAAAATATAATTCAATTCTGTTATCTTAATTTGATATTTTCATATATAATCCTTGTTTAGATTTTTTTTTTTAGACAAATATACACAAACACACAAATCATATATTGTCAGTGCACTCTTTCTGCATTAAATTCCAAAAGCCTATATATATATATATACTCTATATCTCTTATGACAATTAAAGATTGTTACCTGATACATTTAAAAGCATTAAGTACATCTATAAATGTTTACATTTTTTATTTATGTATATATCAGCATTCATTAAGTTTAATAACTAATCCTGTTATTGTGTTTGATATAATACCTTCACAATATTAATCTTCCATTTTTCATCTATAATGAATTCTAAGTTAACTAAATTCCCAATATTTATGTTTTTATAATAAAATACATCTATTTTTCAAATCAACTGTTTCTTCTTTTTATCTTTATAAAATTCATCAATTTTCATTTGCATTTAAGAGTGCTTCTAAATTCATACAAATTTAGAATGTCATTGTTGAATGGCAACATACTCATAAACATCTGATGAAAAAAGCTTTCCTAATTAATATTGATATTTATGTATACTCCGAGATAGAAAACACAAATTTTTTATTTGCATAACCTTTGTTAATTTTAAGTTGTTATTGCAGACAGATTTTGAGTTTGCTCTTTCACAGTAATTTGAATCTGTAATTCTGATGCTAGCTAGTAATTTGAACAATATTTTTAAAAAAATATTGAATTAAAAAAGAAGGATATTGCTTCAAATAACTTTTCTTTTATAAGTTTCAAGAATGGGCAATCATTCATTTTGATAAGTAATTCATGAATACTGAAGACTCTTGAATGCAAAATAAGTTTAAAAGAAAATAGCTGCAGTAAAATAAAATTATAATATCAGTACATCTAAGTCATAACATCATCTTATAAATAAAATACAACAAAGATTATATTTACAAAATAATCAATTTTATCTTATTTTTTTAAATTAATAAGCTATATTGTATGAATAATTATAAAGCCAAAGACATTTTCATATTTTAAATTTTAAAGATTTATAATATATTAATAAAAAAAGTATAAGTCAAAATGGTCTAAAGCTGAATAATAATTATTACCGACTTAAAACTACACTGAGATTGGTTTGTCTACTAAATATTATCAAGTTTATAAAAGTCAGTATTAGCATTTGTTTGCCTAATATATCAAGTCAGGTCAAGACAAGATAAAATAATGATTATGAATTTCTAATAGCATATATAAATTAGATACAAATTAGTGAAAATTTGTAGATGATTAATTCTGAAGTTTTCTCTTGTTCAGACTGACTGGATAGGATGATAACTGGAATTAAACATAATTTTATTCAAAATATGTACTTAAACCATAACTAGATTGTAATATTCCTTCCATTTAAATAAAACCACATTTTGTAGTGAATTATCTATCATCTGATTTTTGGATTCTTCTAGACTTAATTTCATTATTGAGGACTTTATAGGTCGATATTTGAATATATTTCTTTGCTGGTATCTGGAATTTTTTGTTGCTGATAGGTTTGTTTTCAATAATTATATTTTATCCATAGTATAATTACAAGTCATGTACTAATCTAAAAGTATTTTAGCTTATCAAGTATTTCAGCTACCTGAAGAAATTTTGCTATCTTTTTAAAATAAAAGTATTATCTTTTCAGTATTCTTATTATTTTCAGGTAAAAGGGTGGTGTAAAAATCTGAATTGTTATTAGGAAAAATGTTTCAAAATAAGTTGAACTTAATATTATTTCATCAGATGCACGATTATTTTAGAGATGCCATAAATAACAAAACTTTTCTCACCGCTTCAATGAATGTTATCACAAAGAAAGATGGGAAGTCAATCTTCTAAGTCATTTAGAGAAAGCTGATTGACATATTAAAAAAGAAAGTATGGTATGTAAAAATTACCACTGTCAATGTAAACTAGATTTTAGATATTTAATGTTATCTTTAACTATTATACATTGTTCAGATGAATATTAAGGGCATAATCTATTTTATATTCACTAATATAATCAATACCTAACACTAATGTAAGAGTGAATTACATCTATTATTTGACAATACTTAGATAACCATAAGTGCAATAGGTTCAGCATTATTCTATACCATCCTATTGGAATATTTAATATCTCATAAAATTCCTTCAAAAATTTAATCTATAAACAATAATGGACTAATAAATGATAAATTATCAGTCAAATTCAAGAATTAGATTTATTTATCTGAATTACGGAAAAGCAATTGGTTTAGGACATCAACAATAATAGATATAATGTTCTTTCCATTACCACATTGGAATCTAAACTATATGTTTCCAGATAGTTAAACTGTGACGTTAAAGTTAATTTTTCTGATAATTTAAACAGTGCATATAAGAATGGTCATCATCTTTCCAGAATAATATGCCAGTACATTAAAATGTTAGCTTATTCTAATTCCCAAACCCACACTGATTATTTTTGTTAAGTAGCAATTAAATGATTTCACTGATATTATTTTATGATGTAGAAAGCACCCAGAATAGTCAATGAATACAATCCTATAATTCTTTAATTTTGGGATAAAAAGGAAAATTAACTAGATGTTTTGTTAATTAGAATAAAGTCTTCAAAATATGGTAGTGCACTTGATACATCAGATTCTAGATTATTTACTACATATTATAAAAACACTCATACCAAAGATATATGCTATATTTAAGTAACATTTAATATGATAGGGCTTACACCTTTGAAAATTGCTTGTCAATGGATGGTGATCAATTTTTAAATTACTTGTCTATTAAACAATGTTTTATAAAAATAGATAAAGTAATATATATCAAGACTATAACCTTAAGACCATGCGCCTGAAAAAACGACAGTAGGGACCTCTGCAAATCTTAACACAAGATTTATTTAAAAGACAAGAGCTGCTTATCTTCAACCTACTTTCTAAATAAATAGGAGAATCTAAAGCATTCTGATTTGAGAGCATAAGGCTATTAAATACCTTACTGATTAAGTCCACAATTTCTATAACACATTAATATACGCGAAATCTTTCAATTTACAACAATTCAGTGTTGAGATCTTATACTTAGAAATCTTTTAAGATAATATAAAGTTGTAATAATTAAATTTGTAAAGCATATACTCATTATGTAAAGTAATATATATTAAGGCTATAACCTTAAGACCATGCACCTAAAAAAATGACAGTAAGGACCTCTGCAAATCTTAACATAAGATTTATTTAAAAGACAAGAGCAGCCACTCTTATCTTCAACCTACTTTCTAAATAAAATAGGAGAATCTATGAATTTATACATTGCACATTTAATTTCTTTCATACTGAAGAACAAATGGCCATGATTTAGATCAAGGCTATCAAATCCTAAGTAATTCAAGGGCCACATTAAAAAAAAATTTCATTCAAAGGCTGCATCCAAAATAATAATGCAGTACATGAATGTTCAATGCATGTTAGAATAAATCAGTGCACGGTCATTTCCCTGCTGCACCTCATATTTGAAAAAATATGTGGGCTATAGAAATGCAAAAACACCAGATAATATCAGCATCTAAATTATTGATTAATGATAGAGTTAAAATTTCTAATAACCATTTGATTGTAATTATTAATTTATTTTTTCACTGGAAAAAATCAAAATCTCTAGGCAAGACTGTGACTTGGACAGCTCTAATATAGATTGACAACTTATTGATTTAATATATTTATCCTTAATCTATTACAACATGTCTTAACATAGTCATCAAAGTATTCATGGTAAGAAATTTGCTAATTAAGGCACTATAAAAATATACATAATGAGATCACAATAAAATTTGTAGATTAATTTTGGAAGTTCCCTGTGAGACTTGATTGATTAAGAAATTAACTGGCAATGCTGGTTACAAATATAGATTAACATGAATCATTTCAATTCCATATGCAATTTTGCAAATTAGTTCTAACAAACTATTTATTGTAATTATTTGAACTCAAACTTTCAAGCTCTTATAGGTATCCACTCCATCCTATACAACTGATATACATGACCACATAGATGTGAAAAACATAAATGATCTCCAATATGTGTATTTTGTGCTGAACTAGTACTCAGCTGGTTTAGACCATCTTCCACATATATATATAATCAGTGCTCAGTTTATATTAAGATAGCAAATCTTCAAACTTTAATGGATAGGCTTCAATTCTCTCCATTCTCCAACTCTTCAGCCATTCATATCATTGACAATCTGATGATAGGTATGATAGTAATATTGGCATCAACAAGGGTTTGAACATTCCATCATCAGATTTTCAATGATATGGCTGACTGAAGAGTTGGGGGGTGGAGAGGATTGAAGCCTGTCCATTAAAGTTTGAAGATTTGCTATCTTAATATAAACTGAGCACTGATTACATATATGTGTGGGAGATGATCTGGAACAACTGATGAGTGCTGGTTTAGCACGAAATATATATATGGAGATCATTTATCTTTTTCACATGTATGGGGTCATGTGTATCAGTTGTATAGGATGGAGTGGATAGCTATAGGAAGCTTGAAAGTTTAAGTTCAAATTCCTTCTAATTACATTAAGTTTAGTATAGACAATATATTTGTATTTAAATATTAAAGTATTTATTGATAAAACAGAGGTATGTGGATAATGAGTGAACATTTATGGTGTCTTCTTAAATAATCTTTAATTAACAAAATATTTTTTCTATTTTCTTTGAAATTATAAAAAAATCATAATAAATCCCTATAATGCAGAAATTTGCCAAGTGTTAAGTAAATTTTTGTATGTTAAATGTTTAGTCTCAAGACATGTTGGGTAATTAAAAAAAGACAGTATTGTATTATTATCAAATAGTAACATCTGATCACTATTAGTGGTAGTTTGCCATTATTTAGCAACCCTTTAATGTAATTTATTGTAGCATCACAAAAACATAAAATAATAAATCTATTACACTGCTCAGAAAAATTACTGTATTATATAATCAAATAATCATGACTGAATTCATGAGGCTACATTTACCACTGACATAATTCAAGAGATAATTAATTTGAAGTAATAATTCTGCTCAAAAAAAATTCTTGAATAAATTTAATAATCAAATAATAATAATAATTCTTTACAGCAGCTGTATAATCAAATAATAATTTTATACATTAAAAAGCTTTTTTTCAGCACCTGCTTTGGTGCCCTTTTCAAATGTGACTAATCTATTTAACATTAACGAAACACATGACATAAAACCATCCAGTGTCCAAAAATGGAATTAAAACAAACAATAATAACATAAATAATAAAAACAAATCAAAACCCTCATATATATATTCAATAATTACAATAGAATTGATTATATCATAACATTATGTTAAACAATATTACATACATTTTTTATAAAATATTTATATAATTTTCCATTCATTTTTTATCAACCAATTATTAACCAAATTTGTAGAAGTCTTATAAATATTCATACAATTAGTCAAATTATTTGTAATATAATAGGTTTAATATATTTGCCTTCTTTTTGGATCTTGAATGTAATTTAAATATTTAATACTTTTTGTAGCATCTATTCTATGGCCATATTTAAGTAGTGAATATACAATACAGATCAATCATCTCTTCTTTTAATAGCATTGTTATGTTCTTTGGCTCTTAACTCTAGTTGTTTTCCTGTATGCCCAAAGTAAATCATTTTACAATATCGCATGTAATTTTATATACAATTCCTTTTTTAAACTGTAAATCACCCTTAACCTATAATTACCTATTAATTGATTAAGATTTTTATTACTTGACCCCAGCCAATATTTATATTCTCATCAATATAATTCTTATTATACCTTAAAGTATTATAAATCCTAGGATAATATAAAAGTTTAAACCATTTCTTACTTGATTCATTTTTACCATTATCAATATCATCATGATAAAATTTTTGAGAATAATGATGGTATTGATAATGGTAATAATGAATCAAGTAAGAAATGGATTAAACTTTCATATTATCCTGGGATTTATAATACTTTAAGGTATAATAAAAATTATATTGATATGAGAATATAAATATTGGCTGGTCAAATAGTAAAAATCTTGATCAATTAATAGATAATTATAGGTTAAGGGATGATTTACAGTTCAAAAAAGGAATTGTATATAAAATTACATGCGATATTTGTAAAATGATTTACTTTGGGCATACTGGAAAACAATTAGATGTAAGAGCCAAAGAGCATAACAAAGCTATTAAAAGAAGAGATGATAGGTCTGCATTGTATATTCACTACTTGAAATATGGCATAGAATAGATGTTACAAAAAGTATTAAATATTTAAATTTCATTAAAGATCCAAAAAGAAGGCAAATATATAAAATCTATTATATTAAAAATAATTTGACTAATTGTATGAATATTTATAAGACTTCTACAAATTTGGTTAATAATTGGTTGATTAAAAATGAATGGAAAATTATATAAATATTTGTATAAAAAATGTATGTAATATTGTTTAACATAGTGTTATGATATAATCAATTCTATTGTAATTATTGAATTTATATATGAGGGTTTTGATTTGTTTTAATTATTTATGTTATTATTGTTTGTTTTAATTCCATTATTGGACACTGGTGTGATTCGTTAACATTAAATAGATTAGTCACATTTGAAAAGGGTACCAAAGCAGGTGCTGAAAAAAAGCTTTTTAATGTATAAAATTATTATTTGATTATATAAGCTGCTGTAAAGAATTATTATTATTTTTTGATTATTATTTTGTGGAAAAGCAGCATAAGGATTTTTATTCCTTTCCGATTTTGAATAAATTTAATACTATAATCTCTGATAATAATAATATTTGAGAAACTTTGTGAAATGTAGACATATTTTATTTATTTGATTGGGTAATATAGAAAATGGTTGTTACTTTTATCACATTGATTTATTTTTACCTATAGGAATAATACTATCACCTAATATTCTCATATGAACATTATTTTTAGTTATATTATCAATATATTTTTTCCTCCACATACTCATATTAGCTATGTAAACTCTTATTGGGAGATATTTGCATGGAAAAATATAAGCAAAAAATAAAAATAAGCAGACCTAAAATAACAGATTTCAAAAATATTTTGCACGGTCATATTAAAATTGTACAGTTAAATAAGAATTTTCTTTTTTAAAATTTATTTTAATATTTATAAAAATATTTTGCATTAAGCACATCATTATATTAAGCACTTGAAACCTAATTATTGGGGGGGGGGGGAGAGGAATGCAAAGGAGTCAGGTATTCTAGAGACAAAAAGCTATCAATTGCAAATAATATATTAGATATTTAGTTACAAAACAATATTATATATATTATCGTACTGTAAAAATTGGTGTCTTTTAATATTCATGAAAAATTCCTAAAAAAAAAAAAAAGTTTTCTTTTAATGCAAAATCTTTAACATTATTGTATGTATAGAAATAGACATGAACATTTATATCTATACCTATATAAAACAAGTTTGACAAGATATTTAATAAAAATATTTAAAATGTACTAGAAATTTTCATTACCTGACCATAACGGCATAATTACTATATACTTTCAATTAATAAACAGAGGCAAAAAAATGTGCAATAAAGCATAACAATTTTGGTTAGCAATTAAGAAAGAAAATAATTAAAGTGATTTGGATATTCACGAATCAGAGTTTTATATGAAATACATTTTTTTAAAAAAGGATCGTATAAACAAGTATATATAGTGGCGATGCAAAAGAATATATGTTAAGGAATTTGAAGCCTACTTCTGAATATCATGTATGTTTAAAAGTATTAATAGATAAAATCAAAGGAAGTATTTATAATAGCGTGACACACAGAGATTCACAGTATCTCTAATGTCTGAAAGAACATACAATGGAGAAAATAAGTATATTTTTGACATTAGAGCTATGGATTTTCAAACATTATAATGGGAATCGGATAGACTTCTGCCACCCAAACTATTATCTTGAAATAAACCAAAAACGAGTTACTTCAAAATGAAATGCAACTAGAAATAATGAAAGTTTCGAATATATTTCAATTAAATATTACTTAAAAAACTTCCATTAATTGTCCATAACAGCAAAATTATTATATATATCTGCAATTATATTTCAATTAAATATTATTTAAAAAACTTCCATTAATTGTCCATAACAGCAAAATTATTATATATATATCTGCAATTAATAAACAATTTTGGTTAGCAGTAAAAATTTATTACATTTATTTTAATTATTTTATTAACGCAATATTTTAACATTATATTGGTAAAAGCTTTAAACATTTACAGTAAGGCTTTTTCCAGCATCTCTTTACAGAAGCGCAGTAAAGGAAAAGGCATTACCTATTATAATTGCCTGGAATGATTTTTTATTGTTTTAGTCTCAATTAAGACCAGCTAAATATCCATTTACTGAATAATAATTGAATGGTTGGCTGAGTTGGCTATGGGGTATCTAAAAAAAAAAAATTCCAATTCCAGTCAGACTTGAACCCCAAAGGAAAACAAGAAGATGCGCTTAACGGAAAAAGCTACGAATCATGGTATATTTTATACAATTTTCAATAAAAATTTACTACAAATATTTTTGTCGGAGATCTCTTTATATATCGATTAGAAATTTACATTTAAAATAATTTTAAAAATTCTACGATTTTTTTTAACACCACATGCGCGGTAGTATACAGTTCCAAGTTCTAACATTATTCATTTAAACAAAAAAAAAAAGCATACTCTTATAACCAATAAATAAAGCATTATTCGAGAGAGAAAAAACATCGACGCTAAAGCGTTATTAATGAACAATCAAGTATTAAAAATCAAATGCATTTTTAAATATTATAAGAAATATGGGGACAGTAATTTATTATAAAATGTTTCAAGACATCCTCATATTATCAACATCAATATATACATTTTACTAAAAAATGTAACAATCTAAATAAAAAATAAAGTACCTTAGATATGTTTGTAAACAAGTATCACAAAAACGATGTCCGCACATTGTTATTTGAACAGGATCTTTCATCGGCAAGCTACATATTGGGCAAACAAATCGCCTTTTGATTAAATCCGTAAACTTATGATCAAAACCTGGCATTTCAAAAACTATGCAGAATTAATATCTTTTCATTAAAAATGCGTGTATAAAAAAATTGTCTACACCAGATTCCATGACATACCAGCACATAAGCCTCTAGCTGAAATGTTGCAAAATATTCGTCTGCCAGTTTTGTATAGATTGAAAGGATCCCTGCAAGGGTGATTTTGGAATTGGTTAAAAAACTTATAGATATTAAATAAATGAAAAAAGAACTAATATAAGTTTCCACATAATATTATTTAATTTATGAATATGCATTTTTATGTCAAACTTCTTTAATATTTATAAAAAATTCACCCAAACAAACAAAATATATAAAATGTAATTGAACTTCAGATCTCTATCAGGTCTCAAAGAATGTAGAGCAGTCAGCTTTCTGCAGCTTCTACATTAAAAATTCGCTTATCGTAATTACTTTTATCATAGCTATAAAGACATTGATATGTTATTAAATCTTAAATATTTTTTTATATAAATGTTTGTATATTTTTTAATCTTATCTTTATATTCTATTTTTTTTTTCTCTTAGAATTTTTTTAAAAATTTTATCCAATAATGATGAAATTTATATTAACTGTATCTTAAGAAGCTTGTCATCTACGGTAAGCATTTCGTTCAGAAATAGATGGTGAATTTTTAAAAAAAATTGTATCTTATTCAATTTTTCAAAATATTATTTACAATATAAGAACGATGGCCTTAAACAACGCATCCGTAATCAACATGCTATATTTTAATTAAGGAAATGAATTTGGCAGATTGTTTCTAGTGGTAAATGTAACGTCATTAAATTTATTTATTGGTTTCTTTCACTAAATTGTTAAGTTTAACTACTATTACTTTATATAATTCTTTTTTTTTTTAGGTAATTATATTTCAGTATTTAGTACTTTTTTCCAGTCAATATCTTATTTTTTATTGCAAAATGTTTATATTAATTAAAACTGTCTGTCTATTTCTTAATAGATAGTATACACTGAAAAGTAAATAAATAATTATTCATTTCATTATTATTAATTAAATGTTTATTTAAATCATTCACACTTTCACCATCAACTTTGCATTTCTTCAAACATAAAATATGTAAATGAAAAGTGTGTAGTATGTAATTGACAGGGCGTTGTAGAACATGTCTACACGAGGTTTTTTTATACCTAAATTGTGTTATTTGATGCAAAATTAAATGGTAAAATGAACCATAGGTTTTTTAATAATATATAATGAATAAATTAGTTGGTTGTTTTGCTAAGAAATATCATGTTATTGTCATTTAAACGCCAATCGTATTTTGGGAGAGTATTTACCATCATAAAATATATTTATTTATATGAGTGTACATATACATCGTAAACACAACGAAAGTTTGGTAAATCTTACAAAAACTAAGCTCCACACATTTTTTTAGTTTTTACACTTAACAGCAGCTAAGATGCTTCTATTTTATATTATTGATAATATACTTCCTTTCAAATCAATGGGAAAAATGAATTGTTACTGATAGTTGTGTAGTAATATTCATTAGGCTAGAGCAAGAATCGAACAATAATAGGTAAGTAATGATATCATTAATTAGTAAGTCTGAAATATAGAGGAAATTGATTTTGTTATATGGAAAATCAAATGACTACAATGTTTGCAATTTTGAATGTTTTGTTTTGTGACAGTTTTTCCTTTTTTTTTTTTTTTGATGATTTATCTATTGAAAACCATAGATAATGACTTTATTCCATTTAGTGAAAATGACAGTTAAGTTTTATTTCAGACACTTACTTACCATTGTGGTTAATGCTGGATAGATATATTGTTCTTTGTAAGTTCAAGATACTCATTTTGTAATTCCTTTGTTACTATGTGTGCATGTGGGGTTTTTTTTAATGTTAATTATCTATCTTTGTTTTTATTTTTTTGTAATACTGACAATAATTATAGGTTTGTTTAAATAACAAATTGTAGATTTATTTCTCTTGCAAGAAACTTATACTTCTTACGATTATTTTCTTTTCTCAGCTCATCAACGTAGTTTTAAATTTTGTGACCATGAAAAGAGAAGTTTTTAAGCTATGATAGCCACATAAACTGAACTTTTTTTACATTGCAGGACTTTTCCATTAATAAAGATGAAAAAAAAAGTAACAAATCACATATTGTTTTGGCAAGTCTAGTTTTTATAAGTAGAAAGAAAAGTTGAAATAATCCTTTCAGTAACATTCCTTTTAATAATTAGTTTTTTGCTTGTTTGTTTGTATTAGAATTACTTTTGTAATGTTTTTTTTTTTCCTAAAAGACAACGCACAACTATTTATTACCCATTTTTCTTACATCTCCATTGAGAATCTAAGTTTGAACAAAGCTTTATATTTAATTTTTTGTTTTTTTTAATAGCTATGATAGGAATAGAAATACAAATCTTGGTCCTGTAGATCTTTACCAGCTCATTTCCAAAATTTATTATTTTTTGAAAGTTCACTGGATTGTATGCATAGTATAAACATAAATATTTTATGACAATTGTGGAACTATGTTGTCTGATTTACATTGTTTTATGCCTTTACTTTAGTAGTATATAGGATGATTGAATTAATTAAAAATATTATACTTAACTTTTATTATTCTTTTTGTTGGTAATTTTCATCAAAAATCGATAATATTGAATGAGAATAACTTCTTGAAGTTTTAATGATATGTTGGTCAGATTGTGTTTATTTATTTAATCTATTGATTTTTTTTTTTTCATGAATAATCAACTATTTACAAGCATCATAAAGGAGTCTATGAGTCCAACAGAAAATAAATTTTTTTAATAGTTTAATTAAGTTCTTCAATTCTGCTATTGTATGCATAGATTAAATAATCATTTATCATGTGGTTTATGGTTCATATATGATTGTAGTGATATAAGTTAGAAATGGTTAAATTCTACTACTAGAACATTAAGTACAGAGACTATGTATGGTTTTAAACTTATTAATGAGATTCCACTAATATTTAAAAAAGATTAAATCTAATTGGCTTTATTGTTGCATCTGAAAAAAAGTTTTTTGGGACTTACAGTAATTCAATTTCTTAGGCAATAATTTTTTAGTTGTGTGAAGGGTTTCTTACTTGAAAATCCAGAAAGGAGATCTTGATATGTGATTGTCTAAGGTGATAAAACTTTCTTGAGATAGTTGTAAATCTGAGCTTTGTAATAGCTTTTTAAATATTTTCTATGAGGCAGTTTGTCTTCTGGTATCTGCTAGAGGAATATGTGAAGAAATGGAAAGGCATTGCAGAGTAAATTTTAATTGTGTATTCAGAATAATTTTCTTTTTGTTTGGACAGAAAATTAAACACACTAATTTTTTTTATGGGATTAGGAATAAGGCTCAATCTGGGAAAAAGATTTCCAGATTTTTCACATTTTGATTAAGAAGGAATTCATGAGGTCAAGGCAATGCATCAATATAGATGTACTTTATGTATTCTATTTCTGGAAGATTAAGACAGCATTTTGTCAAGTAAATTATTAGTATTCTTGCATATAAGAAAATTAGAGACTTTTAAATGTAGTCTAATTTTCCAAAATGAAATCATAAGTTGAGATTAGATCAATAAAAGCAATATCAATTTTTAATTTACTTTGAATTTTCTTTTCAATATAAGTAATTAAAAATAGAATTAAAATTATTCTTTCAAATATCTTATAAAGAATGCATAATAATAAGATTGAGTGTCAATTCTTTTTTTTATTGTTGCTCATTTATTGGGTTTTAAATTGCTATTGTTTTGTGGAAATTTTTTAGAATTGTTTATGTGTGAATAATATTGTGAATAAATTTTGCCACTCATGCTTTGATTTTAGGTTCTAAATATTTTAGAAACTCTAGAAGTATTTTATCTACTCTTTGGGTCTTTGATTTACAGCGGTTAAAAGAAAGTTTGAATCCATTAACATCTATTCATTTTATTAGGTTTAAATTGGAAAGAAAAGCTTGTAGTTTTTCTTTAGTGATGCTTTTTCTGATTCTGTCAATTTTGTATTTAGAAATCTTATAAATAATTTCAAATCTATGTAAGTATATCAAGCTTTTTAACTGGATCTCATAAAATTAGTTTTTCTATGAACTTTTTATTTTTATTTTTTAGCATTATTAAACTAAAAGAGTTTAAAGCTAATTAGCAATTGATGGATCTTTGATAGAGAATATTCATAGTTTTGTTTCAATCTAGAATGGTTTTCATCTTTTGAGAAATGGATTTTTGGACAATTGTAATTGTCATACCAAGAGAGGAGTAAGATTATATTAATATTCCATTCAAAATATTCAGTATGTTGATTCCAATCAGCTTAATTAAATTTTTGCTTTAAATTGGATGGTTTTCAACTATGAAAATGTGAATTCTAAGTGTGATAAAAAATTGATTTATTTTGGCTGTAAGGAGAATGAATTAATATTAGTAGATCATTAGGCGATAGTGAATTATTTTTTGTTGAAACTAATTATAAATCAGGTTTTGTCTTTGTTTACCATTTGAATAATGTTCATGTTGTTTAAACTATTCACATTAAAAGTTTAGAATTTTCTTTATTTTTACTTTTATATTGCATCTCATAATTATAGAAAGCTTAAGAAGATTTAAAAAAGCATAGCAGGGCCAGTTTGTATTATGAAATTTGGAAATATTTTATGCATAAAGATTATCTAAATCTTGAACTATCTTCAGTAGTTGTTTGGTTTGCTAGATGGTTGAAACAAGGACAGGCATATAGTGTGAAGCTAAGAATTATAATTACTTCAACTTTTTGTTGTATAATTATTTTATATAGGTATCTATTTTTGATTTTGATATATTCTCAATGTTTACTTGATGTAAATTTGTTATACAGTAGTTATTAATTGAAGAGAAGATACACTCTGCAGAGGTAAATTTGTTACTTGAGGTGTTTCTTGGATAATAACATTAAATAATTATATATATTTTTAAAAGTTTAGAATCCTGAATTCAATGAACTTTTTGCAAAATTATTATCCATAATAGTCAACATTTATAGCTTTGTGCTATATTTCATAATTTGCTATCTATTTAATTAGGAATTCGTTATAAGATTAAGGCTAGTTTCCAACTGGAGACATCACTCTGACATGCATAATCTTGATACTTACAGGGTAGACTAAAGGAAAACTGACTTTATCTATCTTACTGATTAATACATTGTGATCCTGAAGATATGCGGTGCTTTATCCGGAATTTTAACATAGACATTCATAATGTAAGCAATAATCTTGTAAATCTGAGACATAAATATTGATCCATTTTCTGATATAAATATTTTCAGAGAGTCTGGAGGAGCAGATATCTGTTAATTTATATAAGATATCTAGTGTTGACTTCTGCTTACATCACTGCTGCTACAGTAGGATATGCATGACAATAAGATGATAATTTTTAAAAACAGCCTTCATCATAATAAGTGGATGAGTGTGATTGTATCAAATAGAAAGCAAAAATAGTCTGTTATCAATACATTTTGTAGTGAGAGACCAGGGATATATGTCTTAGGAGGAAAAACTTAGAATTATTTGACTACTTGAAGATATTTTTTTGAAATAATTGTAATGGGAAAGAAAATAAACACAGGATCATGATTAAAGCTAATTTCTGCATAAATAATTTGCAGATTTCTTCTAGTATTTTATATTTTTTAATAAATATTTTGCTACAAAGTCAAAACTTTGTAAAATTTAGTGTAAACTATTAATTATATGTTAATAAGGTATTTAACATATTCAATAGAAAGTGTTAACTGATTAATGAGATGTAAGATATGCAAAGCTGGAGAGCTTGGGAGTTCATAAGAAATTTGAACACTGAAATAATAGAACTGGATCACATTTTATGAATTTTGAGCACTAAAATCTACTTTATCTTTGCACAAAATACTTAGGGCATAGTTGATATATTTAACTTTCAGAAATTTTTCAGTGAATTTAAATTAGAATTTGCAAATGATTTAAAATATGAACAGAATTCTCTGATGGTTCAGAGTTAGACTTTGAGCAGTTCAGTAAGAAGATTTCAAAAATTTTTTAATTTTTTTTTCAAACTTAGTTCTGCTTGAAAAATATATAAATTTCATCACTCCTTTTTTTTTTTTTTAAAAAAAAAAGTGATTTAACACTGGACTAATTTTTTTTTTTTGTATACTTAAGAATCACTAATATTTCAATTATTTATTTTAATCTTTAATAAGATATAAAAATGTTTCAACAAATATGTACTATAATATTTTTCTAAAATTACATTTTATCTTTCCATCATTTCTTTGCAAGTTTATTTAAGCCATATTTTGAAATTATTGTGGTAGCATTTTCGGGCTTAGTTGCAGGTTTCTAGAAATTAAACATTTTTTTCATATATATAGTAGCAAAACAATAAAAAATATTAAGTTAAAAATGTTAAATTGTAATTTTTGCTTGATTAAAAGCCATAAAAGTTGATAAAAATTAGAATTAAGACTATTTTTAAGCGTAAGCATTTTAAATTTCAAGTAGTGCTAAAGAGGCATTGCTAACTTCAGTGTTACATAAAAAATTTAAAAAATTAAATTTTTTACTAAAATTGTTTGCAAACTCCACAAAAAAAAAAAAAAGAAAAATATTGTCATCAAGAATAGAAATTTATGCAAAACTTTCATTTAGATTGGGAAATGGGTGAAAATTGAATTATAAGATTTAATTTAGACAGATAAACAAAAAAAACAGGATAAATTAAATAAAATCATATAAAAAAAATATCACTATTATTAAAAAAATTACAATTATGACATCTTTGAAATATCATATATTTTTAAATAAAAATATGGTATTAAATTTTTGAAAAATCGAAAAAGCTCTAGAAATGATAGAATTAATATAGATATTTTAAAGAAGCTATTAAAAGAAATATAGAAATTATTGTGATAAGGATATACCAGATGATTGAAAGAATACAGTAGTGATATTAATACCAAGAAAAATGAAGGAAATGTTAGACTATTAGTTCTTAGCAAAATCTGCAGAATTTGAACCAGTCAAAGGAGCAAGTTGGATTTAAAAATGATATATTAGATTACATCCAAGTGTTAAGAGAAGTCATAAAACCCACCAATGAATATGAGCTAATTCTTTGCATTGAATTTGTAGATTATGAAGAGCTATTTGACATTAAATCCTTTTTGATTCTGGAGTGATGTTTGGCAAAATGATTGCTAAACTTTTTTAAAGTACGAACTCATGTTTGGCAAGATGATTGCTAAATCTTTTTAAAGCACCTTTATGGGAATTTAGAATAAAACTGGAAATTATTTGTCATCTAGATTTTTAATTGATGTGATTGTTTTACAACTAATGCTTCAGAGTTTCAAAGATTGTTAAATGAAAAAAGAAAATTCATCTAAAAATAAATGCTGGAAAGACTAAAGTAATGTTCAATAATTTTTTCAAAAAAGAAAATAAAGGGTTGATATTAAGTTAACTGCAACAAATACTTTGGTCAGATTATTAATACAGATGGCAGCATAACAGATGAAATTTGCACACATTGTTTTTGGTAGAAATCACTTAAAAGTAAATATGCCTATGTATTTGAAAAATGTTTTTAATAATTGCATTTTATCAGTTCTTTTGTGTAAGTCTGACATTTAGACTTGACGGAATAGTATTATAGTCTTCAGATCACAAAATGAAGTTTGGAGAGAAGTTTGTTGGATTAGTAAGAAAGGGTTGAAAGAGAAATAATTGATTGAAAGAGTATCAGCATTACTGAATGAATTAAGACAGTAAAATAGAGTAAGGCTGGATATGTTATAAGGTTAGAAGTGATGACAAGCTGTTTAGTTGAAGTTTTGGAGATCTAAGTGATTGTAAAAATCCTAGAAAGAGATTATGTGAGAAGATTGGATGAAATAAAAATATTTTTAGGAATGGTGGTTGAAGAAAAGCCAGATATTAGAAAAACTATCCTGCAGTGAATTGATAGTTGATGATAGCTCATATGAAGACAAATGTTAATGTATTATGTTTGCATCTTCTTTTTGTATATTTTTATTCATTTAATATGAAGGATATTTTATCTTTTAAATGTATATTATTAATAAAATAATGTTTTAAGTAATCAAACATTTATACATTATTTTGTACTTTTTTGTTTCAGTTGCTAATTTTCATTAAATAAAAGTTGAGAATGTAAGGTAAGATAAAAAATATTTGCATAAATATTATTCACATTTTTTTTTTTTTAAGTATTAGTAGTATATTGTATCTTAGCTAAATATTAAATTATATATTATTAGTAATGTGTAATAATTGGAGTGATGAACTAAAGACAAAGTTTATCACTAATTATTTTATTTTAGGTAGCATTTAAGATGCCTAATCTCTATGCAAACAACTCTAAATATGGTTATTTAGATAAGATAAGATGCTATGCTCAATCTACTTCACAGTAATTGATAGTGAAATATTTTTTAGTTGTGAAGGCCATTATGAATTATAAATTGAACTATGACTGACCAAGAATAATTTTTCTTTCTCCTTTTTTTTTCTTCTTCCGTCACTTAAGTTATTGTAGGGCCCAGTTGTCATGAGCCTCTTATACCATCAGACATCTCCCTATACTTACTGCAACAATGAGATTGTGTTTGTGTAATCATACTTCCATCCTTTAACTACATGCATAATATTTCTGACAGCCTCTCCTCCTTTTTTTTTAAAAAAAAAATCAAGTCCTTGAGAAAGTTAAGAAAGCTGTGATGGTTTAAGTTTAATAGGCTGGTCGTCTTTAGTTGTGATTTCTGCTCAAGGAATCAGTCTGAAAATAGATATGAATGAAGTAAAAGTTTCTGCTGTCAAGAGATTTTATATGTAGATAGACCTATTTAGATTCCCCTGCCTATCACAAAAGTGGAAGAGCCTAGAAAATGTGGTCTAAAAATGGTCTAACTCTCACAGTCTAGCTAGGTTGTCATGTTTGGTAGATTGTTCATTAATATCAATAGAATTATTGTAACAGTAGTAATAATTTCAGTAATAATGGTAAATTAGGAGCAATGGTAGTACTTATTTATGTAAGTATTATAAATCTAATTTTTTTTTAAATATAGGTACAGAAAATGTATAAACTTTATTTGACACAAACTCTTCAAAACTAGCACTGAGAACTTCAGTTTTGGCTAAAGAGCTGTCAAGATTTAAGTTCAGTATAGTTGCTCTTAATTAAACTTGACTTCCAAGGAAGTTTAGTAGAACAGATGCACGGATACAAGTTTTTTTGGTAAAGGTAGATCAGTCAGTGAAAGGAGAATTTATGATGTTGGATTTAAAGTCTAATTTAATATCATCTGTCAATATAATTCCTCATTATATTATTGAAATTATTCAGAGAAATTTTATTTTTACTATTGGATAACATTATTACAACAATACCATTAAAGATCAAGTTTTTTGCTCTGAGATTTTAATACATATGTTGTTTTAAATAGTAGACTTTGGACAGAAATTATTGGAAATAATGTTACGGATGCTGTAAATTCAAAGGGTTTGTTATTGTTGAATTTTTGCACAACACACAAATACGTTGTTTTAACAGAAAAAACATTATAAAGGAACATGGATGAATCCATGCTCAAAAACAATGACATTTAATAAATTACAGTTAGGAGACAGAATACAAGAGAAATTCACATTACACAAGAACTTATAATATGCATACATTGTTGGACAGATATGCTCTAAGATTAAAATGATATATACATTAAAAAATAAATATTATTCCACTCTTATTCACAAGAAAATTGATGCTCATCTTTAGAAGCATATATTACATGTTCTAAATTTCAACAGCTATTAAACACTAAAATTGCTAATTTATCTTCAAGACCTATCATATTACTGAAACATAGAATTCTTTTAAGGACTTTGTTATGGATACAAATAAATCTATTCTTGGATTCACTAAAAGAAATAATTATGATTGTTTTTTTTTTTTTGTGATTTGATTAAAAGGAAATTTGTGCCACTTTTTGCTTGGCAGAATAATAAACATGTTAAATAGAGAGATCTGAAAGCTGTAGTGCAAAGACTGATGAGAAGAGTTAAAAAAAGATTGATGTATTAAAACTGTGAAGAAAATACAGATATTTGCTAATCATAGTCACTAGATCTTTTTTGATGCACAGAAAGCAATATATAAACCTGAGAAACCATATCACTATTCTATTAATCCAGTAATGGCACTCTCTCATATGATGACAGTGATATTTTGAACAGGTGGAATGAATATTTTAATATATGCTTCACTATCTACTTACATTCTGATTTTTTTTCCTCAGGAAATTTTTACATCCAGCATCTTCTTGATGTAGATTAGTCTTTTGCAGACTTCTTCCCTTGATTTATGGCCCAATCATAAATTGTCTTTATTATTTTCCAACTTACTGGAACAAACTCATAATAAATGTTCTTTAAGTCTGCAATTATAGCATTTATCATTTTTATATTTCCTTATCTTTTTAACATGGCTTTTTTTTTTTTTTTTACATCTGCAGTATTTTGAAATTCTGTTGTGTTTTTTAGAATGACTTCATGAGCTCTTCCCTTTTTCCATAGCTTTGGCATATATCTTTCAGCTAAGCCACATTCCTTCGTGAGCATACGCAATCTCACATCAAAATCTTTTATGTTCTCACATGTGACTGGCTTCTATTTCTGAAGCTTAAATGCACTGTAGGACCAGACATTGTTGGCTTGAATTGTGTGTTTAACATCTCTACTAACAGTTCATATGGAATATCCTCAAGAAGTTTCAGTTTGCAATCTGAAATACATCTTTACCAGCCATTCACATAAGTGTCACAACTTTTACTTTATTATCCCCTGTATTGTGAAAAAACATGCATTTATGCATGGGCAATGTATAACTGCTATCCTGGTACATTGCTAACATTAAATTTAGTTATAGAGCTATTGTGCTGTGCTATGTTGGTTTTGTCCTTAATTTCTCAATATTATACTGCCAGACTGCTATACATATACAGGTTTCACAAACTATTAAACAACTAGTCTGGACTATACAGTGGCAATATTGACATTTACCAGTTATATAGTCATCTAAAATGTTTTTAGAAATAAACACATAGCAACAAAAGAAAACTTAACAATAATTTATTAACTATATATCCTGTTCTGCTGAAAAAATGCCATATTGGATTTTTAAGGAATTGGTATATGGCAAAATTTTAAAAATTTCACTTAGAATTTAGGAAGAAATTATCTAGTTTATGTTCCCAGAAAGATAAAATATCAAGGAATGTAATAAAGCTAAAAAAATGTAGTTGTTATACATTCAAAAAAAAAAAAGTTTTATAACATTTTTAAAAATTATTTGTATATTTCTTCTGAACTTCTAAATTTTAATTTTTTTTTTAACAGATTCGTATACATTCCTTATGAAATTTCCAATAAAATGATATATAACTTGAGATACCTATGTATAATTTATTATAAAATATATTAAAATATAATCATTGATACCTTTCGTTTTTCTAAGAAACCCCATAAGAAATGTTTCCTTGTAGGGATCTGCATATATTGAATGAAGAAAAAATAATTGATGAATAAGTCTTCAAGCTGTAAATGGCTCAGATTTTATACATGATGTAGCTAAAGAGAAAAGGTTTAGATTTAGTACAGTGTAGATTAATAATAATAGTAATTATCTTTTTATTATCTGTCTTTTCACATTTTGAAAAAATTTCATTTTGTTAGATAGAATCTACCTAAAGTGTTGAATCAAGTGATTACTACAAAATGATTGCTTACAAATAATAAAATGTTACTATAGCCATGCTGGAAAAGAATAAACATATAAATAAAAATGCCATATAACTTACTCAGCAGAAGTGTTCATGACTCATTCTCTTCCAATCATAAAGTTGAAGCAAGTATACAAAAAGTTGTTGGATGGAGCTGTCACATCAAACAACATTTTTGAAGAAGCTAAGTGAGGTGGAATTTGAAGATTTACAGTGCTTGTCTCAATTTTAGTTAATAAGAATAAAACAATCTCTAAGGGTTTTTGCTATGTGATCATCGCTCCGCACAGCCAGAAACCTTAGGCAGACAACATTATTTAAAATTGTTGTAAAACTACTGAAAACATAGTTTGAGTACCCAGACACTGGCTAACATAAGAAGTTGCATTTTGATCTATGTAAAAATCCTTATGATGCACTATTGATTATTTGCATAAACCCATTATTTGAACCCTCGCTTTTTTAGTTTTGAGTAGTCATAATTGTATTATGACCACTAAATTTAGTGATTACTATGCAGCTTTGAATTTTATTACACTGGTCTATATATTGTAACCTTTTAATTGGTTATCCATGGCTTATGGTATAGAAAAATGTAAATTATAGCTCCAAAATTTTAAATTTATACTTTACAATAATAGTAATCCCCTAAACTTGGGTATAACAGTAATAAATGATTGAATATATAAAGTTTAAAGAGAGAAGTTTGCAGAGATTTAATTATCATTGCTAATTATAAATAATTTGTATTATAATCTACTATATAATTTTTAATACAATATTTGTCCATTCAAATAAACAGAAATTATTTACCAGTTCGATTTAAATTTATTTTTAATGCAATGTTCCTTTAAAAGCTAAAGATCATAAAATTGTTGTCAATGAAAGAATGAACAAGTATTGATTACAAGTTAAGAATTTATTTTAAAATTATGATGATAATAATAATATCTTTTTAAGTATAAATATTTATCATAAATTTTATATTCAAATTCAATTAATAATGTCATTTATTAAAAATATAGTTAGAATCAAAACTTTGACCTTAAACAAATGATTTAAATTAATTTTGTTTGTAAAATATTTATTGATTTTAATATTTTAAAGAGAAACAGAAAAATCTTAATTTAAAAAGTTGGTTTGGGAAATTGACCAATGAGAAGCCAAGTAAATAGGTTGCTGATGTCAATTATCCCAGGGTTTTTAAGAAAAAAAAAAAAGACAGCAGACGATCTGGGAGAAGAAATTCAAGGAACTTAAAAAAACAAATAGCTGTTTTAATATTTTTCTCAGCAAAATATTATAAAAGTTAAAATATTCCAAGTTTAACAAGTCAAAAAAAAAATCATATTTAAAAGCAGTCTAAATGTATAAATTTTTTTAAAAATAACTATTAATACCATGGAGTGAGTAAATTAATCTTCATTATAACCTAGCTGTCAATTCTGATCGTTTAAATCTAGCCAAGATAATACCCAAGAAGTTTGAAAAATCCAGTTGTTAATTTTAATTTAGCCTATGATAACCATGAAAAAGGAAAGACAACTACTGCAGGGCTTCACAGAAAAACTTAACTGCATCCACATAAGAAAGCATTCATTTATCTTTGTTAAATTAAGTGTTTTTATTAATCATAAACCAGTCCAAATTTTATAGAGAGAAAATTTTAAAAGCTTATAAAATTACTTGGTTAAATGTTAAGAAAAAAAAAATACTAATAATTAATTGATCGAGAGTGATAAGTTTAAGAGAACTAATAATTGTTTGAACAGAATAATTGACATTTAAGAAACAGTTTACAAAATTTGGAAGAAAATGTCAAGCTTATAGTTAAGAATGAAAAAAAAAAAAAAAGTTAAAATAAGATTTCTTATATTCAGTGAGGAAATGAACTTTTATTATAGTACTGTAAGAACAGTTCACTATACTTGGAAGGATAAGTTAAAAGTCTGTGTAACTTTTTAATAATAAATGACAATCATGAAGATAACACACTATAATGCATAAAATTAAATGAGTCTATTGAGATGTATTTAATATTAGAAGAATAGTAAATCACAGGAAAGGGGATGAAATATGTGAAGATCCTATTGATGAATTAGTTAAAATATATTTAAAAGTTTTGCAATGTAGGAAAAAAAAATGCGCATGTAACTTTAAACTAGAAAGGAAGGATGCCTCCAATTTAAAATTTTGTCCTATTAATGTGTGCTTGTTTATTTAATGTGTTGTATGAATATACATGTATTCTAGAAGACAGAAGATGGGAGAAGCACCCAAAGTCGTGAAAAAGGAAGAATATCTACAGGGTGACCATGATAAAAATGGGAATCTAAGTTCGAAATGGATTTTAAAATAATAATATTTTAATTTTAAATTTACCACTAATATTTTTCTTGTTTAAAATGAAATATAAACACAAGGTATTTGTCATAGTGACAATTTAAAGAATTTATGTTTACAATTTGGTATATAATGTTAAAGGTATGCTTAAATATATGAAGAGAATAATCATTAGTTAAAATGTGAATGTGTGTGTGGGGAACTATATATTCTGACCCATATATACTTTAAGAAATTAAGTGTGAATAGGATTATCTGAAAGGGAGCATAAACTTATTATAAAATGTATTTATAAGTGCAAGAAAGAATGAATCTTAATGCAAGACAATATCATGATCTCATTTGTCATAAAGAAAAAAATAAAATCCTATTGATAATAATAATTGAAGTAGATTATTTGTTGTGTAACATGATTGTAGATATGAAGAGAAAATTATTGCATGGGGAAGAGTATATTAAGTTGTTAGTCTAGAATTAGTAGAGTAATAGATGTCAAATACACAATCGAGGAAAATGAGTTAAAATTCCAGGATCGAGGAAGATGAGTTAAAATTCAGGATAGGATGAGGAATAGTTAAGTGAGAGTAATCTGTGTGATACCCATGTATTTATTGAAAAGAGATGGGAGGGTTTCCTATAAGGAAATGAGGATAGTGTATACCATAAGTGCTCAGGGAAGAAGCCAGGGTAAAATGGGGGTAGAATCATTAAGAAAATGACTGCCTGACAAAATATGATACCTCATATTTAAAAAAAACCTCCATCCTTTTTATTGGGATATATTATTGAATATAGTATTTAATAAAATCAGTTTCTCATCGATAAAGTTATAGGTAAATAATAATATAGAATGCATCAAAGGTAGATGAAATGAAATATTTAAAGGATTTTATAATTTCTTCCTAAATTTTGATAGGTTTACTCGAAGGTAAAACCATGTCAGAACAAATATTTTATGGTTGAATTGTAATTTGAATAAATTCCCTGATGAGTAAGAATAACAGAGATCAAAGAACACTAGAATATAAGTGATAGAGAAAATGGAGGCATAAATGAATGGTATGATATGGAAAGAGTTTCTAGCTTAGTATTCGTTTTAATTACACTATAAATATTGTCTTTATTTTTTTTTTTATACTTACCACATCAGTAATAACTTTGTTAATAAGATAGAAGTGTAATATTTTAAACCAAATTTTAAATATAAAGTATAAATTAACTGTTACAAGGTTATCAGTATATTGGGAGTTACAAAATATCAGGTAATATGGGAAAATGATTGTGAAGACACCAAATGATTCATGACTCATGCAAATATATCAGTTGAATATGAAAGCATACATGATAATAAAATAATAAGCTTATAATTTTAAAAAGAACTAAAAGCCTACTAGGGGAAGGGTTAATTGTATATAATAATCACGAAGTTTATTTATAAAGAATGTAAATAATTTATCAATCTAGAAACAGTTTCCATGCTTATTTTTTTGTATTGGTAAGGAAGTATTTAACCTAATGTTCATATGTGTTTATTGTTTATTAGTATTGTAAATAAACAACCATTTTGATTCATTGTGTTTAAGAGTCATTTCCATTACAAGGTCATATCCATAAAGCACATTAGCCACATTGAATTATACATATTATAGTTTGATTACATGTCTTATTTGAGGAGTTATGTTTAATATTTTATAATTAATACACTAACTCTCAGTCGCTTTTAAATGAAAGCTATATTAAAAAAAAGTTTATGGTACTTCATATTTTATGGGATTTGAAAGAATCTTGAAGAGCCATATGACAAATACTTTTACAAAAATGGAGAGCATATAATAGAAATTAGCAGTATGTTTGAGAGTCACATTCTAATTTGGTAATTTAAATTGAAATATATGTTATATCATAATTTAAAAGTATTATACAATTTCAGAGTACAAATTACTAACCAAATATATTTTAAGGCTTGTAATTCTGAAGGAGTTAATTATAGTGGGTGAATGCTAATTAATTAAGAGATATATTTCATTGAATTAGACTTTATAGATAATAATGGTGAGATGAAGCTTTGATTATAAGAAAATAAGTATTCAAGAGTAATTGTTGTTAACATAAGTATGAGAATCAATCTTAGGAAAAGTAGATTAAATTCTTTTTTAATGAATAGATAATGAGTATTAATTTCCATATCGTATTATTATAGTTAGATTAAGTTTCCAATAGGGGGTTAATCAAGGTTTGTAATAGTAAGTATGTTTTTATTAAATGGTTGGATCTCAGTAAAATCCCTCCTGCGATTCAATTATTTAATTGTCAACCTAATGGTTATATTATATTTAGAATAGAATATTTATGATCTATGAGATAGCCATAGGATAGCATTAATTCTTGTAATTGAAGGTAGTTTTGTTTCAGTGTTATACTATTTTGAGATTCTTAAAGGATAGAAGAGTAGTTTAATTTATTATTTAAATGAAACATTATGTTAGTCATTGTTTGTTGTGGGGATTTTCCTAATGATTATAATAAGATGGTAGTAGGAGAGTTTCCACAATAGCAATGCCATTGGGGAATGTGTTTTATATACTTCTCAATGTTAAAACTGCTCTTTTGTAATTGACACTAAAGACTATCTTATGTTTTAATATTTAGCAAGTTTCAATCCCCATAAAGAGTCTTCTACTTTATGTTGTTATTCTTAATGGTTTATTATTGAGCTAGTATAGGAGGGGTACAATAAAGAAGGTAAGGTAAGGTAGAGGGGTGTGATGGAAGAACAACCGGAAGGGGAGGTTACAATATATAGAACTAATTTTATGTCGTCATTGTTGTCATGGAAGTAAACAATTTATGATTTCACTCATTTTTAAATTTGCATTTTTTTTTCATATAACAAAATTATAAATGATAAATAAATAAATAAAATTTACTACTTATGTGATATGAGAAATTTGGGCTGGAATCATTAGAAGTTATCAGATGAAGAGTCTAGCATATCATTAGCTTTTGTAAATACAAATTGCTTATCCTTTCTTCATTTTTCACTCTAAAAAAATTACCTTGTTTTGCAAAATTATATAAATTAGAATTGCTAGATGATAAAAGTATCTTTGAAATCTGAGGGCTTAGAAATTAGAAAAGAATCATTAATGCTCGAATTGGTATTAAAGTTTACTTTTTTTCCATCTCAACATTTAATGCAGTTTTTTCATCATAAAATCAAATATGCTGAGAGGAAAAAAAATTAAATGTTGTAAATTAAATACAAATTTATAAATGTATAATTAAAATATGTATCTTCAATATAACAACTAGCTTGTGTGCTGGTTGTTCAAACTCAAAAGCAGTTACAAATAGAAAGTTTTCTTGCATTCACTAATTGATTATATCTTTTTATACGGCTTCTCCTTAGTGTGCACTAAAACATTTCTACTACTACTTCACACACACACGGCTATTTTGACAGTTTTTATTGCTCTTCATAATTTGCCTGATCTGTTTAATATAGTCCCAATATGCATAATTTACTTATTAGCTTACATTTGTAAATTCAGCATATATGCATTTACTAATTTTTTAGAATGGAAACTATTTAGAATTTTTTTTTATTTACTTACTGTCTGTAACAAATATAAAAATAAAATTTTTTTTTAACCACACTTTTCAAATATATATCTACTTTTTAGTCAGACATTACAGTCTAGAAAGCAAGTTTGGCCATTCTAATTTTAAAAGAAAAACAAAAATAGGAACATAAAGAATAAAAGTATTGCAGTGACTGTTTACATCAATCCTTGAAGCATCAATATGTCCACATATGTCACACATTGATCATTCAGTTTATTTATTTGATTTCTTGTAATGATTTTTATTAATTTCTGCAGCAAATTAATTTTTCTGAAAGATTTAACATCCTGTCTAAATTTAGCTCTATTATATTATAAACTTCAACCATATCTTTTATATCAAAACTGTGAATACTGCATCTTTTTTTAGATAATCTTTATTTTATATCAAAAATGGAAATAAAGAATATCCATTATATTGGGTTTTTTTTTTTTCAAATAAATTTATAATAAAGTAATATAAATATCAATATATAAACAGCGATTACAAAAAATATAAATTTATAATTATATAGAAGAGCCTTACTTGGCACATAATTTTATACTATTTTCAATAAAATATCAATAAATTTAATTCACAACTGGTCGATTAAAAATAAATGGGAAATTATATAATAAGGTAATATATATAGAGTTGCATAAAGTATACTTTTATCTATACTGGGTATTTCTTATGATATATAATTAATTAATTTCAATCTTTATTGAATTTCTAAGAATTTGGATTACTATATCGTAATTTTAATTTAATTTTATTTATTATTCTTATTCTGTATGCAATAATACAGTAACAGAATAGATTAAAAAGGGCATACAATTATGTTCTGAGAAAAACTTTTCTGTGTAATTAAAAATATATATTTTGTAATCACTGTTATATATTGATATTTACACTACTTTAATATAAATCTTTATAAGTAAAATTTGTCTCATCCATGAAAAACATATTCAAGCTCACCATAAAATATTGTTTAGATAATCTTACCATAAAGTCATTCGATCTAATAGCTTGGTGTCCTTACAATAGCAGATTTTAATACCATATCCATTAACCTGAGAAAATATTCCAAAGATCACTATTATAAAAATGGAAAATGAAGTTAGATCTAGTATACATTGCTGTTTAATCAGTTCTTATTTCAAGTGTCTTATATTTCCATCAACAGTAATATCGCCTTCTATAGTACTATCATGCAGAAAGTATAATATGCATAAATTTCAAGGATGAATAGCTAATTTTAAATATTGCTTCAAACTTTTTTGATAAAATAGTCAAATGCCTCATGCTCTCAGATCTAACTGCTTCAGCTTCACCTATTTATATAGAAAGTAGGTTGAAGTAAAGAAGGGTTCCCCTCTTTTCTTCCAATGCGTAAGCTTGTGGTTAAGACTTGTAGAGATCCCTACCTTCACATTTTCAACCGCACATGCTTTAGGTTTTATTGCCTTAGTAAATATTAAAAACAATACAATAAAATCGGTAATATTTCTTGAATTTCTGGTAAGCACTCATCTATGATTGGAAATAATCAATACATATAAAATTGTTGAAATTGTTTTTGTAGTAGTTGATAATATTATTTCACAATAATTATTCATGTTTTTTCTGGGTATTTTGTTTATAAATTAAAATGAGCTGGACTGGACACATTTCTATAGGAGAATAGATGGAAAGTTGAAATCTTAAACTGCTCCTAAGTGATTATAAAAGACATTTGAGATAGAAAAAATAAGAAAGCTTGTTGATATGGTATGAAGAAGAGAAACTATGGATTGTTTGAAGAAACTGGATTAAATTTGGAGAGATCTTCATCCTATAGTGAATCAGTAATAATTTAAAATGTTGTTAATAACAAGAGAGGAAAAATATAGTTTTAGATCAACTATTAGCAAAGTAATTTGTTTTTCATTAACATTTTATCAATATTTGATGGAACATAATCTTAACAATAAATGTACTTATACACATTTATTACAATATAGAATTTCATACTTTGATGAATATATTGACTAAGGATGAAGTGGTTAAATTAATTTAATCAGCAATGGCACTGTTTGGGATTAGTTTCTGAAAATGTCAAACTAGAGAAGTATTTGCAATTCATTAGTTGAAAATTCTACTTTTAATGGGTTTGCAAGAAAAGGGAGAGAGAAAATTTTTTAGTAAAAATAATATTATTGTTTACATCTACACTGTTTCAACATTTTTACCAAAATGTTAAGAACTTAATAATGCTGAAGGTGCAATATTTAAGAATTAGTGATGTTTTATTTATCAGGTTTCTTGTTTAAAGAAAATTGTCTTCAATTTTAAATTGCAAAAGTCTGATGAATTTATATATTGTGAACATTGTTTTATTCCCTTTAAATAGCAATTGCAATTAGTACAAAGGGGTCATTAGTAAAAAAAATTCTGGAAATGAAAAATTAAAATATGACAAACTTTTACAAGTTATTCTAGATATTCTGTGCATTTCTAACAATAAAGTTAATGTGAAACAATTTTTAATTTGATAATTGAAACTAGAATTTATTTCAGATCTTTTTGTAACAAACTTTTGAAAATTGTTGATCATTAATAAAATCTGCCCCAAAAGTAAAGTCTTTCAAGTAAATGTTTGATATCGCAGACTTTTTCTTTTTTTTTTTGAAAAAACAAACAAACGCTAATTTGTCACTTCCTCGCTACTAATTATCAAGGAATCATTAAAAATATAAGACACTTATCAGTGATTGTATCCATTTTAAATTTAAAATTGTAGTTGTTATAATATTGTAATTTATCATGTTATTAATTTTGGAGGTTACGTTACTGACTGAGCTTGATAAATTCATTCTTTTCACCATTTGGTAATTATCCATTCATCTTTATATTTTTCTTCAAGTTAAAAACTATTGCTTCACAGTGAATTATAGATTCTTATATTGATTTGTAACTGTGAAAAATGCTTAGTGTGTGTGTGTGTGGAAAATATAACTTTGGTCTTCAAACAGTTATTGACTGAACACATAATAAATAATATATTAATAGTTTAATATAGTTTATTATAAGAATATTAAATTTCTTCACACTAGATAGATTAAAAGTGGAGAGTTAAAAAGTGCTTGCTCCTCATTAAGATAAATATCTTCCATTTTTTATATATCAGTTTCTTTATAAATTACTAATATTTTAGATTTTTTTCTCACTGAATTTAATTTTTAGAGTTTTTTTTCCTCTGTGCATTTCTTTAATAATTAACGCATATCTTTTATACTATTTTATACTGTAAAAAAAAAAAAGAGCTATCATATTTTATATATATTCAATTTATGGGAATCACCTTCTATTCCCAGTCTTTCTATCTCAACTTTTAATTCTCTTAAATGCAAAATAAGTAATAAAAGTGATAGTGAACATTATTTATTTTAATTAATTTCACATTCAACCTTCATCAATTGAACCCACAATTGGTATTTGTAAAAAGCATTAAAGACTCTTAATCATATTTAATAACTCTTAAGGGTATTCTCATATTTTCAAGTTTTCTCTACAATCTATTTCTATCCACTCTTATTGTAAACCTTTTTTAATATCTAAAAATGTCATAAATAATCATTTACTTCCTTTGTACATTTCAATCAATTGAATAACAATGAATAAATTATCATATTTCCTTTTCTATACAAGGCATATTGCTATTTTTCTGTAGCTATTGAACAATTTCAATTTTATTTCTTCTATATAATAATGTAATTCTCATAAAATATTCATCTGGAATCTTATTTGAAGGAATTACTTGTCTTTAAACAAGTCAGTCAATGGAAAGTGAGAATAGAAATGAGAATATATCATCCCAGTTTGAAAATTAGAAATAATAAATAAGTCTAAAAATATAATTTTGGTAATTTTATAATATAAATAGTAGAGGGCTTTGATTAGATAATATTCAGAATAGCTTAGAGAGCAGTCATTAAATCGGAATCGTATTTAGAATTGCTAATTTAAAAAATGTGTGTTTACTAATGAAAAAATTAAACATCATTGATTTAATAGGCATTAACTAAATTATTAGATCATGATGTATAATAAAAGCTTCACTTTCTTTGGACTATTGATGTGATTAGAATGTTTGAGCCAGTTAATTATTATGAAATTTTGAAAAGGGATAATTTAAAATAAAGGATAATTGAAATTGATAAAATCAATATTAGAAGAAAGAAAATTAAAATAAGTATTCGTGCTTTACTAGAAAATGATAAAGCAATGAATAAAAATTGAAGCTTGGGGAAAAAGCAAAAACTTTTGCCCATTAGCTGTAACTCAGAGATGATTCAAGATTAGAAAACTTACATAATAATAGATCAGATTTAATTTATGCACAATTCCTTATTTTTTAAATGAAACAATTTTTGAAATTGACAGTAATTGCAGTAAATGTCAAAGTGATAATTTGCAAATGCATTATTTGCAGTAAGTTCATACTGATTTGATTAATGATTTCTAGAATATCCATATTTTTATATATTATATAATGTTTATATACATTTTGATAATACAGTTGGTATTGGTTCTGCCCAGTCCCATTTTTTGCAGAAAGAATTCTGCTTATCTTATTTCAAATATATTTAATCATTGGACATTACAGGTTTTTTTTTTTTTTAGCTTTCATTTATTAATTATTTTTATTATTGCAATTTAAGAATTCTGCTTATCTTATTTCAAATATATTTAATCATTGGACATTACAGGTTTTTTTTTTTTTTAGCTTTCATTTATTAATTATTTTTATTATTGCAATTTGCAGACCACAGTTTTATGAAACAGGCATCCATATGTGATTTAAGTTTGAGCTAGAATTATTAATTTGAATTTATTAAAAATTAAAACAAGAAATTCATCTCTTGGCTTTCAAATTTATTTTATGCTTTTGATTTTATTATTATTGCCAATTTAAAAGATAAACTACAGAATATTCTTATTGGTTTGATACAGTTTATTTACACAAATGATTTTGTTATTCTTGTCAATTTTAAAAATGAACTGCAGAATATTCTTAATGTTTTGATGCAACCTATTTAGACTTTGATTTAGTAAGTACAAAAAATTTCAGGTCCTTTATAAGCCAGTGTTGGAAGGAAAATCTTCAATAATTTTTGGTTGGAAGGATAATTATCAATTTAAAAATGTGTATCAGTTTAAATATCTCAGCAGTTGTTTAGATGGAAATTAAACTTTTATGCCTAATGTATAGCTTGAATTCCAAGATGCTGCTGTTGTATTTTAACAGAATAAAAGATGCAATGTTTTAAATTTTATATGTGACAAATTTATATGGAAGTGAAATAAGAATCCTCTAGCGACGTGACATGAATATAGAAAAAATTTATTTAAGCATACTTTGTAAATTTATTTTCTATAAAGATTATATTTCTTTAAAGAGATGCAATATTGATTGCGTTATTTGAAAGAATATCACTGATGATAGAAGATAATGTTAGACTTATAGTTAGGCAAAATGTAATTTTTGAGGGAAAAAAACACAATAAATAAGTTGTTAAAAAAAAAAAAAGTTGTTGATAGATATGTTTATATAAGAATGAAATTTGTGAAATGCAAAAATCAAGTCAATAATAAATTATTATTATTATTATTATTATTATTGGTAAATAATTTTAATTTATCGAATTACATGCTTCCTATTTACTAACAAAAAGATAGAAGTACTTGCTACCACAAATCAAAGCATTAATGTCTAAATTTTAAGTATATGTTAGATTTTGTAATTTGATTCAGGATATTTTAATCATTTTATTAAAATGATAAAAATGGCTTATGAGCTGATTATGAATATCTTTGGATTTTTATAGAAATATTACTATCTATCTATTTTAATTATTTTTATTTTTAGTTTATATTATATTTTATCAATGAACATTTAATATTAATTCTTATTTTATATCAATGTAAATATTCAGGGGTCATATGTTATAAAAATGATTAATAGAGCAGAATTTTTTTTTTTGATGGTTGTAAATTTATTGTTATTGTTAGTAATAGTATTTTATCATTATTATGTATTATAATAATATATTTTACTCAAAGTAGATACCATGGAAGAAGATGAAAACCTAAAGCAAGCTAAAAAGTGTTTGGAGCAGCTACAACTTTTACATAAACAAAATTTGCAATGTAAGATGAAAATTGTCTTTTCTTTATATATTATTTGATATTTTACCTTTTGATTATTTATTAATTCTATACAAATTTTAAAAAAATTTTTTTTCTTCATCTCAAAAATTATTTCCAATCTATCTAATTATTTATCTATCCATTTATTTACTTATGTAAACACACACACACATATATATATTGTAACGGGAGAAAGATATTTGAGATTCGCATATACTGACCACTGGGGAGCCACTAGTCCGAAAATAGGAACTAGACATTTATTTTAAGGGTGGACAGGATATGCGAACCTGAATGCACCGGACTAAACTCAGGAAGAAACAAGATATCCTAAATATTGTTTAGACAGCTGAGAAATTAAAGCACAAAGACAAACGTCAGCCAAATTAAGTTTAAACAATTTATTAATTTTATTAAAAGTTGTGCAATAGAGTGAAGACATCTAGCCATGAATACAAAAGTGGCTTATAGTAACATACGCGTATTTCCCAGAGAGTGCATAAGAGTACGACAAACATGAAGGCATTAAACATTTTGGCAGCAAAATTCTCTCACTTAAAATATATGAAATGGTTAGGATAATATCTTCTTGCTGGCCAGTTGTAAAATTACAAAAATAAACAACAACTCTAGCTTCCTGAATCAGAGATAATAAAACAGTTACTGTCCCGCCGGAAATCAACGAAACCAGCGCGGACGTCCGAGCAGTAATATTCTAATTATTGTCGTTAAAATGCAGCAGGACTGCTGCGCGTAATACTACATTCAAAGTAAACGTGGTTGATCTCACTTACAAGACAGCAAAAGATATTTGATTACGATCTTACGTAATCCAGAAAGAAATGACTACTTTCAGACAACCCGAAGAAATAACTTGACAAATAGCCAACAAAAAGATTTTGTTGTTTGCACAAAAAGCGCAAACGAAACGTGCTTAAAGATTCTTTATTTTACAACTAAGGGCAGATGAATAAATAAAGACTACGAAAACTGCCAATGTGTTTTGTAATAGTTAACGAAATAATCAGGTATATATTAAACATATAAAATACAAACTCCTAATGCACCCCCTGATAAACGAAAATTGCAAACAAACTTGAAATCTTAAAACTAAGATTCCAAGACACACTTTAAATACTAGAAAAAGTACATACAGATAATAAATAATTAAAAACAATTAATACCATTTTAAAACATATTTATCATTAGATTGAGCGGAGATTTAATTACGCAATTTATTTACCCTGGCTAGAATAGGAAAAAGTTTAGCTTACGGTAAGGCACAGTTCTAGTGATTTAGTGACGAGGGCACACTTTTGATAATAGTTCATCTTTCAGGTCCTTTGACAGCGGCAAGGTAGAGGCAGTGTTTATTTTAGAGGTTCATGGCATGACTGAAGGAGAGCTGGTAGGCGTGGGTCCGTCCTTTGTTTAAATTAGCCAGACATTCTAATGATGGCAAAACTCATAGCGGTGGATTTTGACATCTTGCACAGCAATGAAGTTTGTCAATAATTATTTAAGTTTTTAGTAGGAATTAAACGTCCGAACAGCTACTCACAATGGTATCTCTTTTCAGGTCATAATCCAAGTGTCCTTTTTCTATATTGAATCTCCTCTCTAAAAATTGGTGGGCTCTCTTTGCCTCGCTACATTTCCTGCGAAAAACTTTCATTAGTGTCCATTTTATATTTCAGGCAGGGCAAATATTAATTTCCCGCTCAATCTAATTTAAGAATTCCAACCAGGGATAATTGAAACAAAAACGACAAATACAAAACTAAATCTCCGTTTTTTTTAGAATTAACTTTAAAAATATGACTACAATAAAAACAACAGGAATATATAATTAGCAAGCTTGTCTGTTTTTAATCAAATTGATTTAAACAGGCGGTGAAAGTAAACTATTTTAAAATCAATTTTATAAACAAAGTAGTGAAAGTAAACTATTTTAAAATCAATTTTATAAACATTAAATGATCTACTTTAAATATAAATGCGTATATGTTTTAAATAATAAAAATTTTAGCATTAGACATTTAATGAAAATGAAGTTGTTTTCCCTTTTTAATTTTAGTAATAAAACCATTGAATTTTAAATTAATCCGGCTTAATATATATATATGATGTGTTTTCATCTATACTTATATATGTATATAATTTTTGTGCTGAATTAAAAAAAAAAAAAATTTAAATCCTTTCATAAAAATAATTAGATTGAGTAAAGTTTATATGATTTTTTAATTTTATTTAATAGAATTAGAAGTTTGCAAAATGAAGTTAATAATCAGTTAAAAATATACTTGTTTGATTATTATTAGTTCCAGAAGTGGGGATAGGCAATAATACAAATTCTCAGATGTGGAAGTCTCCCAAGAAGTTTGAACATTTGCAGCAGCTCCATCAACAAAATCTGCCTTGTGAGTGTTAAATTAATTTTTTTTTTTATTATTATTTTAAAATCTTTTTTTAAGAACTATATTATTTAATTAATCTATCTTTTTGCTTATAACAAAATATGGTAGATTCCAAATGTTTATTAACGCATTAATTTTTTGTAAATTACATTGACAATAGTCAATAAGTGATATATAAAATAATATCTGAATGAATTTTCTAAAACTACATCACTTTAATTAATAAGTAATGTAAATATATAATTTTATTTTGACTTTTTTTAAAAAAAAATTCAGATTATTTCACCAGTCTGCTATCTTTCTGATATTTTTTGCCTATTCATGTTTGTTATATATATATATATTGTTAAAATGAGGTTGCCTCGACAACAGTTTGGGAATTGTTGATTATTATTGATATTGGGATTGTCTAATTGTTGACAGGTTTTTATTAATATATATATATATGACTATGTGTGCTGTTGCTTAATCTTAATTATGAGAATTTTTTTTGCACATTTTAAAAATTTTTAATAAAATTCTCCAAATGGTTGAATAGATTTATTATTAGCAACCATGAAGTTGATGATTGATTTTACCATTAAAAACTTATAGTAAAATGATAACAAATAATTATTATGGTGAATGTTGATTTGTATCCATTAATAGTTTATTGGAGGATATTCATGGTATTAGTATTGAGTAATTTAAAACCTTGAAGTTCATAAAATTATTTTGATTTTCTATTGTAATAAGAATTATAGGCTGAAGAAGGGTTAATGGATGGTTCATTGATTAAGTTCTAATTTTTATTCCTTTTTTGTTAATAAGATGGAAAGAAAACTACAATGTAATAAATGTATTATGAGTGCCTTGTGATATACTTGTTAATGGTCTGCCTTTAATGATCCTGACCTGAGATTAATATCTAATGAAATTTTAAAAATTTTATTAGGTGGTTGAGAATTTTTTAATCAAGATCAATAATAGTCAATAAATGAATATCTAGATTTGGAAAGTAAAAGAACTCCTTAGGCCATCTTGATTATAAAGAAAAAACATGTTCACTATTAGTCATCGATGGGCACTGATCTCATGATTGACCATTAATTACAATGTGAAGATTTATATATTTTTAAGGTTTTTTTGTTTTTATCTGTGCATCCTTTATTTCAACTTTACCATGTTGCAACCATCAATCAACACAGTAAGTTAGGTCACCCACTTGCTGTGCATATATTTCCAAATAACCTTCTCTTTAGGTGAGCTTAATCATAAACACATTGAATAATCACTTTTATTTCTCTTTTTCCTTTATATATATATATATTTTTAGATATACTTAAAATTTTCATTCCACTACACATTCTTAAACATAGGAATAAAAATATGTGTTGTAATTGACAGAATTGCCCAACCCATTATGAAATCACCTGAGAGTAATCCACATATGCATTCCACATTCGGATGTCACATACTAATAATTTTATTCTTTTACAGCCTGATAAGGTCAGGGAGAAACACAAAACTCTTAACTATTTTATTTAAGTTATTGATTGCAAATAATCATGATAAACTGCCCAAAATAATGAGACAAACACAATTTATTTATGTATATACAAAATAACACACATTGGTGGCACTTGACGTAATTGCTTTATAAATTAATTAAAGGTAACTCAACCTTTCTAAATCTGGTTAGTATTATTTTAATTTATGTACAGATATATTATATGGTAGCTTAAATATTTTTAAAAAATTGAGATTTGATAATTTCTAATTTAGGATATTATTATCATTAAATGTTTTTGAATGGATCCCAATCTACTGCATAGAGATCTAACTGCTCGTACCCCTCATTGTCTTTGTTCTAAGATTGAACTTTTCCGCCATATGAAGATAATACAATATTATCAATGAAGAATGATTTAACTAATTGACTGTGTGCCCAATTAAAATACTTAAATAATTGTATAATACAAGAAATAACATCACATGATCACCATCTCTATACTAGCACATAATTGTTGTAAACAAAGGCATATGACTATATAATCTATTGAGCTTAGATTGAAAATATTATTGTGTTTTCAATTTCATTCTCATAGTTTTGTAGTAAAGTAGAGTTAAAAGGTGGCTGCTGGAGGGTTGCATTGGATCCTAAAATCTAGGTGCAGTGCTCTCAAATCCAAGGCTCCTCACTGATGATGGCCACAAGCCAGAAACTAGTCTGGGGATATTGGATGAGTAGGCACTAGATAGGGATTTTATGCACAAGCCTTCTGGCAACCATTGATTACTCTGTTTGGCACAGGTGGCACTACTGTATGGAGAGTTTTGCCTTTAAGAAATAACATCTGTATTACAATAATTAATACCTAAGGGCAAATACATCTGTAAATTATATGCATATGGTAGGAATTAACTTCTTCCGTGTAATATTTCTTAGAGTATTTGGTACCTCATATGAGTAACCTGTGGTCATAAATGTATCCATGTATGAAAATAAAATAGATAATATCCGATAGGAATTGCTCATCTACCGCATATCACTGTTTAAACAATAATGAAAGTAAGTGACCAGCAGGTGAAAATGGTTTGATAATCATTTCATCAATCCATTACATAAGAATGAGTTATAGATGTTAGCAAAACCTGAATTGATGGATTGGCAGCCATTCATTTTTATCAATAATATTACTTTAACAAACAAAAAGGTAGCTTCCTCAGTCTGAGATCTAATAGATACAACCTAATCTATTTTGTACTCCATTCATAATTTAAAAATTTACCGCTGTAACTTATTATTTATATTTTAAATAAAGTGAAAATAAGTGATTTAATTAACGTACAATTTTTAATAGCATGACCAGAGATTATGAAAATATGTTTTAACTGAGTATTATAAAATTATTACTTTAAAATTATTGACAATTAAATTACAGCTTGCTAAAGAAAACAACACAGTAATCTCTCGCCATACATATTTATAAACAGATTTAAACTAATAATTATTTATTAACATATTTTTACTAGATTGGAGATAAATACTGATTACCTAGAAATTCGTTTAAAATTCATGCCTCTTGTTATAAGCATAAAAGTTTGCATTCAGTCCTTTATGTATTTGCTTATTTTTGCAGTTTTTTAATAAAACCATAGCTATGGCGACAGTAGGTTTAAGTCACAATTTTAAATGTTTTTAGAATGCTTAAGTCTCAATTTAGTCTTGGTTTGGCAACTTGTTCTTCCTATATCATAATGGACATCAGATTTATTCATATAGGTTAATCCATAGTGGACACACGTTCGGGTGGCTTCTTCACATGTACCAATTTTTTTTCCGGAACTTAGTGATGGATTTTTCAGCCTGCCTTCTGCTAGTTTGAGAGAGTGAAACAGATAATGGCTTCTCTAGCATTGTAGTTTGGAAAAACAACAGAATAATGATAATCCTCTTAGTAACAGCAAGTAACGAATAATGGAAGCAGAATAGAATTCTCTGAATAAATTGTAAGCACTTTTTATATTCGCTGGAGTTAGCTTATCAGTAAAGTTCGGATCCATCGCTTGTCCTTTGGATCTATTGGCTATAGATAATTCCAGAGAATCCTCTGTCTGCAGCTTATTTGCTCAATACCATATTTTCAAGTTCTTATCTTTGAGCAGGAATAACAGCCTTTTTAATTAAATTATCTTAATTATTTTATCTCCTTAATTTAATCTATCGATCTGTTTGCAAGCATTTTAATTTTTCCTAGAATGTCATTTCCACTTTTAATTATTGTTAAGAGAAAACATCATTTGCTTTTGACCTACTTTATAATTACTACATCATATACATTTATCAGTGCATATAAAAATATATATAACTTTTATTTATTACAATTATTTAAAACTTTTAAATTTAAAACTTCTTCATGATTTTTTTAATTTATGGACATGAAGTATATATATGTAAAAGCATAAATATGGTTTTATTATGAAAATCACATATTTTTCAAGATGTATTTTATGCTGAAACAGCATTCATCAGCTGATTCAGATCGATATCTTCTTACATGTAACATCATCATCTGTTGAATATTTATCAATATATTTTGATTTACAAGTATGAAACTTTCTGCAATCACAATTCTGACATTAACCACCTTAAACAAATATATTAATGATTATTACCAGTCATTTATTAAATGAGATTATCCCTAGTCCAACCTTAGTTAAAGTATAATATGGTATTTTACAGTAGTATCAATACTTAAACTTCCATTTCCATGTTTACAATTTTTAGAGATCACTTTCATATAAGGTAGAAACTGTTTTGCATTCGTTTTTAATAATTTGTTAAAGATGAACAATCATTGAACTGTAGATTATGTATAAATGGTCATTGCACAGGATCATGGAAAAAAAATATTTAAATAAGCATGTGAAGGATGGAAAAGTTATTTATGATCTTTGAATCTTGTGACTGTAATGAAATGGTAAGATTAGCATTAAACATTGTTTTGTTAATATAATTTAGAAATAATGAATAAAGAAAAAGCAGAAATAAGCTTTATGTAATTGTAAATGTGATTTAATTAAATTTGCCTCAAATAACTAGTTTTAAATTAAACTTTTGATGAAATTTAGCTCAAATATATAGAAAAAATATTAATAATCATAATGAAATTTGATCCTGTTGTCTATTAAGTCACAAAAATTATTTATAAAATTTTGTCCGATAATATTAAAAGTAGTTTATCCTAATGCATCAAACTATTGAGATAAATCTGGAGTTATATTTATAATTTCATCTGACATGCTTTAACAAGATTTGTATTTAGAAATACTTATTAAAATACTAGAATTTTATCATTCCCTTTATGCTTACACAAGTTATTTACATGTACTGCTCAAAGCTTTATAGTTAGCTAATAAGGCAAAAGGTTGCTGCTGGAGAATTGCATTAGATCCTAAAATGTAGGTGCAATGCTCTCAGATCCAAGGCTCTTCACTGTTGAAAGCCACAAGCTAGAAACTAGTCTGGGGATGTTGGATGAGTAGATATTAGATAGGGATTTTATGCAAAAACCTTCCTGCATCCATTGATTATTCTGGTTTGCACTGTTTGGCGCTACTGTATGGAGAGTTTTGCCTCGTATGTATTTTCTCTATAATTGTTTGTAAATAATATAATTATTGATTATGATTTTTATAAGTTTGAATCTTTATGATGATGGGAACTGGGAATGACAACACCTATTGACTCTATGGAAGATTGTGTTATGAATTTCTAAAGGATTTTGTTTTCTTGAAAATATTTGTAGGAAAATAAATTAGTTTCATAATTAGTTGTAATTTATCATTGATATATTATTTTGTAAAATATGTATTTTAGTTTATATTGTAAAACTTCTATGATTGTTTTATTTCAATTTAATATTTATATATATATTATTCTTCATATATGGAATAGATAAATGTTAAACATTTGGTTAAGGATTAATAATTCTGTAAACTGATTAATGTTTAGATAAAATTTATTTATAAGTAACAATACTATTATGGTTTTCTGTTTTGTATTATGTTTTCTATATGGAAGTTTCAAGTTTGTATTTTTCTGATATATATTTCCACACAGACATCATATTACATTTGCTGCAAGAAATCATTGACAATTACATCTTTTAATTAATACCCAAGTGATTATCAATCATCTTTAATCTATCTGTAATAGAATGTTTGAATGGTTAGAATAACAAATTGTAATTTAAAAAATATAATTATAATTTTATAATAATTTGTTATCAGAATTTATGAAAAGAGAATCAGATCAAGTAAAGCAAATTTAGCTAAAGAAGAATTTAGAGATTAAAAATTTGCAAAGGTATTGTAAATTTTGTTTAATAAAGAATGTAGGAAAAACAAGTTAGTAAAATAAGAATTGTATTGAAAAGATAATAAGTATAATGAGTAAAAGTGATTTATATAATAAAAATAAGATTCTTAGTTTGTTATTTATGTATTTATATATGTATTCATATACACCTGGGTCTCGTTTTATGCGGATTATTTTAATGTGATTTTGAAGTTATGCGATTCATGTTTCTTCTTAATATCTTTCATATTTCACTATATTTATTAGATATCAAGAAATTAAAATTATTAACTTATTTTGACTTGAAATACTTTTTTTTTTTTTTTCAAAAATATAATGTTATATTAGCAGCTAAGTAAATAACCTATTTATACTAATGAATAAATAATAATAATAGATTTATACTTACATATAAAAATATCGCAATAAATATTCAAAAAATTTAAACTTTTAAAACGTATTTTGTTATATATAACAGAAATAAATAATCTTTTAGATTTTTAAAATAAAAAACGATTTTATAAACTGAAAATAATCTTTCTAATGATAATGTATAATCTTTTTGTTTTGATTGCATCTCACTTTTTTAATATAGAAACAGAAAACTATTAACACAGCACAAGACTGAAAATGGCGCTAGTTGTACATCACATCACGATTAAAAATAAAGTGGCTAACAGGTTTCTCTGGGCATAATTGCTGAGAGATTCTTGACTTCGTTTAAGGAGAAGCCACAATATATCACATCAAATCTGATTTTTTACCAGTTTACAAACGAACGCTGGCGGTAATGATTAAAATATGTATGAAAAATGTAAAATTAAATACTGTAGTAATAAAAAAAGTTTGTCTTGTATTAATTTTTTTCAAATATTTGAAATTTTTAATCAGTCGTACTTTATTTGCTTATTTTTTTAAGGCGAATTTTAAAGTAATTTTTCCTTGTTGCTTTGCTTTTATGCGAATTCTGAAAATTACAGACCCTATCCCCCATTTTTCAAGGTAAGTTAAGTCTATTTTTGTTCGATTTTTTTTTAATGCGGGTTTTCTGTGGAAACTAAACTTGCACTGAAGAAGACTGCAGGTCAGTCGAAACGTAGGTGTATGTATATGTACAAATAAAGATTTTTTGCTGAAAAGTGTTTGAAGTGGTTTGGATAAATTGTATTTATAGGATATTACGACAAAAATAAAGAAAAGTGTGATTTTGGTAATATTTATTCATATAATTGTTAATTCTATTATTTTTTAATATAATATTTATCAATTGCATAATTTGACCCTGGATATTTATTTTATTAATAAAACAGTTTCATTTTATTGCAAATAAAGAATCTAAAAACATTATTAATGATTAATATCTGTTTAAATGTTCATTGTTGGACTAAATATAATATTAGTTATTCCAAAAAGTCTGATTATGAATATTAGTAAAATTTTCAACAAGAAATTATCTTGGTACTTATGGAAGCTTGCCAGGGTTTTTTAAATTAATATGGCTGACTAGAAACTTTCATATTTAATATTTACAATCATTTTTTTTTTTTTTATATTATTCTGAAAATATAACAAATTACACCAAAGTACGAGAACTGATTATAATTAAAATAAATTTAATATAATTTAAAGTACAAAATAAAAAACATAAGGAGACAAAGTAATAAACGTGGTTTATTCATATCAGCTGACAGAAATCTCTAATAGCCTGCTTGCTACAAATTCATCTTCTTCGTGCAGTCACCAACACATAAATTTTGTTGAATAGAAATCCATGTATTGTCACATGCTTCTCAGGTGCATGTTTTATTGACAATGGAAGACCCGAAATTTTTTATTGTTTTGGAAAAATGTTACAAAAAAAAACATGCTCACTGACAATCTTATGCTAAATGTAAAAAAATCATGTCCCCATTTGCAATATGTTAACGTTTCTATGTTATAATCTTTATATATAAAAAAATTAATTAAAACTTGTGAATGGAATTTATAAGAGATTTATTATTATTATTATTATTTAACTTAACAAGTAACACATGTTCTGTAAAATTTTGAGGAAAAAACATAACCAAATCTTCGACGTCCATGAAAAGTAATAATTAAAAAAAAAAATCTGGAAAATTATAATTATTTTGTTGATATCATCATCATCATTGTGAACCATTATCAATCCACTGCAGGATGAAGGTCTCTCCAAGTTCAATCCATCTTCTCCGGTCTCTAACCTCTCTTCTCCGTGCACACTTTTTTATTTCATCCATCCATCTCACATATGGTCTCATTCTGGGTTTTTACAATCACTTGGAGTCCAGTTTAAGATTTCAATTGTCCATCTATTATCATCTCTTCTAGCAATATGTCCAGCCCAACTCCATTTCAGTCTTTTAATTCTTTCAACAATGTCAGTAATACCTGTTTGTTCTCTTGTTCATATATTGCGTTTTCGATTTCTTCTTGTTACTCCTAACATGCATTTCTCCATACTTCTTTGAATGGTCTGAAGTCTCTGAATTGCTCTTCTATTAAGTGTCCAAGTCTCAGATCCATAAAATAAGAATTGTTAAAATACATTTATTAAAAACCTTCCTTTTCAAACACATAGGCATATTTCCTTTTAGTATTAAGTTATTTCTACCAAAAGCACTCCAACTAAGTTTAATTCTATGATTAATTTCATCCATTATGTTTCCATCTGTAGTAATAATCTGACCAAGGTATTTATAGTTGTTAACTTCTTCTAACTCATTATAATCAATCTTTATTTTCATCTTTTGAGAAAATCCATTGAACATTACTTTCATCTGATAACTTCTACAACATTTCCTGAAGCTCTAAAGCATTGTTTGAAAAACATCTACATCATTTCCAAAATCCAAGTGACTTAAATAATCTCCATTTACTTTTACTTCTTTAGTTTCCCATTTTAATTCACAAAATACTTTTTGCAGCACTGCTGTAAAAAGTTTTGGAGATATGGAGTCATCCTGTCTTACACCCTTCTCAATGTTGACTTTCCTAGTATCATGTATTTGAATTGTTGCTGTTGCATTTTTATAAATATTCTTCAGAATATGACACTATCCTGGGTCTATACCTTTATGATCCAATGCTTTAATCACTGAAGAAATATTTATAGAATCAAATGTCTTTTTGTAATCTATAAATCCAAAGCATAATGGCAACTCATATTCATTGGTCCTTTCTATAACTTATCTCAATACTTGGATATGATCTACTGTACTAAAACCACTTTTAAATCTAACTTGCTGTCTTGGTTGGTTGAAATCCAATGTTCTCTGTAGAAGAGTTGTAATTATCTTGGTAAAAATTTTGTATAAAGCTGATAAAAGGCTGATAGGTCTGTAATTTTTAATATTTTCTTTATTTTTTAAATATTAAAATTAATACTGCATACTTCCAATCATTTGGTTACATCTTTATCATTTAGACCCTAGGTATATAACTTTGCCAAAATTCTTCCTATTTCTTCACCTGCTTCTTTCATTATATCGATTATAATTCCATCATTACCTGGAGCTTTTCCTTTCTTTATAGATTTAATTGCATGTCTCACTTCTTCATTTAAAATTCTGGACAATTCAGAAGATTTAATTGATGTAGGAGGTACTTGTTCTTTATTACTATATAATTCTTGATGGAAATCTTCTACCCATTTCATGATGTTATCTCTCTTTGTAGTAATAGTTTCCTCTTTTTTTCTTATTGAAGATATAAGTTTCCTACCAATAATAAAATGTTGCTTTACACCCTTGAGACTTTTATTCTCTTCTACAGCTTTCCTTGCTAGTTCACAGTTATACTTTCTTATATCATTTTCAACTCTTTTTCATACCATTTTAGAAAATTTGAGATATTTAATCCTTTTTAACACATTGTTTTTATATAACTTTATATTCTTTCTTTTCTTCATTAATTCTCTATTGACAGTAGAAATTTTATTGGTCAATTATGACTTTCTTCTATCAGCTATCTTTGTTGCAGTTTTTAAAAGTGTATCAGTAATTTTCTTATTAATTTCATTCAAATCTGAATCATATTCAAAATCTACTAATACCTGAAACCGATTTGCAAGTTCTAATTTAAATTTATTAGAATGTTGATCAGACCAAATAACATTTTAAAATTGTTATGGGAGATTTTAATGCTACAATTGGTAAACAAATGAAAGATGAAAGTGTTGTAGGTAAGTTTTGTTATGATAATAGAAATGAGAGAGGACATAGACTTGTGGAGTGTTTTCCTGAAGATTTATGATGATGATATTTTAGTTGTATTTTTATATTGGACTATTTCCATTATTTAATATATGTGTATTCAATATCTTTAGAAAATTTAACTTTATTTAAATATTCCAAATACATTCAACTGTTAGTAATAGCACGTCAAACAGTTTTAGTATATGCACAACGTTTCAAGAGGTATTATTTTCCCCTCTTCTTCAGGTGTTGCTGGCCTGACCAATGACAGTACTAGCATGGGATTCGAACCTGGGTCCTTAGATCCTTGATTATTGAATTTTAAGGTAATGCTTTAACCAATTGAGCCATCCTGCCAAAGGGGACAGTCAGTAGAAATTTCATATATTTATCTATGAGGTTCCTCCTGATGTCTCTACTTTTTCCTAAGAACCAACCTAGTGTGACTATACATAATATATGGAAACCACTAATCAACTTTGTTCTTAGGAAAAAATGGAGAAATCAGGAGGATCCTCATAGATAAGTATATGGATTTTTACTGGCTGTTGCCTTTGGCAGGATGGCTCAGTTGGTTAGAGTATTACCTTAAAATTCAAAAATCAAGAATCCAAGGACCCAGGTTCGAATCCCATGCTAGTACTGTCACTGGTCAGGCCAGCAACACCTGAAGAAGAGGGGAGAATAATACCTCTCGAAACATTGTGCATATACTAACCTGTTTGATGTGCTATTTAACTAACAGTTAAATGTATTTGGAATATTTAAATAAAGTTAAATTTTTCTAAAGACATTCAATATGCATATTAGATGATGGAAATAGTCCAATATAAAAATACAAATAGATTTGTGGAGTTTGCAAAAAATAAAAACTTTATTTTATGAATTCTTTTTTTGAGAAAAATGTTAAAAGGAAATGGACATGGAAACATCCACATGAAGGTACAGCAGAATTAGATTATATTTATACTAACAGAAAATACATATTTCAAGGTTGTAATGTTTTTAATAAATTCAACACAGGAATGTTAATGTGAAACTATAGAGACAAAAATTACTAAGAAAAACAATATTTACAATTGATATTCCTAATCTTTCCAAACATTCTAATTTTATTGATATATTTTGGCAAATATGTAAATAAATAATGAAAATTGATTTTAATAATAATAATTTTTTTTTCAGTCCCTGATATTGTTGTGGAACCAGTTAATGAAAGTCCACGAAGAGCTGTTAGATCTCCTAGTCGATTTGATCATTTGCAACATCTTCATCAAAGTAATCTTAACTGTAAGACTTTGTTTATTATTGATAGTATAAGAATTACATTACATTTCTATAAAATTGGCATTTAACATTTTTATTGTTTATATTTGAATCTATTTTTCTATCTTTCTAATTTAATATCATCTATTAGTCTATTTGTCTGTCTGCTTAATCTAATCTATTCTAGTGCTTGAACTTTTATGAACTTCTAAGCAATAAACCATTAGATTACTTATTTTATGTAATTATCTAATTTTATTTATTGATTTATTTGTCTACAGATCAAGTTTTCTGTAATATATTTAATGTCTATCTAATCATAACTATCTGTTTACTTGCAATATGTTTAATGGTGCTTTTGAGGAAAGTATGATTACTTTTTATAGTTTATTATTATTTTTGTAAAGTAATTTAATTTAATCTTTCTAGTCTATTCAATGTCTCTAACTTGTTTATCTAATTTCTTTATCTATTCTGTTTGTCAGATCTATTTAACCTAATCTATTATTATCTATTACTCTATTAAATTAATCTATTTATCAAGTCTAATCTATCTGATTAATCTAATCTGTTGGTTGTTAGATAGACGTATGTGATTATAATAAAAGATTCAGATGAATTTTTAGAAATATTTTAAATATTACATTGTACACACAATCATAAAACCGTAGAAGCAAAATTCACATTTTCAAGTTATAAGCAATGTTGTATGATACTGTAGTTTTTCCCATGACCATGAGCATGGCTTTTTTAAAGGTGTGAGCAGCTATGTTAGTCCAAAATCTTGAATCATGTTGAAAGCTAAGAGTGAACAAAGATAACATATTTGATGTAACTTTCAAATAAAATGCCGTTGAATATGAAATTTAAGGAAGTGAAACACAATTATGTTTCCTGCCCTGACAAGTCATCAAAGATTTGATTTGTTTACATATTTGTCCAAGATTGTTTTAAAATTATCAAATTCTTAAATTAATAAATCTATTTATTTAAATAAAGTATATACAACCACGTATATAACTCCAACTATTTCACAAACATATTGTTCGTGTATCATTTAGAGATTTTTTATATATATACACACAGATATATTCCTATTATTCATAATGTTATATCTAAAGTAATTGCATTTTTTTGTAGAAATCTAAGCTACTTTTTCTTTTTTAACAAATTAAAAATGTTTTGTGTTATACAAATTCTTCTGAAATTTTTTGACTAAAAAGCTCTTATAGAAAAGAATACCTTTTAATTAATAATTATTATATTTAAATTTTGGATTAATAATATGTAACAATATTAAAAGTTCAGAAAAATTTACAATTATATATGTATATTATGTATAAATAAATTAATCTTTTCAAATAATTGTTATTCAAAAAACAATTTTTGCATACAATATCTATATGCAGTATAATGAAAGAAGCAAATAATTAACAATAGTAATTAAAATAACTAAATAAATTAATATTCAAAAATTTATCTATTATTTAAATAACATTATAAAACCAAAATCCTTTCAGTTATTTTATAAATTTAACTGTATAATGTTTTAAATGAAATAATTTTTTATATGTAGCAAATGATTTTTTTAAAATTAATCATAAATTATTCTCATGTAAGCATATTATGAAATTAAATTTAATGTTTAAGCCAACTTATGAACTGCTAAGTCTTCTCTTAATAATGTTGTTGTAATCTTCTTTTAATTTTTTCCAAATAATTTGTTATAATATTCATATCTCTATATTCATTCATATATATTTTTCATTGTTTTCATCTATACTAAAAAAAAACTTAGTATTGCATTTATATTCATAAAAAATAATTATTTAGTATATTTTTTATATTGTTTTTTTTTTTTTTTTTTAATAAACAAATTGATACTAAACTATTGTTGTGTTTCTATTTTTTAAATGTCAATTATAGTCTTAATAATACATTTTTCCAGTTAAAAAAAGAAATAGTAGACATTTTCTATAATCATTATAATTTATAATTAAAAATATATTTATTAAATTTACTATATTTATATATAGGCATATTTATTAAAATTGTAAAATAATATAAAGTTATTTTCATTTCTATGTACTTTTTTTTTAAAATAGGAAGTTAAATATTTTACTGATTTTAATATGGCCTAAAGATGATAGTATTAGTGATTAGAATCCACTATAATTTATGCTCTCTCTCTTCAGTGAAGACTGAAGCAGATCTCAAAAAAAAAAAAAATTAATTGTATCTAATTGACTAAGAAGAATGTTGGAAATCAAAACAATTAATTGGCCTGACAATAGATCACTGAATTTTAATCTTAGGGAACAAAAGTTTTTGAAACTGTGATTATTGAGACATTAGCCCAGTTGAATTTCTTCACAAGTGCATTTTATATATTTTATACTTTAGAATAATTAACCACAAAGTTTAAACTCTTTGCTCATTTAAATTAATTAACTTTTAATTTATTAAGTTATTTCTTTAAATAACCAAAAGTTGGAAAAACAATGTTTTTAAAATCAGAGAGTAATCATCTTTAAATTAGCTTAACTAATCCTTTATTAAATTTGGAGGGAAATATACATTGATGAGAAGAAAAACGTTTCAAAAAAATATCTTTAAATTTAATAAAAGGTTCTGTTCATTTAGATCGTGTCAGCCGCTTGATGGCACTATTTATATGCAAAAGCACATAAGTATGCCGTTCATGCGGCTGCCCCGCTGTCTTTTAGGCCTATATATCTATGCATAAAAGCACAGAAAGAAGCCGTTTAAATGCGGCAGCTCCCACAGATGGCATTATTTCTATGCTATAAAGCACAGAAAGATGCTGTTTATCGGCGGCCGGCCTGCTTTAGTGTTAAACACTATCCCAATGCCGATAGTTCAAAGTTTGCTACAGTATCGTGAGGGTGTCTGGACTTCAGCCTGCCACAATTCTTCAAATATGCATGTCAAAGGAATTAACTTATAAATCATCTGACCTACTATTACCTCCTAACAATTGTCAACCTGTCGCCACGCTTCCCTATTCAACATAGAACCTTCAAAAAATTCGGAAAGGGTATGTCCAAATAAGATTTCGACTAGCTCATGCGAAAAGTCACATTTGCGCATGAACACATCTGCGACAGAAGCCAGCGTACACAGGGAATTAATTAATTCTACTCTAATAGAATCTTTGCAATAAGGCACGTCAATTGATAAAGTTTTAATTCTTGTGGCTGTGAAAAGGCATATCGTCTGCCCTACATTGCAGGACTAAGATGAAATTTTTGGCTACTTGTAGTTAAAACTTTTTATATTATTTGTAGCATAAAATTGTTCTCGACTAAATTACAGAAATTGTTTTAATGAAATCAATGAATTATATTAAGCCTTTGGAATAAAATATATGACTGTAAAATTTCTTGTAGTTCTATCCAGAGACCAAAAGAAATTGTCCAAAGAATACATTTATTAATCTTAAAAAAACAACAACAATCGAGTTGGAAATTATTAATCCTTCTTAATAGGTGTGCCATTAATATCCACAGACATATTCTTTCAAAGATAGCAATTGTAATAAATCAATAAATAAATACTTTTCCTTTTCAAAAATGACCCAAAAATGTAAAAGACAGGTCAGTAATTAAAGCATTATCAGCATTTTTTTTCACCACGGTGTAGTTAGTTATTTCTCAAGCAATACTAGTAGACCTTTGTAAAGTTTGTGGGGAGGGGGGAATGATGATTTTGCCAGCCAGCGCAGGCATACATGGGGAATTCTACTATAATAGAATATTTGCAGTAACATATGTTTACATAAAATTGTTTCAGTAAATTTATTAATGAAATAAATGAATTAAATTAACCCATAGGATTATTATTCTTTCACAAATAACAGGGTGGGCCCAGTAACGTTATATTTATGTATTTTTGTATAGCAACACCGCCATCAAGGGGCTGACACGATCTAATAGAACAGTACTTAATAAAATTACCATTGTCCAAAAAAACCTCTTATAATTTTGAAGAGAAAATTGAATGGATTAAGAAAAACATATTTCACAATAAAATTAATGATATCCAAAATTATCAATTCTTACTTTTATAAAACTATTACTTTTATGAAAAACTGTATATACATTTTTAAATATAACTGAAAACAATGCGCACATAAAAAATACTTGTAACTATAGTTTTAAATTTTTTCTGTGTAATCCTTCTTTTCAGTTATAATTTCCAGTTTGCCCAGGTGTTTTTTTCTTGAAGGCTTCTACATATGTACATGGTTAATTTGTCCTTTTTTTTGATATGCAGTATTTCCAGGTTAACAAACAGCAAAATTTTATCCATTTTCTTTGCATTAAAATATGTATAAAGAGTTTTGCCTGTTTTAATATTGGCATGGCTAGTGTCCACAATGTTACAATACTATTACTACAGTCTTTCCTTCCTGTAAAACATCTTTATAATTTTAACCATTTGGTATGTGAGTTTTCCAAGTATTTCTCTATATTTTCATCTGCTTATAAGATTAAAATAATTCTTTTATTTTCTACAGGAACTTTTCTATTCTTTGCTTTGGAGATTTAGTTGCATGTCTAACTTCGTGAAAAATACTTGGCACTTCAGACAATGTTGTAATTGTAGAAAAAAAAAAAAAAAAGTATTTAGTTTTATAGTTTCACACACTTCATGATGTCATCCATTTTTTTAAAGTATTGGTATCATTTTTTCTTTTTGTTGAAATAACTTTTCTTCTAATACTAAGATGTGTATTATTCTTTTGAGATTTTTATTCATTTTTTGTGGCTCTTTTTTGCCAATTCAAAGTTATATTTTATTAATTTTTTTTTATGTCAGTTATTTGATTGTTTTAAGTAGATCATTTTTAATATTTCTTCTTTTTTTTATACATTGCTTTGTCTCATTTGAAAATTTACTATTGAAATTCGATTTTTATATCAGCTATTTATGTAGATGACTTGAGAAGAGTATTAGTTATCTTATTATATTTATTCAAATTTGACTTGTCATTAAAGACTATCAGTAATATAAAATGCTTTACCAGTTCTAATTTAAATTCATTGGAGTATTTCTTAAGGTTAGGAATATCAATTGTTAATACTGTTTTTCTTAATATTTTTAGCTTTGTATTAATACTATCTCAGTAATTGAAGATCTATTCTTGTGTTAAATCTATGAAGCAGACTATAGTTTTAAAGTGTATATTTTCAGTTAATCAAAACTATTCTATAGCACTATTTCATTACTTCTAGAAAAAAAAATCTTCTTGGGTGTGAGAATTAGATTAAAAATTTGCGTGATTTAGAATTAGTTTGGACCTTTTGCCTTTCAGTATTGGAAAAAAAAAATCCTGACATTAATAAAAATAGCAAAAAGCTTCACTTACATTATATTTAGACATTTATATCTGTCACATTAAATGATAAGAGATATGACAAAGAACTTTAGATCTTTCTACTTAATAGATTCATCCATAAGTTATAGAAATCTAGTTAGAATAGCACTCATAATTTTAATCTTAGTATCTGGTAAAGGTGCAAAAATAAAAAATAATTTTATTTTATTTTGAAGTGCTTATATAAGAAGGCTATTTATATGCTGACTCATTTAAATGTTTTAAATTTTAGTTGGATTTTTAGAAAAGTCATGGATATTGGTAGGAAAAGTAAGAGTATTTTTCTACTATTTACAAAATTCTAAAACAATGATTTAGCAATTACTTTCATGAAAATTATTGTTTGAATGTTAAAATGTTCTTGAAGGTTGATGAAAATATAGTACAATTAGCAAAAGAATATTTCTTGATCTAATAATAATTAGATGTAATATTTATGAATCACCCTGATAAGTTCTAACTTTTTCATAAATGCATCTATTGAAATGGCCATTAGGAATGGTGCAAGTGAAGTGCCTTACATTATGTTTTTGGCTTCAAATGACCAAGATTTCCTCATGTATTGCAATCGGTAAATATCTATCTTTTGTGATTACACAATAGTTGACGACAATGTCAAGAGTCCACTTGCAAGACTATAAAGTTAGTTTTAATTTTTTAATGTACAAGTTCATTTAATAGAATAACATGCATGTCTTTCTTTTTTTAATAGCATGATGTAAAGACAAATAATATGTGAACAACAAGATCTTCCAAAGTGATATTTATTGTAGAATCATTGATTTATATTATGTTAATATTTAGTCTATTAACAGCATATCTCTTTTGTATATACCTAATGTAATAATTCATAAGAAGTGGAACAATTACATAGTTTAATTTATATATATCTGACAGAATAGAGTCAGCTGCTAAAATTATTTTTGTTTTTAATTTATATATATTTCAGTGATAATCTTATTCCTATCACTGCTTTTATCTGGATCCAGGAGAGTTTTATTTTTATATTTAATGGTCTATTTTGTACTGCATTTCATTTATGTTTTGGATATATGATGAGTGTAACAATAAGGATACTATGCATTATTGTGCCATTTTCATCTTATTAGAAAATATTTTTATTAAAAATATCTTTGAATCCTAACTATAATCAATTCTGTAGGTTATTTAAATTGATTCAGTTTAAATAAATAATCTGTCAAATTTTTGATATTTTGGTAAAATCAACTACACCATCAGTATTGAAAATTTGGCATGATTGTCCATAGTATATCTCAAAAAACATAATATCATAATTCTTATAAATTTGTTGGATAATAATAGCACAATAAAATATTTATGACATTTCAACTATATTCAGTATCTTATATAAATCCAATTTACCCAAACCACTTTGGACACTTTTTAGTAAAAACCTTTTATTGTACATTCATACACATACATCTACGTTTCGACTATCCTGCAGTCTTCTTCAGAGCTATGATATAATAAATACAATAAAATATATAACTATATAAATAATACTATAAAAAATGTAAACAATAAAAAACTAAAAACAACATAAAATAAAACCTAATAAAACTGAAATAAATATAATTTAATCCAAATAATTCAGTTAATATAAAATAAAATTACAATATAAATAGAAAATAAATATAAATTATACAAAGGTGAAAATAGATATATAGGAATAAAAATAAATAAAATAGTAGTGAATAAATTTAATAAAATTATAAAGATTAATAAAAAATGCAAAAGAATAATTTCTACAAAAATAGTTAATAAAAAAAGAGAAAACATTAAATTTAATAGATAACAAATACATAGAATATAATAAAGAAATAAATTAATGGAGTGTACTTGATAAAATGCAAACAATGTTTAAATAATGTGATTGATAACAAATATGTGGAAGAAACAAAAAATCCTATAAAAAGAAGATTAAAACAACATGTCAAATAATAAATCACCAATCTATATATATATATGAAGGAAACAGGACACAAATTTACATAAAGTTCAATAAAAATGATGTTACATACAGACAATATTAAAGAAAGGAAAATAAAAGAAACAATACTAATGAGAAAGATAAAACCAAAATTTAATAGCGATTCTGGGATTATGATGAGATTGGTATAGATATAGTTCTTAAATGAGATATAGAGGTAAATATATAAAGAGAAGATTATTTATAAATGAATTATGAGTTGTAAAAAAATGGTTAAGTTACATAGGAGTATAAACATGAGTATATTTATAGATATTAAATATTAGGAAAAATTTAGCATAATATTTACTTATACAGTATAATAAAAGTTTATAAGAAAATTATATAATAATAATAAAAGTTAACATTAATAATATATATATAAAGTGTTATAGTGATTGTAGATATTTAGTTTAAATAATATAATAGAGAGAGCTAAATGTTTTTTAAAAGATTAAAGTAAACTGGATAAATTTAAAAGATTACGATATTTATAGGTTTTAGATATTAAAAAAATAAATATAAAATATTAATTTTAGCAGAAGAAAGAGTAATGAAATAATAGATATATGATTTAAAAATTAAAAATAATATTAATAAATGAATTACTGTTGCAATGACAATTATATGAATATAAAATTATCAAGTATTTTCTTGATGTGGACTTAATAAAAATAAAGTTTAAGTTTATAAGGAATAGAAATAATTAGGAGATTATTAAAAATAATAAAAACGAATAATATATTTAGATTAATAGTTGTTTTTGAATATGTATGCATATGGTTAGGAATACACATGTATAATTTATTTCCTATTTCTATTGTATATTTTATTTTAATTAACTGAATTATTTTATTTGGGTTTAATTATATTTATTTCAGTTTTATTAGGTTTTGTTATATATTTTATATTGTTTTTAGTTTTTTATTGTTTACATTTTTTATGATATTATTTATAAAGTTATATATTTTATTTTATTTTGATTTTGTTCATTATATCATAGCTCTGAAGAAGACTGCAGGACAGTCAAAACATAGGCATACATATATATATACAATAAAAGATTTTTGCTAAAAAGTGTTCAAAGTGGTTTGGATAAATTGGATCTATATAAGATATTACAGCAAAAATAAAAGAAAGGATGATTTTGGTATATTTAATATCTTTTTTTATATTTTTTAGGATTTTCCTCCCCTTAAAAGAGACTATAGAATTTAGTCAAAACATCAGGAATATTTTATTCTCTAATATTTCTATCACACTATGAATGATAATAGTGTTTTTTGTGATATGTTTATATATCATATGTAAATACGATGAAGTAATGATTATTGGAATATTAATCTTATTCATTATGATTTTAAATTATGTAATGCCATGTAAGAAGGGGGCTAGCTAATGATACCCCCCTCCCCTTCTGCCCATCAGGCTGCTACAGTGAATATATTTATGATATTATTTGGGGCAAGTTAAAAATTATAAAGCCCATTTCTATTGTGTTATATTAAAGAGAGTTTATTTATATAGGAAATGAGTTCAAAATAGTTTAAACATTTATTGGTTTTAGCTTACAGACGTGCAGAAAAAAAAAGAGAGAAACCGATTTTTCAGGAATATTGTTCTTGTGTTTGCAAAAGAAACTCTTTGAAGAAAATGGTTTGTGTGTATGTGCATATAGTTATAAGAAAGCTTGGAGGATGATTTATCTTTGAGATTCAGTGGAAGAAATTTGATAAATTATTTTTGAAGCTGAAAGAATTTTCTTTGAGTTTCATATCATATTGCATAAACTTTTTTAAGATTTTTGCATGCTAGACCAATACTGAAATGATTATATAATAGGTCTGATCTTTATTTCAGTTATTTTTAAATTTTAATTGCAATAATATATTGGTAAATGTTGATATTTCTTAAGTAAAACACACATTAGGTTTGAAAATTATTATAGGATTTTTACTCAGGGCTTTAAATTTTTATAATAATGTAATGATTGAAATTTTCATCTTTGTTATCACATAAAATGACTTTTATGATTTTTGATAAAATAAAATTTACTATTCTTATTGCCATTAATATTCTTAATGTTGATGACAGATATTTGCAGAACTCTTAAAAATGTTATTAATTATATTTTTTAAGTTTTTCTTTGTTCATCTGGATCATGGCTTCATGGCATTCATTCATTTCTAATTGAGAGTCCCGAGAGGTATAAGAATCTGATTGAAGCAATACATGGAAGGTTTAATCTTTGGAAAATCTTGTTCTTTAAAAGTTTAATTCTATTGAATATAACTATTATTAATATGCAAAATTTGATCATGCCATTTTATAAAAATATTATCTTTATTTTGATATTTATTTATAGTAATCTTGGGAGAAGTTTTATATAATTTGCATTTTATTGTCCTTATATTCCGGTAATGTTTATGTTGAATTTGTCTGAATTGCAGGTTTCAGACTCAAACCAACAATGATATTAATAAAATTTATGAACACTCAATAAATACAGTTGTACAGAGGTAAATGTAGTTAATGCTGTGCTGGACTCACTTCCAGCTGTATATATTAGCTTGTTTCGTGAATTCTAGTCAAGGCTGTAATGGACAGCTTGGCTCAAGTCGGCCATAGTCTTGGCAGCTTCCAGTCCTATCGTAGACTTGCATCACTGTGTAGACATATCGGTAATGACTATAAATGAAACACCTTCACAGTTGAAAGTCGTTACAATTGAGAGAGCATGTTCAGTTGCTTAGGTTAATCAGATGTTCTCTCTTTGTCATTCTTCTTTCTTGCCTCCAAAAAGGCTGACTATTTATTGCCAGATCTCCTACCTTACTGACAGCAATCGGATTCAGAGAGCATCATTGCCTAATGGCCCATACTAACCAATGGTAGGATTTTATAGACATGTTTACACATTGCCCATACTTATAATTTACCCTTTAGCTATGTTTACACATTAGTTATCCACATGTTTACATATTGGTTAGCGACAATGAGTGCTCAATCCGATCAAATAAGAAAGGAATCTGGACTAGTCCACTTCTAAGGCAAGGTGAGATATGACATTTCTCCCTCTGGCTAAATTTAGACCAGGAGAACATAGTCATCGAGATGAGCTGAACGACATGTTGCCTGCTTTGTTGGTTTCTCAGGTTTATTGCTATTCTTGTCTCGTTCATTATCCTTGTTTGATGGTCTTGTCTCTGGGTGTTCGCCTGGGTTGTAGCTGTCTTCAGTTGGCGATCATCATTTTCGCTTGATGTATTTGTTTCTATGTGATTCAGTCTCAGTTGGTTTAGGTGGCGATAATGTTGATGCCCATCTGCTGTTTGAACTAGTACAATGTAGAGTCTTTTCAGTTGTGTAACCACTGCTTATATCCATTTTGTGGTTTCATAGTACATTCTACATAGTACCTGAGTACCTATTTGTACTTTTATATTGTCTTTTCTTTTTTACCACAGTTTGGATCACATTTCAAGATTGACAGGTTAGGTTTAAGCCACTAAGCTGTTTTTTCTTTTGCTTGCATGTTTTGATTCATTTTGTTTATTGTTGTGATCTGGTTCATTTTTGTCATTGCAAAGTCTAGGTGACTGAACCAGTCACAGTCTAATAAGTTACTATGATCAACTAATGCCATCATCAGTGGTAGGTGTATAGTCTTGTTAGGCATAGTAATTTTAACTGCTGTTTGGCTCAACAGTATTATTTTATTGCCCTGGTAATCTGAGATCGACTTGCAGCTAGGATGCAGCTTATTCTTTATTTTTATTAATGATAGCCCAAGTCATTCTTGAAACAACGGACACTGCAGACCCTGTGTCCAGTTCCATTGTTACTGGCGTATCATTAATTATAATATTATGTTTAAATCCAGACTGATCATTTTTAATATGATTTATACAGGCAACTTGTTTGTTTTTCTTATAATTGCCTTTGCTGATTTTTTCATTCTTAAGTTCAAACGCGAATGCTTTATAGGTCCGACCTGTTTACAAAACATACATTTCATATAGCAATGCGGGCATTCTATATGTATGTGCATTTGATCATTGCATCTATAGCAGTACATTAGACTATTTGATGCTGAATTATCTGAGGTGACTGAATGTCTGACTGACCCAGTGTTATGCTTGATTTTTTGCGCATCATACTTAGTAATGGGTTTGCCTGACTAGCTATTGATTCTGCTAGTACTGCTTGGGCCACAGCTATTTCAAAATCATCAGCATTTTAAGTTTTAAATTGAGATCGTTTATGCCACAAATAAAACGATCATGAAGTGCTTCATTCAGGAAATGTTTGAATTCATACTTTAATGGCAATTATTGGAATTATTGTTGTGAACTCTCTGGATTTTTCCCACGATCTTGGATGCAGAGATTGAAATAATATCTCTACATTATTGTCATAGGTTTAGGGGAGAAATAATCTGTGTGTATCATTAATGTTTTGTCGAAATCTAGGTTGGATGGCTTTTCTGACATAGATTGTGATCTCAGGATCACATAAGTCTGAGGTCTGATTATTGTCATTTCTGTGGCTAATTTTACCTCAGACTTTTTGATCTGGTTAACCTGTAGGTAAAATATTAATCCCTTTTTATAGCTTGACCAGCTCTCAGGATGGGCTGGTTAAAAGCGTCCATGGAGCCAATAGAATCAGCGATTTTTTAATTTTCCCTCATTTCTTTATAAGAGAAATAAAGTACCGATTTTTATTTTTGCAAGTTACCACTTGTAACTTTAAATTTGACAGCTACTGTTTGTAACTCTCCCAACAAAGCTTTTAATCCACTAGAGAGAACTTCCATCGCTATTACGAGATATGCACTCATGATTGGTTTATTATTTTAATTGACACGCTTATTATGTTTGCAGTCAGTTTTTTTTACATAATTTGTTTTTTTATTTGGGCAGATCTAAATGATAGGAATTTATCACCATTTTGTAAATACAACGAGTCTATTTTCTTTGCACTCGTGTATTTTTTCCAAACTGCCTAATCTGATTTTTATTCAGGCAGAATAGTGATTTTAATACGATGAATGTCTAACTGCATACTTGTGTATTTACTGTATTTTTCCATCATGGGGAAAAATATATATATATATTTTTTCTGACTGCGCCAAATCTGTTGAATTTGGCGTATTTTACACTATTTTTGCAGTCGTGAAAAATTTTTCCTTTTGCCTGACTGCGCCAAATCTGTTGTGTTTGGTCTGAATTGCAGGTTTCAGGCTCAAACCAACAGTGATATCAATGAAATTTATGAACACTAAATAAATATAGTTGTATATAGATAAATGTAGTTAATACTATGCTGATGATGCCGGACTCACTTTCAGCTGTATAAGCTTGCCTCATGAGTTTTAGTCAAGACTCTTTCGGCTGTACTGAACAGCTTGCCTTGAGTCGGCCATAGTTGTAGCAGTTTCCGGTCCTATCATGGTCTTGCCTCACTGAGTAGTCATATCGGTAATGACTATAATAGAAACACCTTCATATTTGAAAGTGGTTTCAATTGAGAGCATATTCAGGTTAGACAGACATTCTCTCTCTTTCAACTCTTTTCTTGTTTTCAAAAAGGCTGACTATTTATTGCCAGATCCCCCGTTTTACTGGCAGCAATTGGATTCAGAGAGCATCATTGCCTAATTGCCCATTCTAACCAATGGTAGGATTTTATGCACATGTTTACCACATTGACTATAGTTATGTTTTACCTTTGGTTATGTTTATACATTGTTTATCCATATGTTTACTCATTGGTTAGCAGCAATGAGTGCTCAATCTGATCAGATAAGGAAGGAATCTGGACTAGTCCACTTCTAAGGCAAGGTGATATATGACAGTGTGAATTGTACTATTTTGATTAGTCATTTATATCTTTTGATGAATATTCTGTTGGAATATATTTTTTCATATGAGAGTAATATTTTGGAATTTCAGAACTTTGCCAATTATCTTCAGGATTAATACATGTATATATATTAAAAACTAATAGTTTTGTTTAAAAATTGTGAATATTTTATAAATAATGAAAGTAATAATAGTCATAATACCTATTGTGTGATCTATATATTAAGAGTAAGTGTAATTGCAAACTAATATTAACATGATAAACATAAACTTTAAAATTTAGAGTTAGTGCTCTTTTAAATTTAGAGTTAGTGCTCTTTTACCATTGCATTATAAATTTTGTAAATAAAGTAACAAATACACACACACATAAAAGAAACAGGAAGAATTATTGTCTATTTATTAACTATAAATTATTTATTTAATAATTATAGTAATTATTTTTATTTTGTAAATTGTTTTGTATTTTTTTAATATATATTTTCCTCCATGTAAAATAAACTTAAAATTGCTATTTAGAGTGATATTATCAATCATTGTTTTAGTTCCTGATTTGTTGGAATCTGATGAAGATGATAACTTATCCATTATTTCTGTGGCATCATCACGATGTTTGGAACAGTTGCAGCAGCTCCATTACCAAAGCCTGCAATGTAATTATTAATTATACTTAATGTTTACATTTTGTAATGTATAATAATGACCCAATATTAATGTCAAATGCTAGAGATATATTAGTGCACATGTAGAAAAAATATTTATGCTAGTTGGATAACTTGATTAGTAATAAAAAAATATGCATTATTATTTTTTTTTTAAATTCTCATTAAATAAAATAAAAATTAAATATAAAAATAGTAACTTGTAATATTAAGCTGAAAGCAATTTTTAAAAATTAAAAATTTGTTAAAAAATAATTTATTTTTTTCTTCTATTACAAAAAAAAAAAAAAAAAATCTCAATTATTACAAAGAGAGTTTCTACATGTGCACTAATATATCTCTAGCATTTGATAGTTTTTCATTGTTTGAAAAAATAATGTAATTTATCATTGTAATGTTTTAAAATAGAATTCTTTACATTGTAGCTAAAATATTTTTGATAAGTTATTCTAGAAAATAGAAGTTAACTGCTTAACCTTGAAAAAGCCTTCTACTTTGACTGGAAATAGTAGTGGACAATTGAGAAATATACTGTGATTAATTTCACTCACTTTAATAGTATTATATGTATATATAACTCTACAAATTGCATTCTTATTAATCTGCATTTTATGTTACCATGATTTATATATCTTTTTTTAAAAATCTATCTCTTTTTAAAAATCTTTTTTGTTATTAAAATATTCTATGTTAAACAATTTGATATTGATGAAGTTTGTTAAGGATGTATGTTCATGTGTATGTTCTATGCCTATATATATATTTATGATTACAATTATTTATAAGCATATTTTATAAATATTGACTGAATGAATAATTATTTACATATGATAATTTTATTGTTAAATAGAAAAAGTCTTAGTATAATAATTTTAGTTTGTATCTTAATATGATGTTCTAATTATTGTCTATTGTTTTCAAAGTATAACTGATAGAATGAAAGTGTAATGGATTGAAATCTTAAATTTTTTTAGCAGTAATAAAATAAAATAAATGATAGTTTCCTATAAATAGTCCGTAGAACATTAATTTATATAATTAAATGATAATAGCATGTATTATTCAATACAAAAGTAATTACTAAAGGTTTGCAGAAGTAAATTACATAAATCAGAAAGTGGTTGAGATAACAATCTAATAATATGAGCATGAAGATCCAGGTGCTTAATCCTTCTTATTCATCTGATGAACTTAAGTTGTTTACAAAATACATATAAAGTGAAAAAAGATAGTTTTGGAATTTTTACACTAATGGATAGGAATGATATAATGAAATTTGAGGTGAGGAATGTGCTGATAAAAATTAAAAAATTTGAAACTAATTATCATGTAATTTATACTAAAATAGTAATGTCTGACTTTTCTAGCTTATATTTGATAACAATAATCTATTTTATACACTCTATCCTGAATCATCAATATAAGTTTGATTATTTAAAGAATATTCAACAGTAGTACCAACAATCAGATGCGAATATTTTTTGACCCTTGGCTTTTCTCAATAAGAGCAGTATTACATTATAATCCAATTCTGCAAATGATCTTTTACTTCTGTTATGTTAATCAAATTTAATGATAAAATTTTCAAACACTCACACTTTTGAACAAACACAAATGTCTTTGCATTAAATCAATAATAAAATATTTTAGTAATCTTATTTATAAACTTTGCAGGCATCTTTGATTTTAGGCAAATGTGGTATATACCAAAATAAAGTATATATACCAAAATAAAGTAACATTAGATTCTTCTAACGTACATGTAATCTGCACTTGACAATAATTTATTTTATATTGCTCTATTCTTAACTATACTCATGCTTACAATGATGGCTTAGAAGTAGAGAAATTACTGGTATAAAGTGTAGAAGATTAAATGTGAGATGGAAGAGTTTATCTGTTAACATAGTTTTGATTAGTATTTACCATCACTTTGACAAAATATTGAGGAGTGCCTATAGTTAGTTTATAACTGAATCACTAAAACATATAGTTATTTTTTTAATCATCATTTTCAATGATTATTGATCCACTACAGGATGAAAGTTTAATCCCTCTTCTCCAATCTCTAGCCTCTTCTCCAATCTCTAGCCTCTCTTCTCCACATCATCCCAGCACACTTACTTATTTCATCCTTCTATCACATGTCTCTTTCTAAGTTTTTTACATTCTCTTGGAATACAGTTTAAGATTTCAACTGTCTATCTATTATCACCTCTTCTAACAATATGTTCAGCCCAACTCAACTTTAGTCTCTCAATTCTTTCAATGATGTCAGAAACACCTGTTTGTTCTCTCACTCGTATATTTCATTTTTGATCTGTTCGTGTTATTTCTTACATACATCTCTTAATACTTCATTGAGTGATCTGAAGTCTCTGTATTGGTCTCCTGTTAAATGTCTCAGATCTGAAATTAAGAACTGGTAATACATTTATTAAAAACCTTTTCAAACACATAGGCATATTTCCTCTTAATATTAAATTATTTCTATCAAAAGAACTCCAAGCAAGTTTAATTCTATGATTAATTTTATCCATTATGTTTCCATCTGTAGTAATAATCTGAGCAAGATATTTGTAATTTTTAACTTCTTCTAACTCATCATTATCAATCTTCATTTTCTTTTTTTGAGAAAATCCATTGAACACTACTTTAGTCTTTTTAACATTTACTTTTAATCCTATTTTCATCTTATAATTTTTGCAATATTTTCTGAAGCTCTAAAGCATTATTTACAAAAAAACTACATTTAATTTTATTTCCTTAGCTTCCCATTGTATTTTTTACAAAACTGGTGTAAAAAGTTTTGGAGATGTCATACCCGGTAATAGACCCTTTTCAATTTCAATCTTTTTAGTATCATTATGTAATCTAATTGTTGCTGTTGCAATTTTATAAATATTCTTCAGGATATGATAATATCATGGTTTATACTTTGATGATCCAATGCTTTGATCACTAAAGAAATGCTTATAGAATTAAATGCCTTTTCATAACCTACAAATCAAAAGCATAATGACAACTCATATTCGTTGGTCCTTTGTATAACTTTTTTCAATACTTGGATAAGATCCACTCTACTAAAATTACTTTTAAATTTGTTAGGTTAAAATCCAAAGTTTGCTGTAGATGAGTTGTTATTATTTTGGTAAAAGTTTTATATAGAACTGATAAAAGACTGAAAGTCTATAATTTCTAAATCTTCTTTATCACCTTTTTAAAATATTAATATTATATTTTTCCAATCATTTGATACATCTTTATCATTTAGACATTTGGTATATAAATTTGCCAATATTGTTTCTATTTCTTCTGCTTCTTACAAAATATCGATTATAATTCAATCATTACCTGGAGCTTTTCTCTTCATAAATTTAATTGCATTCTATTCTTTTAAAATCCCGGCAATTTAGAAGATCTAGTAATTGTAGGAGATATTTTTCCTTATTCTTTATTGCTATATAATTCTTGACAGAACTCCTACATATTTTCCAATATCATCTCTTTTAGTAATAGTTCCATCTTTTTTTCTCATTGCAGAATAAGTTTCCTACCAGAACCAAGATGTTGTTTTATACTCTTGGGACTTTTATTCTTTTCTATAGCTTCCCTTGATAGTTCACAATTATACTTTCTTATATCATTAACCTCTTTTTCTCACTGTTTTATAAAATTTGAAATAATCAATTCTTTTTAGTGCATCATTTTTATATATTTTCATATTCCTTCTTTTTTTCATTAATTGTCTTATTTCAGTAGAAATTTACTGTTAAATTGAATTTTTGTACTACCCACCTTTACAAGTGTAACAGTTATTTTTCTATTAATTTCATTCAAATCTGAATCATGTTCAAAATTTGTTAATATTTGAAAACGATTTGCAAATTCTAATTTAAATTTATTGGAATACTTTTGAAGATTAGGAATATTGGCCATGAATATTCTTTATCTTAATAACTTTTGTCTCCTAGTTTTGCATTAACATGTATCTTACATCTTTCTAATCAATGAGCACTTCTTGTGTTCAATTTATAAAAAACATAACAGTCTTGAAATATATATTTTCTGTTATTCAAAATATAATCCAATTCTGCTGTACTTTCATTTGAAAGAATTCGTAATATAAAAGGTTTTCTTTTTTTTTTTTTGCAAACTCCAGAAGTCTATGTATGACCTCTCTCATTTCTATCACCATAACCAAATTTATCTACAGCACTTTCATCTTTCAATTATTTACCAATTCTAGCATTAATGTTTCATGTGACAATTTTAAAATGTTGTTTTCTTTCATCAAAAGCCTTTTGTACATCTATATAAAAATCCTCTACTTGATCATCACATTGAGAATTTGTTGTGACATAAAACTGAATTATTTGTATTTGACTGCTATTAAGTTGAATAACTAATTTTGCTACTCTGTCTGATAAATCATCAATCTCCCCAATGTTATTTTTCACTTTTTATTTTTAATAAATCCTACCCCACTTCTACTTCCACTGGTATATCTTTGTAGTACAATATATGTTCACTTTTTAAATCCATTGTCTCTTCACCTTTTTTTTTTAATTTCACAAAGTCCAATAATGTCCCATTTAATATGAGATAGTTCTTCCAATTCTTGCAATCTTTCTTTGCTTGAAAGTGATCTGAAATTGTAAGTACCTAGATGAAATGTCATCATCAAATGGCAACCTGGGTCCACAACCAGGAGATTCTTAGTACTCTTGGCTTTCATCCATCAACTGTTGCCTTGGCTTGCGACTTTACTGCCTCTGGGATTAAGGGCCATGATTTACTTTTGTCTGTCATGATTGTAAATATCTATTAGAAAAAAAAAATTTCATTCACATACATTCATTCTGCCTCCAAGAAAACTCAACTGATTGCAATTAGAAAGTATCAAGCAACTGAGAAGAAAGATTGGTGTTTTTTGTTCTTAAATTCTGAAGTAAAAAACCAGTAATTTTTCCATTCTGGCTAATGTGTGGGGATGAGGAGCCCATCCATGTTCATGTAGTATATGAATAATCACATAGTAATAACAACTGCAACTACAAGACTGTATGGAGGGGACATTAGGAATTTCCCTACTTGGTTTCTTTAAAGCCTACAAGAAGAATCAAAGGGTTTCCTTTCACTTAACAGCAAATTCCTTTCTGCTGCCTATTTTTTTTATTAGTAATTAGCTCTAAATAGCTAGATAAGAAAGTATACTTCAGTTCTAATCCATGAATTTGCACCTTTCTTGCTATTATCTTGAATATCTTAGTAGGAGCAAAAGATGAATGCTGAATAGCTAGCTATAGTGCAAAACAATTATTCATTAATAAAGAAAGCCAATAGCCAGAAATTAGTTTAGGCATTTATTGTCAATACCATTGGTTATATTTTCAATAATTGTGTTTATATGGGTAGTGAGGAATAGAGAGATGTAAAATTGATTACTATTATTAAATTTCTATTTAATTTAAAATAAAATTAAAATGATTAAAAAAAAATAATTAAACAATGCTCTCAGATATCCATAAATTTTAAAATTATGTAAATTAACACAATCATTTTCTTAGTTTATTAAAGCCTTTCTGTCTAGGGATTTGATTAAACAATATTTTTTTCCATATCTCAATGTGACCAGATCTATTACACTTATCTGCAATTACATTTATGACTAGATTTTAGTCAGTTCATTTTTAATGTTTTGTACTTTTCATAATTTTATAATTAATATTTACGCTTAAAATTTTACATATTTAATACAATTTGTCTAGCTCAAAATCTCTTAATTTAATTATTAACTATATCAGATTTTGAGTGATACTATTATCTAGTGAGGAAATTTAAGTAATATTTTCAGTTCTTAGTAAATATTACTGTTAGTTTATAATCCATTTATTAATTTTTGAAGAGGGACATTAATTTTTGAATAATTTATTCAAGTAACAATGCAAAGGTCTTTTTCATTTTCAAAAATTATAGATTGATAGAGATAGCAAAATAGAAAGAAAATGTTATTTTTGGTTCTTGCTGGAGATTTTTATTACTTCTATTGGACAATTCTTGATATTCATTTAGTTAATTAGTCAACTCAATTATTATCTCTTTAGTGTAACTTTTAGTTAAGAGGTCCAACATTTAGCTATGTTTACTCAACACAATTATTAGTAAGAAGTTAGCTTATTTTATCCTTGCTCAAAATAAGGAAAAATTTCAAAAACAAAAAGATTGTAAGGGAAGGACGATTTGTGTGATAAAATAAATCTTAGATTTTTTTTTTATCAAATATTTTTTACCATATATGCATGTATTTCTCTCTCTTTTTTTTTTTTTTTTTTGGCATAAATAGTATTTTATAATGCTTATTTAAAATGTAAAAATTTAATCATCATTATTAATTTCATTATAATTTACATGAAAAAAAATATTTATAATTTATTTTGCTCATCACATTAATAAAGATCTTTTATAGTGCCATTTTAAATCATTTCATTTTCATCTAAACCAGAATAATAGATGATATAAAAAATAATTTTTGTATTAGAGATAACAAATGTTATTAAAATTATTTACTTAAGAATGGACAAAAGTCTCTCAGTTCAAATATCACTGATGAATGGCATAAGCTAAAAACTAGTCTGGGAATATTAGATGGACAGGGATTATGATGAACAATTTTCTAGCGTTGTTGATTACTAGAGCTTGCACTAGGTAGCACTAAAGGGATTAATAAAGAAATTAACAGTGTTTTCATATAATAAATATGATGTAGCTAGAATTGTATGGAAAGGAATTGCAATAGCAGGGTTAACATATGGTAATGATGCATTATGTGTTAATAAAGGGGTATTAGATTACTTAGAAAAAGTACAAAGGGAAGTAGGAAGACATGCATTAGATGCAGATGTGTTGACAGCAAAGGAGGCAATTCAAGGAGAAATGGGATGGTCAAGTTTTTATGTGAGAGATGCAAAAAGTAAAATGAAAATGTTTGGTAGGTTGCAGTTTATGGATAATAAAAGAATAGCCAAAATAGTATTTAAATTGGGTTACGAGTAAAGGCCAGGCAACAAGATGGGTGAGAAAGGTAATGTGGTATGCAAAACATTTGGATAAAGAATTTAAATCAGTATACTTGTACAAAAGGTGGGATGATTGTGTTAGGAGGATTGTTGATGTTATAGTGGTAAGAAAGGGGATAAAAGAATAGATACATTAATAAAGAATAGGGAGTTGGAGAGATGGAGGCCTAGTATGGAGAGTAAAATGAGTTTAAAATATATATAGAAGTAAACGGAACATTGGGTGCGAGTTAATTTATGATAATAGCAAGGAAAGTATTTTATTGTTTAAGGCTTGAACGGGATCTTTAGCAACAAGAGAATATACACGTAAATGGAAAAATATGAGTGATTTAATCTGCAAATTGTGTAAGGAAGGCATAGAAAATATTTGGCATCTGTTAATTGAATGTAAATGCTTGAAAGCGGAAAGGGTACAAATAATGAAGTTATAGAAGAATAAATATGAACAAAGTGATTATATAGAAAGTGGATTATTGGTTTTTATGCTGTGTTTGGTAAAAGATAAGGGGGATTTAAATATTAAGGCCATAGAGTTGACAAAGATTATATTGTGGAAATAGGATGGAGCAGATTATGGGAAAACTTAGGGTGGGGAATGGAAAGGGAAGGTAAAGTGGCTAACAGGTTTTCTCTGGGCATAGTTGCTGAGAGATTCCTTACTCCATTAAAGGAGAAATCACAATGCATCACATCACATAAGAACAAAGAAAGTGAAAAAGATATTAATGATAAATGGGAAAAGTACTTAGAAAAGAAGAAGTTGGCTAAAATAGATAATTATATAGAGAGAATGAAATTGAATAGTAAATTGTTGGAGGATATTAATAAAAGTGGAAGAGATGGGAGTAAAAAATTTTGGAATTACCTTAAAAGGAGAAACGTAGGAGAGAGAGGGATGGTATTACTAGATGATGAGGGAATAGAGTATAGCTCGAGAGAAGAATTAGAATCTTAAATAGGTATGTAATGGATATAGAAAAGGTGTTAGATATGAAGGATAGAGTGATAGAAAACATGAAAGCATTTAGTAATGGGAATATTAGGTTTTCAGAAAATGAACTGAATGAGGCAGGGAAGAAATTGAAAAGTGGAAAGGCAAGAAGTTTAGATGGATGGGCAGCAGAGATGGTAATGAATTTAGGGCATAGGGCAAAAGTAAAGCTATTATCATGTTTTAATAAAATGGCACAGAAGAGTAATACAAGAGTAAGATTATTATTTAAAGGAAAGGGTAAGGATCATAGAAAGTTAAACAATTATAGACCGATAGCTGTAACATCAATTTTATATAAAGTTTTCTCATATATGGTGGCTGGAAGTGTTGCAAAATGGATGGAAGAAAATAATGTAGTGGGGGAAACGCAAGGAGGTTTTAGATCAGATAAGTGTATAGGAGATAGTTTATTTGTAGTTACACAACTTATGGATATGAGTAGGAATTAAGGTAGACAATTATATATGAATGTTATAGATCTAAAGAAGGCATATGATAAAGCAAATAGAAATAAGATTATGGGTAAGTTTAGCAAATTTGGGAATGGATGAAGCTTTAGTGGGTATTATTAAGAAATTATATGAAAATAATTACTATACATATCAGTTAGGGGATATAGTATCAGTTAAAGCTAAAAATGGGGTGGGACTAAGGGGAGGATGCCCTGTGTCACCTATTTTGTTTTTGTTGTATATTAATGAAATGGAGAGAAACAATAGAAAGACTAGGAAAAGGAATAGAGTTACCATTAATAGGTGGCAAGGAAATATATACTTTTGCGGATGATGTCATTTTGTGTGCAGAAAGTAGAGAAGATATAGAAGTTATGCTGAGGACATGTGCAAGGGTGGGTAAAGAGACGGGGATTAAATTTAGTGAAGAAAAATCAAACATAACGATGGTTAATACTGGAGAAAGAGAAGACGAGGAATTTTTATTGGGGGATATAAAGTTAAATGTGATGAGTAGGTATACTATTTGGGAATTCTGTTAAGTAACCAGAGAAATTGCTTGGATGAATGGGAGAAAAAATTGATAAATGAAGCAAAGAAAAGAAAGGGATTGATAAAGAAATTAACAGTGTTTTCATATAATAAATATGATGTAGCTAGAATTGTATGGAAGGGAGTGGCAGTAGCAGGGTTAACATATGGCAATGAAGCATTATGTGTTAGTAAAGCGGTATTAGATTACTTAGAAAAAGTACAAAGGGAAGTAGGAAGACATGCATTAGATGCAGATGTGTGGACAGCAAAGGAGGCAATTCATGGGTAAATGGAATGGTCAAGTTTTTATATGAGAGATGCAAAAAGCAAAATTAAAATGTTCGATAGATTGTAGTTTATGGATAATAAAAGAATAGCCAAAATAATATTTAATTGGGTTATGAGTAAAGGGCAGGCAACAAGATGGGTGAGAAAGGTAATGCGGTATGGAGAAGATTTGGATAAACAATTTATATCAGTATATTTGTTCAAAAGGTGGGATGAAGTTAGGAGGATTGTTAAGTGTTATAATTGTAAGGAATGGGATAGAAGAATAGATGCATTAATAAAGAATAGGGAGTTGGAGAGATAGAGAACTAGTATGAGAGGAAAAAGAGTTGGAACATTGGGTTTGAGTTAATTTATGATAATGGCAAGGAAAGTAGTTTATTATTTAAGGCTCGAACGGGATCTTTAGCAACAAGAGAATATACACGTAAATGGAAAAATATGAGTAATTTAGTCTGCAAGTTGTGTATGGAAGGCATAGAAAATATTAGGCATCTGTTAATTGAATGTAAATGCTTGAAAGCGGAAAGGGTACAAATAATGACGTTATGGAAGAATAAATATGAACAAAGTGATTATACAGAAAGTGGATTATTGGTTTTTATGCTGGGTTTGGGAAAAGATAAGGGAGATTTAGATATAAAGGCCATAAGGTTGACAAAGATTATGTTGTGGAAATGGATTGGAGCAGATTATGGGAAAACTTAGGGTGGGGAATGGAAAGGGAAGGTAAAGTGGCTAACAGGTTTCTCTGGACATAATTGCTGAGAGATTCCTGACTCTGTATAAGGAGAAGTCACATTGCATCACATCACATGCTACTGTTTTAACATTTTGCGTAAGCATAAAGAAAAGGTGATCATATGATGTTTTAATGGTTTAATTATTTCATTTATATAATAAATTAGTTTATAGATTGCCTTTTGGAATACTTTGTATTTACACTCATTAAAGACCTAGGTATTTGCCATTTATAGTAAATATATGTATATATTTGTATAATGTATTGTATGTAATGATTATGTATTTTGTATATTTGTATAATAATTGTATGTAAACTACTGTATATATATTTATAAGAATTTATGTGATAAAATATACTTTTTTAAAATTTCATTTGACTCTTTTTTTACAGTCCCTGATTTATTAGATGATGATGATAAATGGTCAACAGCATCTAGTCGTTGTTTAGATCAGTTAAGCATGCTTCATTATCGTGATCGATATTGCGGACTTAATACTATACAGTTTTTAGAAGATGTTCGTCGTGATGATACACGTGAAGATTTGAGTATTCTTACAAATTTGTCATCATGTTCAGAAATGGGATCACCTGAAGATAAAGAACCAATTGTTACTCGTACTTTTTCTGACAGTCCTATGAAAGTTTTAGATTTAAAATCTGATTTAAACATTGAAGGAGCCCTAAGAAAAACTCCTAGTCCAGAAAAATTAACAAAAATTGTAGAAGAGGAAAGTCATTTAGAAGAAAGTTCTTCTGAATTAGCATCACCTATAGAAACTCAGGATCCAAGTTTATCTACTAAAGTATTTGTTAAAAATTTAAGTTTTAATGTAAGTTTGTTATTGCTTAAATTTTTTAATATAATGCTAATATTTTATTTATATTTATGCATGGAAGTACTTTTGAAAGTAGGTTTATTTGAATATCATTTTTTAAAATGTTAAAACTTATTAGAAATATCAATAACAAGAAAATGAAAATTTCAAATTATCAGAATGGAGAATAGATTATTGGATGTAAAAGATGTTTATCTTGAATTAAATCTGGTTTCTGTCAAGTAGAATTTCAAATTTTTTTCTAAATAAAAGGAGCTTTTCAACAGTAATATATTTTGAATTATTCTGTTAATAAAATAAAATTTATTATATTTGAATTATAGCAAACTTTCAATCTATTGATTTACACATATTTTTCTACATCCATTGTCTGCCATATAAGTACATATTATTTTTATGAATCCATTTTTTTCTAATTATCTTTTTTTGCATCTATCATTAACAAATCATGGCTATGATAGAGCAATTTTCTATATGTATACTGTTTTTTTTTTTATTAATTTGAAGCAATTTACTGATATTATAACTGAGTGTATGTGTGTATATATACACAGACACATCATAATTAGTTTACATACTATTACATGCTATTACTGTGTGTATATATATATATATACACACAAGTATAATATAAATGGAAACAGACAACTTTTACATGAGCCATCAATATAAATGTAAATATCCACTTTATTAAAAAAACTTGTAAGAATAAAAGTCATATATTGCTAATGTCCAAGGTTTTATCAGGATAATTTTCTCATTTATAATGGAATTCAAAATGAAATTCAAATTTAAACCAGATGTAATTATAACATTATTAATTTGAAATATTTTGATGTCTGTAATGTTTGCTTTTTGTAATGTTTGTTTTAAATTTTTTAAATTTTTTGTTTTGTTTCAATGAATAGTTTTTATCAGGTTCTTATTGTCAAAAACGCCACCCACATTTGCTTTTTATTATTATCTTTAATGCTTTCTCAATTTTTTGATATTGAATCAGTTACAGATAGCTACTTTAAATTTTACTAAATGCTTTTAACATGAAATAAATTTAAACTGCTAGAATAAACTACTATCCCTCTATTGATAGGTCATATTCAGCCCGAGAGAACACTAGACTTAGAGCAGTGTCTTATAAGAAGACATATGTTAAAGTTTTCTGGTAAAGATCTAAATTGTAGATACTTACCAAGCTATTCACAAGAAATTTTACTGAAAATGAAGTAAAAAAGCTTAAAGCCAAATTTCAAGATAGGAGATTGATAAAGGCGTGCACTTGTAAAGAAAAATCCCTCTTTTAGTGAAATCATGCGCCATCATAAGAGGAATTGCCTCCAAACTTCAATGAATCATAGCAATTCAGCTACAAAACTTTGCCATAAATTAAAAACAAAAACTTTTATCCATTAGACTATTATCCTAATCTATTAACCTTATATAGTTTCTAAAAGTTTATTAGTTATTGCCTGAAGTTGTTTATCCAATGACCATCAAAATAATCAACAAAGAAACCATCTCAGCTTCAATCAACTAATTAATAACCATAAGTATTACCAATAATATTGTTTTAATGATGCAAAATATTAAAGATGTTTAAACTTAAATAAATAAATCGTTAAAAGAAATGTTTCAATTAAATGTAGTTTAAATAAAATAGACACATATATGATTAATGGACGAGCTTATAAATATCTTATGAATTAAATTAAATTAACTAAAATATAATAGTATGAAATAATTCAAGATTATAATATAGACTATAAATATCTATATGGAAATAAATAAGAGGTAATAATGTATAATAAAAAGTGGGTAAAAACAAATCTGTTTTGACCCAGCGGCGGGTCAACCCAGAACTGACCCACCACACTCAGCCATGGGGCGTCACAATCGTAGCACTGGAACATCCACCAGTTCACACGCGTGGCACGGTCCATTAAACCCATTAGCTTACATAGTCGCACTAGCAACTACCAAGAATCAGGTGGCGCTGATTGCTGTAAACACATCAGCTTATGTGTCGTCGCTACCAGAAGCTACCAAGATTCTAGCCCACTACATGGCACTGTTTCTCCACGTTCACACGAAAACACGCCTGATGGAGTTTATGTATATACTACTTAAAAGATGAATGGCGTATAATATACAGGTGTGATTAATTAAGAAGCTACAACTATTTAAATATTCTTTCAAACTTAAGTGTCACATGCTATTTCATAGTTTTATAAATGGATGTATTTTTAAATTTTTTTTTTAAAATCGTCTTTTTTTTTTAATTATAAATTTAAAAAAATGTAATTTTTAATATCGTTTTTTTTTTAAAAAAGCTAATTTTTATTCCCTCTTTCAAAACTGTATTATTTTAAAAAATGATTGTAAAATTTTTTCCACCAATAATTCAAGTTAAATTACTGGAAAAGCAATCAAACTCTCCTTTAAATATATTAAAATTCTATTCAGTTCATTTAAAGGAGTTTACAGTACATTATGTATATACATATATCTATTATTGTAATTAGATCTAAATAATTTATAAACCATTCAAGTTTACTATCTTTGGTAAATAATAAATTATTAAATTAATTTATACAGTAGAAATGACAATATAGCAAAGTTCTGTTTTGAAGGAAACACACAAGATGTAAATTAATGAAGATAGGACAATAATCCAATGCTTTAATCACTGAAGAAAAGTTTATAGATTCAAATGCCTTTTCATAATCTACAAATCCAAAACATAATGACAACTCATATTCATTTGTCCTTTCTATAACTTCTCTCAATCCCTGGATATGATCTCCTGTACTTAAACCACTTTTAAATCCAGCTTGCTCTCTTGGTTGGTGGAAAAGGCTGATAGGTCTGTAATTTCTAATATCTTCTTTATCACCCTTTTTCTATTAATATTAATACTGCATTCTTCCAATCATCTGCACATTTTTATCATTTAAACTTTGGTTATAATGTTGCTAAAAATTTCTATTTTTTCACCTGCTTTTAATATATCAATTATAATTCTACCATTGCTGGGTCTTTTCTTTCTTCTATATTTAATTGCATGTCTCACTTCTTCATTTAAATTCTGGGCAATTCGGAAGATGTAATAGATATAGGAGGTATTTGTTCTTTAGTGCTATAATAATTCTTGATAAAAGTCTTCTACCCATTTCATGATGTCATCTCTCTTTTTAGTAATAATTCCAACTTTTTTTCTTATTGCAGATATAAATTTCCTACCAATACTAAAATGTTGTTTTACACTCTTGAGACTTTCATTCTCTTCTACTGCTTTCCTTGCTAGTTCACAGTTATACTTCATTATATTTCAACTCTTTTCCGCATCATTTTATAAAATTTGAGATATTCAATCCTTTTTAATGCATCATTTTTTGACAGGCAATGTCTTCCAAATTATTTATGAGGACTAATAGTTTTAATTTTAACAGTATACTGTACCAGTCAAAACATGTTTATCCATCTAACACGAGCTGGAACTCACAAAATGTACTTCAAACCCAGTCAAGCCCAGATTTAAGTCAGGGACCAGCCTGGATCTACCTTAAAACTTGCTGGCCCTTCCCATTTCCTTCCAGGTTACCTTTTTTTAAATGTCGTAGTAAATATTGGCGTGTGTCTCAGTTGTGTCAGTGTGTTGGTATCTTGCCTTATTTGTTCAGTTTCTTACTTTGGTTCGGGTTTACATAGTTTGAGTATAGGATAACCTACTTTTGCTTTATCCATTCTATTAAATACATTCTATTATTTGTATCTACATATTGGTATTAGGTAGTTATATTGATTTTCTTTCTTTTTCTTTTTGAATAAAATAACCAATTAATATATTACATTCGTTTCTTCCTGGAATTCTTTTGCTTTTATATTAAAAGAGTTTATGTTTGTTATCCTTATTAAGTTTTATACGGTAGTTGAAGTTTTAGTATTGTTTAAATTAGTTTATTTGTATTATTCAAAATAATAAAGACTCATTAACAATAAAAATCAAAAAAATTTTTCTTTAAAGTATATTGCTATAGTATATAGCTGCGAGGTGCTATTACAGGGCTTGTCTCTGGAGGCCTTAAAGGAGCAGGCATTCTTAATGTCCCTCCTACGCTTGTCGTTGCGTTGTTATTACTATGTGATTATTCTATAGTATACGACAGGAGCGCTCACCAACACTTAGCCAGCATGGTGAGCTTTTGGCTTTACCTCTGAGTTTAAGATCAGAACACCATGGTCTCTCAGTGCCTGAGAAGGCAGAATAATGTTGTGTAAATGATAAAATCCAATATATATATACAATATGACAGACAAATAAGGGCCTTATTCCAGAGGCTGTAAAGTACCAACAGGCGGGTGGCCAAAGGCGGGGTGCTAAGCCTGATGCGGCAGGCTGCCATTTGATGCGCTTTTATTTAGGTACTACAACGCAGTCACTTTCAAGTGAGGAAGATTGCAGAATTAGAAGAGAACTGTCTTATATTAAAGGGCATATTGGACTTTGTGAAGTTAGAGAAAGGGAAGACATGATTTAAAAGGAATACATTATAAAGGCTATTGGAAAACAGTAGTAGGTTCTATAAATAAAGGGTTTATGGGTGATGGTGTATCAGAAGTGCAGATTAGTTATACAACTAATAGCTACCAATGGTAATCAGGTTATGCCCCAACAGTCTCATAGTGATGAAGTAGTAGTTTATATGATGTACAAAGGCTTTGATCAGATAAACATTTTAAAATGTATGGAGTTAAGCTAGAATGGTAGACAAATAAAGTGAGCTGAGGTAATTTGGTATGTAATAGAAAGAGGAGGAATAACGTGTTGCAGAAAAAAGTTATATTATGAACTTTGAGAAAATTAGAGAAGGTACCAAGGATTATATTTTGACTAAAAACAAAAATATAAATAACAGTGCAGTAGGTTAGCAGTAATGTAAAACTAAGAAAAAATTAAAAAAATTACAGTGATTCCTAATCTCAGAAACAATGATAAAATCAATATCAGTAGTAGATTTTGAACAGATTCAGAGAAGAAATAAAATAATATAAAAATAGTAAAAGCAATAATAAAAACAGACTAGATAGAGAAAGGGAGAAGTATACAAAATGTATTAAAAGAGAATATTCGATGTAAAGAAAAGGAAAATATAGAAAATAACAAAACAGCAGAGAAAAAAGTCAAAATAACATTGGATGTAGAATATATTCAAAAAAAGAGATTACTGAAAGTAAGACAAGTATAGTATTCTATTTACCCAAAGAGAATAAGTTATGAAAAAGGAAGGAGAAATGGATATAAGATATATTAAAAAGAGAAAATAGAGATCTATAACCAGTGTTAAAAAGTAAGTAGAATACGTCAATATAAATATAGCTACAAAAATAAAAGGGTTTAGTACATAGTTATCAGTATTGAGAGAGAAAGGAAGTATAGTTGTTTTTGGTTGTAGTTATAAAATGATTTATAATCTAGTGATTAAAGCGGATCATCAGGTATAGTCCAGGTATTGTCATATTTTAAAGAAATATAAAAAGCATTAGATTATAATGATTGAAAAAAAGGTGTAAGGCAGGTGCCTATCTCCAAATCTTTAGGAGAAGTATTGTGGATTAAGGAAATAAAGGAGGAAGTAAGTATAAGTAGTTGGTAGAGTTGTTTTGCAAATAATGTGTGCAAAGAGAGTAAAGTAAGTAGGATAAGTAAATAAAGAAAATAGTTATCATGCCAAAAAGGATGAAAAGACACATCTGTCAATTAATACAAACAAAATAGAAAGTTTGGTAAAATAATACTAAAAAAACGTTTGAAAAGGTTAAAATGTTTACCAGTCTTACTATGGTTGAGATTGGACCTAATAGAAGAGCATACAGAGCAGAAGGTTGGAGTGAGTTAGTACGAGGTCGAAAATATGGTAGACAAAAAATGTTACTGACCTTATTGAAAAAATAAAGTGAAAAGTGGGCTGACATATTGCTAAGAGATGATAATAGATGGACAATAGAAATTTAAACGTCCAAAGATTGTAAAAGCCAGAAAGAGAATGAGATGGAGGATGAAAAGAAGAGTTAAGCTAAAGTCAGATGTTAATAGAGCTTCAGTGATGATAAGTTATATATATATGATATATTATATATATATATATAAAAATACCCTTAATATATAAACCAACCTAAATTTTTATGTTTCTACCTTTACTTAATGGTTTATTTCTAAATTTATATTAGAAATATAAAAATACATTAATTTAGTTATTTATTTTTTTTTTAGGTTTATTTATAAATCTGTACCATGCACCTCCATATAATATTAATAAAATATCTTATCTTATTCAATATTAATATAAAACAACCATAAAAAAAAAAATATATATTTATCATATATTCAAACAGATAAAGAAGTATCTAAAAATATCAAAAAAAAGTTGTAATTTCATAGTTATTTTAATAATAAAAATAAAACTAGTTTAAATAATAAAATATAATTTACAATTGAGTATTCAACTATTTTGCTGAATGCCAACAATTAACAGAACTTATTGACTAAGAAAACATCGTTAAATAAAGATTAAACAATATTTGTTTACAAATATATACACATAGTTAACTGGTTTAACTCAGTGCCGGTTCCAGCGTTGCTTAATTTACAAACATAATCAATTGAGTCCTTGACTTTAAGTTCTAAACCTTCAATGCTAATATAACCACAAATTAAACTGCATTTCCATACTATTAGTGGTGGACCTAGTGAATAACTAAAGTTTATACTCACAGTTCCTTCATGCACAATCCTATTTGGGTCTTGTCAAGCTTATAAGACTGGTGCGGTCTGTTAAAGTTTCCTATCCAGCTGTCTTTGACCTTCAGAGGCACAGACTCTGGGAACACATCCCTTGATGCAGAAAAGTTTGTACACTTTTCCCTCTGCTTTTTCTAGGTTAATTCACAAAAACAGCAACCACAACAGCATTATGATGATTAAAGAAAAGCTGCTCAAAAAGACACTTGCTCTTTTCAGCACACACTATTTATATTTTTTCTTCTGCTTCATATCCATTAGTAGGGTATGGCAAAATCCATTAGTCAAAAACAATAGGGTAGCAGCAATCCATTAGAGTAATGCGTTTTTACAATGATTCTTATTTCGTGTTTAATTTGCATGCATTCACATTCCTTTCCCTTGTAACTAGTGCTTTAGATATTTATTCCTTTGTTTGCTTCGTTAAAAATAGCTTAATGTTTAAATTTAAACAGTAACAGTTTTTTCTGTATTTAAAAATCCATTAAGCATATCCGGCATTATAATTCACAATTCAGTTTATCTTTCAGCAATCTTTTGTGCATTTCTTTTAATTTGCAATCTTTATCTAATTTTAAGTTTATTTTATCTATATGCAATCTTTCTTCATTTCTTTTAAACTTAAAGTAATCTCTCTAAAATAAAATTTCCTTTATTTTTCAGCAATCTTTTTTCCATTGCTTTTAGAACTTAAACATCTTTTTACATCTAAGTTTTCTTTTACAATAGTCAAAGGAAATCTTTTTTATTGCTTATAAAACTTATTATCTCTACCTATTATTAAGTTTCCATTACTATTTTTCTCTGGAGTACAAACTTGCATTATAGCTTACATCCCTATGGTTACTAAACAATATATATATTTTTTACAAAATATAACAATAACTATTGTCAAAGATATGAGTACAGGAAGTTTAGCACTTGTAGATCAAATTGCAATGAAAAATAATTGTAACTAAGTGATTAATTAAGTATTAACTCTGATTTTTAAATATATCAAGTTATTGTGATATTAAAATATATATACAGTACATACTTTTTCAAATAATAAGTGTGGAATATTTTGAATTATAAAATTTGAATTCTGTATTTTAATGAGTAATCATCAAATTGTCCCTATTTATAATTTTTAATAGGATTCAGTACTATTATTTTTTATATGTGTTGTTTATTTTCTCTCATACTTTAATAAATGATGAATTAAAATACAGCATAGAGAAACAAATTTCAAATATAGGTGCAGTGCTCTCAGATCTAAGGCTCCTCACGGACGAAGGCCACAAGCCAGAAACTAGTCTGGGAATATTGGATGAGTAGACACTAGATGGGGATTTTATGCACAAACCTTCTGGTATCCATTGATTACTGTGGCTTGCACTGAGTGGCAATATGTATAGGGAGTTTTGTCTGTTTTAATACTCTTGATTTATTAGAGTCTAAATATTTTATAGGCTAAAGGAATTGTAATTTTAGATAATCTGTATAAAAATGACATTTATATTTCCCATGTATTGTTTTCCAGTAAACAATACGTATGTTATATGCAACCATGGTTTTTGTAAATTTCTGCAGAAGAATTTCTAAGACAAAGAACACCTTTAGCTAAAAAAAAGAGAGTTATATTATAAAAACATCATATAACTTCAAGGAAAGTGTAGCACTAATTTTGTATAATTAAATTAATAATAATCCTAAGTTTAAAGTATTTGATATTCCCAAAAATGACCGTTCCAATAATTCATTGAAAGAGATAATAGTTCATTTGTTTTATTTAATTTTTTTCAGCCAAAGCTTGCAAATTATTACATTTAAATGTTACATTTATTATATAAATCTTTGGTATGTAGAGATAATTTTTGTCTTACTTTCATATCTCTATTTGGATGTATTCAGTTGCTATACCTGAAGAATTACAAGTGAAAAAAAACCCAATGTGGATACTAAATTATGTCTTTTATTGAATAAACATTAATTAGATATATACAATGATCTATCAATTATTATTATTCTTAAGTAAAGGTTAGATCATTTTTCATTTTGTCAAGTTCTTGTAATATATGACAAAATAAATAAAATTTTGACATTTATTAAGTAAAGAGTTGCTCATAGATTAATAACATCCTTTTATTATTATTATTATTAATAGTAATTTAAGAACTAATTAAAAAAAATTAATATTAAAATAATTTTTTTTTAAGTTTATACTTTTCTTTTTACTTATCTCTTATTACAATGAATTTATCAATATAATTAGTAATTAAAAAATTTAATGCTACTAATTTGCATTATGATTATATATTATAATATCTCGCTCTTCAACAAAAATTTTTGTTTTGTTTTAGGTTACATTTTTATATGAGTATTATTAGGTTTTATAATAATTTTAATTTTACTATTATCTTATAATACACATTTTGCCTTTTTTTTTTTTTTTATGATAATACTTTATCTGTATTATTTATTTATTAATATTCTTTACAAGATTTTTTTTTTTTTTTTAGAAATAATTTTTATTTAAATATTTATTGTATAATTTTAAAAAGTATATGTAAAAGATGCACTTTGTTTTATTGGTATGAAGTATATAAATAAATATGAAATACTTCATTAACATTTTATTTTATATATTATATATCGACTTTTTAAAAATTAAACATTTACATTAAAGTTACATAATATGATCTTGAAAATGAATGTTTATTATGTAAATAAATGTTAAAAATATGTATATATTTTTTATCTTCAGGTTAAGACAAAAGATTTAAAAGAAGTTTTTAATGCATTTGGTAATGTAGTAAGATGCCATATAGCTTTAGACCATTATCAAAGAAAATCCCGTGGGTATGATTTGCTTTTTAAATTTTGTGATTTATAATTGAAATGTTAATTATATTTTTAGTAATTTTTATACTTATATACATATATAATTTTAGAATTCACTTTATATATTTTAAAATTTTTAATAGCTTTTCATAAATGAATATTGCTATTATAGTTCCAAAAGAAAAAAAAAAAAGACTTAAAGATACAAAAACAAAGATTAAAATGTTAAAGAAGAATTTTTTGCGGACTAATTATGTACTCGTTCTTTATGTAATATTTTGTAATGCTATTATTTAACTTTATTTCCTAATCTTTAATAGTAGCTATCCATCATATTCTATCTTTAGCCATATCTTTCTAATAAAAGCGGTCAATATTTAATTTTAGAATGTCTTAGAGATAATCATTGTAATGTAATGGGGCTAGTCTTTTCCATAAAAACTATCTCAAATTCACCATATAATATTTTTTGTTTATGAAGTCTAATAATTTTCATTCACTTTACATGTTCAATCCAATGAAGATATGCTTTTATAATAATAGATTCTATGGTTTGCATCTAGAAAGTTGAAGATTACAACAATTAGTTTTGAAATTAAACTGAGAGAGTGCAAATCTCTCAAGCGTTTTATAATTTTGCCATCATATATTTAGAATCTTGTGGAACTTTCTTAAATGAAATTTTTCTAGTGCCTTTATGTTATATCAGTAAAGAAGTCTTTGTTTCACTTCCATTTAATAAATTGGGAAAATTAATCTTATATAGTTATTTTACTATGATGAAATAACCTATCTTTTAACTTGTTAAATGCAACAATAGCACATAAGGGCCTATGTTCATTGTAATGTTTAAATAGTCTTTTCTACCTAAAAAGCTATAAAGATGTTCAAATTCAGTCACTTTTTCAAGTTAATAATTATTCAAGCTAAAGGTTACTGACTTTTTATTTTTCATTATTGATAGATAAAGACTTGGAGTTTTTTTTAAACATTTATTACTAATCCAAAGTTTTTTAAATTGACAACAATTACATAATCAATGGCATATCATACATTTAAAAGACAATATAATTTTTTTTTTTTAGTCAGTTCAAATTAAAAACTCCATATTCAAACTTATATTGCATCTTGATGCTTGCTTTATGAAGCTGCCTGTAAATAATTTCAAAGACCATTATAAAAATAGTAAACTAAATTGGATTTAGCGCTCTTGTTTAATAACAGTTTTTATTTCAAATGTTTCAATATTTTTCACCAGCATTAATATTCCCTTTGATTTCATTTAATAAAAGCTATATAATATAAATAAATTTTGACAACTTCAAACGTTGCTACAAACCTTTTTGAACAATTGAATTAACAATCATAATTGACTTTATATAAATTACAGCTTTTCTCTTGATATTTTTTAATATTTGCTTGGCAATGGAAACTATATCTATAGTGCTTTTTGATTCTCTAAAATCATAGAATCTGATAACCATTCATCTATGACTGGAAGCACCAATTCAACAGTATCATTAAAAACACTTTTGCTGTAATTTCTCCATTTCATATGCTTATCCTTAGAAATCTAATAATTTTGATACATCAACATATTATCACTATATTTAAAACTTCATTAGATATTCCATTAGGATTTACAGCCTTTTCATTCTTAAAATTATCAAAAGTTTTTTTAATTCGTTAAACTTGATATCTTTGTTCAAATTTACATGAATATGTAGGAAGCATATGTCATTAAAAGCTATCATCTTAGTTCTTGTATAATATTCAAAAGATGATCAAAATATTATACAGTTATATGATATTAAATTATCACATAAAAGAATTCCATCCATAGATTTAACAGGCTTATAATATGAGTTTTTTTGTTTCTTATTTTCTTTAAAAAAAAAATCTTAAGTAATTACAATTATTAAATGGCTATCTTCTTTGTGAATTTAATGTAATAATTTTTTATTTCTTATTGTTAACTGTTGAACTTCTTTAAAATGTCTTTACTACTTATGAAGTTCTATCTTCAATTTATTATTCTGTTGAATAGAAAATGCCATGTTTTTTAATTTGAAAGATAAAGGGTCAGGGATTGAGGTTTTTCTTCTAGTGCTCCATTATCATATAATCTCCAAGCAACAAAACATTCGATTATTTATTATCAAATTGTTAGAGAATCAGTTAGAATTGTTTTTTTTTTTTTTTTAATGAAACCCAATAATGTAACAATCTTGAATAGTTATTGAAATTTATAATGTATAGCAGTTGCTTCTAAAAAAATGAACATCAAATTTTCTACTATTACATTTGGAATAAGACCTTTTTTTTTTTTTTTTTTAGGGAGTCTTATTTTAGCTTTAGAGCATGCTTATCTATAATATGTCTAACAATCTGCACCTTTGAAATACTCATAGTAATATGATTTTTTTAATATATATTCTGACTTTTAATTATAAAATATTCCAGAAGATACTTTTGTTTTCAGTATAGATATATCTCAAGTTTTTTATGGCCTCTTTTTTTTTTTTGCCTAAATAAACTGTTTATAATAGTCAATTCAGATGTTGTGCACAAAAATTCAATAATAGCTGACTATTGAGCTGTGGTTCAAAGTTTACTGTTTCTACCTATATATGTGTAATCCCCGCGGGGGGGTGGGGGATCCCGGCGGGGGGGGGGGGGGGGGGGGGGGGAAATAAAGTGTCCAAAAAAAAAAAAAAGAATTCAATCTGTTTTTGATATACTAATGCTCCATAAAACAAAGAACAAAAGCTTTTTTCTGAGTACAGTGTTGGAGAATAAGAACTCGTAAAGTGAGTACAGATTCTGTTGATCAAGCACTGTTTTCTATTATTAATATTTAATTAACAGATTATAATGAATAATAAAAAATCATGTACAATGCTATATAAATACCTATAAATATTAATAATAATTATACATAAAAGCCTTTTTCAGCATATGGAAAATATAACATTATATAACATAATGGTCAATTAAAAATGAATGGAAAATTATGTAAAGGAGTGTATATAAAGTTGTATAGTGCTTGTGTTATTTATTCTGTATATTGTTATTTTATATAGTCAATTCTTTGAAGTTATGTTGAATACTCTATGTGAAAAATTTTTATTCTATTTTATTGATGTTTTTATTTTGTTATGGTTGTTATTTTACTTCCATTAAAGAACATTAGATAGTATTCTATCTGCAATAATTGTTTAAAATTAAAATATATGCTAAACATTTGAAAAAGGCACAAACTATATATCGAAAAATGTTTTTATATGTAATTATTATTAATATATTTATATAGCTGTTGCATATGATTTTTTTTTATTATAATTTTTATGAGAAAAACAGTATTATGGTCTTCATTAATTTTCATTTTGACGAGTTCATTTTCACAGCAAATCCAATACCATTCAGTGTTTTTCCATTCAATCATCTATTTTTCAATAAAGACTTAAGAGTCATCTGCCTGTTCATTTAAACTTTCTTATTCTGGCAGACAAATTTCGTTAAGATCAGCTACACTAATTATAAATCTTTATAGTTTCTCATCTACAAGTATTGTCTTCTGATCAGAATTTAAACAGTTCACATTAAACAAAGTTTATATATTCTATATACTTTTGTTTAGAAAAAAAATTGAATATTTATCTGTATTACTTCCATTATTTCCTTCTTTATGAACATTACCATTGATGATTTTGCAATTATTTCTTCTGCTTAGATAAGCAATCTATCAGTCATGGTGACTTAGTCAGATTGTGAAAATTCACTTTGGCAGTTATTTCACTTTTGTGATAGGGAGGGAAATTCCTAAATAGTGCTATCTAAGCAAATAATTTGGTCAATTGAAATTCTTGACCCAAATTCATTTTCAAAGTAATTTATTATCCATTGTAATATCTTACTTGAGATCATAAAGATTTTCATCTTTGAAATCTTTTTTTAATATTGCTTTTTTAATATCAAAGATTTGGATAAAAAGAAGAAAAAAAAGATTAAAATTGCTAATGCATATAATATATTAAAGAATAGAAATGCAGTGTGATCAAACAAAAAATTCCATTAGCTACAATTAATGAAGGGAAATGACTCACAGCACAATGACCAGACCTTAAACTAAAGCTTAAGTGATAGAAGACAGTAAAATAAAAGAATACAGTCAGATAACAAAAAGTATTACTTAAATTGGCAATAATATTTAATCTTTGACAAATTAACATCTTATCTTACCAAGTAGTAAAAGATATGCATGTTGTTTCTTTGCAATTATTGTCATATTTGAAGATCATTCTGCTATATACAATCTATGGACCCAATTGATAACCACAATCCAGCACCTATCATATAGGAGAAGAATAGTTTTTTTTTTCAAATGTATTTTCAAATTTACATGGTTGTTTGTGTTTAGTATTATTTTCCCATTTATTGATGCACTGTAAGAAGATTTTTCAAAATTTAATCCATTTTTTTCAATTTATAGGTTCTTTTCGTCACATTTTTTTTAAAAACTTATTTATATTATTAGCCATTTTATAATCTACCTTTCTATTTCTTTTAATATCTCTTGGGATTCAGTTTAGGAACTATTAACATCTTCAGACCAGCTATAAACCATTTTAATTTTATGAATTGCACTTTTGATCTTCTTTTATTTATTCTAATATAAATTTATTGATATTTTGCTATGTGATATGCAGTTTTTGCATTTTTTTTTTTAGTTAAATGTTTTAAACCAAGGTCTCCAAGTAAACACTGATAGTACACCTTGAAATAAAAAAAAAAAAACCTGTTCAATCACATAAGCATATTGACTTTTAATAATAGTTTTCTATCCAAGATTAATTCTATGATTACTATAGTCTTTTTACACTTTATCTTTAGTCCTATTTTTTACTTTCATTTAATAACACTTCTAATATTTATTACTTATCATTTAATAACACTTCTAATATTTATTACTTATCATTTACTTTTATTATTTTTGCTTTTCATTTTAATCCACAAAATAATAGATATATTTATGAATTGACAACTTTGCAATCTACCAATTCAATACAAAATAGCAACTTTTATTCCTAGATGTAATCTGATGTGTTATAATTATTTTAAATCCACTTGTTTTTTTTGGTTAATTTGATTGGAAATTTATCTGAAGAGAAGTATTCATAATAGATAAAGTACAGATAAGTCTGCAGTTTTTAATATATATTTTTTTTCATCTTATTAAAAATCTGTACAATTGTTATTCCTGTAAACTAATATATTCTTAAGATTTAGATATGTTGTGTCTAAATGATAAAAATAAATTACAATTTTTCTAATTTTTTACATCTATTTTTTTAAAATAAACATTGGGAATATCAGAACATATTTTTCTTCTTATTAAGATGTCTATTTTTTATCAAGAATTCTCTGTAAAAGCAAAAGTTGGTAACACGATGGTTTCATGAGAATTTTTCTCAAGATTATATTTTTTCACAATATTTATTTAATATATATAATAAACACTTATGCTGTTTCATATGCAGACATTGGAAAAAGATTTGAAAAATGTCACTCTGAAAGTGAAAAGAGAAATTAAAGTAGCTATATTACTTTTATATATCAAAAAGATAATGTTATGTCTTCATTTAAAATTTAAAAAAATTTAAATAATAACAATAAATAAATAAAAATTATTGAATGTTATTATCTTTCTAGGAATAGAAGCTATGTCAAAGATAAAAGAGACAATTGTTCATGTGCCTGTCTTTAATCTTATTTTTTATTATGAAAATTGGACCTTAAACATAAAATGAAAGGAAGGAGGTAGAAGATTTTATTGATAGCAAAATGGCTCAATATTCACTAGAAATTAAAATATTATCACAAAAATTATCACATTTTATATATGTAAAAAGAGCAGATGATTCTTTAGAAAAAATGTTTATGCCTATAAAATTGATGGCAAAAGAAGATAGATGGATAAATAAAATATTGATAGTCACAGGAGTGCATTTGCAAGAATTTCATCTATAAAGATTATTTTTATTATTTGAAAATTATTAAAAAATTATATTTAAAATTCTCTGAAATATTTTTTCAGAAATTTATAAATATTAGCTGTTGATACTTGTTTTTTTAAATAAATTTTGTCTGATTTTTCATATTAACATTTACCTTATATCTCATTAATATAATTATTTCCTTTGTTGACTATCTTAAATACATATTTTCTAATTGTCAAAATATTTACCTATTTCATTCTGTTCTCATTTGGATGCTTGCTTCTCTAGGATTTTTTAAAAAATATATGTATATAATTTATCTTTCACTACAAATTTCTGTATAATTCCTTTAATTTATGATTTCATATTCAAATTTACCCACTGCACTTTAATTTTTAAAATATTATTGAATTTATTCAATAATATTATGTACATAGATCAATATAAAAGTCCTCAATTTCTTTATCTAAATGAGAATTTCTTGGACATATATATGAATTTAATATTTTTCATTTAATTTTATATATAGAGCTTGCAAAACAAGCTCTTAACAAGCTTTGTAGAATATCTCCAACCTCAGATCGGTTTCTGCTACTGGCATCCTCAGTGAAGTGCTAGGATATTCAATCATTAGATTAAAAATAATTTTAATTAAATTGGATAACTAATGTAGCTATTCTGTTATAATCAATCTTCACAATTCTTCCATTTTTTTTATTATAATGAATTTCACCCCCTTTTGAATTTCAGTATTAGTGCCCCCCCCCCCTTTTTTTTTTTTAGTAAATTACACATTTTCAAATTAATTGAGTTTTTTTTTATATTTTCATATAACTTTAGAAAATCCACTAGTTGTCTATTTAATATGTAATAATTTGTTTTATTTATGATAATCTACATCAGTGATTTTTAACCCTCTCTGCCTTTAGTTGCCAATTGCTGATTTTATTGAAATGTGTATTGCCTTATGAAATATTTAGTTAATCCCACTGTTATTCTTTTGAGATGAACACTATCAAGATCATGTATCTAACAACCATTCACTTTCATCAAACAGTACCATACATTGACACAAGTGAAGTGACACACTCATATATAAGTATTTTTTTTTTTTTGCAAGTATAGGAATCGAATCTGGACCTTTAGATTCTTGAATATTAAATTTTAAGGTAACACTAACTAATTGAGCTATCCTGCCAAAGGCAACAGTCATTAGAAATTTCATATATTTATCTATGAGATTCCTTCTGATTTTTCCACTTTTTCCTGAGAGCAAAGTAGTCTAACATATAAATACAATATCTAAAATTGCTGAAACACACAGGTTTATATATACCTGTAATATATACGTAATATATAGGGTATATGAGCACAGACTTTCACATGACCCACCACTCTCCACACTATCTCATAACACTGATATACTCAAACACACATATGTTGAAAAGATAAATAATCACTAATATACGTATTTCATGCTAAACCAGCAATCATCAATTGGTCCAGATTACCATCTCTACACATATGTGTAGAGATGGTAATCTGGACCAATTGATGATTGCTGGTTTAGCATGAAATAGACATATATTGGTGATTATTTATCTTTTCAACATATGTGTGTTCGAGTGTATCAGTGTTATGAGATAGTGTGGAGAGTGGTGGGTCATGTGAAAGTCTGCTCATATTAAATATCTAAAATTGTAATTTTTTTGTTTGTTCTAATTTATTGTGAATTTAGTTGAAGAGATATCCAGATGTTTAATAGTAGTGTTCCATCATATAGCTGTACAACAAATGTACCATTAACATGTCAAAACCAGACTTTATGTGGAGATAAAGTTTTTATGAGTGTAGTTTCAAGTTCTTTCATATCAGATCAGAGGTGACAGCAATGAACCTGTAGCCATTTTTTGATTTTATTGGAAGAATTCCATGTTGTATAGAAAGTATGTTGTTGTTATGCAGAATTTTAAGAGTTCTGCTGTCCTATCAATAGGAAGTAAATTTTTAAAAAACTGTTCTCATGATGGTGTCAAATAACTCCATAAATTAATTAGTGTAAGAATCCATAATGTTTGGAAATCACTCTTTAAACTTGCCCTTAAGAAAAAATGATGCAATCAGGAAGACCCTAGCCTAGTTTCTTAGTGCATCATTTTAAATTCAGTATTCAGAACTTAAAGATCACTGGTCAAGCCAATAATAGTGATGAAAAGAGGAAAATAATAAATACCATTCTAAATGTGTTACATATTAATATAGTGTTATTATAAAGTTTAAATAAGGTTTGATTTTTTTTCTGAAAACATTTAACAACTAAGCTAGATGATGGCAATAGCTCAATAAATAATTAGAAATAACTATATATATATATATTTAGCTTTACTGATAATTATAAGTCTTATGACTTTTTAGATTATTATGATGTAAAATTTAATCCAAACAAAGTTTAGTTACTTCTATTCAATGTTAATAAATTAACATTAACTTTTGCTTCAACATATGTTATAACTATAATCATAAAATTTATTATTAGAATGATGAAAATGGATTATACTAAATAATTTCTGATTTTTGAAAATTGCTCCATAATTTAATAAATTATTTTTCCTATGATTCAGATCTTTAAATTGGTGTATTTTTTTTATTACTATGAGTAAAATTATAAAAGATTTCTGTTGGACTAATCTTTTATTATTTTTCATTTTGGGTTTTTTTCATAAAAAAGAACACAAATTCCACAAATCATTCTTCTCACATTTCTAATTCTTTATCAAACCTACCTACTATATTTATATTTTTTAAAACTTTATTTTTTTACTTCTGGATTTAAAAATTTTTTTAATTACAAAATATTTAGTCTGTTAAAAGCATTCTGTCTATTTGTGTAAAAATTCTCCACTTCTTCCTCAGAATAAGAATTTATTAGAGCATAAATTAGAGTTATTGTTTTTACATATTTTATTTAAAATGAACTCCACTCATATAAATTATCCATTCCTTATTCTTTTATAATAAAATATGTACTCTGTTTTTAAATCAATTGTTTTTTTATTTTTTATCTAATTTTTTTATTACCAGCAATGCCCTATTAATTTTAAACAGTTGTGTGTATTTTTTGGCAAAACTGATGCTTATTTTTAAAATAAAATTTTCTTTTTAATGTTATCTTATTTTACTTAAAATAAATTATATTTTTAAATAAACAACAGAAATTATATAAAATGATCAAATTAATAATATTTATTCAGAAGATTGTTTATGTTCAAAGATTATTTATTTAAATATTTTTTGAATTGTAGATTTGCGTTTATTACATATAAAACTTCTGATCAAGCAAAACGAGCGATAGATTATGCTGCTACTGGAAATCTTATTGTAAATGATAGGTAAGAATAAATCCTAATTTTCATTTTTTAGCATAACTTAAATAGTTATCAAACTTTTTTTTATATAGTTGTATGCCAGTTTCTTTTACTTACATTAAAATGTGATTAAATTTTTGATATATAAATATGTATCAACTACATACCCACAAGATATATGTACTTTAAAACACAAATATAAAATTAACAAATTAAATAGCCAAAATACTTATGTGGTCTTATTGTTCACTTAACTACTAAACACTCTTTTTAGTTTCGAGATTTTTTCATTAATGTTTGAAAAATATAAACTGCAACTTAATGGTCTTACTTTAGCATGAAGCATAAACAATAAAATTATTATTAGTTTATATATCACAAATGTATATTATTCAAAAGCAAGGCATTTACTTAAATTCAGACACAAATTACTCTAGCTTTCAGTTTATATTTGCTGTTTTTAGATATCAATCATATATAATCAATATAAACTGCAAATAATATACGAAATAAATAAATCATAATGATTTTTTAAGTTTTTAGATTTTAAATAAAAAATAAACTGCAAAAGTGCTTTCAATTACTGTCACATAATAATTATTACACTTCACAGTAATTTCAGTCTTATCTATATGATTTGATTGCTTTACTGTTGAGAACTTGTTTGTCATAAGTTGTAAAATGTATTTTTAACATTTAATTTCTATTTTAATATTATTGATTTTCATTACGGATTATTTTTTAATATTGGATACTACTATGTCTCGAGGATATAATTTCAATACTAATTGGGAAAGCATTCATAGCTATAAATAAATTAAGTACAGTTTGAGGTAATAGAAAAGAATAAATGACGATTAGAAATTTCATTAGAAATACTTACAGTTTATAAATAAACTCTTGCTTGTGTGTGTTCGAATTTCTATATATGTACGGTATAATTATAATCCTTTGAATTGCTTCTTAAATGAAGAAAGTTATTCATGCTGCCAAAATTATGAACTTAAATTGTGGCAATTGTCATATTAATAGTATGCAGATAATGCACTGCAAATGTAGTATGCGAAACATGCAATTATTCACTTTCTTACACATACATACAATAAGTCTTAGTAGGTTTTTGCATATTTATCTCTCATTTGCATAATTACTTGTTAATATACATTTAAATATATGATTGACATATGCAAATTTTCTAGAGTAGCATAATAATAATAAAGGGATATTTTATTTATTTATTGTCTACATGTATTTCCATAATTAAATAATACGAATTTTTTATTTACGTAAATAATACCTGCATAGACAATTCACTCCTTAACTTTATATGCTGTTCTAGAAAAAAAGTGTTCTTTTTGTGCAGTTATAATTCCTTTTTGTTAGAATGTAATTGATGTAGCATGATCTTCCACTGGTTCAGTAGTTTGATTTTTGATTGGATCTTTTTTTTTCAACTTGATATTTCCAGTTCACCTCTCCTTTACAAAAAAATTTTCATCATTATTGCTGGTTTAACAATTCCACTTCAACAATATGGTAAATGATTTACATATCTTTAAAAAATTTTTTCGTTAACCAATTGTAATCTTATTTGCCTAGATAAGATTTCCAATATTTCTCTTGGTAGCCATTTGTATTTTATAAGTATCTCGTATTCATATATTTTTTCCTACTTTAAAATTTTCACAATCTATGGAGTTATTTAAATTTTCTTTTGTAGTTGGCAACAATTTAGAAAGATGAATACAGAATTTTCTATACATTAACAATTTAGCCAGTCTCTTATTAATAGCTGCAGATAGAATAAATGCTGGAAAAAACATTGTGCATAATAATGCTTCCATAATATCCTTAGGACATATTTTATTCATCATTTTCGGAATTGCTGTTGCAGTTTCACTCTGTTTCTAGCTATATAGTTAAGTTCTCTGCCTTTTAATTTTTGTATAAAGATATAGTCAGATTCATTTTCTTTAACTAATTTGCCTTTGAAGTTATTCTTTTTATCCTTTAGTATTATCTTCCTTGAAGAATGTTAATGTAAACAATATTGTCCAACTTTTCAACATATCTTTTAGGAGATACTAAAATAAATCTAAATAATGATAAACTATTCCTGATAATGATCAAGTATTATCATTTTCTCATAGCACTTAATTGTCTAATTTCTGCTTTTGGGTAGAGAATATAAAAAAACATACATTTATATCGAATTTTGGAGTTTCTATGATTTAATATATATATATCCATTGGTACAGACAAAGTGAATATAGATTTTTGTAGAATTTTAATAAAATCTGGGAGTGGAAGGAAAAAGGTATTCACTGAATTTTGATTATCCAAAAATCACAAAAATAGTGGTTATTTTAAACTAAGAAGATTGAAAAACATGCTCAAAATGACTTTCTTTGCAAGGTCAATCTTTCTAGTTTGGAGGATTTTCTTTCAAGTGGTTTTTTTTTTTTTTGCAATTGTATTTCTGTATCAATAACTTTCTTGATTTTTTCTCTTTATGGATTTAATTTTTTTCATAAATCAGTTTTATATTAATACTTTTACTGAATTTGAGTTTTAGCACAATTTTTTTGTTAGTAGACAGGCTATCGACTCAGTTACACATTTTATCTTGAAGACTGTTAGTAGACAAGTTATAAATATTCTTAGGCTTTATATCTAAAATTCAAGCAGTGATTTCATTTGCAGATAGTAAACAGTTGACTTGGTTAAGGTTTGCCATTAGCTCATAATTTTATTAAATATATATGGTAACTAGTCATAGTTGCAATGGAAAATGATAATGATAATTTATAGTTTGTTAATGCTGGCTTAGGTTCTGTTTCACTGGTAAATCTCTTTTTTTGCAGTCACTTCTATTATTTCTATGGATGGTTATATATATATTTGATCTAAATAATGATAAACTATTCCTGACAATGATCAAGTATTATCATTTTCTCATAGTACTTAATTGCCTAATTTCTGCTTTTGGGTAGAGAACATAAAAGACATACATTTATATCGATTTTTGGAGTTTCTTTAGTGACTGAACTTCCGTTTAACTTATTTAACTCCAACTAACCATTGGAGATTTTTAGCTTTTTATATTCCTGAAGTCTTCCCATGCAACAATCAGTATTGTCCTCAAATTGCAACCAATGCTATATGCTATTCAAACACATGTTGATTTGTTTACCAGATGGTAATATGTTTTGTTAAAGACTAAATAAAATTTGATACAAAAGAAAAATAACTTAACTGCATTATATTTTCGTATTATAATATCTTATTTTAAATATCATTTAGTTTATAAAATTGAAGCTTATACATTAAAACTACCTTTACATAAATTAATTGTTAAATGTTAATTGTAATACAAATAAAAAGAAATTAATTTATACTATTCAATTTTCATCTATCCATCAATGTTAATAATATGTAACAGCCAAAAATTTGAGATATTTATTAAAAATACATAAATGATAAAGTTTCATTTATTCATTAGAGAATTGCTCTTCATTTAAAATGTCTTGAGACTTGTTAACAACAATTTTTATTTCCCCACACACTTGATCTTTTATTATATTCTTTATTCATTACAAAAAGATAACATCACAAAATGTCAAAATAATTTAACAAACTAAATATGTGATATATTTGTGATTGTTATATTAGTTTTGTATAGTCATTACAAAATTTATGTTTAACTTGTTATTCTTTGTTTTTTCATCTTTTTCCTTCTGGAGACAGAATAGTCATATTTATTTACAAATGTAAGTTAATAATAAAACCAAATGAATGTCTTTTGGAATTACATTTTAATGATATATTTAAAAATACTGTTGGGGGAAAAAAAAAATATTATTATTAAGACTTGAGATATTTTTATCATTTACAGTGTTAACATTTTTTTCACTTTTTAGATTTTTTTATTTTTTGATAAGATTTATATTATCAAATGATGTTATATATATATTTTTAATTATTTTTATTTAAAATTAAATATATTTCTAATTTTATTATATATGTCATTTTAAGAGATTTTAGCTTTTGTATATAATAAAAGGTATAAAAATTAAATACTACTTAATGTTATACTAGTAACAATAAATAAAATAAAAATTCATATAATATTATAATACTAGCCAAAAAAAGTAAACTTAACTAAAATTCTTCCACAACCGTGGGTTCATCTATTAACAAGTAGACCTTTTCAAGTGAAATTCAACTAAACATACCACCTATATATACTAAACAAAATAGCCTTCCCACCATTTACCTCATAATCCAACTTTCTTTAACATCAAAGGATGTCTTCATGAGATTGATGGCCTCAGATTCAAAATATTTTATCATCAAGTTTCTTTTGCTCTTCTTTTCACTTTTTTCATAAAAGATAATTTCTGCATTGTCAGATAATATTTTATGACCTGTACTCAGTTCATAAATATATATTGGTTTATAAATTATTTAAAAATCAATAATATAATTTCAATGATTATTTATTATTAATTATTACATAATTTAAAATATGTATTTAGCTGCAGTTATTACTGTTTTTGTTAATAATTGTACGTATGCATTCATTTTGAATTATAATTTAGACTAGCATTATATATAATGTCAAATTATTTTCCAACAGAATTAAAATGTTTATATATATATATTTTAAGGGTTTTATCTGTAGTTCCTTATATTTCCAAGAAAAAAGTAATTAATGTTTCTTCATTAGAAGAAATGGTAAGGCTATAATTAATATAAAATATTACAGAAATATTTTTTTTGTAACATTGCTCAGATTTTGCAGTTGTTATTATTTAAATATATTACATTTGAATTATTTTTTTAGAATTAAATTTAAATTTAAAAATTTGTAATATTTAACATGTATTCATGTCTTTTCAAAATAAATACTGGGTGATTACCTTTTTAAGAAGTTAAAAAGTTGCTTGAAAATCAGAAATTGGTCTATTATTTTTAATTAATTCAATTTGTATTAACAATAGTATAATAGTTTTTCTTTAGAATGCCATCTGTGTAAGAATGAGTACTCAATGGACATCAGATGGGAGTGGTGTCAATCAAAACCATAAACTAGTTTTTGATTATTAAACTTCATCAGTGAGGAGCACAGAATTGTATATATTTATCTAGCATTAGTTACCTTTATTTAATGTTATATTGGACAAGCTAATATTTGAAAATTTCAATATCATAAACTTTTGAAATCAAGTCAATTTGTTGTAGCTATACATGTAGGACAGCAACTATATATTGTAGTAACTTCAATTATATTCCATCTGTAGGAACTTTTAGCCCTTTGGCAGAAAGTTGGAGTGCAATCAAACAAAATATCACACAATTTTCCCATTTTCATTTAATCATACTGGAGCTTTCTATGTAGACATAAGTAATCACTAGATCTCACATGGGAGATGTCAAGAAAATTCACAGTTGTCATACAACAGCCATATTTACTTCTACTATATTAATCAAGTTAATGATTTGAAAGTTTTAAGATGTAAAATTTTTCTATATAAATAAGATAGCTTGTATTCAGCTTATAAACTTGAATATATTAAAGAAGTAAATATGATTACTAAATAGATGTGTGCAATCCAATTTTCTTAATAATAAGTGTTAATAGCCAGAAATTAATCTGAGGATTTGATTAGCACTATCAACTAGTGTTTATTGATTACTCTGTGCTGGCATAATAAAATAATGATTCTAGCTTAGTGTAATAGAGTGAATTATTTCTGAATACTAGGAGAATTTGATGTATTTCTTTCATTGCACAAAAATATTACGGCCTGTTTTGTGCTTCGAAACTATTTATGCGTATTCGTTCTATTCATAGCTGATTACCGTATCACTTGAGGGTGTTTTAATTGCAAGTCGATACAACTTTTCAAATCTCCATAATAGAGTAATGTCATTTAATTTAAATAATGTTATTAATCACTAATAATTGTCATATGATCCCCATCCTTCCCTAAAAAAATGTTAATATGTAAAAAATTGGCAAAGGGTATGTTCGAACACGCTTCGACAAAGCTCACGTGCTAAATCATGTTTCAGCGTGGAAAATATATGAGACCAATAAAATGTCTGAGAAGAACGTGCAGTTTTTAAACTTTTCAGAATTGCTGAGTACAGAAAGTGAGACTTGTCCTTTTTTCAGGCACATAATGTCCTCCCAAATACCAGACTGTTTTTATTACAGCAATAAAATAAATAAAAATAAGTTCAAAAAGTCCAAAGTTTGTGTTTTTTTATTTATTTCATTAGAAATTGACAAATATTTGGATTATCTTTTTTCAGCGGGGTTAAAATAAATTACTATTTTTGTTTACTTTTTGTTAATAATAACAAAGTATGAAACCCCCCCAAAAAGCAGTTTATTGTAGAAGCCAAAAAAAAAAGGTAATTCAAACGAAATATAAATAAAAGTTAAAAGTGAGAAAAAGTTGTTGAAAAAAAAAATTATTGACTTTTTGTTACAATTATTTATCCGAGGGTGGGGGTTTCAGAACAATTTTTTACCCCCCAAAAACACAAAAGTTACTGTTGATTTAATAAGAAGAAAAACAATTTGGTCAACCAAAAAAAAAAAAAAGGTAGAAAAAATTCGAAACAATTCCCAAATAATTGTATTATATTTTTTCAGCAGGGTTAAAACAGGTGGGGTTAAAATAAATTACTATTTTTGTTTACTTTTTGTTAATAATAACAAAGTATGAACCCCCCCCCCCCCAAAAAAGCTGTTTATTGTAGAAGCCATAAAAAAAAAAGGTAATTCAAACGAAATATAAATAAAAGTAAAAAGTGAAAAAAAATTGTTTAAAAAAAAAAATTATTGACTTTTTGTTACAATTATTTATCCGAGGGTGGGGGTTTCAAAACAGTTTTTTACCTCCCAAAAACACAAAAGTTACTTTTGATTTAATAAGAAGAAAAACAATTTAGTCAAACAAAAAAAAAAAAGGTAGAGCAAAGACGAAACAAGTCCCAAATAATTGTATGATATTTTTTCGGCGGGTTAAAATGAGTTTTTTTGTTGTGAAACGGTCAAAAGTTTTAAAATCAGAAAAATAAACACAAAGTTAAATTACCAAAATTTGTTGAATAAAGAAAAATGTCAGATTAAAAAAACAACTAAAATGAATATAAAAATTTGTTTAATAAAAAAGAAATCATGTTATAAATGAAATAAAAATTTGTTTAATCAAAAAAAAAATCATATTATATGAAAAAAAGTTGCGGCCCGATAACGTTACATTTGATTGATTTTGTATAGCATCAATGCCATCAAGCGGCTATGGCCGGATTTCAGATGATTACCCAAAAAACATATATATGAAATACTTAATTATAGAAGTATAATGGTGGTAAAATTTCAGTAAACATTTTTTTAAAATTAAGATTCCTCGTCGTCATTATACGTATTAAACCCAACACCAATTATAATATTTAAAAAAAAAAAACAACTTGTAGAATATCATTTACAAGAGATAAGTATATAAATTTCAAACATATAAATAAATAAAAAAAAAACATATATCTAGATTTACTTTGAGAAAAAGATAAACATATTTCAAAATAAGGGGATAGTTACCGGTAACTAGCGTGCGTGTGTCAAGATGGGTTCCGTTGATGTTGCATAGCAGTTTTTTTTATTCTTGAGGTTTATTTCATGTTTTCCATGGAAAGAATTAATCAATACAGGGCAGGCATTTGTCGGGCATTTTTCTTGTTTTTCCGGTTGGCTTACATCTTTCCGACTCCAATTCCAGAGACGGGAAAGCAAAGGCAAAGAAAACTACTCCCGCATTTCTGTAGAGTAACACAGGTCTGGATTTGAATACGCATAGAGAAAACAAACTACAGTAACAACAAAAAGACAGCAAGCAGGATTGCAAAAAAGAATTTATTTTTTTTTAATTTTTTCCCCCCCCCTTCTAAAATTAATATATAAAATCCTCCCCACCACCTCACCTCACCTCGCTTGAAAAAAAAAAAAAAAAAATCTTTTTCTCTCTCCCCCCCCCCCCCCCATATATAATTTAAATAAAAATATATAATTGGTTCCTTTTTTTTCTTTTTTCCTTTTTTTTTTTCTTTTAATTAAATTGTTTCATAAATTAATTGCTTTCTTAATGGATTCTGTTTAATTACGAAAATTTATTTTATCATCTCTTTCTGCCATCATATTTTTAAAAAATTTCCATCTTATTTTGTTATATTTTATTTCATTAACTTTTCCCTTTTTAAAATAATTTCTCTTAAAATAATTTATAACTTGATGCAGGTCATTCTTTAAGTTTGAGAAAAACATATATTCGCTGTGGTTGGACTTAGGGTCCTAGCTAGTCCACAGTGAATGGTGAAGCCAGCATATATATGTGTGTATATATATATATGCACAGCTTCAATACATGTCACAATCCATCCCGCTTGATGGCGTTGTTCCTCCAACAAAACACATCGATATAACATTACCAGGCCATTACATTTTCTTTAATATTTTAACAAATAAAAAATACACAGAGAGCTCTTTAAAATTATGTTATTTTATTATTTTTGAAACTAATTTTATAGGTTTTCAATTAATAAGCAATTTTTTTTTCTTTTATAGTAAATGTTTCTTTATTTTAAAATAACCAATATTTTTTCTTTTGTAAGAAATGTTCCTTTGGGTTAGGTTTTTTTTTTGAAAGTAATTTAATATATTTGCAAAGTGTTTGTTTGTTAACTTTTTTTTTACTAACATTGATTTGATTACTTCAAACATAGTTTTATTTTTGATTGATAAACAACGCTTCAATAACCAATTTATTTTTGTTTGGTAATAAATGTTCCTTTATTTTATGTTTTTTTTTTTTTGCGAACTGTAACTTAATACATTAGGCAATAGAGACAGTTTGAATAAATACTTTTTTTCACCAATGCAGCTGAATTGCCACATTTTCTAATTTTAATGTGTTTACAGGGGGGTGGTGGTGGCGACATTAGGTACAGTGTGATAAATGTTCCTTTATTTTATGTTTTTTTTTTTTTGCGAACTGTAACTTAATACATTAGGCAATAGAGACAGTTTGAATAAATACTTTTTTTCACCAATGCAGCTGAATTGCCACATTTTCTAATTTTAATGTGTTTACAGGGGGGTGGTGGTGGCGACATTAGGTACAGTGTGACAATTTGGAGAACCTTATAATAATTCATTTAGCTTTGAAAATAATTACTTCTGAGTGCATATTGGTTCACTTTCCATCATTAAATTTATTCACACCTTATCATGATAAGTTAGCGATATGTTAAGTGTCAGCAATTGTGAGACCAATTGATCGCAAAACACGCAGGCTGCCATTAGCAATTGCTAGCACTCAATTACTGATAGCAATTGAGAAGTTGTGCCTGATAAATGGTATTTTCAACTACTTTTGGCTATCAACAACGCCATCAAGCGGGATGGATTATCACATGTATCAGTACCATTTTTACACTATAATGATGGTATTAATTGTTATCTAAATATTAGTTTTAGCTTTTATCAAAATAAGACCATATGGTGTTTATGAGAAAAAAATTGTGTTTCTAATGAGTGTTCGACATACAATAACAGAAAACTATAAAATAGTTTAATAAAACTATAAAAGTAGCTGAATTTAAACAGTTAAAGTGTTGTTAATATATAGTATTTTGAGATTATAAATGCAAAAAAGAAATAATATAAGTTTTAAATAAAAAATTGTGTGGTATCATTAACAAAATGTAATAAGTATACAATTATTTGTCATTAAATTGAAAATTAATATATAATTATTTTTAGTTTATTTTATTCAATCTTATTTATTACATTTACTCTCGTGCATTTTTATTTTTATATTTTGAATGACATTTTTCTTCTTTTTTTCCCATCATTTTTATTGCGGCTATGAATAATTAAAAATGCTCTCTATTTAACTTTTTGATTAATGTTTTGTTTTTTCATTTCCTTCAAGTTTATTGTAGCTTTTTTTAGTATTGTTTTTATTATTTCAATTTGAAACTTTTAAAACATTTCTTTATTATTCTTTTTTTTTGTTGTTGTTGCTGTTTTTGTTATTGTTATTGGGTTTTTTTATTTTGCTTTTGCAGTTATAAATGTATGTCTTTATTTAATCTTAGATATTAGAATAAATATATGTTTTTGTTATTTTAAATTTGTTTTTCAATTATACTTCCAAATTATTTTTTATATCATCTATGTAATTATAAAAAAATGACATTGATTTGAAAACATCTATCAAAATAAAGTAAAAATTTAAATAACTCAATGCAGAGCAAAATCATCTATTATATCTCTATACAAGAAATGAGAGATGTTTTATTCTCCCAGTTTATCATTTGTTATTTGGTTAGGATGTTATTTTTACTTAACATTCAGCTAAGAATATTTCAGTATACTTCTACTAATCAATTTTGCATAGCTATTTAGTTTGGGAAAAAAATCCTGAGAATTTTCTAGTAACTTAAAAATATCTAACTCCTTTCAGGATCAAAATTTGAAGTTGATTAATGCACTAATAACTATTATTGACCTATCAAAATATAATATTTTAATGCCATTTAAAAAAAAAAAAAGCACTCTTTGTATGTAATCACTCAATTCAAACATAAATAATATTCTTTTTATTATTATTTTAAAATTTTTTTCCGCTCTATACTTTTATCATACTTAATATATTATTTGTACATGTATTTATGTCTTTAATTACAATTGATATTATACTTGAAATAGAATTTGATGCATATAAAATGAATTATAATAATATAATATTCATTTACTTATCCATCATTTGTTTTTTTTTATTTAATATAATTGTGATGATGATTAAGTTTATTTATTTTGATATAATTATTGCTAATTTATAATATTTGAGATTGTTAATGTGCCTTTTTTTTAAATTTGTTTATATGCATATTAAAGGTTGTAGAAAATGGGGAAGATCATACACTTAAATTAACGGATGATACTCTGATAATTATTTTTTCTTATTTAAATATAAGAGATCGATGCATGGTTGAAAGGGGTAAGTAACAATCACATTTTAGATTTATTTGTAATACATCAATAGTAAATTTTTCTTATAGCACTAATCATAGACATCACTAAGCTAATTTATCTAGTTATGCTTTAGATTACACATATTTTTTTTTTTAGTTTTTACAACAATTCACTATAGAAGTGAGAAAATTTTTGCTAGTTAACCAAAAATTCATCATAATCAAATGTCATATTTTTAATATATTGTTTTCTTTTTTTTCCCATATGTCATAGCATCGGCCAGGACATGAACCCAAACCCGTCTGCAACCAACTACTTGCTTGCAAGGCGGGTGCGATGACCTCTTGGCTAACAACGCTTGACTATATATTGTTTTCTTTATCCTGTTTTGTTTTTTATCTGTCATATTCCTATCTTTCTTCTAACAACTTTTATGTTCATGTGGTGTGCATTTAATATATATATGCACTCACAGTTTTAAGCAAATCTATTAAATTAGAACTAAGGTAAGAAGAAAATTAAAGAAAAATTTAAAATTATACATCTTAATTAATTAATAAAAAGGGTCCATTAGTTTTCTTTTAAAAATTATCCATCCATTGGTAAACATCATATAAAAAGTATTTCTTCTATTTTTTTTAAAAAAACGTGTATTTATTTTTTATTAATCACATATATATATATTTATAAATCCTTAAAAATTGAATGATTTTTATAAATGTAATGCTAGTTTTAAAAATAGTGAATGATATGTTTTTATATTACATTTAAATAAATATCTTATTGAAAATATCAAATTATAATATAGTTTTCAAATTAAAAAATTTTAAAAAACTTTTTATTATGTTGATTTTACTACATATACAATAAATTAATTGTTTAAATTAAGATAATGTGTTCTATTATTATAGATTTATTGTCATTAATGTATATTATCATATCCAGGGAATTTATTGATTTGTTAAATTCTTCTTTAATAAATTTATTATTATTAAGCTCTTCCAATTATTATATCAACAACATATCTATTGTATCCAGTAATATTCTTATTTGTATAATTATTGATTATATTTGTTTCCATATTAAATTTTTCTAGAATGAAAATAGTAATAATAAAGGCTGACAATTATATATATACTATCTTTACATGTTTACAAAAATTTAATCAACTTTATTTACACATTAGGTATATATATGCATAGAAAGTCCAAAATGTAAATTAATAAGCACATTTTAAAAAAAAAAATTTTTTTAAAATTGTAATGATAATATTCTTATGCATGCATTAAATTTTACCATGATTTAATATTTAAAGTTTGTCTAGGAGGAAAAATGTAATTTATAAAAATGATATCTTTAGAACAATTAAAGCAAAGCATTTAGAATATCATTGGGCAGAGATAATGTAATCAGGCTTCTATGAGTAGTTTTCTGCTAATTGGCTTTTTGAAGACAGTAATGTGTAGTTTATTTTTAGATTGTAAAGAATAAATCTTATATAAACTTAATATAGAAAAATTAAGTCATGTAATGTTTATTGTTAAATATTGTTTCAAATAAAAATTAAAAAAAAAAAAAAAGGCAAATAAGTTGCATGGAAATATGAAACTTGAAATGTTATGAAGTAAATGCTAAATTATAATTATAAAAAGCTCATTTGAATCTATCTGGAAAATGATGGGAAAAGGTGCTTTTCAGTTTATTAATTAAAGATAATAAACCAATCATTTAAAGAAAATAACAGTTCTTCATTTACATATTGAATCCATTATGTGTAAATCTGAACTTATGTAAAAAAAAAATATCTGACTTATATGTACAGAAACTGTGCAAAACCTTCTAAATATGTGATATCATTTAAAAATAATATTTTACCTTAATGGGATGAAAAAATTGAGAGAAAGAGAGAGAGGAAGATTTATTAATCTTAAACTCACTTCACTTGAAGTAAGAAATTTTATGGATTATTTATTTTATTTAAAAATTAGAGTGCAGTTTTATTTAGACTGCTCTAAATTAAACATTATTTCTGTGTGAATTTATCTTCCTTCTTATAGTATTCTTGAATTCATTTGTTACACTAATTATTCCAGGATCTCTTTATGCTATATATATTACAGCATATGTGTGTGTAATATTGTCATAATATAGCTATAAAATAGTTTATATATATTATTATTATTGCCGTTATTTCTAACAGATAATCAAGTTTTATTTAAAATATCAGTTAATATTTGAACATGATTTTTTCTAGAATGCATTATAAAATGATTGATAAAAGTATTTTCATGTGTTAATTTTAAATAAGTGTCATGTGTTTGATCATTTACAAACATTTTTTAAGAAATGAAATTCATTTAAATTTTTTATTAAAAGAATTAATCATCATTCTTGGATTATTAAATGATAAAACAAAAGATATTTGAATGAGAATTCATAAATTCAGCTTCAGTTGTGCCAGTACTGGAATCGATCCTAGGATCTCACATTCTAGAGTTGTGTCACTTTATCACTGTGCTAAAGTTGTGTCACTTTATCACTGTGCTAAACTTCATAGAGTAATGATGATGAAGTACTGCATTATATTAAAATATAAATTAATTTTAAGAAAATTAATAAAAAATAAAATATTAGTGCTTATTTTTGAAGGTAAGGTATAATTATTATATCTGAAAGTTAAAACTTACAATTAAGTTTATTACACAAATGGTCTTGTAAATCCAGCATTATAAGACAATGTTAAAGCTTTTATTTACAGAACTGTTCAGTGATTATTATTATATTGTCATCTATTGATCTGTTTGTAGGTCAGTGGTGTGTGTGTGGCTCTTAAATTTTTGCAATAAGTCTAACATATTTCTATATAAATAATTTAGGCTAATATTAAAAGTATAATGTAATATAATTATTTTGGTATAAATTAAATAATTAGTTACAATTTTTATAATGTTTTATTTGGTTTAGTTTGTCAACGGTGGAAAAAAATAGCATTTTACAGTTGGGCTGCAATTAATTCACTTGATTTCAGAGGTGTTTTTTCTTTAGGTGGTAGAAGTAAGTACATTTTATTAAAATTAAGCTTTATAATGATTAAACTATTTGGTTATTATTAGTTATATATACATATTGCTTATATCACTTCTTTCATATACATTTCAATGCAAACAAATTTTTTTAAAAACTTCTTTAGTTTCCTTGCAGTTACGACTGTCCAGCAGTCTTCATCAGAGCAGAAGAAGATTAGAGCTCTGATGAAGTCTGCTGGACAGCCGAAACTGTAAGGAAAATAAAGAAGTTTTTAAGAAAATTTGTTTGCATTGAAGTTTGTATGAAAGAAGTGATATAAGCAATATATATATATGATTATTATTAGTTACTGAATTATCGATTCTCACTCATCAGCTCCTCCCTTTCTGTTTTCTAAACACTTTATAAAATAGTTATATGTAATTCTATTATTTTATTATGATGCACATTCAATATATATTAATGTTTTCAGATTTGTCTTGTGTGGCATTGCTTGTTATTACTATTGTAGTTGCAGGTATTTTAGCTGGATTCTATTTGCCATTGTCTGGATAGTGAGGTTGGCAAAGTAGCTATTGCTAAAAATGCTACTAAGTAAAAAAATAGATTTATAGTTCATTTTCAGTTATTCATACCCTTTGGCTGTAGTTACTGAACTATTTTTATTACCTATGCAATTCATACAATATTAGATGAAATACTATCATGATGTCACCTATAAATAATTAATAATAATAGAAACAGACATAAGTGAATATAAATACTGCATTTACAACTTTCACTTATGGATTTCTTCACTTTAACATATATATATATATATATAAGTATAGAGGATTTGAACTCAGATTTTCAAGCACCCTTCAACTATCCACACTATCTCATACAACTAGCATGGGATTTGAGTTTTCATCATCAGATTTTCAATGATATGGATGGCTGAAAAGTTGGAGGTTGCAGTGGATTGAAGCCTGTCCATTAAAGTATGAAGATTTGCTATCTTAATATAAACTGAGCATTGATTATATATATGTGTGAGAGATGATAGTCTGGACCAACTGATGAGTGCTGGTTTAGCATGAAATACGTATATTGGTGATTATTAATCTTTTCTACATGTGTGTGGTCATGTGTATCAGTTGTATGAGATAGTGTGGATAGTTGAAGGGTGCTTGAAAATCTGAGTTCAAATCCTCTATACTTACAATTAAGCTCCCAGGTTTGTGAAGAGTGCCTGGTTTCAAATATTTATATATTCATAACAGAAAACATAAATATACTTAGCACTCTTCTTTGTTAAGTTGTTGACTTTTTAATAATTCTTGAATATTATTAGTTCCTAAAAATTTTTTTTATCTGCATCTTATCATGAGAGTTACAGAGCCATTCTCATATAGTTATATGATATTAAATGAGATCCAGCCAAAGTATCAGTTATGCAATACTAATAACAAGCACTCAAATGAATTCAAAACTTGTGTATATCTTTTGTTTATGAAAATCTTTATTTTAACAAATATATAATGAAGATACTTTCATCATTTTTTGTATTGGTAAACTAAATAATTTTTGATTGTTATCAACACTGTTACAATATTTTAAAAGAATGATTCATTGTGGGATGCATGTTTCACTGAATTATAACGCTGGCTCATTAAAGTATGTTAGAATTTAAAACATCCATATCATACATTACTATATTGGTTACAATACAACTTTATAGCTAACTTAATATGATAACATTTGATTAAGTTATTATATTATTCATTTAAGGAAATAATATAATATTAAATAAATTACGTAAAGTAAACAATTGCAAGATTTCTTTTAATAATCTTACTTAATTTATAATAATATAAATATATTAAATTTATTAAGCACAAGCAGATGATATAATAATAACATGAAAGGCTGAAACCTTTGACAGATGCGCCTTAAAAATGCTTAAATGACAGCCAATCTAATAGTAATAATGACTGAACAAGGAACTCTTAAATTCAAAACACAAGTCAGAGATTTTACGAGAAAAAGATGGAACCCAGCTTTTTCTCTACTTAAATTAATATAAATAAGCCAGACTCAAGCATTTTGAACTAAGACCGTGAAGCTTTAAACACCTTCACATTTAATTAAGTAAATATTACATATAAATAAACAACGTGAAATTTTTACCACACAGTAATTTTCAAATCTAATGAAATGATCGTAACAAATGTAAATATATTAAATTTATTAAGTGCAAGCAGATGATATAATAATAACATGAAAGACTGAAACCTTTGACAGATGCACCTTAAAAATGCTTAAATGACAGCCAACCAGATAGTGAATTAAATGTGAAGGTGTTTAAAGCTTCACGCTCTTAGTTCAAATGCTTAAGTCTGGCTTATTTATATAAATTTAAGTAGAAAAGAAGGTAGGTTCCATCTTTTTCTTGTAAAATCTCTGACTTGTGTTTTGAATTTAAGAGTTCCTTGTGCAGTCATTATTACTATCTGATTGGCATGGCGCATCTGTCAAAGATTTCAGCCTTTCACGTTATTATTATATCATCTGCTTGAGCTTAATAAATTTAATATATTTACATTTGTTATGATCATTTCATTAGATTTGAAAATTACTGCGTGGTAAATTGAAAGATTTCTTGTTGTTTATTTATATATAATATTTAGTAAATTAAATGTGAAGGTGTTTAAAGCTTCATGCTCTTAGTTCAAAATGTTTGAGTTTGGCTTATTTATATAAATTTAAGTAGAGAAGAAGGTGGGTTCCATCTTTTTCTCGTAAAATCTCTGACTTGTGTTTTGAATTGAAGAGTTTCTTGTGCAGTCGTTATTACTATCTGATTGGCTGTCATTTAAGCATTTTTAAGGCGCATCTGTCAAAGGTTTCAGCCTTTCACGTTATTATTAATAATTAATATCATAATTGTTCTAATTCACTTAATATTATTTATATCAAATAATGGAACTACATATAGCAGTATCTATGGTGTTAAATTTAAATAAGTCTTGGATATTGCTAGCAGCTACAGTATCAAAAAAAAAAAAAAAAGAATGATTCAAGTGTTTATAGTACACATTTTAATGGGATAAATTGTCTCCATCAACTATAGTAGAGCCTAAGACATTCATAACTAGAAAAAAATGACAAATTTGTTATTACTACATAGCATTATACAGAATGAGAATGTTGTGTTTGGCACAGTTGATGAGCTGGTTATTTGTCTCAGAAAAAAACATTTTATGAAAGCCTGAATTTATTTTTTTTTTAATGGTAGCATGTTGTTAAAATGTAATACAATAGAGAATGATAAGTATATTTTTGTTGTTTGTTATAAATATTATAAAATTGTCTTATAATCTCACCTCATATTAAGTAATTATCTTTTGGTATTCCATCAAGAATTGTCATTCTATCTCTATTATTCTTTCTTTTTGTTATGTGCTGGGTCAATGCTGTTTAGATTCTGTATTATTATTAATACTAATTTGGACTCAATTTTATTCATTTCTGATATTTTAACAAAATTATTATTATGATATTTTGATTTATTTATAGTCTTTATTTTTTAATCAAAACTTTCATGACTATAGAAATTTGTAAGTTTTATCAAATAAATTGATTAAAGACTTTAGTTTTTTATAAATAGAATACTAAATATGGTAAATGCACTTTGAAATATTCACATTTTCTTTAATTCTACTGTATTTATTTTGGATGATATTATTCGATTTAAGTTATAGCTTTTCACATATTGATAGTGCATCTGTTTGTTCTGCCGATGATTTGAAATTTGAATCCAGATAGATCTTGAATATTTCTAAGGATTTCCATTCATGCTTAGAGGCAGAAAGTAAAATAAGGAAAGAGAATTTTCAAAATTGTTCTCAACAATTGATTAACCTGTGTATTGCATTTTTTCTTTATTGTATCTTTTTGGTACTTTTTATGCTGTTTTATTTATTTGCCTATATATCTCCTAATCATTCATTAAGTAAACAGATTACTAATTATTTTAGCTCTTTATTATTAGGATTATTATTATTATTTTTTGCAAAAGGATTCTAATTGTGGACTTTATAATTTATAAAATTATGAGATAAAGCTAAGTAAGTAGATTATAACCGAAATTAGTATTTTTCTATCAGAAATTAAAACTATATATATGCATGAATAGGTGGAGCACATTCCAACTTAATCAGAAATATTCGGGAATAGGGAGAAAGAAGAATGTAAGGGCTTGTTTTTCAAAAATTGGGATTTTAAGTTATTGTTAAGAAATTAGAGAATACTAATAAAAATAATGATGTTGTAATGATAATGAAGTCAATACAAAGCTGAATTGGCAAAATATTATGATGTTTTGAAGAGATGATTACATGTTTAAAGAGAATGGAGATTTAATTAAGAGATTAATCAATAATAATAATCAAATGGTTTTATTTTTTGGGAGTTTATAACGAGTTTGAGCATTGAAAGTGATAGAGCTAGTCCATGATCCATGGACTTTCAACTTCAGAAATTGCCACTCTAACACTGCATCATATTATTCATGGCTTAGTAAATTTATTTTAATGGATTATTACATGGAAGTTAATTAATAAATTGAGCTCCAAAAGTGACACTGATGGACTACGAGCTTGACCTTCAAAGTCAGTTATCATTGCACTAATTCAAGCAGGATTGAGGAGTTAATTGTTTATATAAAAAGTGCAATATTAATTTGAGATTGATATCTGTATGAGAATAGTAGTGGGAATTTTTTAGATGTATGGCATATATTTATCAGAATTAGAGATTTGTTTAACGTTATGGATATACATTTAGTAAAGAAGATGAATAAAATACTAGGACAGTTAATTTTCAATATATTTTATTATTCATTAAAGAAGGGAATGTTTGACAGGTAAAAGCCTGAAATCCAGGCACGGCCACTTGGGGCATTGTTTACGTGTCAAAACACATAAAAATGCCGTTTCGGCGGCTGCGGCCTTACAGGCTAATACAACATTTACGTATTGTATTAACCCATTGAGCTAGGCCGCTTTACATGACATCGCACAAAAATATTACGGCCTGTTTTGTGCTTCGAAGCTATTTACGCGTATTTGTTCTTTTCAAAGCTGATTACCGTATCGCTTGAGGGTGTTTAAATTTCAAGGCGGTACGACTTTTTCAAATCTCCGTAATAGAGTAATGTCATTTTGATTTAAAAAATGTTGTTAATTATTAAGAATTGTCATATGGTCCCCATCCTTCCCGAAAAAAGGTTAATATGTAAAAAAATTGGCAAAGTGTATGCTCGAACAGGCTTCGACAAAGCTCATGCGCTAAGTCACGTTTCAGCGTGGTGGGGAAAATATTCGAAACCACTAAAAGATCTGAGACGAACGTGCAATTTGGAAACTTTTCTTCAGATAAATTGCCGAGTACAGAAAGTGTGTGAGATTGTGTTTTTTTTTTTATTTTGTCAGGCACACGTAATGTCCACTTTTTATTACAGCAATAAAATCGAATAAATAATTTTAAAAAGTCCAAAGTTTGTGTCCTTTTTTTTTTTTTTATTTCAATAGAAATTGACAAGTATTTGGATTCAATTTTTTGCAGCGGGGTTAAAATAAATAACAAATTAAATAATTTTAAAAAGTCCAAAGTTTGTGTCCTTTTTTTTTTTTTTATTTCAATAGAAATTGACAAGTATTTGGATTCAATTTTTTGCAGCGGGGTTAAAATAAATAACAAATTACGAAATACACCCCACCCCCAAAAGCAGTTTATTGTAGAAGGCTAAAAAAAAAAAAAAAGCTAATTCGAACGAAATAGAAATCAAAGTAAAAAGTGAGAAAAAGTTGTTTCAAAAAAAGAAAAAAAGGTTAAATTCTTGACATTTTGGTTACAATTCTTTTTCCGACTGTGGGTGGGGGTGGGTGTTTGAAAACAATTTTTGAATCGGCAAAAACACAAAAGTAAATTTGGATTTAATATTAAGAAAAACAATTATGCCAACCAAAAAGAAATCAAAATTCGAAACAAGTCCCAAAGTTGATTCTCTTTTTTCAGCGCTGTTAAAATAATTGACTATTTTTGTTGCCTTTTTGTTAATAATAAACAGTACGAATTCCCCACCCCCTCCCCCCCGCTCAAAAAGCTGTTTCTTGTAGTAGCCAAAAAAAAAAAAAAGGCTAATGCAAACATAATCTAAATCAAAATGATAACAAGTTGTGTTTAAAAAAAAAAAGTAAAATTAATAATAATAATAAAAACCATTTAGTCAAAACCCAAAAAAATAAAAAATAAAAGAAAGGTAGAATTAAGTTCTAAACAAGTCGCAAATAATTGTATTCTATTTTTTCGGCGATGGGATTCAAACAAATTTTTTTGACATTGTGAAACGGTCCTAAGTTTTCAAATGATAAAAAGAAAAAAATACAATTAGCAAAATTTGTTGAAAAAATATCAGGTTCCGACAAAAAACACACAAAAAGTAATGAAAATGAATATCAAAATTTGTTTAATAATAAAGAAATCATGTTGTAAATGAAATAAAAATTATTCGTTTAATCAATATTAGAAAAAAAAAAATTTTGTTGTATAAAAAAAAAAAAAAATTGTGGCGGCCCGGTAACGTTATATTTCATTGATTTTATCTAGCATCAACGCTCCAAGTGGCTTTGCCCGGATTTCAGGCTTTTACCGTTTGACATATATAAGAAAACATTGTAATGACTGGAACGAGAAATAAATTGGAGGGATATGTATATACTTAGAAAAGATAATAAAATAATGTAAAATATAGACAAAGAAAGAGATGTAAAGTATATATTTCATACTGAACGAAGCTAATAAAATAAAGGAAAATATAGATTAAGAAAGAAATCTAAGGATATATAATAATTTTTTTACAGTTAAAATTTAGAATTGATTTTAGGAAAATAACATTTAAAAGAAAAGTTAAAAGTATAAATTTAAAAATTTGGTGCATAAATACGATAGAAATATAAATTAAGTGGAGAGAAAAAAGAGATTTTTATAGAGAAAATTAAACAATAATAAAAACACATTTGAGAGATAAAAATATATTGTTTTTGGATAGATATGAATAGAATAGATAAATAAAGGTGTTAATAATATAAAGGAGGTATAGGTATTATTTAGGAGAATATTTTAGAAATTAAATTTTAAGGAATATATGTGAATTAGATTAAAATTGGATAGAGAAATAATGTATATATGGAATAGATTATTTAGCCTTTGGAAATGGAAGCAATTTAAGAGAGTGGAATGAAATTATTGCATTTGGGAATGTTTGTATAAGGATATGTATGAATTTAGAAATAATTGTAAAAAATTAATTTTAGATGATATGAATGGTTGTATTAATATAATTAATGGCATTAACATTTTTAGACGGAGCATTGTTGAAAAGAATGTGAGAAAGAGAGACAGAATGATAACTGAAAATTTGAATAATGTATATGTTGATGAGTTTTCATAGTTGAGGCAGAATTTGAAATATATTGTTGATTATGTATTAGTAAATAAAAAAATTAATCGTGTTTGAAGAAAAAGAATGTACTAGTGATCATAATTTTATATTAATGGAATCACTAATATCTAAAAGGTAAGTTGGTTGCAGAATATTATAGAAGAATAGGTAAGGAAATATAGGATATAAAGAATGAATCCAAATTAAATAGTTTAGTAGTGTTTTGGAAATAATTATTAAAGGTGATGATTTAAAATTTTTTGAAAAATGGATTGATAGAATGAAGAAAGGTTCAAATAAGTGTTTATTTAGGATTAATAAGAAAAGATGTAGTGCAAAAGAAAGTAAAAGTATATAAAGAGTAAGAAGAGATTGTTAAGTCACAAGAAGAGGGCTATTAAAAACTAGATTGTATAGTTATTTAAATAAAAAAGAAATAGAATAGAATTGAGACACAAGTGGGTTTATTCTGTGGACCATTGAAATTTGATATAACAAAAAGAACTTGATAAATGTTTTATGTTGATTATAATTTTATCTAAAGCATGGATACTAATGAAAGTAAAGAGAAAAAAATGAAGACTTTAGATATGTGAATTTGGATGAAAATTGAAAAGATATAATCAAAAAGATAAAATCTGTAATGTAGAAATGTCGATGAAAGTAAATGAAAAAAAAAATTTTAGAGGAAATTCTGAAGGAAAAAAGAAACTGCATTGGATATGAGTTTAGAGGCACAGAAATTGTGAATAATGTATTGGAAGAATTAATAGAAGATAGAGAAGCAAATATTGATAAATTGATTTTAAAGTGAGAAATAGTTGTGGATTTTTGAAAAGTAGAATAAGGGATAGAAAGATTTGGACATTTAATGATGCTTTAAACAATAACTTCATTTGTGTATTAAGGAATACAAAATGATCAATAGAGGATTCTGAGTATCAATAATATTTTACTGTTTTTTTTGTGTGTGTAGAGAACTTTTGTAATAATAGAAAACTAATTCAAACAAATTTTCAAAATAATTTGTGTAAGTTATAATTAAATTATGTTATAATTACAACATTTACATACACTAATACATTAGTATATTTGTTTATTTTTAGAAACAAACTAATTTTAAAAATTGTTTTTAGTTATGACAGATTATGTTTTGAGGTGCATACTTCATAAAGATTGTAAATCTTTAAAAAAATTAGATTTTTCGACACTTATTCATCGATTATCACCTTATGCATTGGATATAATTGGTAAGATTTTTTAGTTAAATCAGTAAATTCTCTATGGTTATTTTTAATTCACATTTTTAAAAAAATACTTATTTCACAAGTAGATGAATAGGTAAATAGTGGATAAATGTCATTCAAACATTTTGTTGTTGTTATTAATTTTTTTTCCTGTTTTAGGAAAATATGCACCTACTGTTGAAATATTTAATTTAACCAAAGTTCCTATTACTAAATCAAAATTTGAAAAACTTTGCAACAAATGTAATATAAAGGTAATTTTATGATTTCATTTAATTAATTTATAATAAATACTTTATTTCATGTTGAAATTATTCTAATAATTTTATTATTGATACATGTTGCCTATTTATTATTACTATGATCTAAAATAATTTAATAAAATTAGATATGAAAATTTAATGTACTCAGGAAGTAGTTTTAAAGCTTAATAAAGTAGTTTTTTTTTTTGGTCTGAAATAATTTTTCTCCCACCTACTCTGATAATGAAGAAAAGTATTAGTAACATTTCTATAAACCACTAAACATCACATGACCAATCCTGCCTAATAGGATAGTGTTTAAGAGCCAAAGACACCCAAATGTATGGGTGCTGAATTGAGTTCAGACACATATGATTGTATAAGCTATTGAGCTTAGATTGAAAATATTATTGGGTTTTCAATTTCATTCTCATAGTTTTGTAGTAAAGTAGAGTTAAAAGGTGGCTGCTGGAGGATTGCATTAGATCATAAGATCTAGGTGCAGTGCTCTCAGATCCAAGGCTCCTCACTGATGATGGCCACAAGCCAGAAACTAGTCTGGGGATATTGGATGAGTGGGCACTAGATAGGGATTTTATGCACAAGCCTTCTGGCATCCATTGATTACTCTGTTTGGCACAGGGTGGCACTACTGTTGGAGAGTTTTGCCTTTGTTTTAACATTTCTATAATATTGCTTATAGAATTTAAGAGAATCAAAAAGTTTTAAATTTTGTGATAAATTTATTGTACAATTTTATAAAATTAAAATGAAAAAAAAAAGCATTTAAGAAGATCAGTAATGACAGCAAGGTTTTCAAAATGTTTTATCAATGCTATATATATATAAAAGATAAGTTTTGATTGATAAATTATCAGTATTGTAATTATCTTTTTGATAATATTAAAAAGCATTTTGAAGTTGATAAGAAATATATTATCTAATTGTAAAAATTTTAATGATGTTTCTTTATTATAAATGATTTTAAAGTGAAATTAAATTTTTGATGAGACCTAAACCAGATATTACTGCTAATAAATAAATATAAAGTTTCATTAAGAAAAATATAATCATCAGTTATGGAATGAAGTGTGAATTATTATTTTTTTTAAAGCTTATCAGTGTCCACAGTAAATCATTGAAATGTTAAATTAGGAACAGGCAAACATGAACAATAGTTTTTGAAGATGTAATCTTCTCATCAACTGGGCTAAGGTATAAATTTCATCACACTAATAACAATTTAGTTATTTTCAACCCATATCAATTTAATGCAGGATGAAGGGCTCTCCAAATTTAATCCCGATTCTCCAATTCCTATTGTTTTTTATCCATAACACACCAGCAAATTTGTTTATTTTATCCATTCGTCTCTTATGTAGTCTCTTTTTAGAATTTTTACAATCTCTTGGGATCCAATTTAAAACTTCAACGGTCCATCTATTATCATCTCTTTTAGCAATATATCTAGCTCAGCTCTATTTTAGTTTCTTAACTCTTTCAATGATGTCCCTGATTCCTATTTGTTCTCTTATCTATGTATGTCGGTTTTTATTATTATTCCTAACATACGTCTCTCCATGCTTTTCAGTTAAATATCCAAATCTCAGATCCACAAGTAAGAACTGGGAAAACATATCTATTAAAACCTTTCTTTTCAAACACATAGGCATATAATTTTTATTAGTCACTCATTAGATTAGAGATTATCCACTTAGTGAATAATATTTCTGCAGTGTAATTTTTCATTGCACCACTCTTATGCAAGGTAGGGATTAGTTTCTATCCGTTTTTAACAACTTGAGGAATGGTATAATCATAAATATATGGCAAAAGATATGTAAAAGAGATATATGATCCCCAAGATGCACATTTCGGGTTGAACCAGCACTCATCAGTAGGTCCAGATCACAATCTTTTACACGTATCTTTAGCATTGTTCAGTATATAGATAGCCACTTACTATAGTTTAATTGACAAGTGTCAAACTTACTGCCCTTACAACTTTGTTACAAACCATTAGATGAAAGTATATTAATAATTTTTATTAGTCATTCATTAGACAAAAGATTATTCACTTAATGAATAATATTTTTGTAGTATAATTTTTCACTACACAATTAATTTCTATCCGCTTTTAACATTTTGTGGAGGAGTATAATCATAAACATATGACCAGAACTCATCAGTTGGCCCAGATCACATTTCTTGCACATATCTTTATCCCTACAGACATATTCATTAAGTGGATAATCTCTTGTCTAATGAATGACTAATAAAAATTATTAATAAACTTCAATCTAGTGGTTTATGTCAAAATTGTAAAGATAGTCAGTTTGATACTTATCAATTAAACTGTAGTAATTGACTATCTACATATACTAAACAATGATAAAGATATGTGTAAGAGATTGTGATCTGGGCCATCTGATGAATGCTAGTTCAGCATGAAATGTGCATCTTGGGGGTCATACATCTTTTTCACAAGATGTTAAAAGCGGATAGAAACTAGTCCCTACTTTGCTTGAGAGTGGTGTAGCAAAAAATTACATTACAGAAATATTATTCATTACTTAGGTATATTTCCTTTTAATATTAAATTATTTTTAACAAAAGCAGTCCATTCATGTTTAATTATATGATTAATTTCATCCATTATGTGTCCAAAGTATTTGTAGTATAAACTTCTTTTAATTCATTGAATGTAACTTTAATCTCATTTTGAGCATTTATCTTTAATTCTACTTTTTTATTTTCATCTGGTAAACTCTTGTAGCATTTTCTGAAGAATTGTTTACAAAAATAAGCACATTCTCTTCAAAATCTAAATGATATAAATAATCTACATTTACATTTATTCTCTTAACTTCCCATTTTAACACACTAGATATTTCATGTAGAGAAGATATATGTACTAATAAATAATTTTAAGATGATGATTGGAATATTAATTTTAGAAATGGCATTTAGCTTATTGATAACTTTGATTATTAATTAGATTAATACATTTTTTTAATCTATTACATTATAAAATGCTATTTAGGTCATTCCTATGAAATTCTTATCCTCAATTTTCTTCTGTTAGTTATTGTTTTTAAACTTTGTTCTTCCATATGCATAGTCTTTTTTTTATTATAAGTTTTGGTTTAAAAATATAATTTTATACTTTATTATTTTAATTATTTTTACCCCCCTCCCATGTTTTGTTTTGACTGGATAATAGTCTTTTTCAACACTTAATTTCATTTGTGATTTTTAAAATTGCTTTCTATTATATTATATGTATTAATTGTCATTAAATATTTATTACACTTCTGCCTTTTTTTTGGTTTTCTATATTTGATTTTTGTTTTAAATTTTTTTGTCTGTTCGTTTTGAATATTATATATGTTATTTTAAAAATACAGTTTTAAATTTTATTACCTTCAATATCTTTTTTATTGTCGCTTACCCATATTTTGATTAGTTAATCTTTTTCAGGCCTTAAGTTTCTTTGTGTTTTGTTTTATTATTTTTTTAATGTATTATAAAATTATAAACAGTATAATGTTGTTCTATAAGTATATTTTAAAGAGTTAAAACATTTTTGGCTGATTTGGTACACTACCATCATATGTAAAAAATAAAGTTCCAATAACAAAACTTATATAAATATGATTAATTATAGTTTGTGTTCACATTATGTGTTATATCGTGTGAATTTTAGTTTTATTATTTACATTTCTTCATTTTCAAATGATGATAGTGGTATTAAAAATCTATTAAAAACATGTTTAAGTATTTAAAATATATTAAATATTACAGCTTACAGTTTTTAATTATAATTTATTTATAATTTTTCCTTATAAAATTTTGATTTTAGAGTTTTACTATGGTTGGATGTTCAGATTTAGGTGAAAAAAGGTAATTTTATTATAGTATTATTATAGGTAATTAAATAATGTTTTGTTATGTGATCATAGTTTATATATTATCTGTTAATATTTTGATTAATTTGCTATATTACATACACACATGACATAAACAAAAGATTGGCCTTTAAGAGAAATGATAAAATAAACTTAAATTTATACTCAAATAGAATGATATGAATAACATATACATATGACATAAACAAAAGGTTGGCCTTTAAGAGAAATGATAAAATAAACTTAAATTTATACTCAAATAGAATGACATGAATAACATATTTAATTTTTAAAGCAATCCATTAGAGAAATAAAGAAACAAAATTATGTAACCACAATCACTATCTGTGTAAATATGATGCAGTGTAGGTTAGCTAAATGTGTGAACATAATATAGAGTGGTAGATATGTCACTGATGTCCTACTATGTGTAACCATGTTATTTTCATGAGCCCATGATCTTGGGAAATATTTGAAGGAATATAGCATCATCCAGTAACTTTCATTCATATTTAATGTGTGAAAGATTCATAAAATAAGCTGATCAAAGAAATATCAAGAACTTTAGAAAACACTCTAAAAAGATATTGACTTGTGACTATATTTATTCTTTTGGAAATAAACTGATTTACTGCTTACAATACAAATTATAAAATTTCAGTAGGACTATATACTTATAATAGGCATTAGAAGTGATTGATTGTCCTAATTGATGGAATATTAAAGTACTTGGTAAAGAAACAATAGTCATTTGTTGAATTGTAACCAGGAATGAAATTAATGATTTAAAGTGTCTAGACAAATCGTGGCTCAAGTTTATTTTAATGTAGTGCTTTTTTTTTTTTGCCATATAGATTTGCTACACCATCATGCAGTCCAGTGTTTGTGATAATTAGGCAGCCAGGAACTCAAACTCAACTCATGGATGGTGATGTTTGTTAATGTGTATACTCAATAAATGTTCTTTACTGTAGTTTGTTGTATTCTTATTGTCTGATGATGAATACAATGATTTTTATCTGATTGCTCTAATTCTCTCCAATGACTGTTAATATCTTCACATAATCATTAGTGACAAGTTATCCAACTGTTCTGAATATCCTGATAAATTTACCATAACAACATTGATTTTTCCACTGCAATAATCTATTTAACATGAAGCATAAATATTATAAGATGTCTGGAAACTTGTTTGCATCTTTATGTGGTAGCAGTATTCTGTCTATTGGTCTAAACTTGTTGATGTGCATGCACTTATTTTTTTACTGATTAGAGCATTTCAAGATTTTTCTCTTTATATATATTATAAAGAAATATAAGGTTTACAAAGATATATTAATACATCTTTTTTTTAAAAAAAAACAAGAACTAAGCAATGGATTTATAACAAAATCATGATGGATAATATATTAATACTACACTTTGATTTAGTCTTTTAATTTCATTCTATTATTTTATGTTTTAATTGAATTTATTTTTAATGTATTTTATTTATTTTAATTTTTATGGAGTTTATATATTTTTTTGTGTTTTTTTATATATTTTTATGTAAATAAGCATTTATTTATATAGCGCTACGTTTATAATTGTAATACATTAAAGATCAGCCTTTTCAAGCTATTGTGCATGCGCTTATTTTTTTTTATATATATTTGGTCTTTTTGGTTTTATTATGTAGAGATTGTTATAATGTAATATGTTTTATCTAGATCCTTGAAAATGACTATAAATTAAAAATAGTTAAAATGTTGGAACAAGTGGTTATATATATATACAAGAAATAAAGTTTTTGTAAAGAAAAGAGGAAAATGAGATTTTTAATTGCTTGAAGTGTTTTAATTATAGAATTATATGTTTATATGTAATGTATATTTTGAAAAGACAAAAAGGATGGAGTGGTGATTAGAGGGTTTTAAACAGAAGTAAATGAATAAACCTATTATTATAATCACAGATAATGCATTTAATCCCCTCTAACTAAATTGTTATATTTTGGGTTCAACGATATTTTCAGCATACATTTCACAAACAAAATATATAATTGTTTGGATTTATGCAACTATAAACAGTTTTAACAGTAGCCAGTATTCTGGATAAGGGTTTAATTAAACATAAACTACAGAAACAATTGTATACTGTCCCTTTAAACATATATATGGGACTTATACATCATTTAAGTTATCTAAATTTAACTTTTTTTAATTCCTTTTAATTATGATATCACAATATAAATAACCTTAGTTTTATCTACTTTTAAATCTTATTGATTTGTGTCACCTTAAGCTATTTTAGATGATTATTCATGAACAACGTTGTGACTTCATTCTCAACAGTCTCAATAATGTATACATAGGATTGAATTTATATAAAATAAAATTAAGTAATATTTTGTTAATAACATAATGTATAATTTTTTGTTTAGCTCTGAAGAAAATTGTTGAATAATCAAAACTTCAAATCAACTATAAAATTTGAACATTGCAAAAAATTAGCATAAAAGAAGTTGATTTACTAAGTATTAAATAATTTACAGTGTTAACAGAAAGGAAAATTCTATCCAAGTGTATATAAACTGTGTGTGTATATATGTTTCTAATATGTGAATCTGTTTTATAACTTCCCATTTAATGCAGTGGTAAAGTGTAAGATTTTCAAATCAGTTCCAGTTCTAGTACTTCCAGTATTCAAACTTTTTAGGAATTCTCCAGCAATGAAGCCATTTGATTATTTATTTTATAACTATAGTATAATGTCAACAAAAAAATCAGTCATATATCATATGACTCAATTGCCAGCTAAATAAAGCATTTAAAAATCTCTATCTTGAAAACCACTTCCTGGTTGTATAAAGCTTGTTAGAGCAAATTAGCAGAGGTTTTTATATATATATTTTTTTATAGTATAATGTGTTTGGAATTTCTCAATGATATTTATAATAATATTTAGGCTACTACAGATTTAACTAAGGAATCAGACAAAATAGTTTCCCAATAATTTATCTTTTTTTTTTGTTATAACTAGGGGCAATAGTATTTGCTTTAAGTTATAGATTTCAGTTTGAATGAAAGTGCTTTGAGATTTGAAGGTTGATTGATTAAATAAAATAGAAAAGAAAAACAAAATGTTTTATTTTAACTTAAACCTATTGTTATGCCTTGAGCAAAGGAATATCTAGATATTTCTGAAAATAAGAATGTATAGGGAAATAAGTAAAATTAAATAGAAGATATAAAGAAATAATAATAATAGTTATTAATTAATTGATTTATAGATGTTAAGTATATTTTAGATAGATATGTGAATAAAAAATTAAGTCTTAAAAATATATATTTGTCATGTAATGAATTCTATTAGTTAATTGCTTGGAATCATATGACATTCAAATATTGATGTGCAAATGAGCATCCAATTTTTTAAAATTAACCGTAATTGAGTTGTTGTTTTTTACTTTACTCAGTTGAAAATTGATTCAGGAACTTTTACTCCTTGGGACTCCCATTCTGTCATTGTGATAAATTGCAAAAGAAATTTAGTTAATCAAATGAAGATGTAATAGACTTCAAAAAAATATTTATTACTTAACAAGTAATTATGGTCACAAAAAAAAGGACTGACAACAAAAAAGGGATATTTTATGTTATATATATGTTAAACCACTAAAACATCGCTAGAAACTAATCTGAGGATATTGGATGGGAAGGCTCTGGATAAGGATAAAAATATACAACTTTCTAGCACCTATTGATTACTAAAGCTTACATAGGTGGCATTATTGTGTAGTAGAAATTTTTGTTACTATTATATATATATAATTTTGGATTTGGGCTAATTTTAATATATATATATGTATATTGTGAGGTGCTTTTTTTTTAATTAAAATTCTAACAATGTATGTCATAAAACCAACAAAACATCACATAACCATTACTTTTGAGTAGCAAATCTATTTTCTTCTGTTCTGCCATTTATCATTTGGTATTTGTTAATTACTCTAGCTTACACTAGATGTTAGAACTGGAATAGAGAAATAGATTTGCTACTTAAAGATACATTTTGTAATGTATTGGATGCTTATTTCTAAGGTGTTATATTTATATACATTCAATCTGTATTAAAAATTACTAGAGATTCTGTATAGTGCATAAGATTAAAATAGATCTTATTGATCTGTTTTAGGCTTAGAGTTTTTAAAATTATATTAATCAAATACTAACTTATGACTTTAAGAATTATTTGTTTATTAAATACTTTTTTTTTTATATTTGTGTAATAATTATAATGTGAAATAATTATCTTAGTAATTTAATGCATTATTTTTATTGTTATAATATATTATATAAAATTTAGCTGAAATTTTTTAAAGTTTGAGATTTTATTTTAATATATAAATATGTTGGTATATATTTAGTTATGCAGTGATCAAATTTCAAACAATGAATATAAAATTTTTGAATTTAAAAAAAACAAACAAACATTGAACGGATTTTAATAATGCTTTCTGAAAAATTTCATTCGATTTAATCGATTAGGCAATGATCTATCTGTATATATTCCAAAAGTTGTTAGGTCAACTTTACTATAATTATAAATTATTTCTCTTAATCAATACTTCTATTTTTTTTTCTTTCTATAATTCTTCTACCATAATTTCTATCAGCAGTTTTTTAATATCGTTATATTTTTTAATCAAGGATTTTAATAAAATTAATATTACTAAAACTCATTTAGGATTTTGAGTTATTATTAAGAACCAGATGTAAAGTTTAGGAACATTTTAGTATGTAAAATGATCATGATTTTTAATAATTTAAATTAGTTTTAATAAATATTTAAAAGATTACACTTTATTTTAAGATTATGTATGATTTTATATAAGTAGATGGATTCACTAGTATGTGAAGATTTTTAAGAGAAATGAGCAATGTGCCATATCCAAATTGTCCATATCATTAGTTATTTTTTTAATATATACTTATAAGTGATTATTCTTGCCTTATTCTAAATTGTGACCATCTGAAAATTTTGTGTTTTGCAGTTTATGGACATTATTACATAAATGTACTGAATTGGAGGAGCTGAATATCAATGGAAATCTAAGAATACAAGGAACTGTAAGTTATGATTTTTCTATACATCTTTTTATTTTTGCATTTTTATGCTTATAGGTTTTTAATCTACCACCTATTTTTCAACATCATTGGATTTATTACAGAAATGTTTATGTGCTTTAAAACTTAATTATTGTAGCTATAGTTGAAATAAAATTAACCTGTAAAATGCATGAAAATATTTTGTTTCATTGCTATTATTATTATTATTATTTTAAAAACTGATTTATTGATAGAATTTTAATCACTTTTTCTTGATTTTACTATTCTGTTTTTATTTGACAATGCATTCATTCTATATTACCGTATTTTATACTTGATGATATTTCTCATTATTTTCATCCATTAATGAAAATGATGAATTAATAATCGTAATAAAATATAAAATACACAAAATTTTTATTCTCCACTAGTAATTGGTTCTAGAGAAATAAAATAATATTTCTTTCATGATGAATATTTCTCAAGTATAATGTTAATAACATTTTATTGTGTTTATACAATGAAATTTCAGTACCAGCTTTTGTACATTAGTACGTAATACATTTCAATTGGGTAGACTTACTCTATAGTTATTTATTTAAAGAATAAAAAAAGGATATAGATTGAATAAACAGAAAAGTTACAGTTTTATATGAAAATAGTAATAATATTTTTTTGCACATATTTTAACATTGCCGTTAGCAATTTTACATTTAAAGTTGAATTCAACTTAGAAAATGGATCTTTCTGTTTTTTTAAGACAGAAAGGTCATTTTTAGTTATATTCAACAAAATAATTCACTTTCTAAGTTTGTTTTCATATTTGAGTATAAAATTATTATAAAAAATTTTATCTCAAAAAAAAGTGGAGTGGGGATAGGGTATTTTAAATGTGAATTTGGAAGTTCAATTAAAAAATTTTCTTTTAAAAAATTAATGCCTGAGTATGTTTTAGTATTATTATTAGATTTGCAGATAATTATTTAAAATTTGCTAATGTTTTCTCTTTTATAAACTAAGAATGGTTTGTCTGTTTTTTTTTAATCACTGTTGCTACATGCACAGCAAAGCAAAGTTACACAATCTTGTCTTTTAAAAAATTTGTTTTTGAATATAATAAGCATGGTTAAATTTTATGCAAAGTATGTTTTTTCTTGATTTTTATGTTTTTAAATGTATTCCTCCCCCTCCCCCCTCAGTTGATAATTATTTTACAGATATTACATTTTGTTTTTTAAATGACAGACAATACATGCAATTTTTTTATTTTGGATAAATTTTAATTTTTATTTAAAACATAATTAATTTTTGTTTTGTTTTTAAGCTTAGAAAGTTTTAATGATATACTGTAATTACAAAAGATGAACTACAACAGCTTTATATAAATATGGGATGTGATAATACTGAATATGATTTGTATTTTAAATCACTTTTACATTTTTTTTTTTAGATTTATTTATTTGTGAGATATTTTATTTTATGAGGTTCTGTTTTTGAAACTTATATTTTCATGTAACTGCATAACTTTTATAACTTTGTTTACAATTAGTTAGTTGTTGTGAAAAACAATATTGATTGAAGATGTGATTAATGAAGACTTCAGTCTTAATTTACCTAAATGCTTTCAGATTTAGACAAATATATCAACTTGTAGGTTCAGAACTTTGATATCATTCGCTTAGATATGCTGAATGAGAGTAAATGGATCATTGAATTGAATGAATTCAATGTAAGCAGTTGCTAATTTCTGAATGGTCAGAACATTTGTAGATCTGATTTGGAGATTATATAAAAATAAGTATTATTTTTATTAGTTAGAAATATAGTAGAGTTAATAGGGTTAAGGCAAGGGTGTTCTATGCCAGCAGGCGGCAACTGGTGTTCTGTGACATAATTTTAATGGACCATAAAGAAATTCAGATATTATTTAAATTCACTAAATTTTTAAATAAAAAATAAATTTTGTTTAAACTGTATTATTATATGTAAAATAGAACAAAAATATTATATTGTTAATTGATTTGTTTCAAAATACTACTATGACTTGTAAAACATCTACCTCAAAGGCGTTTAATTAACCCCTACTTGGTCCAGCGGCATAGAAAAAGTAACAAAACAAGAATACTGAACTCTATACAATTAACTAGGCATCAAATTCGATTATAGTGCACCCTTGGTAATTGGGTGAACCAAAACTCAAAAGTTTTATTAAGAATTTTGGAGGAAAACACATCTATAAAAATTATTTAAGAATAGAATACTATTTGTCATTACAAAAAAAAAAAATCAAGTCAGATGTCAGATGACCTAATTTAATAAGCTTGTATTTACAAATGTTATATTTAGAGCTCGCAAAATAAGCTCTTAACAAGCTTTGGAGAATATCCTCAAAAAAAAAAAAAAGCTTGTTAAGAGCTTATTTTGCGAGCTCTATATATAATATTCGTTATTAATCTTAAATAATTTTGTAGATATGAATTAGAAAATTACAGGGCAAAAACTCTCCATATAATAGTGCCACCTTGTGCTAACCAGAGTAATCAATGGATGCCAGAAGGCTTGTGCATAAAATCCCTAACTAGTGCCTACTCATCCAATATCCCCAGACTAGTTTCTGGCTTGTGGCCTTCATCAGTGAGGAGCCTTGGATCTGAGAGCACTGCACCTAGATCTTAGGATCTAATGCAACCCTCCTAGCATGAGATGGTGATCATGTGATGTTTAGAAAATTACACATAAAACGTAACAAATATGTATTTATACATTCATTTATTTTTATGAAATAAAATGAACATTATATTAAGAAAAAACAAAATAAAACATAATTGTTTAACAAATTATAAAACATATAAAGGTAACCATCTGAAATCCAGGTATTGATGCTATACAAAATCAATCAAATGTAACATTACCGGGCCGCCGCAACTTTTTTTTATAGAACATGACTTTTTTTTTTTTTGATTAAACAAATTTTTATTTCATTTATAACATGATTTCTTTTTTATTAAACAAATTTTTATATTCATTTTCATTGTTTTTTTTTAACTTGACATTTTTCTTTATTCAACAAATTTTGGTAATTTAATTTTGTGTTTATTTTTCTGATTTTTAAAACTTTTTGGACTGTTTCACGACGAAAAAACTTGTTTTAACCCTGCCAAAAAAATATAATGCAATTATTTGGGACTTGTTTCGACTTTGTTCTACTTTTTTTTTTTGGTTGATTAAATTGTTTTTTTTTTTATTAAATCAAAAGTAACTTTTGTGTTTTTTGGGGGTAAAATGTTGTTTGAAACCCCCATACTCGGAAAAATAATTGTAACAAAAAGTCAATAATTTCTTTTTTTTTCACCAACTTTTTCTTACTTTTTACTTTTATTTATATTTCGTTTGAATTACTTTTTTTTTTTTTTTGTCTTCTACAATAAACTGCTTTTTTGGGGGGTTTTCATACTTTGTTATTATTAACAAAAAGTCAACAAAAATAGTCATTTATTTTAACCCTGCTGAAAAAACATAATCCAAATACTTTTCAATTTCTAATGAAATAAATAAAAAAGTACATAAACTTCGGACTTTTTCAACTTATTTATTATTTTATTGCTGTAATAAAACAGTCTGGTATTTAGGAGGACATTATGTGCCTGAAAAAAAAAGGACACAGTCTCCCTCACTTTCTGTATTCGGCAATTCTGAAAAGTTTAAAAATTGCAAGTTCTTCTCAGACCTTTTATTGGTCTCATATATTTTCAATGCTGAAATGTGACTTAATGCGTGAGCTTTGTCGAAGCGTGTTCGAACATACCCATTGCCAATTTTTTATATGTTAACATTTTTTTAGGGAAGGGTGGTGACCATATGACAATTATTAGTAATTAACAGCATTATTTAAATATAAATGACTTTACTCTATGATGGAGATTTGAAAAGTTGTACTGACTTGAAATTAAAACACCCTCAAGCGATACAGTAATCAGCTATGAATAGAACAAATACGCATAAATAGTTTCAAAGCACAAAACAGGCCGTAATATTTTTGTGCAATGTCATGTAAAGCGGCCTGCAATGGGTTAATATAATATAAATGTTGTATTAGCTATAAGACTGCCTGCAGTAAACGGCATTTTTATGTGTTTTGATACATAAACAGCGCCATCAGGCGGCCGTGCCCGGATTTCAGATGATTACCCATATAAATACAAACTTAGTTTTACTTTTATATAACTCAAAATGAAAACAAATAATTACAAAAAAACACAAAAATTATAGTAATATAATATTCTAATTTATTTTGTACTTTAAGTTCAATATTATAATCATTTACATATTTCTTTATGTTTATATCTAATAAATCTGACTCCATTCACAATGACCTACTTGTGTGAAAAAATGTTCTCAACTATGACAGCTATTAAAAACAAGTATCGCTCTCGGTTTGAAATAGAAGCTCCTTTACATGTTGTGATGACATCATTGGAGCAGCAAATGTCACACTAATTTTTAATATATATTACTATTATTTATTATTATTTTTGTGTTAAAATTAAAATTATTAATAAATATATATGTAAATCATACTTAATGTTCGTATTAATTCGTACCCTTAAAAATTATGTTAGTGGTCTGCAATATGCTAAAAGGTTGCTGACTGCTGCTATAGCCTATGTAATTACATATTCATACCAATTTATAATCTCCAAACTAATTTTAATAATATTTAATAAAAAAAAATTGTGCCTGAAACATTTATGAATTTTATGCATGACAAGATTTTATTATATCTCTAATAACTTTATCTTGCTATAAAAAATTTAATGCAACCTATCTTTTTTTCTTTTTTATATCAAAATAATATTTTTTTTTATTATTATTATGATATACATTAAGATTAATTAAAGATAAAGGAAATATTGCTAAACATTATCAATTAAAATTAATATGTGTTAATTGGTATTACTTTGCAATATTTTAATTATCTTTAATCAATCTTAACTATAGAAGAAAATTTGGTTTAAATTTCTAAGTAATTTAAATTGCGCTTTACGCAAAAAAGTGAAGCTTGTCTAAAATATTTTAGACAAGCTTCACTTTTTTGCATAAAGCACAATTTAAATTACTTACTACTCAAAGGTGAAGTCGAAAATTAGTATTTTATTTAAATTTCTAAATATATTCAAAGGATTCAAAATTTCTGAAAAAACTGTTTAAGTATTGAGACATTTCTTTATACATTAGTGCATATAATTTGATTCTTCATATCTGCATATACATTTTTTAAAATTACTATGCATCTGCCAATATTATAGTTTTAATTTTACAATAATAAATTTCATGACGTGGACTATTAAAAAAAATCACCTAATCTTTTATTTTTTCCTCTTATTTAAAATACTGTTTTTTTATTGCTTTATTTTTCATGCATTTTTTGCCTTGTCTCAATTGTGTAATTGTATTATTCTCTAATTACTAGCTCATATAATGCTTTTATTATATATATATTAAATAATTTCAGAGTTTCCTTCATCTATCCTCCAGTTGTATATCAGTAAACTTAAATTCCTGCAATAAAGTAAGTTTTTTTTATTATTTTTATCTTATTTGTTATTATTTAAAATAGTTTGTAATTATTATTATTTTTTTTTAAGATTTTGGATGAAAGTATTGATAAAATGTGTTACCGTTGTCCACATCTTAAAGCTTTGTATCTGAATAATTGTTCCAACCTCAGTAATAACGCCCTTAATATGATAGGCCAGGTAATATTTTTTTTTAAAAATTGTATTTCTATATCTTTTTTTTTTAAACATTTCATGTAGTTTACAATGTAATGCAATATAACTTGCAATGGTTTAATGATCCAACTTTTTTAGCAGTAACATTAATCTATGAGCAGGAAGTTTATTCACAACATTTCAAAACTGAACAAACTTGTCTTTAATGCTGGACACACAGTAATTTAAATGTGAAATTAATTGAAATGATAGTATACATGCATAAGGTTTTTAACTTTGTGATAACTCAATATTTAGGCAAGTCATATTCCTCATTGAAAATTTATATCTATAAACATTTATTTATGAACTTTTATTTAATGATATTACTTAAATTTTATTTCCAGTTAGATATAATTCATTACCTTACTATTAGTTTATGATGTACAATCCTTGAACATGATTAACTTTTGAATTTATGTTAATATGTTATCTCTGTATTCGAAATATTAAATTTATCATCAAATGCTTAAAATCTTGAAAATTTAATAGAATTTACATCCTCTTTTAAAATTATTTCAACAATCTGTCAATTAACTAATACAATGCTTAATAAACTTGAGTGATGATTCTCAATAAAATTCAAATGTCACATGTTTTATAAATTTATGGATTTCAATTGAATTATAATTTTTATTTGATTTTGAAATTAAACACTAATGTATCTGAGAATTTTTTAAATTGATAAAATATCTGTTTGTATAATGTTTGGAATATTAGGTAAGCATTTACATTGATTTTTATGTAAATGTAACAAAATTATTAAGATTGAGTTTTTCATTTTGTTTTTAATCATACTTCATTAATAAAATACTTTTCAAATAAATAATATTTATTAGTGCTATGTTTTAATAGAGCAAATAAATTAGTATTAATAAAATGTAAGAGAGGATTATAAAAGTATTTGCTTTGAGAAGTGACAATAAAAAATTTATTGAATAATGACAACCATTAAAAAAAAAATAGTTAAAAAAACAGTAACAAAAAAATTTGTTCAGAAAACTAAAAATGTAATTTACTTATTTGTAATGTTACGAACAAATAAATAAAATAATTGAAAAATATATATATTTTTTTTTTTCACTCGTAAGATTTTTATGATTGTTAAAAATGCTCTAATATATAAAAGCAGTTGTATTATATAAATATATTACTTGATTTTATGTTTAAAAAAACCATTGAAATCAAATATTTAAAATTGAATATTATAAAAGAATCTGAAGAAATTCCAACCAGAAAATAGTTTTTTAGTGGCTTTATCAAGTTCTTCAATTGTAACTTATATAGATATGAACAATCATTACCTACATGTTTCATGTTTATGTTGTGTTCACAAAGCTTTTAAATTTCACTTCTGGAATGTATATGCACAAATACCATAAATGATCCCAAATCTGCTGATGATACTACAATAATTTTTAAGAAGATCAAATTCAGAGTCAAAATTCTCCATACATAAGTGCCATAAGAAATGGTGATTATGTGATGTATAGTGGTTTAAGATCAAATTCAACTGATTTATTGTTGAATCTTAAAACCAATAAAGGTAATCATCTGAAATCTGGGCACGGCCGCTTGGGGCATTGATGCTATACAAAAAATCTATACCGGGCCGCCACAACTTTTTTCTTATAGAACTTTTTTTTTTTGATTAAACAAATTTTTTAATTCATTTATAACATGATTTCTTTCTTATTAAACAAATTTTTATATTCATTTTCGTTGTTTTTTTTAAATCTGATATGTTTATCCAACAAATTTTGTTAATTTAATTTTGTGTTTATTTTTCTGAATTTTAAAACTTTGGACTGTTTCACGACGAAAAAACTTGTTTTAACCCCTCTGAAAAAATATAATGGTATAATTATTTGGGACTTGTTTCGACTTTGTTCTACCTTTTTTTTTTTTTTTAGTTGACTAAATTGTTTTTCTTCTTATTATTAAATCAAAAGTAACTTTTGTGTTGTTTGGGGTTCAAAAATTGTTTTGAAATCCCCACCCCACCCTCAGATCAATAATTGTAACATAAAGTGAATAATTTTACTTTTTTTTTAAACAACTTTTTTTTACTTTTTACTTTTTTTATTTATATTTCATTAGAATTAGCCTTTTTTTTTTTTTTGGCTTTTACAATAAACAGCTTTTGAGGGGAATTTTGTACTGTTATTATTAATAAAAAGTAAACAAAAATAGTATTTTATTTTAAGCCTACTGTTTTAACCCTGCTGAAAAAATATAATGAAATTATTTGGGAAATGTTTCTAATGTTTTCTATCTTCTTTTTTTTTGGTTGACCAAATTGTTTTTCTTCTTATTAAATCAAAAGTAACTTTTGTGTTTTTTTGGGGGGTAAAAAATTGTTTTCAAACCCCCACCCCCACACTCGGAAAAATAATTGTAACAAAAAGTCAATAATTTATTTTTTTTTAAACAACTTTTTCTCACTTTTTACTTTTATTTATATTTCTTTTGAATTACCTTTTTTTTTTTTTTGCCTTCTACAATAAACTGCTTTTTTGGGAGGCTTTCCTTCTTTGTTATTATTAACAAAAAGTCAACAAAAATAGTCATTTATTTTAACTCCGCTGCAAAAAAGATAATCCAAATACTTGTCAATTTCTAATGAAATGAAAAAAAAAAGGACACATAAAGTATGGTATTTGGGAGGACATTATGTGCCTGAAAAAAGAACACACTTTCTGTACTCGGTAATTTTGAAAATTTGAAAAATTGCACGTTCTTCTCAGACCTTTTATTGGTCTCGTATATTTTCCACGCTGAAATGTGATTTAGCGCGTGAGCTTTGTCAAAGCTTGTTCGAACATACACATTGCCAATTTTTTACATATTAACATTTTTTTAGGGAAGGGTGGGGACCATATGACAATTATTAGTAATTAACAACATTATTTAAATATAAATGACATTACTCTGTTATGGAGATTTGAAAAGTTGTACCGACTTGAAATTAAAACACTCTCAAGCAATACAGTAATAAGCTACAAATAGAACAAATACGCGTAAATAGTTTCAAAGCGCAAAGCAGGCCATAATATTTTTGTGCAATGTCATGTAAAGCGGTCTAGCCTAAATGGGTTAATACAATATTAAATTGTTGTATTAGCTGTAAGGCCGGCCGCAGAAACAGCATTTTTATGTGGTTTGACACATAAACAATGCCATCAGGCGGCCATGCCCGGATTTCAGATGACTACCAAAATAAATTTAAAACATATAATTCATTTTGTTTGAAAATTTTTTTGGTTGGGAACATGATAAAACATTATTTTGAATTATTGTTAATTTAATTTAAAAGTTTTTGACACATTTTCTATGAAGCACCTTGTCTTCTAATATCTCATAGAAAAATATATGGAAAGAATGAGAAAACAAGAAGTCAACTTGAGTGAACCAGTAATATTTCTCATATTAATATTTAATTATATATTTCAGAAGTTTAATGGAAACATTTTTTCTATAAGCAGTGATACAACATTTAGTAATAGAATATGCTATGATAAATAAGCTATTCTTAGACTATGAGGGCCAGTCAACTTTTTATTGTGTTTGCTTCTAAGAATTATTTTGGGTGTAAGCTTTTAACATTTGAGAAAAGATAAAGTAAGTCAGGGTACAAGATTATTTTCTAAATTAGGAAAAAGTGAGGTTTCAGCCTATTGGTGCAGAAAATTAAATGCAGAAAATTAAATTCAATTTATGATATATCATCCTATTTAGATGAAAATAATATGCTATTCTTGTAGAATTAGAATAAGACCATGATCTTTGTAAAAGTTTTGGTAAACTTTTTATACTAAGAGAATTTTTTATTACTGGAAAGAATCTCTTGTGAGGTCAAAGCAATATCATCAGCATAGATAAATTTTTTGCATTCTGTTTCTGGAAGATCACTGATGAATATATTAAATAGGTGAGAAAACTGAACTTTGTGAGAGGTTATTACATAAATTTTATATTTCCTATAATTATTAATTAAAAATATTCAAATTTTTCTTTTGGAGAACAATTTACCAAATATGTTAATAGTTTTCTTTCTAATTAAGAACTCCAGTCCTTTTTATAAGGAAGCCATGTTTCAAAACAGTCATAAGCTGAAGTTAAAGTTATTAAGTAGCATCAATCTTTAATTTATTTTGAAAACTTTTTTTCCAATATGAGTAGTTAAAGATAGAACTTTTTCATAACAATTTCATCATGTCTTAGATATATTCTATTTTAAAAGTAAGTTATTCTTAAATATTGATACAATTCTCGATAAAGGTTATTTTTTCAAAAGAGCTTGAGAGGAACATATAATAATAATATAAAGTGGTAAGTTATTGGATTGTTGTTAGATTTATTAATTTTTTAAGATTATTATAGTTTTGCTTTCATGCCAAATTTTTGGAATAGTTTTTGAATTAATAATATTGATAAATAATTTTCCAATCATCTTATTTTGATTTCAGGTCCTAATTTTATTTAAAACTTTGAAAAGTTAGTTATCTGTTCCTGGAGTTTTTCCTGGTTTAATATAGTCAATAGCAATTGATATGTACAGTAATCAGATTTGATCTAGGCGAACTATACACTTATTAAATTATTTTAGAAATAGTACACAAAAAAAATTTTAAACTTAACAATGAATTTAGAAATATTAGTAGCTTCTTAGTATTTTAACTAGCAGCTTGCCGTTTGAATTCCATAAATTAATTGAGACAATCATGCATGCACAGTTTTTTATATTGATGAATTATAACAGTGCACATTTTTATTGCAATATCCTAATTCTTCTTTGATAACTTTTCATTATAAGCTCTTTTGAGCATATTGCACTGATCAAGCATTGCTATTGTGCAAGCACCATACTGCTCTCTCACACATATTACATACTGAACTGCTGTCATGTTTTTAGATAGTATTGTTTTCTACCACCTAATTTGCATAATTTTAATATTGTGCACAACCTATTTTCTAGAATTAATCTTTACTGTCATTTATATTGATTAATTTTTCATATACACACTCATGCAATGATATTTTTCTTTTATATGGTTTTAATCAATATATAACAATTCCTCCCCTTCACTCTAGGAATAGGATAAAGTTCAATTACATATATAATCTTCTAGCCTTGCAGGTTTTATACAAATTCCAGCTCTCCTAGAGAAAACATTTTTTTTTTTTTTAGAGAAAGTCTTTGTTCTTCTACTTCTATTTTGGTATTGTAGATGCATCTGTTTTAATATTTTCACTATTTTTTAGAGAATTTTTAATGTAAGCTGTAGCTAAACTTGCAATTTTATCCATTATATTTATCAGCTTACAAAATCGGTTTTTTTAAGTGGTTAATATGACTACCCTTGATCTTCTGTTTTAATTATGCATAAAGGCTTAGATAGTAGCTTAGTTATAACTTCAGGTATTCATTTTTTCTTAATATATCTCTTATCCAAACAGTTTGTTGTATGTTAAATTTGATACCTTCAAATCTTACCTCCTTTCTTTAGTTTTGTCTGGAATTAACACAGAAATATGTATCTAAAGTGATATTTCATTAAAAGTTCTGCCAGAGTTTTCTTGGTTGCAGAATTCGATATGAAGTCCTGATAAAACATTGCTGTAGTCAGCACTTCATGAATATCTACATATTCCATTTTATTCAACTTACATTTTAGATATTGAATGGCCTTTTCCACTATTCCATTTGATTCGGGGTGATATGATGGTGTTAATAAATGCCATATCCCTTTCTTAGCTAGATAATCTCTCAACTGTACTGACCAATATTCTGCATTGTTGCCAATAACTATTATCTCAAGATATTCATGTGTTGCAAACAATTCAGTTAGTACTTGAATTATATGCAGTAGTATTTTTGATCATTTTGTATCTGTCCATTTGGATTTTGAATCGATAACTATAAGAAAATATGTCAATGAAATGGCCCTACATGATCGTTTTTAACTCTTTCCCATGCTTTTATAGCTTCAGGCCATGGTCTGCATTTCCTTCTCAGGTAACCTCGCTGTTTCTTGACAGGTTTGACATCTCTTTACAGTTTTCTCAATATCATTATTCATGTCTAGCCACCAGATAATACGAATTAGCTAATTCTTTCATATAAAACTATTCTGGCATGGCTTTCATTTAGCAATTGTAGCATGCATTTCTTCCCCTCAGTTGGAATTAGTATACATTCTTTATACATAGATAGCCTTGTTTGATCCAATTTTTTATTAATTGATATCTTGTATCATTTTTCATCAATTCTACTACAAATCTAATATTTGATCTTTTTAGATTTGCTTTGATAGTGGTAGAAATTTATTCAGCATTGTTAAATTTCAGTTTAACCCTTTGGATGCATTCATTATTTATTCCCAGAGATCAGAACCAGTTATGGTCTGGCTAAGATTTTTAGATACTACATGTAATTAAAACTGGCAAAACTCTTTATATATATTGCCACTCAATGCAAGCCAGAGTAATCGATGGATGCCAGAAGGCTTGTGCACAAAATCCCCAGCTAGTATCTACTCATCCAATATTTTCAAACTAGTTGTTGGCTTGTGGACTTCGCCAGTGAGGAGCCTTAGATCTGAGATCAATGCATCCTGATTTTAGGATGCAATGCAACCCTCCAGTAGTCACCTTTTATCTCTTCTTAACTACAAAATCTTGAGTCTCAAATTGAAAACATTATAATATTTCCAATTCAAACTCATTAGCTTAAGAGTCATATAGGTCTGAACTCATTTCAGTACCTATAAATTTTGGTGTCTTTGGTTCTTTAATAACCATAGCCACCACTATTCTATTAGGCAGGATTGGTTTTAAGCCAATAAACATCACTTGATCACCATTTCTTATGCTTGCTTATAACTTATTAAAACAGGCAAACTCTCTACACATATTGCCACTCAGTGCAAGTCAGAGTAATCAATGGACGTCAAAAGGCTTGTGCACAAAATCCCCAACTAATACCTACTCATCCAATATCCCTAGACTACTTTCTGGCTTGTGGCCTTTGTCAGTGAGGAGCCTTGGATCTGAGAGCACTGCACTTAGATCTTAGGATCCAATGCAACCCTTCAGAAGCCACCTTTTATCTCTTCTTAACTACAAAACCATGAGTCTCAAATGAAAAACACTATAATATTTCCAATCCAAGCTCATTATCTTATATAGTCGTATAGGTCTTTTATATAAGAGTTATAAGCAAGCATAAGAAATGGTGATCATATGATGTTTATTGGCTTAAAACCAATCCTGCCTAATAGGTTAGTGGTGTGTATGGGTATTAAAGAAGCAAAGACACCAAAATGTATAGGTACTGGACTGAGTTCAGGCTTATATGACTCTATAAGCTAATGGGCTTGGATTGGAAATATTCTAGTGTTTTCAATTTGAGACTCATGGTTTTGTAGTTAAGAAGAGATAAAAGTTGGCTTCTGGAGGGTTGCATTGGATTCTGAGATCTAGGTGCAGTGCTCTCAGATCCAAGGCTCCTCACTGACAAAGGCTACAAGCCAGAAAGTAGTCTGGGTATTGGCATCCATTGATTACTCTTGACTTGCATTGAGTGGCAATATGTGTAGAGAGTTTGCCTGTTTTAATAAGTTATAAGCAAGCATAAGAAATGGTGATCATGTGATGTTTATTAGCTTAAAACCAATCCTGCCTAATGGATTAGTGGTGACTATGGTTATTAAAGAATACCAAAGACACCAAAATGTATAGGTACTGAACTGAGTTCAGAGCCATATGACCATATAAGCTAATGAGCTTGAATTGGAAATATTATAGTGTTTCCAATTTGAGACTCATGGTTTTGTAGTTAAGAAGAGATAAAAGGTGGTTGCTGGAGGGTTGCATTGGATCCTAAGATCTAGGTGCAGTGCTCTCAGATCAAGGTTCCTCACTGACGAAGGCTACAAGCCTGAAAATAGTCTGGTGATATTGGATGAGTAGGTTCTAGATGGCAATTTTGTGCACAAGCCTTTTGGCATCCATTGGTTACTCTGGCTTGCACTGAGTGGCAATACATATGTTTAATAACAGTTATAAGCATGCATAAGAAATGGTGATCATGTGATGTTTACTGTACTAATATGTAACAGAAAATTTTTTTAATTTGTCTGTTTACTTTTAGGTACTATTACTATTCATTTTATATCAATAGGATTCCCATTTACATCTGTATAGCAGTGTATTTTTTTGCAACAATAAACTGAAATCATTACTATATTCACGTGTTTTGTGAATGTCTTTGGACTATATTCTTATTTCTCATCTACCAATGGTTAGGTCTAAATAATTTTTGAGAACCTTTTTTGTGGAAAAAATGACTGGAACTGCATTTGGTTGATTCTCGAAGAATAGCTTTTATCCTATTAGCATATAAATTCTATTATTAGTATTGTAACCTTACGCTTTCGTATATCTCTATCTATACCAGCAGTTAAATTACCTCTCAAAAAAATTTGTATAAAACTATTGAATGGTTTTATTATCTAGATATAAGCTCAAATCAAGATCTTTTTTCTGAATGTTGAAACTCTTCAGTTAAATTAATTGTGATATAAAAAATGGATTACTAAAAAAAAACTCAAATTTGATCTTTTCTAAATATCATTATCAGTAGATATAAAACTAATAATGATCAGCATATTATTTTGTTCTAAAATCAAATTTAATAGCCTTTGTGTTTTGTAGCTGTCACCAGATACAAGTCATGAGTCACATAGTTAATGACTGTCCAATCTACTCATAGTAGCAAAATTGAAAGATTTAATAAAGCTATGAATGAATTTTTCTTCTAGTTGAAATCACTATAATTCAGGTTTTATACCTGGCCATAGCATATAACTCAGTGGCTATTAAGTTTTTTTCTAAAACAAAAACAGAAATCGTGGATAGTTTTGAATCTATTGATGAGGTATCACTTGATATTTAGAAAGATCATATCGAGCTGCTTTTTTTGTTGGTCTGCATAAAGAAATTTGTTTGGTGTTTTACTAGAAATCCATTTCCAACATTATAATTAATTTAGTTAAAAAGATTTCAATATTTAGAAAGAAATTTGAGCTGTGCCTTAGATGATGAGACTATTATTAAAACAGGTAAAACTCTCCATACAGTAATGCCACTCAGTACAAGCCAGAGTAATCAATGAATGTCAGAAAGCTTGTGCATAAAATCCTTATCCAGTACCTATTCATCCAATAGCCCCAGACTAGTTTCTGGCTTGTGGCCTTTGTCAGTGAGGAGCCTTGGATCTGATAGCACTGCACCTAGATCTTAGGATCTAATGCAACCCTCTAGCAGCCACTTTTTATCTCTACTTAATTACAAAACTCTGAGAATAAAATTGAAAACACTAATATTTTCAATATAAGCTCATTGGCTTATATAGTCATATAGGTCTAAACTCAGTTCAGTATCCATACATTTTGGTGTCTTTGTGGTTTTTTTAATAACCATAGCCATACTATCCTATGCACAAGCCTTCTAGCATCTATTGATTACTCTGGCTTGCACTGTATGGCATTATTATGGAGAGTTTTGCCTGCATAAGAAATGGTGATTGTGATGTTTAATGATGATACTATATCTAAAATTATATAATGGTAGATTCAATCAAATTAATAATTTTATATATTTTTTTGAGAAGCAGCTTGTCTGTTGATATTAGTGGAGGAATATGTGAAAATATAGAAAAACCCTATAAAGGAATTAATTTGACTATGCTATTATGTGAATTTTTTTTCTTCAAACAGAAAAATTCATTTTATATAAATGTATATGATTTTGGGGGACAGAGAATATTGATTATCATATTAATAAAATAAAAAAAATCAAATGGCTTCATTGCTTAGAATAAATTTGTGTACTGGAAAATGAAAGAATTGAGCTATGGGCCTAGAGATCCAAATGGTTTACCAGTCAATCATAATAAAACAAGAGCCATTATTTTTTCTCACAAATACACTTCGTATGTTCTTAACATTTTTACTTGTAATCAATATAGGACAGAATATTGCCATATTGAAAGTTAATATATGAAAAAGAATCGTTACTAGTCTTTTATCTGTTATTGTTATTTATCTTTCTGTGTATCTCTCTCTCTCTCTCTCTCCGTATATATATATATATAGACACACATACAATAGTTAAAACTTTTATTTTTTAGAATCTCAAAAAAGTGGAATATTTTTCATTAGAGGGTCATTTTCCCAAATGTAAGTATAGAATTTTTAAAATTTTTTTAATTGAATAATAAATAATTTATATATATAAACTATTGATGAATTTTTTTTCAGAAATACTAGTATTACAGGCATTTGAAAAAAAATTAAACTGGCAATTATATGTAAAAATTCACTGACGTTTATTATAAGAAAAGCCACGAAGCTCCAAATGATAAAACGATTAAGATATGACCTTAAAAATGAAATCTTGGGAATGATGTTGATATATTTGTCTATCACTCCACTTGTCTTTTTAAACCAACAACCTAGAAGTGTATTGTTTAATACTTTTAGGCATTATTTTGAGCTTTTTTGAGAGAATTTCTGTTCTCATTTACAGAAAACTCAAGTAAACATTTCTTACTGTAAATAGGAAACAAATATTTTCTGCAGGAAGGTATTTTGTTCTCAAAAAACACACAGCTGTTTGTTGTTTTTTGATAGTATATTCTCTGAATATGATATTCTTATGATTACTGAAACCAGCTACTAAACTGCAAGTGCATGCATTTTTTACTCAAATTGTAATCATATTGGATTTTCTTGCCATCTATTAATATGTATAAAAAATTTTATACCTATTATAGCTAAAAAGCTAAGTATAATTTCTTCATTATTTTTTTTTTCAAAAAAATATCATTTAAAAAAGTGAAAAAATATGCAAAGAAAATAATAAAATATTCTGTTCATTAGATTGTTATTGTAGATCAATTTAAACTAAAAGTGAAATATTTAAAAAAAATTTTTGGAAGTTGCATATTACTGTATTCATTAGAACATCATTAAACATTATTAAAAAAAATATCTATGGCATTTTAACTAATATAATATAAAATAACTCCTTTAATTAAAACTTTTTGTTACATTTGATGAAATTAGTATAACATTTTAATGTTTAGAGGAATATTCATAGAGAAAAGCCTCATGTCAGTGGAGTATATGGATATCTTACTTATTATTCAAGAGTGATTCAGTAACATTCATAGCAAGTGATTTAAAGATCATGAAAAATTTGTAATATGAACTTTACTTTTTCAAATCAATATTTGAGTACATCATTTGGTATTTATTATTTTAGAATATGACAGCGTTGTTTGGAAATTATGCCTATTCCTACAGGATATTTATGATTTTTCAGATTGTTCAAATAGTTTGTAAAAATTATCCATATAGAGTAATGATTGAATTAGATAACACTATGATATAGTTGCCTCAATAATGATATTTTATCTTCATATTTCACAATTGGGAGATTATCTTATTATTATATAAGTCTTTTTTGACTGACTTATATATGAACTATTTCCTGTAGTTGATAAAAATATAAACGATAAGATTCCTGTCATCTGTTATCTAATTTTCTATCATGACACCATTATCCTGCATTCACACCATAAATGAAAGACTTTAAAATAATAGCTCAATCATAAATGTTCTGCTCTGTGAGATATTGGAGTGAGTGTGCACCTGTGCAATGATTTATCCTGCTGTTCGTGGTTTTTTTAATTGTAATTGTTAATGATTTTAAACAACAATTAAAGAGGTATGATATTTTATTTTAACAAAAGGAATCATCACCCTTGAATCTATTGGTCTAAAAACATTTAGCATTCAAAAATTTGGATAATGATAATCTAAATCCATCTTTTTATAGGTCTTTAAATGGATATTATTTTTTGTCAAATACTTTTTATTATTTCCTTACAGTTATATTTGCAAAATTAAAAAAAGTGTTATGTTGGTATATATTTTTATTTCTGCACTGCATAATATAATATAATGTAGTGCTAATGTTAAATATTTTTGTATTATGTCTAGTTACAAAATGTGTATGTTTATCTACTAATTCAAAACATAGCAAAACTCTCCATACAGTAGTGCCATCTTGTGCACAAGCCTTCTGGCATCCATTGATTGCTCTTGTTGGCACAAGATGGCACTACTGTATGGAGAGTTTTGCTATGTTTTGAATTGTTTAATAACAATAATGTGCTAGTATGAGATAGTGATCATGTGATGTTTAGTGGTTTATCTACTAATGTTATCAGAACATGTACATAATGATTAAAATAATATATATGTGGAGATGTATTATTTTTTGATCTTTTTTATAAGTTCTCAGCGTAATTGATCATTCTCTAGCTTATACTGTGATTAACTTAAATTCAAAATTTTTTTTGATTATGATTATAATAAATGTCATATATAAAATTGCTAAAGGACAGATTTGTAATTTCTAATAACTTAAGTTTTTTAATATATTAATACACGAAGAATATCAGTTATATGACTCTTGCAATTCAGTAATTTCTGTCATTTGGCATTTATTTAATTTATGATTCACTTTTTTTTCTAGAAAATAGCAATGGAAGAATTTTTATGCTAATTCTTTTATAAAGATTTACTGCTATTTGTTTTTTTAAAAAGATTAAATTTAATTGCTTAATCTTACATAATTTTACAGTTTTAATGTGTGTGTATGGTGTAAACAAATAAGTAAATAGTTCTTTTGTTTTTGAAAAAATAAAGGGAGAAAAAAAAATTGGTAAATGTTTATTTTTTGATTATGATATATAAAATTTTTATTATTAAAAATATTTAAGACATTAAAATTAATATATATATTTAATAACATGTGGGAGAAAGAAATATTTTTATTTTTTGGTTAATAATGTTTCAAGATTTGACACATGTAAAATGTTATTGAAAACATTTAATATAACAAAACATATTTGTAAATAATTAATATTTATATGCATGTTCAGCAGTGCTTGGGTATGATTGGGGGGGGGGGTTAAAAAGAATACTGCTGAATTATTATTGCATGTTTTCTTAATCAGGCAAAATCATTAGTCCAGGAAAACTATGGAATCAAGATTTCTCCAGTCATGTGGTATATGGATGTCTCTCCTTTTCATTTAAATACATAGCAATTCAAATGACTTTTATAATTGTTTGGGTTAATTTTTTTGTCTTCTATTCTTTATTTACTATTTTAAATAATAACTGTAGCTTACTCCATTGCAGAATACTCTCCTTTCCAAACACAAGATAAAGTCTTTTTAAAAGAAAGAATGGATTCACTCTATCCTTTTTATCCAAACTATATATATAGACAAATCTGAATATTTGGAACTGAGAGTGTGAAGATTTAATTAATCACTTAGGATAGAATGGATCCAATCTAGCTTTTAAAAAGACTTTATCTTGTGTTTGGAAAGAAAAGTATTCATTATAATTAGCGTTCGATCTGTAAAGCGCACATGCAGTGGCATAAGCTATAGTTATTATAATTTATAAAAAACATCACACTATATAAGTTAAATATTTACATATGTTTAAAGTTTTCATTTAATAATAACATATCGTAAATAGTAAAAATTTCAGAAACGTCATCAACAAAAATCAGATTATAAGTAATTTAAAGTGATTAATTAAATCTTCACGCTCTCAGTTCCAAATGCTTCAGATTTGCCTATACATATAGTTTGGGTGAAAAGGATAGAGTGGATCCATTCTATCTTTTAAAAAGACTTTATCTTGTGTTTGGAAAGGAGAATTCATTATAATTAACGTTCAATCTGTTAAGCGCATGTGCAGTGAAGTAAGTTACAGTTATTATTATAATTTATAAAAAACATCACGCTATATAAATTAAATATTTCCATATATTTAATTTTTTGTAAAAAAAATAATTTTTTCATATACTTCATGATGTTAATACTGTTTTTAGTAATTATGCAATATTTTTATCTCATTGCTGAAATTAGATTTTTATTATTTTCTATAGCATTCCTTCCAGTCAATTATATACATTTTGATTTACAACACTTTTAAAATGTGAAAAAAAATCAAAATTATTAATTTGGATGCAAATTATCATTAATTTTATTATTATTCCTGTTTTTTTCTTTCACTATTTTCAACCTGTTATGAATATGGCAAAAATAATTAATTTAGATTTATCTTGCAATTATTGTAATTGGACATATATGTGTGGAATTTAAATAATAAAAATGATTTATTGTCATTGAACCAATTATGACATATACATATGTACATGTTCATCAGGTGTCTTTTAGAGAGAAATTATCTAGAGAAAGAAAAAAATTTTGAGTGATAGATTTAGTGAACTGCAAATTTTATCAAATTTTGTTTATGAAATATGAAGTAAAAACTGTCCACACAAATAAATCTTGATTTATTTCTTTGGTCAAGTAAGTTCATAGTTTGTATTTCACAAACATTATTCCTCCTATATCTTTCATATAAACTGTCTGATGTAAAATAATAAAATTTTATTTATTAATTGTTTGTTATTTTGATCAGAAGAGACAAATGAAGGATGATCCAAGTGTCACATTAGCAGGAAGAATACAGTAGGTCATTCACTTGGGCATGATTGAGATTTCCTCCACCTGTAATTTTTTTCGGAATTTTTTGATTCTGATTTGATTCATTTTATTGCAGTCTTATTAATCAGGACTATAATAGTTTATTTTGTAATAAATTATTCAGGAGTTGAGTAGTCTTTATATACATGAGTTATAAGTAACACACACATGTTCTATTCAATTACTTATATTGAGAGTTGTTTTTTTTAAGTTGGCACTAGTAAATATTTTTTTTATAATGTAATTATAAATTCGTATGATATTAAATTATATAAAATGCTTCAATTTTCAGTATGTAGATTACAAAATAGGGATATAGAAAAGTTACATTTTTTTTTTTTTTAGATTCAGTTTTATGACATTATTCCAATTCTAATGTAACGTTAAAAATAATCTGTTTTATAAATCATTTGATTTATAAAACAACCTTTTTTTATATATTCATATTTTTATATTTTGCACTATTTTATTTATGCTGTCTAATTGTAGTCAGATAATATGAATAAAAACAGATTGTTAGAATGCTGAGGTAGGAAAGTATTCAAAAGTGCTACTAAAATGTCTTAAAAGTAATTATTAGTTTGATACGTAAAAAGTGTTCACAGAATATGATTATAAATATAGCATATCAGAATCCTATCTTTAATATTAGTTTACCTGAGCTTCTGAAACTGAAAATGATTTCTTTTCTGGTTAAATGGAGATTCACATACCTAGATACAATAGATTAATTGTTTGTCTTCATTATTCATCAAGATTTTTGGATTTTTATTCAGAAAAAGTACCCCTCCCCCCAAATTCCACAATACTATGTCAATTTTATTTTTGTCTTCAAATTTATCCACAGTGCATTCGTTTTTCAATTATTTTTTCTTCCCTTCTCTTTTAGAAATTCTGTCATCAATTTTAATATTTCTTCTAATTTGCATATTATTATAAATTAGAATAGGTGTTTACTTCTACTTTCTGCATGTGACTCAGCAGTGCCTGTACTACACAGTTCTATGCACACACACACACATATATAATATAAATAAAATGTTCGTTAATTAAAACAAAATTGTAATCATAATAAAAATAATAAATTTAATGGTAATAAACTATTGTGAACAGTCTTTCAATCCACAGAAGTACTTTCAGTTAATTTCTTAAACCTGGCTCAACTGCCATTATATTCCAAAAAAAAAACAAAGCGGAAGCAAATGTCATCAATTCAAATCCCATGAATCCTGTATTTTGATGTTAGCAACTTGTTTATTTATTAAATGCATTTTATTCCTGTTTATAAAAATTGCCTCATTATTTTTTCTTTTATTATGATTTCTCTCTTCATGAAGAATTTTCACAATTTCAAAATCAAATTTATATTTACATGTTTTTTCATGATCAAAGAAAACTGAAGCAGTCATTAAATCACCATTATTCTAACTTTTTACATGCTTATATAACAGTTCATACCTGTCAAGAGAAAAGTAATATCATATATCAAATTTTTTGTGATTGTATGTTATCATATATAGGTGAATCGAGGTGCAATATTGAGAAGAGATTAAAGGAACATGAATTATTATGTAAGTATGTAAAAAGTAAGAATAATGATGATTTAATGACTGCTTCAGTTTTCTTTGATCATGAAAAAACATGTAAATATAAATTTAAATTTGATTTTGAAAATGTGAAAATTCTTCATGAAGAGCGAAACCATAATAAAAGAAAAATTAAGGAGGCAATTTTTATAAATAGAAATAAAATGCATTTAATAAATAGACAAGCTGCTAACATTAAAATATGGGATTTGAATTGATGATGTTTCTTCCTCATTGTTTTTTTTTTAATTTAATGGCAGTTGAGGGAGGTTTAAGAAATTAACGGAAAGTACTTCTGCGGATTGAAAGACTGTTTATAATAGTTTATTATCATTAAATTTATTATTTTTATTATGATTACATATATATATATGTTTATTAATAAATACCTAACCAGTCAATACACAATAGAAACCATAAATAAAGTTAAAGAGATTTTTTTTTTCTTTTTACATAGAACTGGTACATTATTGCCTTAACATGGGTGGAAGTATATTTAGTAGATGTAAATGAAAGGGATGAAATATACAATTTTAGGTATGAAAAGTAGAAAGGCGCCAAGTATACAAACATTGATATAAAAAACTCAATAGATCTACTTACTACCTCATTACTATTTTATAGAACTTATCATTAAAATTTAATACAGAAGATTAGAAAGAAATTGGATTTCAGTTAGCCAAGAAGGCAGATAGAATGCAGATTTTGTTTTAAAGATAATTTGTATATTGTAGACAATAATTCAAACATGCAGTTAATATGAACTTAAACTTTATTTTATAATTTAATAAAAAGCTTTTGATCCAGTAAATGCTTTAAAAAGTCTGAATTGAAATTATATGATTCACTTCTTACAAAAAAAAATTCTATTGCCATTAGAAGTTTTTAAAATTTATATTAGGAATGTAAGATCTCAACATTAATTGTAGTTTTGTGCAATAATATTAAAGTGATGAGTTACAACTAATGTTTAGCCAATTTGAAGAAAATTTTGAATATAAATATTAGGAAAACTAAATTGTAAATTTATTTTATTTAAGGACATTCTATGTAAGGGAAGACAATTGAAGAGAAGGGTAATTATTACTTAAACTATCTAAAGAATTAAAAGGGAAATGATATTAAAATTATATGAAATGCATTTTATAGGCATAATATTATATTAAATAATACATACCATTATTTTCAATAAAAAAGATTTTTATCACTTTTGCTTGTTTTGATTTTTTTTAAATATAAACTTTGAAATTCTAAAATGAAACAAAGATTGCAAGTAACACAAAAGAGTTAGGAAAAAAAAAAATTAGGAATAATAAATATAGGGGATTTGAACTTGAGCACTGATTATATATATGTGTGTGGAAGATGATAATGTGGACCAACTGATGAGTGCTGGTTTAGCATGAAATACATATATTGGTGATTATTTATCTTTTCTACATGTGTGTGGTCATGCGTATCAGTTGTATGAGATAGTGTGGATAGTTGAAGGGTGTTTGAAAATCTGAGTTCAAATCCCCCATACTTACAATTAAGCTCCCAGGTTTGTGAAGAGTGCCTGGTTTTCAAATATTTAGGAATAATAAAATAAATTGAATCAATCCTAAACTGGTCATACTTAAATAGCAAGAAAGGATGACAATCAATGAATTAGGTTAATTAAATTTTTAACTGTATACTGTAAAATAAGTCTTTGTAAAAATTATACTTTTAAATAAATTGATGAAATAAGGTTTCGGTGAGGTCTTGGGGCAATATTGAAAAAGTCTTGCTTTGCACTGTCCTGTCAATTATTAATGTTATACACATGTATGTATATATTTATAAATCCATTCATGTAACGACAAAGTATGAATACATTACTATGATAATTCATAAGCAAAATTCGTAATGAATCATTTAAATGAACTTGAAAACATTACCCATTTTTTGTTTATGAATTGTCTTGGTAACATATTTGTACTTGGGTGTTTCGTGAATGGATTTATATTCTTATTGTTATATATTTGATAAGCCATAAAATTATTTACATGCTTATAATCATTAGAATATTTATAAATGTAGATAAAATTATATCCATTGTATAGTTATATATATATAATGTTATTTTTAGGTAATTCTCAAGGATTGACATTTCTGGAAAATTTTGAACAATTGGTAAAAATTTTATATTATTATTGTTTATTTTTGCATTTAATGTTAATAATACAAAGGTTCATCTATTTTCCTGATTTAATCATTTTATTTTTTTCTGTTATTAATTTTATTTTTTTCTGTTATTAATTTTATATTTCTTCTTCAAAATTTTTTAAAATTCTAGAATTTGTTTAAAATATTATAAATTTTTTTTTCATTTCGAAAACTTATTTTTGCATTTTTTGTAAAAAATTTATATATAAAATGGTCAGGGGTTTGGGGAGGGGTTCCTGACAGATATTTTAAGTGCTGGCTCTGGCTAAGCATTTATCATAAAGCTTGTAGAGGAATTGGCAATCCTCATTGTTTATAACTTACAAGCTTAAGAGATAGGGTTATGTGATATATGACTCTTATTTTGACTATAAATTGTAAAAACTTTTTTTTTTTACAAAACTGATCTATTTATATAACAAAACATAAAATATTTATTCTCTAGGAACAAAACTAAAATATAGAATCATTACTGTTATATCAGAACCATTCAGTTTAAAACTACAGCAAAATCTGCAGATTAATATTACCTCAATCCCACTCTGTGCTATTATGAGACAAACTTTTGATGTTAGTGGTGCAGCAGCGCAAATTGCAATAGATCCTTCTGAAGGGGTAAATGAACACTTTTGATATAAAAATTGGAGGAAAAATAATAATTTTATTTATTTAAAATATTTATTGTTTATTCACTTTAATTTATTACATTGGATATTGCTATTGCCCTTTGCTTTTATTCCTTTTAATGTTTTAATCAGCTTAGAAAGAATATTTTGTGATGTTATTCTTGGATAAAACAGAAGTTAACAATCTTTTGATCTATTTTTTTTATTTAAAATTTATTTTGTAGTATAATATTTATTACTATTGTAATTATTAAAATCAGTCAACACTTAGACAATCCCTATGTCAATAACAATCTCAATCTGTTGTCATGGCAACTTTGTAATTAAAATATATTATTATTCGACAATACTGTTTCCTACGCATAAAATCTTTAAACATTTTCTAGCTTCTACTATTTTTCCTCATTGTGCAGCTTTTACATTTAATGAGTTTCTGTGAATATGCAAAGAATTTTTTCATAAAGCTCTACAAATAACAATTCTGAAAATTAATAGAATCATTAGTTGCATTATTAAGAATTAATTATATACAATTTAATATAATTGTTGCTAAAATATTAAAATTTGTTAATATTTCTTATGATGTCAGATATACATTTAAGTTAGTCTTGCTTATGATTGTGACTAATATTATGGAAGGGAAAATTGATAGCTAAATATGTATTCACAATCGTTATTATAATTAGAGATCATTTTACAAATATTTAAAATCAGAATTACATGATACAATGCTGCACTTATAAGATTTATTGCTTCCAAAAATTTTTTTATGAATGTTCTTATATACTAGGATCATGGAACTGCATTAAGATTGTGGGTTTTTTTTTAAAATTTTGCAATCTATTCTAAACTTATATACATCAGAACTTGATTAATGTTAACAATGTATGGTAATTCAATTATAATTGATTAAGCTTGTGATAATATTTAGAAAATAATCTCTCCAGAATAATTATGTCCAGTGTAGAAAAAAAGGTTGTCATCTGATCCTTCGTGTCAGCCGCTAGAGGCGCGATTTCTAATCAAAAACACATTAATATAACTTTTCCAGGCCAGTGATTCTCTATTAATATTGATGTGGTTTTTTTTTTTTTTGTTTGTTTGTTTACAAAGTTTATAATGGTATGATGATAATAGTTGTTTTTAATTTTTATTGACAAGAGGGTCTTTTTTGGTGTGTGTTCAAATAGTAATTTGTGTTTTTTTTTTTTAAATAGTATTATTGTTTTTGTAAAATTGGATTGCTGACAATAATTAGTGAGAGGGGTGGGTGTTTTTGGATGATGATTAAATACTAATTTATCTTCCTTTTATTTTACATTTGATTGCCGATAACAATAATTTGGAGAAAGGGATTGTTTTTTGTTTTTTTTTTTTTCAGTTACTTTTATTTATTACATTTGATTGACAACTGATTGACTTTTTTTCGTTTATAAATTATTGTTTTGGTTTCCCAAAAACCTAATATTTTTGACAATGGGACAATAATAGTTCTTAATTTGATTATTATTGACAAGAACGGATCTTTTTTGGTGTACGTTTAAATAGTAATTTGGATTGTGTTTAAATAGTAATACTGTTTTTAAAAATTTAAGTGACAAAATTAAACAAACAACGGGGGGGTATGGATCTTTAAATAATAATTTTCGTTACTTTAATTTGTTTACATTTCATTGACAACAATTAGTGGGAGGGGTGTTTTTGTGTATTTTTAAATAATAATTTACATTTTTTTAACAACAATTATTGTGTGTGTATGTTATGTTACTTTATTTATCAATTTGGTTAATAATATTTACTGGTAGACATTTCAATATCATTAATGGCATGCTGTACGGTCAATTCGCCATGGCTCCAGTAATGCAGCAAACGTAAAGACTTGATGAACGGCATTTGAAATCCCTCAAACCAGCTGCCTTTTCGAAGTGCACATTTCTTTCGGCAAGAACGAGACTTACAAATGAAAGTCCAAAGATCTTTATGGACCTCAAGTCTCATACATTCGCCGCATAAACATCTTTTTTTCTTTCAGCAGGATGTTTTTCTGCTGTAGAAATGTTACAGCACTGGCTTCCGTGTCTGGCAATTCCCATATTTTCTGTTTTCGAATTTGCCATACTTTTTGTCTCGGAAAATTTCTCACTAAAACGTGACTCACAGCATGATCTTTAAAATATTACGCTAACCCACTGTAATCGAAAATTTAGGAGGAATACAAATTTATGAGGAACAATCACGATACTGTTAAAATTGTTAAAATGTAACAGTACATCAATTCGTCTTAAAAAAAAAAAGGCACCGATGAAAATTTAAATAATTTTGACACGATCAAATTAACACACCCTCATACGATATTGTTACATCAAATAACATAACACAGCATTACGATATAGTGCGTGACACAAACAACTACGGCATTTTCCTCTGCTTTTAGCATCGGAAAAAGCCACACCGTTATCCGCTAAGCCGAGTTAACATTCTTTCTAGATTTTATCGTAGAAAGAAGACTTAACTCCGAGTTAACAATCTTTCTAGGATTTATTTTAGAAAGAATGCTTAAAGGCTTGGGTGCGGCCGCGGAAACGGCATATTTCTAGAAATTTAGCTAGAAATCGCGCCTCTAGCGGCTGACACGAAGGATCAGATGACAAACCGAAAAAAAATATGAGCTATAGCATATAGTCACCAAAAGAATAATGCAAGCTAAAGATCAGTGTTGGTTTCACTTTTATTATAACAAGTGAAATTTTACACACAGTAGACATAGTGAGAAAAATGTCATTGGCTCATTCCAAGAAAAAAATGTAAAACGTGAAACGTTCAATAAACATTTCCTCATTCTACATTGCACACTCAACATTAAAAAAATTCTGAGTTTTATTTTTGCTAATAGATATGCAAAGTAGATTCAAATTTGACTTTATATATTTTGCTAGTTATTTAATCATTTCACAATTTTTCTATTCTTAATTATTTGGAATTATTTATAATTAATTATTTAACAATTGTTATTGTTATATATATTTTCCCATCTTCATTTTTAATTATTTTGGAAAATCTACAAACTTGAGATGAAAAAATTAATTTGCATCTTCATTGTATTAGATAGCAAAACAAACTTGATAATAAAGTAGTAAATATGCTTATTTTTATTGAAACAGAAAAAGACGTGAAAGTGTTAAAGTTTAAATTAAGTATGTACATGTATAAACGCAATGGACATATAAAAATGCTATGCACTAATTAGGCAAAATTAATTTAAAGATCAGCAACTGTGATTCAATATCAAATAATCCTATAGCAAATTTAATTAAATCCCATTGTAAAATATGGATTGGATTCCTGATAAGAATTATCAGAAAAAAGAAAACTTTAATTAATTAAAAATATAAGAACTTGTATTATATATTCATTAAACAAAAATGCAGGTTGGAATGTAATAACATTGATACTACCACATGGTACCGTTGGACTCCAACCAATTAGATATTTTAAATTGGAAACTGAGAGCCATGATCTTCACTATTAAGGAAAGATAAAATTATTAGCTAGTTGAAGCCCTTGAAGAACAGACGTGTTTCTTCCTCTCGCAATTACTGTCAGCCTTGCCATTCTGGCCTCTCTTAGAACTATTCTCCGGATTTTAATTAATATTCGGGGACCGCAGTACCAGGTCGCTTGGACCCTTATAAATCAACTGCCTTCAACTTGTTCTAAATATATATGTATGACTTCGTATGTTGAAGAGAGAAGAAAATTTCTAAATAATTATTTATATATTATGGAATATCTATAATTTAAATTGCCATGCTGCCTGTGACTATATTAATGTCATTTTTTTAAATTTGCAATCCAACTGTGCTGTAACTTGGTCACCACTGGACATAGCATAAAGTAAATATTGATATATTTTGAAAGGGTAGAATATTCTGGGTTTTTTTTTTTTGTATTGTTGATTACAATAATAAATTAAAGGAAGAACAACCTGAAACTTTATAAAATATATCAATAAATAATTCAAGATGTATTTTGTTAACAGCAATTATATTTGTATAAACTAAAAATTAAAATATAAATCTACAAGAATTTTTGATAAAATAATAATAGTAAATTATGAATAATTTAATTATGTAATTATTAAAAATTGAAATAATGATTATATTGTTTCTTTTTTTTTAGAGTATTCTTTAATATTTACATTTCTTTGAGCAAAGAAATTTTTTTTCAATATTCATTGATTTTAGAAAAATTAGATACTAAAAATAGGGGGGTGGGGGCACAAATTTGCAGTTTGGTTGTTTTTACAGAAGATTCTAGTAATCTCATTTTTTAAATGTAATCAATTTTAATTTATAATTATAATTTGACATCTATTTAAAGAAAGGAATTAAGAAAAAAATTTAGAATTAGAAATAAATATTAATAGATTTTAAAAAAACCTGAGGTCTACTTATTAAATTTGTAAGTACAATAAGTAAAAACTCTGTACTATATTTAAGTAAATTGTGGTGACTGGAAATCATATTACAATGCTGATATAAAATTATATCTAAAATAGTATAAAAGTGTGTAGGGATTTAAGTTAGGGAAAAAATTAAAAATAAAGGTTTTGATATATAGATCTTGATTACAAAAGATTGAACAAAGTATAGATAAAAATTACATGGAAAAGTGTGATCTCCCAAATATTTATGTGCAAAGACAAATTTGTAGCATCAAATAGTCTTTGTTTGTTGGTTTATTTAATTATTTGAACTGTTTTGATTCTAAAAAACATTGAAAAGATGGTTTTGTAAATGTTTTTGAATATCGTTCAGGATTGAAAATTAAAATAATTTTCATATTTCTATTTAAGCATTACAAAAAATATAAATTTTGTAATGTGTGTTCATAGAACCCACTTAACAAAATTCCACTTTTCATTATAGTGGATAGAAGGATTAATTTTGGCAAATATACACTACTATTTTATAGTAATATTTCTAATCAGTTAAGAAATACACTTGTCAATGACTATTGTTTAAAAGCATTTAACTGATAGTGAAATTAATATGTTTCAGCCCTAATTTATCATAGAGAATTCAGTTTTATCAAGCTGTGGTATAAAATCAATACTTTCATATTATGAATTTTTAATTGTAAAAAATATATATATTAAAAGTTACAATTTGATGAGCAACCTATTCATGGAAACCACAAATAATTAAGGATTTCAAAAAATATGATAAGAAGATATTCTGATTAATCTTAGAGTTATGAAAAATATATATTTTTTGGTAAACAGGTGAGTGGTGATATAGAAAGTTTATACAAGGTATTTCAAAGAACCCGAAGGTGCGACAGTTTGCAGACTTGGGAGAGAATTTAATCATCTAATATTTACTGTATAGAGCAAAGTCAGCCAAAGGAGATTAACAATGTTCATCAACTGTTTTTGATAGTAAATTCTGGTTGTATCAATATGAAGAAACCTTGCCCTTCGGTTTGCTGAAGTAAGGGATCAAACTAATAAGGTGGAAACATACTTTATCATATATTTCTACTAGTAATGATAATAAACTATTTATGCTTATAATCTGAAAATGACCAGTTAAGTGATTAAGATTAGACAACTTACCAAGAATGTTGTACACAGTCTAAAATTATAGTCTATTGTCTGCTGTATTAAGTACTACATTTAATGTGTCCAGAATTAAGAAGCTGCTTTAATAACCTAATGTCTACCTGCCAACTAAAACTGAATAATATCAACCAGTTACTGAAATTGACCTATAAAAATATCAACAGATAATTAATATCATATGGAAAGAATAATGCTAGGAAAGAGAATTCTATTTTAATTTAACAAAGTTTTCTAGCTTAAATAAATAAGTGACCTGTAAAAGTATTTGGAAACTTTCAAGTACAAGATGTGTATATAAAGTATTTAATAATTATCATAAATAGACATATAGTCTGTAAAAAAAGTAAATAATAAAAAACGTAATTATTCCAATTTGTAAAAGTCTGAATTTAAAAAGTAGATAATTTGTAATTTATAGAAGAATTACTATTTTGTAGATGTAATTTTTTCCCTCTTGCATTAATATATATATATTCTTTCTTTTGTATATTAACATTTAAATTGTAAGATAGATATATTCAAAGTTTTAGTCAGATATTATCAAACCCATAATTTAAGGATTCATGATTCGACAGATATTGATAAATAATTATGAAGTAAAACTAGTGTTTAATTAGATTGTGAACAAATACGTTTAAATCACTTAGGAGTAGCCATGGAATAATATATAAGTTTCTTTGTTTTATTTGCATTAATAAATATACTATTGATTAACTCAGATTATTCTCATTTTATCATTATTCTCACTATGATAAAGTATTTCATCCATGATTAATTAATTAAGAGTAGTCAATGTTAATTTGTGATCATCTTTCTCCAAGTCTATGCTTTACACAGAATCTAGAAACATTAACATGAAAGAGTAAATAAAAAAATGTAGAAAGGTTATCAATTCTGTAGGATATTCCTTTGTCAAAAGGTGGTTCCCAAGTACCCATTCTAGTATTAGATTTGAGTAAAAACCTATCTTTGACAATTACTGATTGGCTAATCAATCAATCTTTTGTGGTTGGTTGTCAGCGTTTTCGTAATTTATCATTGAGACAATATGGTATCATCAGTAATAAAGTTGTGATAGTATTTAAATATTTTATCTTATAATATGATAATTTGATATGTATGATAATATATACAAACTAAACTATAGCAAACTTCAGTAATAAGTTATGTATTTGTATTTTCATTATAAATGAGAATAAATGGAATTAATTAAAAAAAAAAAAAATGTAAATTTTATAAAAATTGATGAAATTTCTTAAAATTAGCCAATTGTTGAAACTTAGTAAGTTTTTTTTAATGTTTTGTAAGCATGTTTTCTAGTAAGTCCATGCTTTAAGGCCAATTAGCAGGTTAATTTAACTGAAGTCTTTTATACAGAAAACAATTCTAAAATTAGATTATTAAGGATTAACTAATTTTTTGTGTTAAAATGTTAGCAATAATTTAATACTCATTAAACAAGTATAAAAACTATATAAATAGACTCACACAATCTTACAAATTAACCACTGGCTTAGTTTTTAATTGAAATTTAGTTTGAAGCCAATAAAAGCTGAAAAGAAGTTAGTAGACAAGTATAATTTTGTATAATTAAAGGCATGAAAATAAATATTAGTCTCTAAAGACTGAACTGTTGATTCCTTGCACCTTTGGATCAATCCCTAGCTTCTATAAAATACTCAGCATTTCCTGTATTAACTACAAGTTACATGAAATTCTCCAGAGAATTTGCATATTAGGCATAAATAAACTGCATAGAATTTTTATCACAAACTTAATAATATAAATTATTATATGATCTAAAAGCAACTAAAAAAGTTTACTATATTTAATAAAAACCAAAAACTACATTAAATTTTACATGATTACTAATTATTGAAGTAGAAAAACAACCAATGAAGTTAAGGAATAAAGGATTCTATCAGTCATAAGTTATAATATGCTGCTAGCAGAATTCCTGTACTAGAAAGAACTTTCACATTAGACTGAATCTGACATTCAAGTATTGATAAACATATGTAAAAACTGATTATTATATATTTATGTAAAGCCTAGATAAGCAAAAAAAAAAAAACATTTATTTTAAATATATTTTAATTATCACATTTTTATTTTATAATAATTTTATGTTTGTAAAATAAATAATATTTATGTCATTATTTATATATCTAATAATATCTTATTTCTTGTGGGAAATATATTTAAGTCAAGATGGCTTGTCACACTACAGACTTATGGATATTATAAATTGATATACTTTAATATTTAAGTTAATATTATAAAAACTACAGCAATTGGAAGATAGAAAGACAATTTAATACATTTTAATATGTGTTATTTCTTGATAAAAATAATATTATATGTCTATAAATATTTTTACGAAGAGTTATTTCAAGCATTATTATTATTATTTGTTATTAAATATTTTTTAATGTTTAAATCAATCTTCATCAACAAAATTTAGCACCTGAGAAATATAATGTTAATTATGTATGTATTTTTATTACTTGCTTAGTGATACATTAATCACTTCAAGGAACTTGAATTGTCAAGCATTGGTGAGGCCAGCACAACTGCCTTACAAGCAATTGTCCTGGGTTAATGGGTTCGCTTCCCGGCCGATGCTATGGCACATGAAAAAAAAAAAAAAGGAACTTGAATTATTAGTGGTCATAAAGAAATTTTTTAAAAATAAAATTGGTTTTAAAATATTATAAAGGTAGCTTCAATTTAGTTGGATTCAAGTAACAACTATCAGAAAAATGGGATACTTATATATATAGATATAATGTTGAGCTTTTTATTTATATAATTCAAACTTTGAATTAGTTTACTTTTGTATAACTTTATAATCCTACTTTTATATATCAGTTAACTATTATTTTTATTCACATGCTATTTTATAAGTGTTAATCAATGCACTTATAAAATTTGAAATTATTTTACAGCACATAATTTTACAATCTAATTTTTATATATCAGTAAATCATTATCTCTGTTCACGTTTTATAAATCAAATTCAATACACAGGCTTAGTAATTATGTTTTATAAATCAAAACTAATACACAGGCTTAGTAGTCTGGCCTTTGTTGCTGGCTAGCCAATACAGATTGCTATGTATCACTCACATGCCATTTGTCTTTCTTTTACAAAATTTGATTTAGTAATAGGTGATCACCCTTGCAGGTAAACTTCAAGCTATATATTTATGTTCATTCTGTTTCATAATTTAGCTTCTTAATGCAAGACAAAATTTTCAATTAATCATATATATTTTAGTCTGTGCAAGCTAAAATTACTCTTATCTCTTAGTTCTAAGAGTCATTACTCTTATTAGTGCAGACTAATGTCAGCAATGTAGATTTTATTAGTTGTTAAGAAGCAATTCCATTTATCAGGAAAGAAGATCAGTGAATTCTTAGATTGGTAATGCATGTTAAGAAAATTAAATCTATAACATGTCCTCCAACTTTCAAGGCAAGTGAATGTTTCAAAAAGAAAATAATAATACACAGTAGAACTTTAAAAAAAAAATCTATTATAGAGTAATTGGTGTTAAAAAAATAAAGCCATGTAACAGTAGTAGCCATAAATCACTTTATCTCTATTGAATTTATTCAGTACTATTGCAATTATTGCTGACTAAACGGCAGTTAGCTAGAAAACTTCCCATGCCCCCAAGAAGCTTGTGAAGAACTTCTACTTTGAAGATTTGCCATATATTGCTTTATGGATCATGTAATAGATATTTTTGAAATATTGTGTTAAATCTTTTGCTTGATTTATATAATCATTTTATTGCTCTGAGTATATATAAACCTTAATATTTCATATAAGTAATACAAAATAATGTATTTTTATATATTAATATATCTATAAATTAATATTTAATTTTTTTTTCTAATGTTTATCACACTTTCAAAAACTATATAAATAAATAAATTATGATGTTTAATGTATTTCTCTCGTTTTTTTTTTAATAAGGTGGAATTAAGTCTTGCCAATAATGATCTTGTAAATGATCATACTCTACTTCTTATTAGCACCAGATGTCGCTTATTGGAGTAAGCTATAATTTTTATTTCTAAATAATTAAGTTTCTATTTTTTTATTATTATGTGAAATATGTAAGTGATAAAATACAAATATATTGATATGATCTTTGATGAAGATTGAAGTCAGCTGAAACAATTTGAAAATTATATAAAACAAAATTTGTTTTAAAAAATACAAAAGAGAGTGGGGCATTTTATTACATCATATGGAATTAAGTAATTAAGGAAAACAGACATTAGTTCTAAAATATATAAATGTAAAATATAATATTTTTTCAATAAACTTATATAATTTTATAATTAAACTAAATTTGAAATTGTATATATGAGTATGTGTATATAGTGTTCAATTAAAAAAAAACAACTTTAAGGTACACAGAAATTCAAGAATCCTTTTGTAAATTGACAGTAAAATATATGAAGAAAAATGAATAATCATCAAACTTTTCATTTAAATCAATAATGATAATGTTTTTAATAAAAATTTTTGTTTCAAATAGAAATGGAAGAATTATATATCACAAATTCATCAATTAGGTCATTTTTAATGAAATTTTCAGTAAGGAAAATAAAATCTGATTTGTCAGCAGAATAAGAATTTCTACAGAGATCTGAAAATGAGTCAGTAAAAATGCTGAGTACATTAAGCCAAATTAATAAAATAAAAACAAACATTCATTGGCCTGGATTGGAAGAAATTACCTTTTTATTTTAAAAAAAAAAGAAATTTCCAATTTACTGTGCAACTACTGTACAATCTTTTATATCACATTGAAGTAAGATTATGCTGAAAACCATTCAGTATATATTAGAGCATTGCATTGAAAGAGAATCAACAGGTGTACAGATTGGCTTTAGGCAAGATCAAAAAATGGGAATTGCTGATTTGTGTTGGATAAGAAAATATATCAGGGAATAACAGAATTAAATCAGTTATAACAATGCTAAAGTTTAAAATGTCAGGAAAATGAAGATATTCACAACACATACATAGCTACCAGATTATGGTAATTTAAATTGGAAGTTGAGTTACATGGGTTTTAATATTATTGTTTTACTTATTCAATTTTTATAATTAGTAGTGAAGGTATATTAAAAGAAAGTATTTTTGAATTCAGGATTAATGGAAGCAATATCACCAAACTTAGATATATTGATGGCATCACATATAAAGCTGAAGCTAAAATAGATCAGAAACTTATTAGGAGAATTAAAAAACAGAATGAAAAGATCAGATAATACATAAAATATAAGGGGGGTGGAGTGGATTGTGACAACAATGGTAGCAAGTGACTTGAATGTCAATGGTGTAGGCATGAGAAGCCAACAATTAGTTTTGTTTTTTTTAATCATTCATTAACAACAACGGATGTAATAATCAAGAGATTCATTGCAGATTAATATTAGACAGAATTGCAGTAAAAAAGATTGGAAAAGATCTTTATAAATATGTATATCAAAATTGTTCAATCTATGATATTTGAAATTGAACATTAAAAAGGAAAAATATGAATTACCTAAGGAGTCTGAAAAACTAGTGTCTTTCTGAAGAATGTCATTCATATAATTGCCAAATGTCAATGTTAACTATCAATAATAATAAATGCATATATATATACTTTCTCATTGGACTCATTAAATATAAAATTTATTTTCATATATCACGGTTGTTATAATCTCTCCATAATCATCAAGATAAAGTCTTGTCACATAAGATGTTCTATTTCAACTCTTCTTTGAGAAATATTTTTCAGACTGAAATTATCCAAGCAGACCTATTATATTTGTGTGACTAGATAAATATACGTATTTTAGCATATTAAGCTTTTTGCTGAAGTGATTTTTCAGTATTTAAACAGTAGGCGCTATGATTAAATATGATTCTTAATCATCATTGATGGTATCCTAGTATTGTATATTTACTCTCTTAACAAAGTTTTTTTTTTTAAGATTCTAAAATATGAATTGAAAAAAATGCATATATATATATATTATTATATAAATGTGATAATTTGTTTGTTACTTTCTAACTCAACAAATATTGCACCTTTCTTGATGAATCTTGCATGATTTTCTTCATTTTTTTGTTGAGAATTTTATAGGCCATGAATTTTTGCTTTATGATACTTAATTGTTTTAAAAACTTTGATAATTTGCAATATAAAAACACATTGGAATTGCATGCATTTCTAATGACATCATAAAAAGGCAAGAAGGGCAGCATTGATTAAAAGATTACAGATGTTGAAAAAAATTTTAAAAGCAAAGTTTATGGTGATCTGTGTATTGAAATACATTCTATAGAAAAAAATTCAAAGAATTAATTTGATTTCAAAATTTTTTTAGATTAATTAAATTTCATCATACTATTGAATTTAATCAACTTTTAGGATTTCAATTTAAGGATATTTCTCACATGATAAACTATATTTAGAAAAATGAGTAAACAAATGTTAAATTTTAAATTATTCAAATAATTATTGTCTTTAAAAAAAATTCGAACCATTTCTAAAAATAAGGTTGTTTGATAGAATGTACAAAACATTTATTTAACTATAATTGTATTTATATATTGGATTATTTTCATTATCTGATATTAACTATTGAATGTCTTTAGAAAAATTTTATTTTATTTAAATATTGCAATTACATTCAACTATTAATAATAGCACACAGATTAGTATATGCACAATATTTCGAGAGATATTATTCTCCTCTCTTCTTCAGGTGACCAGTGATAGTATTAACATGGGAATTGAACTTGGACTCTTAGACTTTGCTCAGTTGGTTAGAGTGTTACCTTAAAATTCAGTATTCAAGAATCTAAGCGTCCAGGTTCAATTCCTATACTCTATTGTCTGCATTCAATATTCAAGAATCTAAGAGTGCAGGTTCGATTCCTATACACTGTACTGTCTGCTCAGCCAGCAACACCTGAAAAAGAGAGAAGAAGAATACCTTTCAAAATGTTGTGCATATACTAACCTGTATACTATTACTAACAGTTGAATGTAATTGGATATTTAAATAAAATTACATTTTTCTAAAGACACTCAATACTAAATTTATATTAGAGGTTAAAAAATAGTCCAATATATAAATTCAACTAAAATATCATTATCACAAACATTTAAGAAAACATTTGGATAATATTTGTCATTAACGAGTTCCCTTATAATTATGTTCTTATGTGATTAAGTAAGTTTTAAAATGGCTTGGAATTTTTGTTAACACATGCTAAATGAAATATGTGGTACATTTTATTTTTAAAAATAACATTCATCAATAGAATGTACAAAACATTTGCCTTACATTTGAATTGACCACCATATAAATAGGTAGTCTATTAACATTGTTTATTTATATAGTATCAAAAAATGGTATGAACAAGGAAGTCCAATCTTGTATATTATGTAGCCAGGGCACGAATAATGCAATTAGAGAAATTACATAAAGTAGGTTAATTTAATTTATAGAGGAATAAATAGTTTGAAAAAGATATCAGTTTATGGAATGAAGAAACAATTAAAGATAGAAGTAGGAAGATATTAGTAAAAAAAAAAAAATACACTCACTAAAAAGATAGGAAGAAGATATAATATTGTTTTCCCCTTCATTTTTTGATTTTTCCTTCATTTATATGTATAATTCAAATTTGTGTGTGCTTGTTCATATGCATAACAAAGTGGTTACTTCTTATTTAACCTAAAGCTGAATGCACTTTCAGTGAAGCTCATCATAATCATAGCTCTTTTGTTATTTATTGTTGCTGCGTTATTCATACTGTAATGTAATTATGCATGTGTTTTTATTTAAATTAGTTTATTTGAACATTCTACTTGTTTGATAACTGGATGCTGTTTTCCCTTTTGTTTGTTACATTTCTATATTTGGCAATAAACCATGCCTCCTTAACCTTTCTTTTTTTATCATCACATTCTATCCACCTTAGATTGATGGACTGAAGGTCAAAATTATGACCCTATTGTTTTTTGGGACCACAAAAACAATTTGGTCATAGTTTTGACTCACAGTCAATCAGTCTAGTGTGTATGAAGCACTATGGCAGAAAAAAGGAAGGTAAGGTAGACATCGCTTATCATCAACCATAGAAATGTAATAAATAAAATGGAAAAAAAAGCACCAGTTAAAAAAAAAAATGAAATATTTAAATGAACTAATTTAAATAAAAACATATGCATAATTACATTACAGTATAAACAAAGTATCAATAATAATTAATAAAAAAATTGTAATTACAATGAGCTTCACAGAAAGTGCATGCAGCTTAAGGTTATAAATAGACTAAAGAAACCACTTTGTTGTGCATACAAACAAATGTATGGAAATTTGAAGAACATATAAGTAACATATAAGACAAAAATAATGAAATTTAAAAAAAAAAAAAACCATTTGAAGGTAAGAATGAAATAGATTGTGTAATGATGATGAAAAAAGTTGTAAAAACTGAGATGAATAGTGGTGAAATGCACATGTTTGAGAGAATTGAATTATACTGTAATGTGCTGCAGTTAGCCAGTAACATTACTTTCAGCAGTAAGAATTTCTCTTAGAAAAATTTATAATTCGGTATTATAAATTACCATATTCAAAACATTTATTAAGTAATATTTTAAAACAATTTTGGCTTAAAAAACATTTGAATTGAACACTATAAATATATAATCTATTAACATTGTCTTACTTATATAATATCAAAAATGGCACAATCTCTAGTCCATTATTCATCCAAGGTATGAGCAATGCAGTTAGCGAAATTAAATAAAATAGTTTAATTTAATTTATAGAAGAATATTTATTTATATAGCATCAAAAATGATACAAACAAGACAAAGACCAATATTGCTCATTATTCATCCAAGGCATGAGCGATGCAATTAGCGAAATTACTAAAATTTAATTACTGACAGTAAATGGTGACTTTGTTATCTTTAGTAAAATAAAAGAATTAACGTAGTTTATAATTAAAATATATTTGTAGAATATTTGCATGAAATAATAATACATGAGTTTTCAACAACAATTAAAAATGATTTATAATATTATTTAAAAATGCATTACAACAATCATTTTTGCCTTCTGTTGATGACTTATGTATTATTATATCATAAATATTATTTAAATATATTTTAATTATCATTTACATTACATTCTTTTCTATTAATGCTAGTAAAGTCATGACAGCTAGTATATATCGTCTAGGCAACCAGTGGTACAAGCTTTTTACATGCATAGACTATGTTGGAATGAATCTGTACTAATAAATGAAAAATTAGTCTTATTAACTATTTGTTAATCTTCATTGCATCTGATTAAAAGTCTAATAAGGAAAAAAAAGCATTATAATTTCAAGAGAAAGGAGTTCTAAATATAAAAGCATTTTTGATGGTAGATACGTTTCATAAAGATTCTAAAATGCATACTATCCTTAAATTATGAAATTTTATTATTTTTACTTGTTAAAATTAATATTTTCATTTGCAATTAAGAATGGACCTTGTTACTTACTATGCACCAAAGGTAAAATTTGAAAACTGCAATGTGGGTGGGTGTGAACAATGGTACCACAGAGAAGGCATATTGAAAAGTAAGAGAGAGAAAAAAGAAATTATTGATGAAATAAAAGAAATGGTGCTTATTGAAAAACAGTGGTGGATAATTAAAGTGATATATGTAACTGGATCTGTTGCATTTCATTCCTTGATTCGTTCTGTCATTTTGTGCCGCAAAGAAGTTAACCAGTCATGAGATGTTTAAAGTGCTGGAGTCACCAGCAATATTAAAAAGTGAAATAACCAAAGTAGCTGATACTAAACCTGAGATGGCTGATATCCAAATGTTCTAACACTAAGGAAGTCTTCAGAAGTAGCAGCAAAATATTGTCACTGACGGACTATAAGTATAATATGTCTGTCATCGCTAAACCTATCCTCTGCCTAAAAATGGAGTTCTGACCAGTTGATGCATGCCTATTCCTAGTTTTCTGACATTGCTGATCATCTCCAGCTGACCAACTGCAACTGATTAATAAGGAAGTGGAAAGTTAAGTCATCAGTATTCGAGGATACCAAGCCAACATCAGAAATATTGTTCAAGATTAACCATTAGAAAACAGATTAGACAAGAAAAAAAGATACCTATAACTTAAGCCGATCGATCGAAGACATTTATATTTTTTTCATCTAATAATAAGTAATTACTAAAAAGGCCTTTTATAACCTTGATGAATTATAAAGACTATTAAGAACTTAACCTTTAACTTCATGCTAAAATGTCTAGTATATTTTCTGTCTTTCTAAAATACTTTGTGTTAATTAATATTTTATTAATTCATGTAATATATCATTTATTTTATCTTTAACAAAAATGTATATATTTGGTAGTTAACATTATGTTCAGGTATAATCGAATGTGTTGTGGGTAGAAGCAAAATATGTTTTGACAATGTGTATTTTTTTTTTTATTAAAATTTATTTTTAAATAGAAAAAATGTCTCAACAGCTTCATTCCATAATTCTATGCAAATTAATATTTTTATAACTGCCTTAAAATAAGCACAAATAGAAAAATTGTTTATAAAGATCAATTCCACTAAAACAGCATGTTAATAAATCTTACGTTAACATTGGCGTCCTCATATAAGCTGTTTTAGATAGGAGTAGTTGTTCCAACGCAGTTTAGCGAAGTCTAGCCAAAATATGGATTTAAAGATAATCATGAAATATACTTACAACTTTCACATATTTTTTTGTGTTAGCATTCCATAATTTGATTATTTTCGAACCATATTAGAGAGAATATTAAATACATGCAAGTAACTGGAAACCTAGTAAAAGATTAAAATGTAGAAAAACATTATAATGGCTACTTAAATGAGACTTGATTAAAGATTATACCCTGAGATGTAAATGATTTTCTTTTCTGCTCTATACACATAAATGTAGAAAAAGAAGATAAACCAAAATCAGTCAATACAGAAATGTACAGACTCAATTGTGCCATGTTAATGCAGTAATAATATTAATGCAGTAATAATATTAATATTTAAAAAAGGTGATAAAGAAGATATTAGAAATTACAGACCTATCAGCCTTTTATCAGTTTTATATAAAATTTTTACCAAGATAATTACAACTCGTCTACAGAGAACCTTGGATTTTCACCAACCAAGAGAACAAGCTGGATTTAAAAGTGGTTTTAGTACAGTAGATCATATTCAAGTATTGAGAGAAGTTATAGAAAGGACAAATGAATATGAGTTGTCATTATGTTTTGGATTTGTAGATTATGAAAAGGCATTTGATTCTATAAACATTTCTTCAGTGATTAAAGCATTGGATCATCAAGGTATAGATCCAGGATATTGTCATATTTTAAAGAATATTTATAAAAATGCAACAGCAACAATTAGATTACATAATGATACTGGGAAAGTCAACATTGAGAAAGGTGTAAGACAAGGTGACTCCATATCTCCAAAACTTTTTACAGCAGTGCTGCAAGAAGTATTTTGTGGATTAAAATGGGAAACTAAAGGAGTGAAAGTAAATGGAGATTATTTAAGTCATTTAGATTTCGCAGATGATGTAGTTGTTTTTGCAAATAATGCTTCCGAGCTGCAGGAAATGTTGCAGGAGTTATCAGATGAAAGTAGGAAAGTAGGACTAAAGATAAATGTTAAAAAGACTAAAGTAATGTTTAATCGATTTGCTCCAAATATGAAAATAAAGATTGATTATGATGAATTAGAAGAAGTTAAGAGTTACAAATACCTTGGTCAGATTATTAATACAGATGGAAACATAATAGAGGAAATTAATCATAGAATTAAACTTGGTTGGAGTGCTTTTGGTAGAAATAACTTGATATTAAAAGGAAATATGCCTATGTGTTTGAAAAGAAAGGTTTTTAACAAATGTGTTTTACCAGTTCTTACTTATGGATCTGAGACTTGGACACTTAATAGAAGATCAATACAGAGACTTCAGACTACTCAAAGAAGTATGGAGAGATGTATGTTGGGAGTAACAAGAAGAGATCGAAAACGCAATGTATGGGTAAGAGAACAAACAGGTGTTACTGACCTCATTGAAAAAATTAAAAGATTGAAGTGGAGTTGGGCTGGACATATTGCTAGAAGAGATGATAATAGATGGACAATTGAAATTTTAAACTGGATTCCAAGAGATTGTAAAAGACCCAGAAGGAGACCACATGTAAGATGGATGGATGAAATAAGAAAATGTGTAGGGGTGATGTGGAGAAGAGAAGCTAAAGATCGGAGAAGATGGATTAAACTTGGAGAGACCTTCATCCTGCAGTGGATTGATAATGGTTGATAATGTTGATGATGATGAATGGATATGTTTAGAAAACTTCATGATGAAATAATTCAAAAAATGGATGAGATAATTAAACCAAAGAAAATAATGAGGAATTAAGCCAAAAACGAAAGAGTCAAAGCAAATAAAGATGATCAATAATAATAATGAAATAGTTTAAAAATTGGAAGAAAGAACCAAAAAAAATGATGATGATATAGTAAAAAAAATTGAAAGAAAGGCCCCCAAAAAAAAAAGAATGATGAAGTGGTAAAAAAACTAGATGGATTGGCCAGAGAAATAAAGGACAATTAAGGACAGTTGAAAGATGAAATTGATGCCATGACCAGAGAACTATCCAAAAGACTGGTCAACCTTAACAAGAGGATTGATGAGGTCAATGAAGCAGTAAAAAAAAAATACAAGTGAAAGTAATGAGATGTTTGAGTTAGTGGAAGAGGAGCTCAAAAAAACTGTAAGGATGATGCACCATGAGAACAATGAGGTATTAATGAAAGTGCAAGAAAAAGCGGATAATCTTGCACGACATGTGGAGTTAGTCTAGGTAAAGACCATAACAAGAAAAACAAGAAGTGCTAGCAGCCAAAATACAAGAGTTGGAGCACAGATAACATGGAAGTAAAAAAGTGTATAAATAATATACACTAACAATAAGAATATAAGAGCAAAAATAATCCAAATGAACATGATTATCCTTCCAATATCGTGAACTATTTCTTAAAAATAAGAGTCTTTCTGGCCACACTACCTTAGCAATTTTGAGAGATATTTCAGTATCAATCCCATGGCAGAGAAGGCGGTTAGCATCCTAATCTGGGTGGGATTTTAAAAATCTGGTAATTTTTAGAAATATAAACAAGTAATATTGAGCTACTATTAAAGATTACTAAGAGGACATTAAGTACCAAGTATCTCAAAAGAAATTTCGATCTGGTGAACCAAACTTAAAGCTTTAATAGCTTGTCCATTGCCCAAAAATCAGACAATTCAGATAATAAGACATAGTTTTCCGAGTCATGTGGAACAAATGTTGATTGGCACTGGTTGTAAGACCATTGAGTACGCTATTCAGTGCTTTCGACAGCCATAAGCCTGCTAATGAAGAAACATGGTTCAAACCACATAATAAATTTTCATACAAGAAAAATAATCCAGAAATGAATTAAATATTGGTAGAGAAAAGAAAAAGATCATTTCCACCATAGTATCATGAGAAAAAGAGAAGAAAGTCAACAAGTGGTCTCAAAAAAATACTGATTATCCATCAGACTGGAAATGGCGCCAGTGTTTGGAGTAAACCACATTCACTATTACCTTGTAAAAGCTCTCAAAATAAAGGCAAATCTCCAAAAAAAAGGGATTGGATATTAGATGGAGGGACTGGTGCAACAAACGAAGGGACCAGTAAAGATTTCCATTACCTGAGTCATAATTTAGCTACCAAAGAAGATAGCATGGGATGGCCTGCTGGGTTAATGACCATAGATCTGCCCCATGATATGAAATAGATATTGGAAAAAAGAAAAAATAATAATAAAACACAGCTTGTAAAATCAAGAAAAGTTGGTTAAACATGATAACAAGAAATTCATTGGAAATAAAATGAGTTGAGAAATGACGTAAGTTTCAGTCAGTGATATGCTGATTCTATTTTGTTTCTTATTAGTTTTGGGGTCAAAGGGTAGTGGGGTATTGTTCAATGTTACAAATTCTGCTTACACATATAGAATGTGTTGGAACTTAGCTATACTAATAAATGAAAAATTAGTCTTATTAACTATTTGTTAATTTCGTTGCGTTTGATTAAAAGTTTAATAAAAAAAATGTCATTAAAATAATTTCAAGAGAAATGAATTCTAAATATAAAAGTATTTTTGATAGAAGTTATGTTTTATAAAGATTTTAAAATGCATACTATCATAAAGAATTATTTTATTATTTTTACTTGTCAAAATTAATATTATCGTTTGTAATAAAAAATTTAAGAAGAGAACTTGTTACTATGCAACAAAGATAAAATTTGAAAGCTGCATTGTGGTTGGATGTATTGTCTCACACAGAAGGCAGATTTAAAAATAAAAGAAAATTATTGATGAAATAAAAGAAGTAGTGTTTATTGAAAAATAATGGTGATTAATTAAGGTGGTATATATAGCTGGATCAGTTGCATTTAATTTCTTCATTCATTCCATCATTTTGTGCTGCAAAGAAGTTAACCAGCCATGAGACATTTAAATTTAATCTGGAGTCACTAGTGATGTTAAAGGGTGAAATAATCAACGTAGCTGAGAAGGCCCATTGTTTCAGTGACCTAATGCTATGGAAACCTCAGAAGTAGTGGTAAAATATTGTCCATGGCCAGCTAATGGTGTAATACATCTATTATTGCTAAATCTATCATCTGCTGCTAAAAATGGAGCTGCCACTAACTGATATATGCCTACTTCTAGTTTGGGACTGTTATTGAGTCATAGACTGAATGTCATTTGCAAAATCGTCTTGAGCCAATCAACCATAACTAATTAATAAGGAAGTGGGAAATGAAGACATCACTATTCGAGAATACCAAGCCAATATTGGAAACATTGTACAAGATTAAGCATTAGAAAACATAGACAAGAAAAAAAAAGTATGTGTAATAAATATATCATTCTATCTTTTAAAAAAATATTTTTTTGGTGGTCAACATTATATTCATCTATAATCGAATATGTTATGGAAAACAGCAAAACGAATTTTGACAATGTGTGTGTGTGCTTTTTTTATTATTGTTATTGAATTTATTTTCAAACAAAAGAAAAAAATCTCAACCACTTCTTTTCATAGCTCTATGCTAATTTATATTTTTAGAATTGCCTTAAAACATATAATGAATTATCAAATAGAAAAATTAATTACGGTCAAATTATGTTTTTTTTTTGTTCACTAAAGCAGCATGTTAATAAATCTTAGATTAATACTGGCTTTTTCATATAAGCTGTTTTAGATAAGAGTAATTGTTGTTCCAACACAATTTTAATGAATTCTATCCAAAACAGGGGTTTCAAGATAATCAGGAAATATAATTATGGCTTTCACATACTTTTTGTCTTATTATTTATTAGCAGCCATAATTTGATTATCTTTGAATTATATTAGAGATAATGTTAAATGACCCCAAGTATCCAAAAACCTGATAAAGATAAAAAATGTTACATGAGATAAAAACGTTACAATATATATATTAATAAGTTTTCTGAAACTTTTTGTGATCATTTATGTGCAGTGATTTTTTTATAATTAGTTTAAATATTTACATAATTTTTTTCATCTTTTTTTAAGGAAACTTGATATATCAGCTTGTTATATGAAAATTACAGATGTAGGTGTTGATCATTTAGTTCTGCTAAAACATTTAACTATTCTTCATATGAATTATTTAAATAAGGTAAGAATATTTCCATAGTTATTATTATTACTGTTTTTAGAAGAAACTAGAAATAATTAATAAATATACGTATATTTTTTAAAAGGTGACTGATCGTAGTTTACAGTCTTTAGCTGAAAATGGTTATCTAGAAGATTTTCGAGCCCGGGGATGTCCATCATTGACAGATACCAGTAAACTATTTTTATTATTATGGTCTTTTTTTCATATACAGATTTACATATCAATAAGTTTTGTCTGAGTGGATGACAGGAAAAAAAAAGTTAAGGAGGTATGGTTTATTGCCAATCACATTCACGTTATTAATAAGAAAGGATATAGCATTCAATTTTCGAATAAGTGGAATATTTAAAAATCTAATAAATAGAGCAACATATCTAGCCAATCATCTGTTAATGCTTCAGTGATATTCTTGTAGATAGTTTTTTTTTAATGTCAATTTGAACTGTAGGAGTGCATTCAGGGTGATAGAGCGGTGTTAAAACTTGAGGTTTCCTTTTGTCAATCAAAAATTTTTTAGACTTGTAAAATAGTTCCATTGTGAGTCACAATAGTTTCAGGGTATTTACGATTTGTGAAAATTTTCTTTAATGCTCTTGTATACTCTACACTGGTATTTTTTAAGAGTTTATACTCTGTTCAATTGGACTAAGAATCTATGATGATCGAAAAGATGTACATTCGTGGGTGCAGCATGGTCCATGTATAGTCTTTACCAAAGTATGCATAGACTTTGGCCAGACTTCTAACCCTTTTCAGGGACAAATTTGCAATAGATTGACATCCTGCCCAATGCTTCACCATTTGTTCAAATTCTTTGCTCATATTAGGCCAGCATAATTCTTTCATCATGACTACTGCTAGATGTCCATTATGAAGTAATCCAAACACTTGCTTTTGGCCTTTTGTTAGTATAAGTATGTGGTTGGTCATAAGGGTGCAATCATTACGTATTGATAAGTTTTCATGTACATTCCAAACCTGCTTACTACATTTGGCCATCCATATTTTATCCATTTCTTTACTATCTTGTATTTGGGCTTATTTTAAATCTATTTGGTAACTGTTGAACTATTGAGCACTTTAGATTTTCATGGAATCTTCATAATTTATCTCGGCAAACTTATATTTAAATGCTTGTATATCTCATTAACATGATAGGATATCTGCATGGCTAATCTTTACCTGGCTTAAAGATGAGTCCATAGTTATAAGTAGCCTGTAGATTAAGCTAATAGATCATACACTGGCTAGAATGTTTACGAGTTTTCTTACATGTTCCAAAATTTCTAACAATGGTTGGTGGTCTATGTAAATTTTAAGTTCACATTCCTATACATACTGATGGAACTTTTTCATAGAAAAGTCTATGGTCAAAGCTTCATCATCAAACTGACTGTAGTTTTTTTCAATAGTTGTTAGTATTTTTGCTGTGTAAGCTATCAGACCTTCTCCATAGCAATGGTATAAAATGACAAAACCCTTGCTACATATTCTGAAGCATCTCATTCTTATCACCTCCTAATAATTGCAGTAATGTATAAGGTATTGACTGGGGGTTAATAAGTCTTTTGCTTTCTGGAAACTTTATCATACACTTCATTCTATTTCCATTGCTGTCCCTTTTTAAATAATTGGCACAAACTGTCACCTCATGCAACTTGTTTTTTAAAAAACTTTTGAAAAAATGAAATAGGCCTAAAAACGCCTGTAAATCCTTTATGTTCTTTGGTTTTGCAGCATTATTTATTACTTTGACTTTTTCTGGGTTTGGATATTTCTCCTTTTGATTAGTTGATTTCAGAGATAGCTGAAATGCAGGTGGGTTATTGGCCTATTCATGTTTATTTACTCTATGATTATACTTTCATTCCATTAGTTATCTTTTAAGTCCTATATCTACATGTAATAATTAATTTTGATTACCTAATTATATACATTGTGTATTTTTTAGATAAAATAAATAGTTTTTCTACACAAGTCTATACTACCTATTATAAGCTATCGTAATTAACAGATGCCAGATGATAGAGCTTATTAAATCCCTATCAAATGGTGTTCTTTGCAATGTATGTAGATGGCATTGGATAGGGATTTGTTAAGCCCTATCATATGATATCTATTAGTTACTAAAACTTACAATAAGTGCCATAGAGGTGTAAAGAAAAATTTATGCTGTCGTAACAGCAATGAATAAGCTGAAGTCATATAATAGAGTCATGTGATATAAAGTAAATGCTTAATTGATATAATCTGTTACTCTGAATTATTTATATGAAAATATAGTGAGCATTTGTACTTTTCATGCCAATCTCAGAGGGAATTTTTTAATTAAGTTTAAATTAGAGTTTATTAAATATTTTAATTCTAAGGGTGATATTTGTTTTAGAGTATTTGTGGATTTTTAGTTGAATTGTTTACACTATTTTTTGCCATGAGTTGATTCCTTGTTAGGAGAATTTTATTCAAGTTAGATCAGTGGGGATATAGAAACTTTTATATCTTTGTGTGGAAAAAGTTCTATTGGAGTTGGAGGAGGTTGGAGAGCAGTCTTTTTTGCACCAATGATAGTATGAATGCTGATCTAGAGTTCATCATTCACAATGAAGTTATTCAATTAATTATCTTCATTAATTCTATACTTTTATATAATAACTAATTTCAGTTATTTAATTGTACAAGATACTGTGTATTTGTTAGATCAGTTATATGCAGGTTTTTTTAGTAGATATTATTGGCAGAATAATGGATGGTCAAAATGTTAATATAACTTATAGTACAATTTTTGTATTTAGTTTTTAAAAAAAATGTTAGATGGAGATATGGTTAATTACAACAAATTAAATTTATTATATATATATTATTTTTATTTTGTGAATTGTAATTGCAATTTTTTTTTTTTAATTTATATATAGTAATGATCACAATATCACAAAACTGTTTAAGAATAGAAAGAGTTGATGTTTGTGGTTGCTCTTTAATCACAAATCAAGCAGTGCAAGCATTTTATGAAACTTCTTCACTTCGGCCTGCTAGGCATAAATTAACTTTAGTAATTGGAGGTAAAAAAATTTTTGTTGATTAATAATTATATTGTTATGATGCTTACATTAATGTTTTTAATATTATATTTTGAATATTGGAAATATAATATTGTAAAATTATTTAATCATAAATGATTTTATAAATAATCTTTTGCATAAATTTTTTTTTATTACTTATTAGTTGTGTAAATGATATGGAAAACCCAGAGATGTACCTTTTTTTATAAAAAAAAAAAAAGAAAATTTTACATTGTATGGGTTTTTATTCTTCTTCATATTTCCAAAAATATGGATCATTTTCTTTTTTCTTTTTGCTATATTATTGTATCTGTTTTTCTTCAGTTTATATTTTAAAGTCAACTTTACATTTAAGACATTTTAAAGATATGCGTTACATAACGGTCTGATTTGTTATGATCTTGTCACATATGTATAATGGTAAATTGATGAATTAATGTAACAAATATCTATGAACATGGAATATATGAAAATAAAACAAGAATTACCTAAATTAAATTTTTGTAAAAGTAGAGGGATTATTAATATAAGTTAATGATAAGAATTCAATAGTTAAACATTGATATCATTAGCGTTGGATACATAAAGCTACTATCATAGTCTATCTATTTCAAAATAAAAATAGCATGTATAATTGATAGTCAAATTCTGTGTCAGGTCATGGACATAGTAATGATAATATGCCTAATAAAAAAATAGAATTAATAATTTGCTTTTTTGCAAGTAATGATGTAGTATCAGAAATGTCTTAAACTTTTTGACATTGATAAATAATGTTTTGTATAAAAAAAAATTGTTTTTAACATCTAAAGGAAACCTATACTATTTATAAATAATTTTATAAATGAAATGTTATTAATACAAAATTGCATTCATTTCAAATATGTAATTTATTTTAGAATATAGGATATTCATCTTTGCAATTATGATGCAATTATCTCTCATTATATCCCAGAGTTCATGGTAATAATTTTCTTGTATGATTTTGTAATTTGCTGTTTTAACAAGAATTTCATCATAACAAGAAAGTTTGATTTCCAAGTGTAAACATTAGTTCCACATATTAATGCATATTATTTGCAGAAGTTTTTTTTTTTTATCTATTCATTCTACATTTTTAACATATTTTAAATTAAATTCTGATTAAATAAGCATTTTGTTTCCCCTCCTATAAATAAACAGCTTAATTTAACTTTATGGTAGGGTTTTATCTGTTCTTGACATTTTAATAATTTTTAGCACAAAAGAACTGCTGATAAAATTTCATTTAATTCCAGATTGACTATAATTTTAAAAAAATTGTAATATGGAAAATTGCAATTATCACTCTTTCTAGAATAAAAGATTTTTTTTATCACAAAAGATCAAAATTATAAATATCATGTTTAATTATCTTTGTATCAATTGTTCTCCTCTAATTTTTAAAATAATTTTGCATACTTTTTGCTTAATAAATGAAATAAATTTATTAACTTAAAAATATTTATCATTTTCCTAAAAGTAATAAAAATTTTCACCACTTTAAATGTATTTTTCTTCAATAATAAAAGCTAATCTAATAACTTTGTCAAACATTATCATTAATATAAGCAATTAAATGAGATTAAAGGATTTTTATAATGTATGCCTGCATAAAATGTCAATAACATGATTTTATATATACAAAGCTTTATACAAATGCTTAATTTGGTTTATACAGTAATTCTATATATATATCAGTATTAGATTAATACTGAATTAAATTTAATTTTATTTGCAAAAGAGTAATTTGAATAATAATTTAAGTTAATAATATGTATATATAAAAAGATGGTATTCTCTTAATTTTGTTCATTTTTTGTTACTATTTAAAAGAAAATAAAAGGAGGGGAATAAACTTCTTTCAATTATTAGCCAAATTTTCTTTTTTAAAAAAAGATATATATATATACATTTTTAAGAAAAAAGATACTAAATTTATTAATTATAGATTATCTATTATCTGAGTTCTATCTGAAATATAATGTTTCAATACTTTTTTTGAAATTTTATAAATAAGTTTTATAAAATCATTTTCTATATAATAGCATTCTGTAAATATCATCATTCAAAAAAGATGTGCGCAAGAAGAGTTCATATTTTATTCTCCATAAATTGGATTGTGCAAAATATTGTGAAAGGCTCTCATTATAATTCTTAATTACTTTTTTTTAATTTTGATCATAAAGTTTAAATAATTGTGTTAATAAAATACTTAATTAAATAAAAGTGTGCTAATAAAATAATATTACAAATAAAGTAAAATTTTGATTCACCGCCTTTGTTTCTATATGCATTCTTGAGGAAAGGGAGTGAAGCCTATTTTATTTAACGCTTAATTTTAATAATGGGGGATTTTATCCTTATTTTGTCATTATTGTGAAGTATTACTTCATGTATCACTAGATTTTCAAAGTAGATTATTTGAAATATATAAAAAAAAGTTCTGTAAGAACATAATATTTTAAATCTTTAAGTATCAAATTAAAAAGAAAAAAAAAAAAGAATACATTTAGAATAAATTTATAATTTAAAAAAAAAAAAAAATGATATTTTTCTATTAACAAAATTCACAAAAAAATATCAATTTCTATATAAATATTAATTATGTAATGTAGAATAAATTTATAATTTAAAAGTAATATTTTACTGTTAACAAAATTCTCAAGGAAAATATCAATTCACATATAAATCTTAATTACATAATAGATTTAATAAAGACTGGTATATAGTCTTAAATATTGAGATGCTAAATTAATGAGGTGGAAGGCCATAGAAAACTACCATTGACAATTATGTGTTATTACTTGATTATAATATCCTGTTGTCTTGATAATTCACCTGCTTTCAGGCTGAGAAGTTAATATACTTACATAATATCAAATAAAACAACAACAAGAAAAGTGTCATTATACAGAATTAAAATTATGAGGTTTTTTTTTATTACTAATGTAAGTTTTTTAAAAAAATAAAACAGTGGCGCCACCATATGTATGGCATTTGATTCAGTATACTCCCGGATAGATATAAATCCCCAGATAATAATAAACATTATATATTAAACAATATATATGTGCAGAAAAGAATTGTTAACTGAAAGGAGATCCTTTGATTCCTCTTTGAGACTTTAAAGGAACCGAACAGGAGAAATTCTTAATATCAATTCCGTACATTCTTGTCATTGCAATTGTTATTACTATGTAATTATTGATATAGTATATGAACATAAATAACTGCTCACCAACATGCATTAGCCAGCATGATGAGTTTATTGGTTTTTTACCTCCGAGTTTACCATAGTTCTTCTTTTCAGTTGCTTGATAGCTCTTAACTGAAATATCAATTTTTTTGAAGACAGAATGGAAGGTGTGTGTGAATGAATTTGTTTTTTCTAATAGTTATTTACAGCCATGACAGACAAAAATAAATCATTATAGCCTCATGGGAATAAAAACCAAATCACTAGCCAAGGCAGTTGGTGCTATTGTGGATCTAAGCTGTCCTTTGATGGTGAACTTTTATTTAGATACTTACAACTGCAGATCACTTTCAAGTGAAGGAAGACTGCAAGACTTGGAAGAAGAACTGTCTTATATTAAATGGAACATTATTGGACTTTGTGAAGTTAGAAACAAAGGTGGAAAAAACAATTGATTTTAAAATTGAACATATATTGTATTACAAAGGCACAAACATTGGAAATACAAGTGGAGTAGGATTCATTATAAATAAAAGTGAAAGAACAGTGTGGAGATTGATGGTATATTGGAGAAAGTGGCAAGATTACTTATTCAACTTAATAGCAAATGCAGATACTTCAGGTTTATGTCCCAACAAGTTCTCATTGTGATGAAGAAGTAGAGGCTTTTTATATGGATGTACAAAAAAGCTTTTGATCAGACTAAACATTTTAAAATTGTCACGGGAGACTTTAATGCTAGAATAAGTAAAGAATTAAAAGATGAAAATGCTGTAGGTAACTTTGATTATGGTGATAGAAATGAGAGAGGATGTAGTCTTGTGGAGTTTGCAAAATAAGAGAAACTTTATATTATGAATTCTTTTTTTGAGAAAAATGTTAAATCCAAATGGACATGGAAACATCGAAATGAAGATATAGCAGAATTATATTTTAGTTTGACTAACAGAAAATATGTATTTTAAGATCGTAATGATCTTAATAAATTTAACATGGGAGGTGATCATCAATTAATAAGATGTAAGATACATGTTAATGCAAAACTAGAGAGACAAAAATTATTAAGGAAAAGAATAATCACAGTGGTTATTTTTAATCTTAAAACAAGCAAAACTCACTATATATTGTAACGTTTATTTATATACGTTACAAATATATTGGCATTTGGTAAAAGCTAAAAAAGTAAATTTAGATTTTTTTTTGATTAGTATAATTTTTGTTAAAACGTGCAATGAAGGTTAAAATTGTCATTCTTATTTTTTTTTATATAATTGGAAAGAATAAATGACATACAGATTACTAATCCAGATAAATTAAAAGAATTCCAAAAGTATAAGCTAAAAGAAAAATATTTTAGCTAATTAAAGATGGAAGAATAATGCTTAAAAAAAAGAGAACTTTGTAACTTAAATTTAAGAGAGAGTGTATAAGATTATTATCTTATACGCTGATAAGAAGACAAAAGAGTGCGCAGAAGTTCCAAAAATGGAGCGCGGTATAAAAAGGAGATGACAACTTCAATCTGGGTCTTCTCTTTAACTTCTAGTTACGTCTCGGAAAGTTGGAGGTTTCCACGAGCATAACCTGTGGCAAGAAATATACTTCTACACAGGTATGCCCCTTGCTGTACCAAGCTGTCACGCAAGCATGGAAACGGGACTTGTGAAGACCGCTTTTTGCAATAAAAGGGTCACTACAACCGTGCCTTTTCTCCAGCTATAGAACGGAACAATAATGGAAGACGCCGGCAGGAGAGACCAATGGAAATTCTCATGATCTGGGATCCCATAAACCTACATGAACTTACCGGTAAGTTAAGAATAAATTTTCCTGATAGTGACTTAAAAGTTTGCAAACAATTATTTATCTAAGCTTAGACTACCATCCTGATATAGACTTTTCGTATTCAAGGGACTTTCTTATAAAGAATTTTATACAAGATCTTGGAACATTATTAAATTGCGTTCATTATTTAATCTAACTGTTTTTGTTAATCGATTCATTATCTGGATTAGCGTTTGTGTACTTTCCAGTTTAGTTAATTCGTAATTTAACTTATAAATATTTTAGTTTGTTAGAATAAAAGAGATTATACTTTTATCAACCTTTTCATTGTGCGTTATTAATAGTAGTTATTATTTTTTATTATTAAATCTATTAGTAGTTTAATAAGATTTAAAAATGTAATTTACCTTTGCCAATATGTTTGAATAAGCCCAGGAATAATAATCTTAAAAAAATAATTCTCGTTACGGTATGATGCAATACCGATTTAGTTTAAAAGCACTTTTTTTCTGTTTAGTTTACGAGTTACAATATGTTTGACGCCGACTCAGTGGGTCTAACGACTCTGGCGCCCTCATGTAGAAATTAAAAACTGAGTCAGCTCACGATTGTACTTAGCAATAATTCTAGGCTGAGTTGATCAGGAAATATAGCTATGTTTTTAGAATAGAAATATAACTTTCTTCTTTTTTGACATAGCTTGATCAATTCACGCGTAGTTTATATTAGCGTGTAAGAGGCCTAGCAAAACGAAAAACGTTACAATATATTGCCACACACAGCAAGCTAGAGTTATATACAAGCGTAAGAGGTGGTGGTCATGTGATGTTTATTGGCTTATTTTTAATCTTCAGAAACTTTCAAATGAATTAGAACTTGAAAATCGTTTTCAAATATTAACAGATTTTGAATACGATTCAAATTTGAATAATCAATAGGAAGATAACTGATAAATTTTTAAAAACTACAACAAAGATAGCTGATACAAAAAAGCAGCAATTAGCCAATAAAATTTCTACTGAGATGAGACAATTTATGAAGAAAAGAAGAAATATGAAAATATATAAAAATGATGCTTTAAGAAGAATTAAATATCTCAAATTATGTAAAATGGTGCAAAAAAAAAGAATTGATAATGATATAAGAAATTATAATTGTGAATCAGCAAGAAAAACTTTAGAAAAGAATAAGTTTCAAAAATGTTAAACAACGTCATGATATTGGTAGGAAACTTATTTCTGTAATAAGGAAAAAAGTTGGAACTATTATTAAAAAGAGAGGTGACATTATGAAATGTGAAAAAGAGTTTTATCAAGTATTATATAGTAATAAAGAAGAAAGGAAAATACCTTCTGAATTGCTCAGGATTTTAAATGAAGAAAAAGTTCCAGGTAATGATGGAATTATAATCAATATGTTAAAAGAAACAAATGAAGAACTAGAAAATTTTTTGGCAAGGTTATATACCAAATGTCTAAATGATATGATTGGAAGAATGCAATATTAATATTTAACAACGATGATAAAGAAGATATTAGAAATTACAAATCTATCAGTCTTTTATCAGTTCTATATAAAAAATTTAACAAAAATAATTACAACTCGTCTACAACAAACTTTGGATTTTAACCAACTTAAAAGTAGTTTTAGTTCAGTGGATCATATCCAAGTATTGAGAGAAGTTATAGAAAGTACCAATGAATATGAGCTTCCTTAATGCTTTGGATTTATAGATTATGAAAATGCATTTGATTCTATAAGCATTTCTTCAGTGATTAAAGTATTGGTTATCAAGATATAGACTCTGGATATTTTCATATTTTGAATAATAAACCACTAAATATCACATGATTACCATTTCTTATGCATGCTTAAGCTGTTAAAACAGGCAAAACTCTCCATACAGTAGTGCTACTCAGTGCAAGTCAGAATGTAAACCTTCTTGCATCCATTGATTACTCTAGCTTGCTGATTACTCTAGCTTGCACTGAGTGGCATTACTGTATGGAGAGTTTTGCCTATTTTGAAAAATAATTATAAAAATGCAACAGCAACAATTAAATTATATAATGACACTAAAAGATTAACATTTCACAAGAATGTATGATAGAGTGACTCCATATCTCCAAAACTTTTTACAGCAGTTTTTCAAGAAATATTTTGTGGGTCAAAATGGGAAGCTAAGGTAGTAAAAGTAAATGGAGATTATTTAAGTCATCTAGATTTTGCAGATGATCTAATTGTTTTTGAAATTAATGCTTTAGAGCTTCAGAAAATGTTGCAAGCGTTATCAGATAAAAATAAGAAAGTCGGATTAAAGGTAAATATTAAAAATACTAAAGTAATGTTCAATGTAATTTTTCAAAAGAAGATAATGATGAGTTAGAAGTTAGCAACTACAAATATCTTGGTCAGATTATTACTAGAGATGGAAACATGGATGAAATTAATCATAGAATTTAATTTGTGTTGGAGTACTTTTGGTAGAAATAATATAATATTAAAAGGAAATATGCCTATGTGTTTGAAAAGGAAGGTTTTTAATGAATGTGTTACCATTTCTTAATTACAGATCTGAAACTTGGACACTTAATAGAAGAGCAATACTGAGACTTCAGCCCACTCTATGAAGTATGGAGAGATGCATGTTAAAAGTAACAAGAAGAGATGGAAAATGAAATACATGGGTGAGAGAACAAACAGGTGTTACTGACATCTTTGAAAGAATTAAGAGACTGAAATGGAGTTAGGCTGAACATATTACTAGAAGAGATGATAATAGATGGACACTTGAAATCTTAAACTGGATTCCAAGAATTGTATAAGACCTAGAAAGAAACCGTATGTAAGAAGGATGAATGAAATAAGGAAGTGTTCTGGCATGTTGTGGGGAAGAGAGGCTAGAGATCGGAGAAGATGGATTGAACTTGAAGATATCTTTATCCTGCAGTGGATTGTTAATGGTTGAAAATGATGATGATATACAGAAATTTGTTTATTAGTATATTATGTATTATTATATTTACAATTTGTTCATATATTTAATACATTTTAATGATGAATATTATGTCAAGCAACAAAAACAATAATAAAAAATTCAGGTTTTTTTTGTTGTTATATATATATATAATTTAATTGTAATTTCATATTATCATTATTATATTTTTATTTTAGAAACATCGATCCAACACCATCTTTTACCCAGTGACCTCCGAAAGCGTGGAATAATAACTGATACAATAAGTCGTTGCTTAGGTCATTTTAATTTTGATGGAATATTTTATACTGGAAGTAAGTTTAAATTAATTTAAATCTTTATATCATTGTTTTTATTACATTATTTTTAAAATAAAAAATAATAATTATTTTTATTTTGTAATTTTTAGACATTTTATTTTGAATAGAATAATTTTTATTGGTCGGGAATTTTTATAAAAATTTCATATACTTACAAAAAAGAAAAAAATATATAACAACATATTCAATTTACATTATTCTTGAAAAATAGAATTAAAATTTTACATTTCAAAAGTGTTTTGGTAAAATGAATATTTAATAATCTAAATATTTGTCAAACATGTACAAAGTTTTTTAGCATAAAATGTTTGTTTTAAAATAAAGATAAATATAATTAATAATTTTTTCCCTGCTATATTGAAATCTAAAAGATATCAAATCTAATTCAAAGGATTGTTTAAATAATGCTAGATTCTAAAAAGTTGTACAAATTATTAATTTTACAAAACTTAACCTAGAAAAATGGATAAAGTGGCATCTATCATTTTCAATAAGAATATGAAATTGAGATTTTGCTCTAAACATAGCTAATAGAATTTATAAAATTAATCTTTTCATTAAAAGCATTAAGAACAAAATGTTTTTTCTCATTGAGACAAAGACTTTTTCAAAATATGATACATTTTATTATTGATATTTTAAATTATATAATTTTATATCCAACCCATGTAAGATTTTATATTTCTTCTCTTTATTGCAACTGTAATTGATATTAAAGTCATCTAATTTATTATTTTTGATTGTCGTCGATTGGTCGCTAAAAGCCGCCTGAGGACATTCTATCTAGGTAAAAGCACATTAAAATGCCGTTTACTAGGCATACCTATTAGTAGGCCTACATATATATGCTGTCAGTAATATTATACCGTAACATATGTACATATTTTGAGTTCTTTTTTTCGCGATCATTATCTTTCGCAAAAAAAAAGTCACTCTTTGACACCTTCAATAGGCTTACAGTTGCTACGAAACTTCTGCAATTTACATTTCCAGTATTTGTTTTCTTTTGGGATTCTAGAATTGTAGTGTAAGTAATTGTGAAAATGTAATTTCTAATATCTTTATCACTGTTGTTAAATATTAATATTAATACTGCATTCTTCCAATCATATAATTTACATTGTTCAGCACAAATTCATTCAAATTCAGCTACTATCACTCTTAGATGAGATTTTAAAATTATATAATAAATCAATTAGCAAACATTTATAACAAAATCATTAAGATTTTTATTTCTATTATTATTATTTGTATTCTTCTAATTGTTTTACCTTATTTAATGCTAATAGCTTTTTTTTAGTTCACTGATCTATTTAGCAAATATAACTTTCTGTTTTTTTTCTTTATTATACTTTCATTATCATTAAATAACAAGCCTTATGTTGATTTTTTCTTCACATGTAGACCATATATCCAATTTATTATAGCATATCAATGTTACTTGATAGCCTATAATCTTGCATTGCTGACTAAAATGTAAACAAATCCTCATTTGGCTTTATTTATAACATGATTATGCATCATCTATTCAATAGAGATATTAGTTTAAAATATAAATATTAATAATAATTCATTTAATAACATGTTATTTTTTTATTTATTTGCAAGTTAAAAGTTTCAGTTATTCAACAATCTTCTTCAGAGCTATAAATACATAAAGAGAATTACATTATTATACTATGCATGTACAATGAAATTATTTATATATGTATAATTTTTGTAAATATAAGACATGACAATTTCATTGTATGTGTACAGTATATTAATTTATTACATTTAATTGTATTTCTGAATTTGCAGCTCTGAAGTAGACTGTTAAATGGTTAAAACTATTAGCTTGGAGATAAATTAATAAATTACATAATATTAGATGCGTATATGAAAAAAAAAATTTATTCTTTATATTAAGTGTAATATAAATAATGCAAAAAAAGTCAGTGAAAAAAAAATTCATTTCCATTTAGTTTAATTAAAACCATTTAACTTTGCATTTAATTATTATTTATGATGGATCTGAAATATTAGTTTAACAATCTATTTGGTTAATAAGATAGTCATTGTCCGACTTCACAATTTCAAGCATCAAGAGTTCTAGGATAATCTATTGTAAAGTCAAAGTACCTAATAATTATGCCATTTTTTTTAGTTATTGATTTAACTAATCAAATTTCATACTAATTTATGCTAAAATAAATTCAATACTTTTTGAATATTTTCAACCTCAATCAAAATTTACCACTACAATTCTGCTTTACACATTCACTTAACAGAAATTCTTGTTGAAATAAAGAAACTAATTAATGTACGGTCTGTCATTTTTATTGTATTGACTTTATATAAATCAGAGCTATTCAAAACATGGTGACAAGTTGCATACAGTCAGCAGTGAGAGTTTATGCAACCCTAGAGGTTTTGATTTTTTTTAAGTGAGAAATAAAATAACAATTTGAGTTGAATTTTTATCAGATATTTTAATTCTATCACTAATCGATAATCTTGATGTTGATATTATTACCTTGTATTTTTATATTGCTATTTTTCAAATATGGGATGTGTCAAAGCGATAATTTTGTGCAGTAATTATGTGCATATTTACGTGATCACTGCTTTGGATCAAAATGGTGCAATTAGTTGTGTTTATTTAAAGTTTATCTGATCACTTATTAAGGTTTATGTTACTGTTGTTCAAATACACATCATGATTTATTTTCATTTTATCTTTAATAATGTGCTTCTGTTAAATCCATTTTATTACAACATATTGTCAAACAACCATGCTTAATAAGAGAAGAAAAACTGAAGATAAGAAGCAAGCATATCAAACCCAATGGAAATAATCTATTTGGTTACAAAAGTAAAATAGTATTCAATGTCTTGTGTGTGTGCAAGTTTTGTCTATGTCTAAAGAATGCAATATGAAATGATACTATATTACATTACAAAGTAAAATATTTGATATATATACTGGGTGAAGTAAGAAATATTATTATTACAGAATATAATAAGAAATTGATACAAATGGAAAAACAATTTAATGAGCTATAATTAGCTGAGAAATTCTAAATAGTGAAATTACCTCAACAGACTGTTACAAGGGATATATAACACATGGATCAAATGTTTGAAAGAACTATATGATTTAATAGTATGATGTGAATACTTTTCATTGTGTGTAGACGAATGCACTGATCAAGCAATTATAAGTCAACTTTTAATTTTTATTTAAACTATTCAAGAGAACTTTATTTACTATTAATGAAGAACTACTTAGTCTCACATCTTTTTATGGAAGTAATAAAAATAGTGCTGGAAAATGTTCGGTATGCTTTTTTGCTATTTGAAAAGAAATATCCATTTTTTTAAAAAGTGATATCAAGTCTGACACAACAGAACTTGAAAATCAAATGCATGATCCTATATTTTTTTATCAGATCTTGCATTTATTATAGATATGACTAATCATTTGAATGAGTTGAATTTAAAACTTCAGAGGAAACAACAATATGCTATAGTATGCTGCTATTTTATATAGTTATTTGGATGGCTTTAAAAGTAAATAGAATCTTTTCAAATCAACACTGGCTAATAATGTTTTTAACTTTTTTTTTGATTTGCGAAGAACATTTTAAAGAAATAAAGAATTTTGAGGAAATATTTTCAGCCCGTATAAAGTATAATTAGATAATCTTCAGGGATGTTAAGAATCAATTTGATGATTTTTAAAGAAATTGAAGAAGATATTTCAATTTTTATTCAACCATTGCCTGTCGTCATAACATAACTAACTTTTAGTTGGAATTGTGTGATTTACAATCAGTCTGTTTGTATGGAAAGGTTTGACTGTTTTTATATTAACAGTGGGAAAAAGATTTTTTTAAATTATTACCACAGTTATCTGAAATTGAGAAACTTTGGAAGCACTTATCTTAATGAAAGGATATTTTCAATGGTGAAATTTATTAAATCAAGGTACAGATGCTTATTGTTAGACAATGCTCTAAAAAATTTACTGCTATTGACAACTACAATCATCATCAAAATTATATTTGTTGAGTAAATGAAACCAAACTTTCACAAAGCTCTCACTACAATGACATATTGTAAACAGTTACTACATCTTGTCTACTGTTTCAGTAAAAACTTTTATAAACATCATAACCTTTTTTAATGATATTTTTGAAATGACTACTAAACCTAACCAATAGTCGGACTCTTCAATAATTTAATTTATGTATTAAATTTATTATTTTGGATATCCTTGGATAATTTTTATATAGTTTTGTTAATACAGTTCTTGGAGTACTTAAGTTTATCCAACCTTGGTATAAAATTGTTAGACTATATTATTTCATCTAAACAATTATTAAAACCAACTATATATTGAAGAAATATAATTATCATCTTTTGCCCTGATACTAACATATTTTTAAAAAAGTCTTCTAAGCATGTTTGGTTTTTCAAAAATCACTTCATTATGCAGTTGAAGGCTATTCTTTCATTTGAATAGACTTTTGAGATGCAACTGATTTTGTCATTTGGGACTATTGTTTTGATTTCCTAAACTAGCTTTTCTTCTATCCATAATCTTAGCAGCAAGAAATTAGTTAGTTATATAATAATGTTTTTTTGCATCAAAAAGAGATGATTCCTACAGTTCTCCAGTATGACTTTTTTTTCCCACATATATTAATTTATTCATCAATTGTCTTGAAAATGTCATTAATGGCCTATTCATTCATATTTAAGAATATTATTTCAAGGTAGTTTATTTGTTGATATTTGGTGGTGTTAATATTCCCTTACTAACCATTTCAACAAACTTCAAGTTTTGCATAAATCATTTTTCTTGTAAATTCCTACTGGAAGAAAAATTCCTTTTTACTTTTATCTTATGCCAATGTCTTTTCTATATATTTCAATAATTATGATTAAAAAAAAAAGATTATTGTACAATCAATTAATAGGTTATAAACTCTATATTAAAGTCAAATCTTTGTATATGAGCAAAAAATAACTATCTTTACTTCTATGTTTTTTATTCTGTTGCAACTAATTCAATTCTTTCATCTATTCTAATAATATCTTTTAAAAATTTATTGGCAGATTATTATTCCTTTTTTTTTTTATCACTTGACCCATTTTGCTTATCAATTGCCAAAGATAGGCTAAACTTATGGATTTCACACTATCTGTTATCTGTATTCAAGCTTGAACTTTTGGAGTTATTCTAAATAATTGCCAATTTAAATTCCTATTTTTAATTTTCTTGTGAAGTTATTTTTATAAGGGCAAACTTATCTTAATAATTATGCTATAGCCATCAAGACCTTTAAATCTCACAATTTTTTATAATGGTCATTTGACATTGTAAGAAAAAATGAAAGTTAGTTTCTACTCAAAAATTTTTAATTAACACATTCAAAATTGTGTGTCTTATTCAGTCATGTCTCAAATTTCTTTTCAATCTTTTATATCACATTATTCTCACTAAAGGCTTTTTAATTTATAAATATGCAACTTTTTTCGCATGCGTTAGTGAAGCTATAATTATATTATAATGTGTAATAGGTCTGCTTAGCACTTTCGAGATTTAATGTTTGAATCTCATACTCATTAGATTTGTGAATGAATACTAGGCTTTTTAATAAATAGGTTCATATTCAATATTTAATTTACATATCCTATGTTTATACAACACAATAGAAAATTGAATCACAATATAGAATCATGTCTGTTTTAAAGATTTAAGTGTAATTAATGGATCAGTTATATTTTTGAAAACTGATTTTACTGAAAAAGCTAAAAGACCTTGATACTTACAATACTATGCTATTTATACATATTCTTAACAATTCACATTACCTGTTGCACTTTCATGTTTATTATGAAAAAATATGATATACTCAACTCATGTATCCATGTCTAGTTTGCACTTTACCCTTATTAATCTAGACCATCCCTTAGTAGTCTCTGACTAGCTAATGAATGTTCCCATATTTATTCAACTTTGCCAATTCTCTCACTTATGACACTTTTTATAAGAAATTTTTGAGTATTCACCCAATATCATGAAGTTTGTTATCCTAGAAGAATTTTATATTAAGATTGCTGATATGCATTTAAAGTACAAAATGTATCGCAATGTAAATTTTAACCCTATTTGTCTTAATAAAGCTTTTCTTTAAACTAATTATAAATGTAATGTACAATAAAAACATTTACTATCTTAATATTTAAATAAAAAAAAGTATTTACCTTGTCTATATATATATATTTTTCTTTTAGGAGTAGCAAGTGAATATTTTTCTGACTCTGAAGATTCAGAAAGTGATTTGTTTGTAAAAGAAAATTCTTCATTGGGTAATTTGATTTAATCCTATTATTTTTTATAAAATTTTAAGTCAATTATATAAAAATACTAACACTTATATGTAGCATTTTTATTTAAAAAAATTTTTTTTTAATATTCTTCTTTTTGAAAGCATATATTTATATCATTTTTTTTCCTTCCAAAAAAACAATCATTAAATATCTTATTTTTTATTTAGAAAATGTTTTAGTATTTGTATGAAGTTTTGTAATAATGACATTGTAAATATAATTATATGTTGGAATATTTTCATCATCTAGAATTAATTGTTAAATGTCTTTAGAAAATTATTCAAATATATTCAATTATTAATAATATATTAATAGTATATAACAACCTTTTGAATAGGATTATTCTCCTCTCTAAATATTGCTAGCTTGATCAAGACAATAATTGCATGTTAATACTGAGATCTTTATATTTGTAAATACTGAATTAGGTGAGACTCTAAATGATTAGACTATTTTATCATAGATAACTATAAAAGTCCTCCTAATTTCTCCATTTTTCTAAAAGGCAAGGTTATTGAATGGTTTTAAACATTATGAATTATTACAGTTGGTTAACTTATGGAATTATTTGCCACTATTATGTGAGCAGTTTTTTTTAATTTTTGTTTTACTTTTTCTGCTTTTTTTTAATATTCTTGTTCTTTCTCAATCAAAATAAGTTCATTGGTACATGCAAGGACTGTCACTTTAGAAACATTTATTCAAAACTTGTCAAGATTTCTTTTTAAAATTCTTAATTATTTAGCATATAAGACATGACATTTTGTCAAATATTTTTAAACATTTTGTGGAATTAATTAAGTACCTGAAAATTTAAAAAAAACTGACATTAATAAGCTTTGATATGGAAATTTTATTCACAAAAGTACCTTGTGATGAAATATTGTCTATTATAAGGAAAAGTTTAAATGAAGATAATAATTTAAAAATCAGAACAACTTCTTGTATTGATAGTATAAGGGAATTATTAACATTTTATATAACAATATACTTTCAATACAACACATTGAACAGGGAGGAAAAAGTAAAAAAGGGAAGAAAATTTAAAGGAGTTGCTTACATGATAATCACACATAAGCCTATAAGTCAGCCTACTGTGATATTTCATAATGTTTGGAAATCCTTCATTAACCTTGTCTTTAAAAAAAATGGAGACATGAGGATTCTCATGGTTAAATATATAAAATTCTTAAACTGATTGATATCTTTGACAGAATAGCCTACTTGGTAGTGTCATTTTAAAATTTAGTATTCACAAATCTAAAAGTTCAAGGCTCGATTTCCATGCTATTACTGCCATTGGTTAGGTCAGCAACATCTGATGAAGAGAAGGGAATAATACCACTTGAAACAGTATTATTCACTAATCTGCGAGTTATTATCAACTGTTGAAAATATTTAATAAGTTTAAATAAAATTTGAATTTTTAAAAGACATTTAGTAATTAATTCCAGATAATAGAAATACTCCTAATAAATAATTACAAACATTTTGGCAATTGTCAATGGCATATATACAAATCTATGTATAAATATAAATAGAAGTTGTATTTTTATATTGGACTATTTCCATCATCTAACATGTGTATTGAAGGTCCTTAGAAAAATTTAACTTTATTTAAATATTCCAAATACATTCAACTATTAGTAATAGCATATCATACAAGTTAGTATATGCACAACGTTTTGAGAGGTATTACTCTCCTCTCTTCTTCAGGTGTTGCTGGCCTGACCAATGACAGTACTAGCATGGGATTCGAACCTGGGTCTTTAGATTTTTGAGTAATGAATTTTAAAATAACGCTCTAACCAACTGAGCCATCCTGCCAAAGGCAAGTTTGTAGTAATTTCATATACTTATCTGTGAGCTTCCTCCTGATTTCTCCACTTTTTCCTAAGAGCAAAGTTGATTAATGGTTTCCATACATGATGTATAATCACACTAGGTTGTCTTATGGGATTTTTTTGCCATTGTTATGTGAGCAGCTTCTTTAAATTTTTTTCTTTGTACCTTTTCTTCTCTATCCAATATTTTTGTATCCTTAGACACATCTGTTTTCTCTCTTCTAATCATCAGTTTGTGTTCTTGCAAGCGCTTTTCAATGGGACGACTGGTCTCATACAATATTATGTTCTTCCACATTCACATGGTATTTCATAGATGCAGTTTTTTCTTTTAATTGTTTCAAGTTTAGGCTTTGTAGTTATTAGAATTCCTCGGAGAGTGGTATGGCTCTGGAAAGCTGTTCTGATGTTATACTAATTGCAGATTTTCCTTAATTTGTGTGCTATTTTTGGAATGTATGGGTACACTACAGTACGAATAATTGTTTTTTCTCTTGATGGTTTTTGTTGTTGTCTATTTAACATTTTCTTAATAACAGCTGATGGATAACCATACCATGCTCTGAGGAATTCTAACATCTACAAAGCCTAAACTTGAAATGATGAAAAGAAAAAACTGCATCTATGAAATACCATGTGAATGTGGAAGAACATTATATTGGTGAGACCAGTCATCCCATTGAAAAGCGCTTGCAAGAATACAAACTGATGATTAGAAGAGAGAAAATAGATGTGTCTAAGGTAGCAGAACATGTATATGCTAATGAACATATGTTCAATTGGGAAAATACAAAAATATTGGATAGAGAAGAAAATTTAAAGAAGCTGCTCACATGACAATGGCAAAAAATCTCATAAGCCAACCTAATGTGACTATACATAATGTATGGAAACCACTAATCAACTTTGCTCTTAGGAAAAAGTGGAGAATTCAGAAGGAACCTCATAGATAAATATATGAAATTACTACAGACTGTTGCCTTTGGCAGAATGGCTCAATTGGTTAGAGCATTACCATAAAATTTATTTTTTAAAAATCTAAGGACCCAGGTTCGAATCCCATGCTAGTATTGTCACTGGTCAGGCCAGCAACACCTGAAGAAGAGGGGAGAATAATACCTCTCGAAAAATTGTGCATATACTAACATGTTTGATGTGCTATTACTAACAGTTGAATGTATTTGGAATATTTAAATACAGTTAAATTATCTAAGGACATTCAATTCACATACTAGATGATGGAAATAGTCCAATATAAAAATACAACTAGAACACTATCATCACAAACCTTCAGGAAAATAATTTAAATCTTTAGAAATAAAGTTCTTATTTGTTAAGTATTTGTTAAATATCTCTTTTCCATTGTGAGCTGAAATCTTAAAATAATTTTACTCACATATTTTTCTTAATTATGTATTTTTCATTATGGAAGATAGAGATGGTCTCATTGAGCAGATGTATTATTTAATAGGAAAAATCCATAGCAATATTGTTGAAATTATATAGCTTCAGAAGATCTGAAGTACCCTCAAGTAAGTGATTTTCTGGTTATAGTGTTGTAGGAGTTTCCAACATGTTTACCAAGCCAGAAAATTATATAGTTAAGAGCTTAACTCATTTCCTCTGAAGATTTGATTAAGTAAATTATTTTGGTCAATGTAGTACAAAATAAAACTTAATTTATCAGCTCTATTTTCAGAGATGAATTTGCATCTAAAGAAATCCAGGTATTTTATAAATCATAATATTATGGTAATTTAGATTTATAGAATAGTTAGTTACCAAAGATATCATGACATTTCAGATAAGTGAAAGGCATCTTCATTTTTCTGTTCACATATTAAATTAGTGACTTTGCAATCTAATGATGCTAAAAGGCTTTGGAAGACAAAATGAGATGTAGGAGATTAAAACTGAATTTAAAGTAAGCTTGTGAAGTTCTTAAATTGTGAAAGGGATTTAATATTTTAAAGGGGGGTGAGATTTTTTTTACTATTTTAATTTATTGATTTTATCAAATTATATTTTTATATGAGAATCAGCATTACAAGATTTTTGAGCCATATACATAATTGCATAATTATTTGTAAAATAATATAGGCGCTATTGCACCTGACCGCAAAACTACTTTTTACATAAAAATAAAACAAAATCTATTATTCTGCAAGCGCTTTCAAGAGACGTGCTCTCATCTTTATAGCTCTGAGTGAAGTAATTATATGTAAATTATGCAAAATTCAAAGATTAATTACTCCATTTCTTTGAGATTGCGAAGCATGTGTCCTTGCAGGTAATGGCATTGCAATCCATCGCAATTAAGCAGGCCTCCTTAACTTTTCTTTTTACAACATGCCTTTCTCTGCAGACCAGATTGACATCTTGTTGTTCACACTGATGTCCTATTAGTGTCTGATGAAGTGCAAAAATGGAATAACGTGATGGATCTGATTGAGCTTTGATGTATGCATATTTGTGTTGTATTAATCTGTTTCTATTGCTACCTTGATTTCCCCATAATATGAGGCTCTACAATTTGCATGAGTACATGCAATATTATAAATGGCTTGAGGTGTTTGAGCCAGTGTTAGTTTATCTTTCATGTTATTAAGTAATCTGTTAAAACTGGGGGGGGGGGGGTACGAAAAATTAGTTGAAATTAGTGAAGGAAGAGCAAAATGGCTTAATAACTAAAGTCTGGACTGAATTAAAAGATTAGTTCTTGAGATGAGAATATCTAGATTTATAATATTGTCGTGAAAGATTTGAATTATACAGTTCTGGGACTTCATAAATGATTGTGAAATATGTAATGCTTAGGGAGAAAAGATGGGAATTGGTTATGTGAATAAGTTTGGGCATTGTTGAGATGAAGATATTTCAACTGGGAAGTCATATAAGTATGAAAACCCAATAAGAATCACATTGTATATATTAATTATATGGTATAGCTAGAGTAATGAAAAAAAATTGGTTTTGCCTTGCATTTTGTCAATTGAAATTTGTTTATATGTTGATGTGTCTTTACCATTTGTTTATGTATTAAATTGTTTTCATTTTCATAGTACTGTTTAAAAAAGGCATTTTTTTACTTGCGACCACTTAAGTATGATTTTTTATGTTAAATGGTTGAACAGCATAGAGAAGCAGATATATTTTTAAGCAATATACTTTTTTTATTAAAGATAATTTTTTGTGGCTAAATTCAGATCAAAATGCTGGGTAGTTAAATCTTAAAGTAAGTTTGGTATTTTAGTTGGCTTGTCTTTAAGCTAATTTGAAATTGCTCTGTATGTGAAGTTGTCAAATAATTCCTGGTTTGAATTTGGAGTTGAGAAAAATTCTTAGTGTTAATGGTAAGGGATAATAATGAATTTCTTTCAGCAATATTTGGCTATAATAATTTATATTAAATGAGTGGACTGATGTTAATAGAATACATCTTAATTGTTCTCTTTTTTTCAAAAATATCTGTTAATTGGAAATATATGAGCTAACATTGAATTTATTTTTATATAATTAACTAAAATTATTTATAGTTAGCAAAACTCATGAAGTTTGACATCTAAATTAATAACTGAATGCCATAAGATTGAAGTACATCTGGGTCTCATTTTATGCGGTAGATAAGTTCCTCAAAAAACACGCACAAAACAAATCACACAAAAATAAACGTAACTTACCTTGAAAAATGGGGGGTATGTTCCAGTAATTTTCAGAAGTCGCATAAAAGTAAAACAACAAGGAAAAATTACTTTAAAATTCGATTTAAAAAATAAAGAAATAAAGTATGACTAATAAAAAATTTCAAATATTTGAAAAAAATTAATACAAGACGAACTTTTTTTATTAACTACAGTATTTAATTTTACATTTTTCATACATATTTTAATCATTACCGCTAGCGTTTGTTTGAAAACTGGTAAGAAATCAGATTCGATGTGATGTGATGTATTATGGCTTCTCCTTAAACGAAGTCAACAATTTTTCAGCAATTATGCCCAGAGAAACCTGTTAGCCACTATATTTTTATTCATGATGTGATGTACAACTAGCGCCACTTTCAGTCTTGAACTGTGTTAATGGTTTTCTGTTTCTATATTAAAAAAATGAAATTGCAATCAAAACAAAAAAATTATACATTATCATTAAAAAGATTATTTTCAGTTTATAAAATCTTCGTTATTATTTATTTTAAAAATCTAAAAAAATATTTATTTCTGTTAATATCTAACAAAATACGTTTTAAAAGTTTAAAATTTTTGAATATTTATTGTGATATTTTTATATGTACATATAAATCTTATTATTATTTACTCAGTATAAGTAGGTTATTTACATAGAAGCTAAGATTCTAAATACATCTTCAAGCCATATTCATGTTAGCTGTTAATGTAACGTTATATTTTTGAAAGAAAAAAAAATTTCAAGTCAAAATAAGTTATTAATAATTTAAATTTCTTGATATCTAATAAATATAGTGAAATATGAAAGATATTAAGAAGAAACATGAATCGCATAATTTCAAAATCGCATTAAAATAATCCGCATAAAATGAGACCCAGGTGTACTATAACTTATTATAATAGTTTAATATAGAATTTGATAAGTTGAAAGATAGAGGGATGATTTTGTGAAACTGAGTAGTGACTTTCAAATTCAATCAACTAATCTTTTTTTTTTTTTTTTTAGATTATTAAAGTAATATTTCAGATTCATTATAAATAATAATTAGTTGTAAAATTAACTGGTTTTAAACTAAATAGAAACCAATGTCTTTTATTTATGTAAGAATTATAAAATCATGTTATGAACAAAATCACTGAGAATTTAGTTGTTAATCAAACAATGCAAGATTAGAGGCTGTCAGTTAACATTCATATGCCATGCTGAATTTTATATGTGGTCAAATTTATCTGCAGTAAATAAAAAGAAGTAGGGAGTTACATTTGCAAGATAAATTTCTAATGCTAGGAAAAAAAATTGGTCATTTAATATAGAACTAATAGCATTAATGAAGATAAAACCATTAGAATATAGTGATAAAAGTGATGGAAAAGGAATTTGTTTAAGTTTGCTTTTATTAAGAAAAATAGCATTTTGTTCCATCTGCTAATATGGCTTTGATTGTACATGTATTATCTGTGTTATTTTTTAAATATTATTTTGACTGAGTACGTCATCATACTTTTAGATGCGCATTTTTAGTTTTCAAACTTTTTAAAATATGTTATCAATGAGTGTAAGTTATAAAATTAAGAAACTTGAGATTGTTTGTATACTAAGATAGCTTTTGTGTGTATGGATATAATTTTAGATGTAAATATGATAATCAGATAGAACTGTACAAGATTTGAAGTTGAAACATTTAAATTATTTTGTTATTGAATTAATAGTAAATAATGATTAAGTTAATGAATAATGCTATGCAATTAGTGAAGTTAGTAATTAATGTCTGCATGAATTGAAATTTTCCTATTCCTTAGCATTCTTGAAATAATCTCATTGAATTTCAAAATTTGTAATAGAATTGGAAGATGTGAGGAATAAATGAATTGAAATTATTGTTCATAGTCTAAATATTTTTAATCAAATCAGTAAGAGAGTAAAGTATACGTGAATATTATTTGCAATCACAATTATTTGTGATATGAAAAAAAAAATGACAAGCTTTAATAATTTACATTGATAAAACTGCATTTTATTTTATTCATAGAATGGTAATAGAGATTATGTATGAAGTTTAAATCAATATATTTTGCAACTTGTTTATCCATATGTATATGATATTTTGTTGCCAAGAAGTAAGACATTTTATGATATTTTTCATTAGTGGCAGCAGATGGTTATAATCTTGTGAACATATCATAAGATGATAGAACCAAAGTAGCCATTACGTACTGTTGATTAAGTGATAACTTTTGATAAATGTAGATAATAATATATTATTACTAATACCATATGAGATTTTTTAGTTCTTTGTCTTTAATTTACATTTTTATTTTATTTTTAAAAAAGGAATGCATATTATTTGTTTAAAAAAAAGTGTGTTGAGAGTGTATTATGGATTTTTTTAAAATTATGTTTTAATTTTAATTTGTAGAATTTATGTTTACAAGTTTAAATTTCATTCATAAATTTGTTGGAGGAAGAATCTCTCTTCTTTTTTTTTCCTTTGTAGATAGAGATCAAGTAATTCTTCCTTCAGGTGTTTCTGTTGATGTTGAAGACTTTTTAACAGCGGATGATGCTTTTGATGAATGTGATGGAGAATTGACATAAATATGGTTTCTACTGATAAATAGTTTGTAAATAATGTTCTAATGCCTATTAAGCCACAACTAAAGGACCAAGCAGTTTGTACATTGTATATAAAACTTTGTTGATTTATTGAGAGAAAACCAGAGTTTTGCAGGTTTTACTGTGTATTCTGAAACTGTTATAATAGTCTCTACAAGTATACAATACTTTATTTTTGATTGAATATGTTACAATTTTAGTAGTAAAATATATTTTTTTGAATTTTATTGTTAATTGTTGATATGAATTTATTTAAAACTGTCAATTTAAAATTAATAAGAAAATGAGTGAATAGAGTGATACAAGTATGTAAATTATATAAACATATTTAATTAGAAGTTTTATATATATATATAGTACTAAAGATATTATATTTTATATGATTTACCATGGATTAATATGCTATTTTATTGAAGTATTTAGTTAATAAAATATTAATATACTTAAATATTTTTATAAAAAAGTGTATTATCTACATTTAAATTCCTTTTATAATTAAATAAGACATGTATTGCATAAAAAAAGAAATGTTTATTTTAAAAAAATAATTGCGGTATATATAATTTTATAAATATCCTATTAATGCTATACATGTTTACAAAAATCAACAACAACAACAAAATCTTTGTAAGATGTGCTTTAAAATTAAAATTATAATATATGTTACAATGATAATATCTCATGTTTTTAATTTATCATAATTTTTTATTGAGTATTCTACTTTTTTGTTTCAATTTATCACTAAGACCAAATGAAGAATATGATTTCAGAAAGTATTAACATTTGACATTTTAAAAAAAGAAAAACACTATTCATCATATCATTAAAGAATTATTTCCTTTTTGCTGTTATTCGTGTTTTATTTATAAATCCTAATAGATCAAAATGATTTCTTGCAGTTTGCTTAAGCTAAATGGAAGTCATTAGTAATCATTTATGTTGTAATTGAATAAAAACAGACTTATATTTATCTGAAAGTTTGTAATGGTGACATTTTATTTATTGGACTATTTTCATTATTTAGTTTTAATTGTTAAATAATTTTAAAAAAATTCATACTTTATACTTTTTCAAATACATTCGTCTATTAATAATAACACTTAGATTAGTATATAATGCAATCTTTCAATTGGTATTATTCTCCTCTATTCTTCAGGTGATATTGACCTGATAAATGATAGCACTTGCATATGAAATGAATCAATCACCTTTAGATTCATGAATAATGAATTTAAGATGATGCTTTAACCAATTTGACAAACCATGAGTTTCCTTTTTTTTTGGTTAAAGACAATGTTAATGAGTGGTTTCTAAGCATTATGGATTATTATATTAGGTTGTTTGTAGAGTTAATTACCATTATCAAGTGAACATCTCTTTTGAATTTTTTCTCAGTCCATTATTCTTGTGTTTTCCATTTGAAGATATATTCATTGATACATGCATAATCTGTTACTTTAAACTCATTTGTTTTTTCTTTTCTAAATATTACTTTGCATTTTTTAATTATTTTTCGATGATCAATTTTTTTTTACTGATATATGTCCTTCCACATTCATATGGTATTTTATAAACTATTTTTCATCATTTCAAGTTTAGAATTTTCAGTGATTAGGATTCTTTGCAGAATCCTGACTTTGAAAAACTATTTTGATTGCAAATTTTTTAAATTTATCTCCTATTCCCATTATATATGGATACATTATAATATCTATAATAGTTTTTTTAATGTTTTTTGTTGTTGTATATTTATGGTTTTCTTAATGTCAGCTGATAGATAACCATTCTTCTTGAGAATCTGCTCGAGGCTGTGTTGGGTTTTTCTTTTTCTAAGATACTGGCTTCTGAAATATCTTCTTTTGCTTTATTCCACAGTAATAATGCAGCTTCACTTTATGTGATTTTTTTTTATGATTGGATATGTGTATGTCTTGAGTTTTCACTGAACAATAGTTTTAATTTTGCTAAGAGGGAGTCTTGTCATAAGAATATCTAAGAATGCCAATTTATGTTAATGGTCTAATTCTATTGTGAATTTAAATGGAGATATGTTATTAATGTGTATCCACAATGTTTTTAATAATATGGATATGCAATAAATACGCTACTGATGTAGAATCAGATTTCTGGTGGAGATAGAATAGTATTTACGGTAGTGGTTTTAAGTTTTTTCATGTAAATGTTGATCAGAAATAGTAATGACTCATTGCTCTTCCTTGATTTTATTTTTAAAAAATCTGTGCTGCATTGAAAATATGTTGTCATGCTGAATGTCAAAATTTCCATTAGGACTATCATTAGAAAGAGTTTTCTGATTTTATAGCTATTGTCCTCATTCAATCTCTTAAAGGCAAGGATGAATGGTTTTAAACATTAAATGAGGACAATTCTTCTATTTATCTGACAATTTCACATTAAAGAAAACCTTTTTTTTTTTAAATGTTAACAAATCATAACATGTATAGTAAATATGAGATGAAGTGGGGTTTTTTTTTTACAAATCTTTTTTTTCTAACTTCAATTGCTTTAAAATGCAACTAACTTTTTTTTTTTAAATTTTCACTTTCTGTTTTAATCAGTCAAAAACATATAGTTTGTTAGAATTAAATATATACTAAAATAAAACTTAAATGGTTAATACACTAAGATAATAGTTTAACAATTTTTGATAACACAATGAAACTCTTAACTTTATGCATAATAACAATATTCTTTTAATACAACAAACGATTTTTCCGATAAAATTAAATGGCTACAGATTTATTCCTGCTCTCTCAATTAGCATCGTTTATATATAAGAACTGAAAACCACTGTCATAAATACTATTTCATTTCCACGCTAAAGATATTGCTACATTGAAAGCACTATTAAAAACATTCTGGATACATGTAATTAATATATTTTCTTCAGTTAAAATCACAATAGAAATCAGAATGTGAACAAAACTGATACTCTTAAATATTCTTGTGACAAAACTTCCATAGCTAAATTAAAAATACGATTTATATAAAACTCATACACATATGAAAATATGTAGCATAATATATATATATCCAATCATGATACAAAAAATGGAATTGTAGTATCTGTATGGAACAGAGTAAAAGGAGTGTTCAGAAGTCAGTGACTTGGAAAGGTTGTCCATCAGCTAACATTTAGAAAACCTTAAATAGATAACAAAAAAGAAATATCAAAAGAAAAACCAATTATATATACTGTAGTCTATCCACACGTATCAGGCAGAATAAACAAAGAAAATATTAATATAATATTGGAATAGCTTTTTAAAGTCATGATGCACTATAAACAAACATGGAAGAACATATATTACCTCATCAGAAAATAATTAAAAAAACACAAATAATGATTAAATAGTAAAAAGCAGATGTGTCTACAATAGCAGATCTCAAAATATTAAGAATATTGGGCAGAAAGAAAATAGTAAAAAAAGAAGAAAATGTAAAGAAATTGCTTTTAAGATAAAAATGGAGAAATCAGGAAGACCATCAGAGCTTTCCAAGAACTATAAACATTTCATAGAATAGGATGATTTTTTAGGGCATCATTGCTTAGGACAGAATCTTAAATTTATTATTCATGAATCTAAAAGTTAGTTGTTCAATTCTTAAGTTAGAAGTATCAATCAGAAATACCTGAAGAAGAGAGGAGAATAATACCAATCAAAATGATCTGTTATATATTAATCTGCATATTATTATTAACAACTATTGAATATTTTTGAAAAAATATAATTTGAATTTTTAATAAAAAACAAACATTAAAACTTGATAGAAATATTCCCAACGTATAATTGCAAACTAATTTAAGTTTAATTACTTATATATCTTACAAAATTTTGTACTGATTTATATATATGCTTTTACAATGGTAATTTTATTTTTAATGTTAAATTTATTAAACATTGTTTAAAATAAAATTTAGTATTCAACTGATTTATTATATATATATATATTACATATATACAAATTTGTTAGTTAGGTTTTTGGATAATGCAATTTTTTGTCCATTGCTAAAATATTTTTTTACTTCAATAAAAAAATGTATAAATTTATGGCATTAATATATGTAATAAATATATATATATAACAAATCTTCCTTTGAGTTTTTCCATGTGTAAGGAAACCGAAAAAAGACCATTTAAGCAACAAAAAAATGTGGACCTGCCTGATTATTATTAGGAATACTCAAAATTGCTTATTGACATTCCAAAACATTTTGGTTAGTAGTAATTACATGGACTATTTCCAACATAATTACTACTAAAATGTCATCACATACTTTCAGATATTATCAATTATTTTCTTTATAACAGTCACTTCTGAAATACAACTAATTATTGCATTATGAAATTTTTAAAAATATGTTCCCTTTTCTATTATATATACTGATTAAAGATAAAAAAAATTTCGAGAAAGATGGAATATTTTAGAATATATATACAGTTCTTTTTCTCTTATTTTAAAATATATTCCCAATTGTATTAGCATCTTTTAATCGACATGTTTCATGTACTCATTCAGTATTGACATATTTTTTACTTATGGAAGTAATATAATTTTCTACTTCTTTCTTTTCCTATGTATTGATTTCTACTTTAATGTATCATACCATTTACATCTTTCTTAAATACTTTATCAATACTTTTATTTATATAAGACTAACAGTTTCGACTGTCCTGCAGTCATCATCAGAGCTCTTGACAATCCTATTTCCAAAACCCAATAGGATTGTCAAGAGCTCTGATGATGACTGCAGGACAGTCGAAACTTTTAGTTTGATATAAATAAAAGTATTGATAAAGTGTTTAAGAAAGGTGTAAATGGTATATCATATATTTTTTACTTACCACATTGTTACCATGAAGTATTAAATAAAAATTTTATTTATAATGTTCCAAACAACAAAGCCAATTATGATTTCAGTTCTGCCAAGCCTAAGAAGTCCTGGAGTACTTTTTTTAAATGTAAAACGAATAAATAATTTTTTTGAGAGCAAGTGAACGTATTTATATTCATACTCATTCATCTAGATTTAAATATATACTTATATGAATGTAGTTTCTTTCTAAATTTATTTTGTATTGCATTTTTCACAAGTATTTATTTTATTTTATATTATTTATTTTTGTTGATGGTTTAATATATGCATTTTTAAAATTAAGTGGTAATGTAGGAATGAAAAAATTAGTGCTTATTTTAAACAACAATCATTTAGAAAATTGATCTTAAGTTATTAACAACAAATATTTGAAGTAAATATATTAATAAAATTAATTTATAAAGACATAAAGCCTATGTGTAAGTTAAAATTATAAATTATATAAATGTCAGTATTGTCTGTAGATTGATTCAAGCATCTATGCCAAGACTTCGATTTAAATGAGAAAATGATAGTGTAGGAACAAGTCTTTTTCTATATGAAAAGGCTGAATTTTTAGACATGTAAATATATGTATATATTCTTTTCTGTTAACATTTTTTTCAAATTTGATGCTACGTTTTTTGTTCAGATTGCAATCCAGCTGTTGTCTTGAAAATTTGTGTTTTTGACCATCCAATGCTTTGGCATCTTTTTAAGTTTTCTGGAAAATTATTTTTTCTAACTTTGAAAAAAAAAATTTATATGCAAGGTATATTTAAAAAAAGCAATAACTCTCTTCTAACCTTCCATCTTCTTGTCTTATATTTTTACGCCTTCTCCCCCTCTTCAAAGTTATGCAAGAAATATACAATATCTTATTCCTTTTATAATTAAAAAAAAATCATACCTATTAGCTCTTTTTATTATAGAAATTTTGATAAAATTTCCAGGTATCAAGTAATTGCTTTGCATATTTTTATGACTTTTAATTTAAGCTATTTTTATATATATTAAACAATAACTTAATAATTTAAAATCGGTCAATATAATTACTATCAAACTGTTTGAATTCTAAGTTTTCTGTTATTGTCTACAATTCACAGAAATATAATTTTATAATACTATGAGTCCTCTATTGATACAATTTAAAACTAATATTTATATAATATTATCTTTGAAATATAAAAGTACATAAATCCAGAGTATTAACAATCAATAAAATATATAAATCCAAATATTGTTATATAAAAGATTTTAAGTTTTATCAAAAGAAGATTATATAGTATTAAAAAAAAATTGCATTTCTATGAAGAGTTATAGACAATAACAGTAAACTTAAGTTCAAGTAGTTTGATAACTATTAAATTAGCTGATTTTAAAAATTACTTTATTGTCTGATCCATGTATTTAATAAAATAAGAGCAATTCTTTATTCTAGTGTTATGTATTATAAGCTTGAATTATCAATGATTACCAGTCAATAGAATAGAGAGCTGCTCTTGTTTTCGCATATATTGTGTAAGCTGAAGAATTCAGCGATTTGTTATCCTTAAATAAATATATTTATTGTAAAATCAGTGTAGTAAAAAGTTCTTAGTTTAAAACTGCATCATAATTTGATAAGTTATTTGTAACTAATGTTTTTCATATTATTTATTTTTTTGTCTTTACAAAATGGATACTTGGTTGTCTTTCTGACTATTTATTCAAGCATATGTGGTATACCGTATGTTTTTTTTTTCCCAATCTATCATTCATATAAATGACTTTTCTGGTTTCTGTCACATTCAATCAAATCCATAATTTTGCTGATGACACTGTTCAAGCCTTTTTTTCTAGTCATCAGCCTTCTTTCTTGATCAAAGAACTGAATTAATTTTCATTCCCAAAAAAATTAGTGGAATTTCAGTAATTCATTAAATGTGCTAAAACTCAGTAATATCATCTCTCTAAAACAAATAAATATAGTTTTATTATATTAAATCTAAATTTTGATTATGGAATTCATCAAAAATTATCCAAGCTTTTTTATATATTTCTTGGTATGATTTTTGTCTATGGTAAAAATTATTTTATCTAAACCTACATTCAGCTAGAATTTAAGCATTTTAATGCTTCATCTATTAGATGAAATCCATAATAAAATAAAGCCAAACAATTAATGGAATGCCTATTGTTTCCATTCTCTATCTCATCATTATTCAATTGTTGATTTTTCTTTTATGGATACTATCATTGTTACTATTTTGAACTTGATTCTAAAAGTAAATGCTTTTCTTTACTTACTCTTTCTCAACTGTCTTTATACTTTTTATCTTGACTTATATTGTATTTCCAACTTCATTTCATCATACCACTTATATATGGAAATTTTGTTTTTCAAATAATATTTAGTCTTTCAAAAATAATGTTAACAAATATCTTTTCTCTTCTTTTTTATGTTTTAATATGCAGTATTTTTTTAAAAAATAATAACAACAGTAGTTATTAAACCAAAATGACCTAAAATTAAAGACCAATGCTAATGATAGCTAATGTTTTTCCTACCTAACATTCCATAAATTTAATTAAAATATTAACAGTATTACAAAATCATTTTGTTTTTAAATTATTTTAATAGAGATAATTTTATTTTTAAGTTTTTATGTTTAATAATATATCTAAATTAAACCTGTTGCTTTTGTTTTTTAAAAATACTTATTGAAAAATAATGTTCGTAGATAGATTTTATAAATATGTAAGCATTTAAGCAGAAAGTATTTTCATATGTCATAGCATCGGCTGGGACGCGAACCCACAACCATCTGCAACCAACTACTTGCTTGCATGACCTCTCGGCTAACAACGCTTGATTATGTATTTTTGATCTTATATATATAAGCATTATTATTTTTTTAGAATTGTTAATTTATATAAAAATGTAGTGTTATTTTGTGAGTATAAACAATTGCAGAGATTTTTGTTTTGTTTTTTTTTTTTTTAAAAAAAAATATAGTTTGAGCTTTTTTTGATGTTTTAGATGTTAATTTTATACTTGATCATACAACTGATCAGCTTTTATAGTTGACTATAATTAATAAAACCATTCTACATAAATGAAACATTTTGCTGTATTTTAAAAGTCAAATTCCCATTCACATGCATGACAATCATTAAACATGACTCAAAAAATCTTTTTTTTTTTTTTTAACAAATAATATATTTTACAATATACTACAAAGGATGTTCACAGAGCACAAGATGAACAATAATTGAAGCCTGGATTAATTTACACATCAAATTTTTTATGTATGCCAGAAATGTTAACATAAGACAGTTTTAATAAGTTGGGGATTACATGTATTCATTATTTTTCTTTATCTGATAAATAATACTTTCTGTTTATTGTGTTTATTTTTAAAAAATATATATACTATAAATAAAGAATTATGTCTGATGCAGTAATGTATTTAAGGTGTTTAGCCTGTGGGATTAATATTTGACACATCTCAACCAGATTTATTGTTTAATACTTTTTGCTTTATTAATAACATAAAGGAACATATTTTTTTATGTAAGAGTAATCAAATTTATAATGATGATAACAGTCTTAATTAAATTTTTGATATTTTGATTAAAAAATAAAGAGTGAGATTAAATATTTGTAAATATTGACCACTGATAATTAAGCCTTCTTTTAATATATATATAAAATAAGACGCATTTTAAATTTTCATAGTTACCATTTATTTTAGATTTAATCAAATAACAGATTTGTTTAATCGTAAATAAATGCAAACACATTTTAAAAATAAAATTAAGAATAAATAATTATTGTCATATGCTTGAGTATTTGTTAACTTTTACCTTAACTTGTTTCTCTGCCCTGATAATAAATGATATTCAGTGTTTTTTGTTTTCTTTCATATGTCATAGCATTGGGACGCGAACCCACAACCGTCTGCAACCAACTACTTGCTTGCAAGGCAGCTGCGATGACCTCTCAGCTAACAATGTTTTTGTTTTTTATAAAACAGCAATTGACAAAAAAAAAGTGAAACAAATGTTAATTCTAATTTACATTTCAATTTATTATATTATACTTTTTGCAAAAATAATGTTAATAAGAATATAAAAAAACACCAGAAAAACGTTTTTAGAAGCAAAAAGAGATAAACAACAAAAAATTTAAATTTTATTTACAAATAGACATGGGCATTGCTAAAAAAGAAATAATCAAAAATATTCAATAAGTTTTTAGTTTTAATTAGAAAAATACTATGTTAATATAAAATTAAGTTTTTAATATTTATATCACAATGATATCATATCATTTACAGCTTTCTTAAACACTTTAACAATACTATTTTTTATATGAAAACTTTATTCTAATAGTTTCAACTGTCCTGCAATCATCATCAGAAATACGATTGTAAAGAGCTCTGATGATGACTGCAGGAGAGTGAAACTGTTAGAATAAAGTTTTCATATAAAAAATAGTATTGTTAAAGTGTTTAAGAAAATTGTAAATGATATACATAAAAGTAGAAATCAGTACATAAGGAAAGGAAGAAGAAAATTATATCACAATGATTCAAGGTCTCATAATAGTTTATATTATAACTGTAAAATTAAGATATTAGACTAAGTTGTATTAAGAGATTGGTAAGAAATAGCAGACTAGTTTTGTCTCCTAAAAATAACAGTTTATTTTCTGGTTATTCTATTTAAATTCAAGTAGAGAATTTATCAAGCATGCATAGCATTATAAATGTATTTAATAGTTATTAAAATTAATGATTTATTGTGTAATATTTAAAATTCAGATAATTTGTAATGTTTAAAGGCATAGGAATTGTATAATGAATAGTAAAAAGTTTATGATTGAATTATTTAGCAAGAATAATGTAGATTTTATTAAGGGTAATTCATTAAGCAGAGTAACCTATTAAATATTTATGTAGTATAATAATTTTTCATTAAGATTTTTTTTTTGTCTTAAGTTTTTATTTTATTTTTAAATTTCAATATTTCTCTTTTTATAGTAATATATTTTTTAAAAAAGTACTTAGTAGACTATATTTGTGTGTGAATTGATGCACTTTTATAAATAGAAGTTGACATCAATAATCTGACATTCTTGGTTATTTAGCCTATGCCAAGATTAATAGAAGTCATTTGGACAGCAATATTCTGTTTACATTTTCATTACACATCTTCTATGTCTTTAAAGTGCTATAAGTTGCCAGAAACTTTGCTTTATTTACAATTTCTTGTAACAAAGTTTTACTATATTTTTAATAATATTTATATTAACTGTACTGAAAATTGGGAATTAAAGTATGCTTCTACATTTTATCCTTGTATAGTTGCTATTTTAGGAGAAAATTATTGAATGCTTGGGCAACTTAATCGTGAATAGATTTTAATCCATTTCAAATAATAAAATCTAATGTTTATGAACATTTTAAGTGTCCTTCATAATATGTGTAGTAAAGTAGATGACAAATTGTCAATTGACAGTTTACTAATGTTTAACTTGTAATCATAAATTTTTAAAATTTAAAGTCACAACAAAGACTATTTGTAAAAAGTGGCTTATATAGCAATAAGGAAACAAGTATATTTTGTTATTTTTATCGTACTTTAAATTAATTAGAGGTTTGTGTTCGATTTTTGTTTTGTTATATTAAAAAAAAAATTTATCATAAAGAAAAATCAACAGATGAAAAATAATCAACTTTAAAATAAACATTTCTAGTTTACAATACAAATCTTTTCTTAATAATATTTATTGTATATTAAATACAGATTCTCTAAGAGTAAGTTCATTGTTCTACAAACTATGAATACATGACATTCTCAATACCCAAATCTGATAATTTAAACCAAAATTGGTAAAAAATATTTTCTGTTATACAAAATTGTTTTATTTTTCATAAAAAAAATTTATTTTTTTTATTGTTGCTGTTTATATAACAGAAATTAAAAAACTAAATGAAAATATGCCAAATTTGTGTGGGCATGAAAAATTCAATAATCAAATGATTATTTACTTTAGGGGATTATGAATTGTTTGAGCAGTAGAAATGACCGGTTGAACTTCTATCTATGATCATTTAGCACTTGAGTAATGCTTTTGTAATCTTTATAAAAAGATGAGATGAAATAAAGATTAGTTAGTTAATGATTATACAAACTTCTGTCACTAAATTATGGTTTATCATTTATTTATTTTCATGATTTCTGTAAAGGTATGATAAAATCTTAAGTAGCCACCACAGGGCTACAGATTTCTTTAAAAGAAACGATTAGGGGAAAATGATGCAATACTCACCAAATTAGTCTCCTGCAGACTGATGATGACTCTTGCCTGGTTGTTTGTTAGCAGATTATAAAAATGGTATTTTTTTTGATCAGATAGTCGGGGAATAGCTGCCTTAACTTGCCATCTAATTATTCAACTGGCAATTTGATATCCAAACATTATTAACTGAGCTGAAAGGAGGTCAAACCCAAAAAATACAAAAACTCCCACCACTTGGCAGTTGAACAGCCTGATAAATATTGTTACTCTTTCAACATTATTTTTTTCTGCTATTGGACTGTCTGTTTTTTTTCTTACTTTCACAAAAGTCATTAAAAACAAATAATAAATATTAAATTTAGAGATAAAAGATACATTTTCATTTCGATTAACTAACCTTTCCTCCTTTTTATAAAATAGTATTTATTTCTAGCATATACCTATGTGTGTGTGCTGTGTTAGAGGTAAATAATGATTCATAAATAATTGTTATTGGTATAAAATTTATCCATAACATTATTGAATTTGATATATTACAGTTAGTGTTTCTTTTTCACCTAGTTTTTTTTACCGTGAAGTTAAAATTAAACAGTATAATTGCATATTTAAATGAAAATCAGAAGTTGCACAAGTTTTTATGAATATATCTGTATGTGTTTATATGAATATTTTGCATCTCAAGGATGCAGAATATTTCATTCTTCGTGTTTCAACTCTGAATATGAAATGTTTTAAGTATTATATGTATAACTTCTATTATGTCTTTTTTTTTTTTTGATGTTTCATATTTTGAGAAGTATTGAAACAACTTGCAGAACTCTGGTAAAAGTAGCAACAAAATTTTTCAGTAAACATATTTTTCTTTAATTGTATAAAGCAAATATTTATTTTGAAATACCTTTTTTAAATACTGTATTGTGATTATCATTTGCACATGTAACTCAAAATATAAAATATCCTGTTGTTACTATTGGCTCTTTGTGTATAGCTATGACTTGGGGCAGTAGATGTTATATATATATAAATGTAAAAATTAAACTATTGAAATTGTTTTGTAATATGAGATTTAAAAAAATAAAAGATATAAAAAATGGCGTTTTTGATTTTTTCTTTAATGGTTAAATTTTAAAGTTACATAATAAAAATAATTAAATTTTATTCAAAAGAAGCATAGTGATTGCAAAAGAGTTGAGATATATGTCTGCATGTTACTGTCTTTCTCTTTACATATATTGACATGCAAAAATATATGTATGTGAAGCATATTGATTGTAGAAATATATACATAATTTTAAGATTTTTAAGAATTACAAATCAAAACTAAAATCAGCAGCCTTGTATATGTATTAAATGGATTATGTCCTCTATATGAGGGGTCAGATTGACCTTAGGTCAACACGGGTGTGACAAGAATCTCGGCCTTAGAGTAGCCTTCGTGCATTCCATCATCAGATTTTCAATTGGATAGACGGTTGGAGTGTGGAGTAGGTTGAAGCCTGTCCATTAGAGTATGAGGTTTGGCTATCTTAATATATATCTGAGCACTTATAGCATATATGTGTAGAGATGATAATCTGGACCGACTGATGATTGCTGGTTTAGCATGAAATACGTATATTGGTGATTATTTATCTTTTCGACATATATGTGTTCAAGTGTATCAGTGTTATGAGATAGTGTGGAGAGTGGTGGGTCGTGTGAAAGTCTGTGCTCATATATTGTATATAAAATCAGCAGTAGTAAATTCTGTATTTATTTATTACATAAACACAATTATAATGTTTAAATTAAAAGCTTGGATTTAAGTGGAATGATCTACTAAAATAAATATATCAATAAAACACCATTGTTTCTTATAATTTTTAATTTAAGTAGGGCAGTAAACTAAAGTATTTGAATTTAGGAATTTATCTTTAAATATAATGTTAATGACTTTGAATAATCTAATTGCTAGATAAATCTTTGTTTTGTTAATTTTGATTACAGTTGTCTGAAATTACTTTTAGTAAACATTAAAATTCAAAATAAATAATTGAAAGATTTAAAGAATAATAGAATTATAATCAAAATTAACAAGTTATTTTCAATTTTATACTTCAATCTTAATAAACTTAAACCTTAGTTGGAAATTTATATATTCTTAAAATTAAGTTCAAATCTTGAAATCATGTGTTTATATATTTTAAGCTAATAATTGTAATCCAATACTGTTCTGATTTTCAATTTTTTATAATTTGTATGTTATTATATATAGATAACTTTTCATTTTTACACACCATCTTAAAGTGGATTCTGTGGACCAATGTATATGTTTATTACATAAAATTGGTAATGAAGGAATTTAGTTTGATGTCTTTATTTGGCTGTCATCTCCACTAGAATGGTCTATCATACCTCATCTGTTTACTTACCCACTGTTTTTTAAAATTCCATCAAATGTGTGTTTTCCCCCCTGAATTATCTTCAATAGATCATGATTTTTTGTATTAGACAATTGACATCTATAGATGTGTTAAGTAGTTTCTTCTCATCATCAAACTAGTCACTTTTTTTAATCCTAAAAACAAATTAATGATTTCTTCTCATCAAGAACATCCAGTTAAGTTGATCTTGCACAGAATGAAAAAAAAAAGGAGTATAATTCATTCATCTCAATGTTATGTTTTTATAAATTCAGAAATAAGTTTAATGTATAATAATATCCTTCATATAAATCCAATAAAATATATTCTTTTTTTCTTTCTCATTAAATCATACATATACATGTTTAATATTACCAAAACATCTTTAATATCATCTTTCTCAAGGATCTATAAAATATATATATTGTACCGGGTTGAACTGCTGAAACCACTTATACGTACATATAAGTTTTGGCCAGTTTCAAACTCCTTCATAATACATTTATAATCTTATAAAGGTTACGTGAACGAACCAGCATGTTCGAGCAAAATGGGAGATCTTATTGATAGCTTTAACTATCAACAATGGCCCATCTCGGCTGCTAGATTCAAACCCCTACTATCCAAACACTTTATTTGTTTCGGAGTAAACTCCAGGCACCAGCTATTTATTCAAAAGAATAAACAATGTCTTTGGTCAGTAGGCTCATAATCCACTAGCCCGGTCTAATTTTAATCAGTAATAAATTATACAAAATTGGTGGTGGAAAGAATTAATAAAAGGTTGGTAAAAAGAATTGACCGACAAATAAAGTTTAAGTTTTAAAGACAATTTATTAACTAACATTAAATCATTTTAAACATTCTATAAATTTAATATAATACACACACATTTTAAATTAACATTTCTAGACTAGTTTAAATATTCTTGTAGATTTTAATAATAGAACACTGGTATTTATCTGATTTAACTAATAACACATATAATGATCACGCACATATTAATTTATATAGCATTCACAAATATAATAAAACATTAATAGCATTTGACACTTAAACACATATCAATAGTTCATTTTATGTATGATAGAGTTCATATAATTTCAATCTTGAATATTTACGAATTACAGCGGTGGCTACTACGTATAAATGATAATAAATAAATGTTTACCTAGGATTTTTGGGAACGGAGATATTGCTTGTTGTTGACTGCTTCTGATGGATTATATCTAACCGGTTAGCTTTGGATGTTTCTTGAAGAGATTTTTATGCGAATCCATTTGTTTTATTTTGAAGACAGTTGAACGTTTGACGGAGGATTTCTGAGTTGTTATAAAAACATTATTTCACGGGCAGGTCTTGCTGATCTTGGACTAAGGGCTGAACAAAGAGCGTATATTTCCATAAGATGCTCAGCAATGCATGTTTGTTTCTGGATTCATAATATAAATGCACTGTTATCAAGACTGTCACTGCAAACTAGACTGAATAAAACTCAAAACTCCATTGATTGTCCAATAAAATATTCAGTATTTATACCGACGAAGTGTTTTCCTTTTGATATCCTCCGGCAAATATCTGTTGTCGAAATTCTTTAGCAATTAATCCTAAGACAACGTGTTTTTTGATTGATTGTTTAATTAGTAGTAGCTATTTCAAAACGTGTTGTTTTCATATCTTTAATTAGTAGCACACCACTGTGTTGTTGTTTTTTTTTTAAATACATTTTTCATTTATTTATAATATTTAATACTGATACATTTTTTTTACATTCGCACGCACATATATAATTTTACTCTACACATCAAAACTAGTTTTAAGATTATTTTTCTTCTTTAATTTAAATGAAGAGATTTATATATATTTTTAAAGCTTTTAAATTGTATTTCACTAATAATAATAAACTCTTTACTTCCTTTTTATAAAACCTTCAGTTTAACTTTAAGAAAACCCCCTTCCCACTTTAAATCAATGATTTTTCAACTTTTATTTCAAACTCTTTTGCGAAAGATTTTTTTGTTTTAATAATTTTTTTACGACAAAATTATTTTATATACATGTGCCAATTTGGCCTTGGCACATTACACCCCCCTCCGTTTTAGAGTAAAATGCGTCATTTTTGACCATTTTATCTCTTGCAATTTTAATTCTTGACTCTAAAGATTTACTAATTTATTATTTTAGATAATTCCTACACATGTGTATACGTGCAGCATAATTCTACACCTACTAATATTCTAGATATCGAGTTATTACTGAATTTGCTTACAGGGAATCTATAATAAATAAATCCCTTTTTGCACTCATCATAAGGTGCAGCAGTACCAAGAAAATAACCTAAAAGGATATCTGGATAAATACATTTAAGATACTCATCATAAGGTATCGTATTTACCGAATATTACCAGTGTATGTGCGCGTATATACACATGTATACTTACACACTCTTAATACACCTTAGATTGACTTTATATTTACCTTTCAATATTATTTTTAAATACACATGAACATTACTTACACTATTTATTTATATTACAATATTATTTATAACCCTTACGAAACATTATTTAAAATATTTATTTACACTAATCTTATAATATTATTTGTAAATCATTACGAACATCTTTATTTAACATGCGTGTATTCAATAAAATAAAATAAAAAAATCGATTAGTTTATTACGAGTCATTCTTCATTATTATTTACTATAGATTTATTTACGCTTATTTATTTAACTTGATTTTATCGATTTTATTTTAACTATTTGACATACTTATTTATTTACGAACATTTTTCTTAATAAATATGTGCGTTCATCACTTTTCCTAAGTATTTACCACTTCAAATTCTTATTTTTCTAGAGTGCATTTTTAGTTTTTATCATCATTAGGTAATAAATGTAATATTAAGAGAAGCAGGCAGCAAAGTATAAGGCAATTCAAACACAGATAGATTTTGTGCTGATTTAAACCAACTTTTAATTTCTTGCGGAAGTCGTGACTACAGCATGGGCATTTTTGTGCACAACGGATCATGAACAGGGACTTTAAGATTGCGAATGGCAGGACTATCTCTACTGCACATTCGACTTACTAAAATATTTATTTTATTTGGTTACTGGGAATTTTTCCTCCAGATTTATTAACTTTTATATGCCAGGACTTTTCTACTGGCGCATCATCATCAGTATTATTTATTCTTCGCACTACCCATCTGTAGAACAAAGTCACCGCAAGAAAAGGCTTAATCCAACAAAAGTCAGGCCTGGAATTTATCTCCTTGCCCAAATACTCGCACACACCTCAATCCTAATTTAATACACTTTTTTTAACTTTATTTGATAATGTTTTATTTCCATTAATACGTTCATTATACACTTATTTATTTCATTTTTATTTTTAAAGCGTTATTTTTACTCTCTTTTTTTTTTTTTAAAAAAAAAAAAAAACATTTTCATTTTGCTTGACTATTTTGATTTTACACATTTGTTTTGTTTGCGTCACGCTCCGCTATGTTCTAGACTTATGAGCTGGGATATCAATATAATCGATAAGACATAATCGAGAGTTTTGACATAAATTGTTTTATAGATGCTTTGACATTTTAAAAACACTAAGATTGTTATTTTATTTTACTAAGACTAACTTTAATCATTTTTGAATTATTCAAACTAACTTGATACTCATTTTTTCATTTATTTCATTAAACTTTATTAAACATTTTCCATTATTCCAAGTCCATGGTCGTTAATAACTAGGTCAAACCGGCGAATCTGTCAGATTACATATTTTTAATTTTTGTCTGGCGGTTCTTTCTTTCTTTCTACTAACTCACTAATATAAATTATACTCCATATTCTCACATCTCTTTCGATTAAAATTTATTTTATCTCTTTCTCTTTCCGTTTTATTTTTTGCCTTGTAAATAAGAAAACCTTTAAGCTTCACAGATCTCCACCGTATTTTTCCTAACCGTGAATATTTTTTCCTACGCTTTCTTTTTATTTTAAATTACGTTTAAAACAAACGCGAACTTTTACTTTAACCTTTTTAACTTTTTGTAAAAACTTTTCAACGCTATCTTCTACCTTGAACTTATGTCTCTCTTCTATTTCTTGATCTACATTTGTTTCTACTTTCTCTGTAGCAACGCTATCTGATTCTAATTTAATTTCTATTTCCAAACTACTATATTTTTCACTATCTGACTCTACTAACTCTTTGATGACCTCAACTTCCTTATTTTCTTTGACAAAATCTGCTTCTACGATCTCTTGATTTTTCTCTACCTTTCCTCTAATTTCTTTTTTTATTTTATTTTGGCCCATTTCGATCTGGTCCTTTAACTTTTCAAGCATTTCAGCTTGCCCTTCCAATTTACTCTTCATTTCATTATTTTGGTTTTTAAGCTCTTCGGCGATTTTTTTATATTCTTCGGCAGTTTCTTTTTGTTTTTCAAACATGCTGGTTAGTAAAGCTATGATTTCTCTTTTTTCCTTGTTGGGAATATTTTCTATATTTTTACCTTGAGTCTCCATTTTGGCTTTATTTTATTTTATAATTTTAAAGGACTTTATCATTATTTTTAATACTGTATTTTGTTCACTTTAATAAGTTTACTAATTATTATTTTATTTATTTCTTACTAAACTGGAAATACACGCTGACTCCACCCCTCCTTTGTCCATTTTTCTCTACCCGATCTTAATGCTTTAACTCCGCCCAAACATCCACCTGTCTCTAATTTAACATAATGATTTATTTTAACCAATGTAAATAGCATAAATCTCTCTTCATTTAAAGAAAACAAAGTTTTCGGTCAATTCTTTTTTTTAAAACAAAAAATTAAAACGCTTTACCATACGTAATTTTGCTTTTGTATAGAAAAACTTTTTTTAAACAAGAAACAAAGCATTTATTTACTATTGTTTCTTAGGTCCAGCCCCAATGTTGGGAAAAGCCATTTATGTACCAGGTCGAACCACTGAAACCACTTACTTATACGTATATATAAGTTTTGGCCAGTTTCAAACTCCTTCATAATACATTTATAATCTTATAAAGGTTACATGAACGAACCAGCATGTTCGAGCAAAATGGGAGATCTTATTGATAGCTTTAACTATCAACAATGGCCCATCTCGGCTGCTAGATTCAAACTCCTACTATCCAAACACTTTATTTGTTTCGGAGTAAACTCCAGGCACCAGCTATTTATTCAAAAGAATAAACAACGTCTTTGGTCAGTAGGCTCATAATCCACTAGCCCGGTCTAATTTTAATCAGTAATAAATTATACAAAATTGGTGGTGGAAAGAATTAATAAAAGGTTGGTAAAAAGAATTGACTGACAAATAAAGTTTAAGTTTTAAAGACAATTTATTAACTAACATTAAATCATTTTAAACATTCTATAAATTTAATATAATACACACACATTTTAAATTAACATTTCTAGACTAGTTTAAATATTCTTGTAGATTTTAATAATAGAACACTGGTATTTATCTGATTTAACTAATAACACTGATATAATGATCACGCACATATTAATTTATATAGCATTCACAAATATAATAATAAAACATTAATAGCATTTGACACTTAAACACACATATCAATAGTTCATTTTATGTATGATAGAGTTCATATAATTTCAATCTTGAATATTTACGAATTACAGCGGTGGCTACTACGTATAAATGACAATAAATAAATGTTTACCTAGGATTTTTGGGAATGGAGATATTGCTTGTTGTTGACTGCTTCTGATGGATTATATCTAACCGGTTAGCTTTGGACGTTTTTTGAAGAGATTTTTATGCGAATCCATTTGTTTTATTTTGAAGACAGTTGAACGTTTGACGGAGGATTTCTGAGTTGTTATAAAGACATTATTTCACGGGCAGGTCTTGCTGATCTTGTTGGACTAAGGGCTGAACGAAGAGCGTATATTTCCATAAGATGCTCAGCAATGCATGTTTGTTTCTGGATTCATAATATAAATGCACTGTTATCAAGACTGTCACTGCAAACTAGACCGAATAAAACTCAAAACTCCACTGATTGTCCGATAAAATATTCAGTATTTATATCAACGAAGTGTTTTCCTTTTGATATCCTCCGGCAAATATCTGTTGTTGAAATTCTTTAGCAATTAATCCTAAGACAATGTGTTTTTTGATTGATTGTTTAATTAGTAGTAGCTATTTCAAAATGTGTTGTTTTCATATCTTTAATTAGTAGCACACCGCTGTGTTGTTTTTTTTTTTTTTAAATACATTTTTCATTTATTTATAATATTTAATACTGATACATTTTTTTTACATTCGCACGCACATATATAATTTTACTCTACACATCAAAACTAGTTTTAAGATTGTTTTTCTTCTTTAATTTAAATGAAGAGATTTATATATATTTTTAAAGCTTTTAAATTGTATTTCACTAATAATAATAAACTCTTTACTTCCTTTTTATAAAACCTTCAGTTTAACTTTAAGAAAACCCCCTTCCCACTTTAAATCAATGATTTTTCAACTTTTATTTCAAACTCTTTTGCGAAAGATTTTTTTGTTTTAATAATTTTTTTACGACAAAATTATTTTATATACATGTGCCAATTTGGCCTTGGCACAATATTTATATCATTATTATAAAATATATATACTCTTATCATAAAAAGCAATAACATTCCTTTTCTGTATATATCAATAATTCTTTTTTATATATACATATACTTTCTTATATTCCAAACTTTTTTTTTACATACACATTTCTTTCCTTCTTTGGTGCTGATTTAGTTTGCACTCGTGGCCATTTTGAAATTAAAAACCAGCCAAAATTACCGTTGACACATCCAATTGACAAACAGCATAAATATTGAATAGAAGTACTTAAAATTCATATTTTAGAAATTATAAACATATACTATAATTCATATTTTAGAAGTTATAATCTTTTAGTATTTGGAAATTATAATCTTGGTTTGATCAGACTTCTGCATCTTTTGGACAATACTTTGTATCAACCAAACCATCTTTCCCCATTCCTGCATACTCTGATGCTTTGTGCCGTCGTATTTCAAATATTTTATGATGGTAAATAAAATAAAAAAATCCCTAATAAAATAAAGCATATTATTTTTACTACCTTATAATTTTTTAAATATGAATTTAAAACACTTTTATTCAAAATATTTACATACAATTTGTTTTATTTAATTAAAATAGATTTGTTTCTCTTTATATATAAACTTTTACCATTCTTTACCTATATAATTTCACTTTTTAACATTTTTATCTGAAAATGTATATGCCCAAATTCTTTACTATGTTATTAACATTTGAGTTTCTATTACTTAAATGTTGTATTAACCTTGTCTTTAATTTATTTTTTGTTGTATCTATACATGACCCATTTCTAGTATCTTTTTTACAATCCTATAAATTCCATTCATATTTTCAACATTCTTATTTTTTGTTTCATTTATCAAATTTCCTAAATTAAATTTATTTTTATATTGAGGTTATAAAATTAAATTACTTTATTATACTTCCTATTTATATCTTTCATAATCTTTTTAACCTTAAAAAAAAGTAATTTTTTTACATTGTAACTATTGCATATTATCTCATGCATGTCTTTTTATTTTTTCAATATTTATTTTCCTAATAATTTATTAATAATTTTAATTGGAAAACTGCAAGTGATCTGTACGGAAAATGGTGGCCAGACACAGATGGAACATTGCTCCTGGGCAACCTGAGCTACAAAACATCCACACATTCATACATGCTAAGATAGTAAAACAAGATACAACATTGGTTTTTTGGTCATTTTTAGAGTATTTTTGTAATTGTTTTAATATTAGACCTGCAACACATATTAGACTTGCAGCACCTTTTCACATACATATTGTGCCATTTATTTATATATATGGTACAAATTACTATTTAATACTGTGTATCATTTAAATAAAAAAAGAGAGAACCCGATGCTTAATTTTTTTTTTTGTAATATAATGTTGTTTTAAGAAAAATGTATAGTGAAAGTTTAATTTTTCTTTTTTTTTAATATAAGTTAACTAAAATAAATTCAATGTTGGAAAGTGCATACTGAATAATTGATTCGAATAGTGAAAGGAAATTTCAAAGGTAAAAGATTGCTATCAGAAACAACCTTCTGATAATAATTAAACATGGCAGGAATTCATAATGAGAAAAGAGACTTTGTAATAAAAAAAATGAGAAACAATGTAGAAGTTTATAAATTAGAACAAAAGGTAAAAAGAAATATGCGCAGAACTTCGAAAAGCAATCTGGGGATATAAAAGGAGCTGACGGGTTTGAAAGGGGTCTTTTGTCTTGTTCCAGAGAGTGTTGAGTAATTTGAAGTGTCTCGTATTTTTTTTTATATAAAAAAATTAATAAAATGTGTCCACTTAGATACGAACTGAAACCGCTCTCAATGAGTGAGTAGAACTCTATCATTTGCCGACACTTTCTCTCGAGAATAGTCACCTAGATCGTCGTCTGACTACCTAAATTTGGAAGGAGTAAAGCTAAAAAAACAACTACTGCGGACTACCCACTGACTGAATTGGACGTCGGAGGATCAATGGCATATTTAAATATCAACTTACCGATAAGTTAATGGCCACAACTTTTACATAAAGTTTTATGAATAGAGATTTGAATGAAATGTTATCCCATAATTTTTTGATCGAAAGATTTGTGAACTGAGAAGTGACCGAAACTGTTACCACGGAAAAATAAGACACCACCTAGTGATTACTTTAATATTTGAATCAAATTATTAAATTCATATGCACAATACTTACCAATATTATAATTTTGTCTTAATCTTAAATATTAAATGTTTGACAGGCTAGAATAAATCTTTATTATTAACTTAACTTTCATTGTACGTGTATAAAATTAATGTTATTATATTTAAGTTTTATATTTAGTTATTTAAATTCAAATTAGTATACAAATTACCTTTGCTAAATAGATTTATTTTTCGTAATTAAGTCAAAAGGGAATATCTTCTACTTAACGGGAATTTTAATCCAGATCGTATAATTATTACTTTACGAGTTACAATATGTTCGATGCAGGCTCAGTGGGTCTAACGACTCTGGCACCCTCATGTAGAAATTAAAAACTGATCCAGCTCACAATTGTACTCGGTAATAATTCTAGGCTGAGCTGATCAGGAAAGATAGTTATGTTTTTAGAATAATAATGAAACCTTTTTTTTAAATAAAATAAATTTTCTTTTACAAAACTTGATCAACTCGCGCATTTATAATGCGTATAGAGGCCTAGAAATACGGAAAATGCTACAATGGCTTGCCCAACTCGGGCTTATGAAAGAAAAAAAAACCACGACCTGAAAAATTTAAAAACGGCATAAAATTGAGAATTTAATGTTCATAGCCGGAAAGTAAATATGACCACAAATAGTGCACAAGTCTAAAAAGTTATTGCTTATGATTACAAAAGTTTTTTTTTAAGAATATAATATTTTAAATACGTTTATATTGAAAGAAAATAATAGCGGATAAATTAAATAAATAAAATCAATCAAAGGCTAGTAATGACAGCAAAGGTAGAGAGGGACGGGAGATTATAGGGTGATAAAAGAGGGGTGTCGGTGAACGAATTTATTAAAGCAAAATAAAATATTGAATTTATATCGTAACAATTGATAAAGTTAAGATTTTGTTTAGTGTAGCAAAAATAAGCAACATGGCCATATATGAAATTGAGAAGTAATAAAAATATACAAAATATGACAGAAGGCGAGAAAGAATTAAAAGAGGGCATGGAACCCTTAATAAGAAAACTATTATATGAATGCATGACGAATTCAAAGAAGATATAAAGAAAGAAATGGCAGAGATGGTCAGAGAATTAAAAGAACCAATAAAAAAAAAGGAAAGAAGAAATAAAGTGATCAGTAGAACAACAAAAGAAAAGAGGATAGATAATCTTATTTGTGAGTTGGATGGCGAATTGATTAAGTACACATCTCAAGAATGCCCAAAGGTTGTTTTGCAAATGATTGATGTAAAGGTAGAGACATTGTGGGATTCTGGCAGCCAGATATCAGTAATGTCGGAAACAATGTATGAACACATGCGGAGCCAACCCATAGAGATACCAACTCTACCAGTGAAAAACGCGCAACTAACAAAAAGGCACAATTGGGCTCGAAACAAGTTTGGGTGCAAATTAAAATAGGGGATAAAATTATGCCCCACACGCTATTCTAAAAGGGTTGGTACATGAAGCCATATTGGGGTCCGATTTTATGCACAAAACTGGGTGTGTGATCAATTATAGAGATGAAAAGATCTGCGATGGGGAAGAAGTGGAGTTTGGGTCGCAGATGAGAATGAACCAGCAAACAAGTCATATCAAGGTCCATTGAATCCTATCATCCCTAAAGAACCCAATGACCTGGTGGCTATTGATTTCTATGGACCATTGCCAGTTTTTGGGAAAATGAAATATCTACTAGTAGTATATGACCTTTTTTTCAAAATGGGTGTCAGCATATCCGGTGACCCAGGCCAATACTAGGAATGCCATACGAGCCCTTGAGGTACGATATTTTAAAAGGGTAGGCAAACCAAAAGCTATTTTGTCAGACCACGGTACACCTTTCACATCTTATGATTGGCAACAGTGGATAGAAAGGATGGAGGTAAAACGTCATCCATATGAAATCCGCAATCAAACCGTTGCGAGCAGGTGATGAGAGAGTTAGGACACCTCTTCAGGATATATACTGCGTCCAACCATAGAGGATGGGTGAAACAATTCCCAAGGGTGTTAAATTTCATAAATTGGACTCGTAATGAATCTACTGGATTTGCACCTGTAAGACTTCAATTCGGACAAGCGGTACCTCGATTGTATAAATGCAGGTTACCCGCTAGTCCAGAAAGCATTGATAAAGGGAGAGATCATGAAGAAGCAAGAAAAAAATTGGAACACTGCGCCAAGCTCCGGACCCGACAGAAAGGAGGCTTGACTGATAAGTTTAAAACAGGGGATACAGTATGGGTCAAAACGAACCCTGTGAGCCAAACTGGGAAGCATATTTTTAAAAAGTTCCAAAATTTGTACGAGGGACCTTACCAAATCAGCTGACGGGATGGTCCAAATGCTTTCACTTTAGAGAATGGTGAAGGAGAAAGGGGTACCTATAACGCTAGGTCACTGAAACCATATAAGACTAGGACGTGGGTTAGAAGTACTCCATAAAGACTTATTAAGAATAAAATTAGTTCAAACCTCTATTTTTATTCTTGTTCCCCTGCCCCGGTGGTCTTGTGCCATTTATTTATATATATGGTACAAATTACTATTTAATATTGTGTATCATTTAAATAAAAAAAGAGAGAACCCGATGCTTAATTTTTTTTTTGTAATATAATGTTGTTTTAAGAAAAACGTACAGTGAAAGTTTAATTTTTCTTTTTTTTAATATAAGTTAACTAAAATAAATTCAATGTTGGAAAGTGCATACTGAATAATTGATTCAAATAGTGAAAGGAAATTTCAAAGGTAAAAGATTGCTATCAGAAACAACCTTCTGATAATAATTAAACATGGCAGAAATTCATAATGAGAAAAGAGACTTTGTAATAAAAAAAATGAGAAACAATGTAGAAGTTTATAAAATAGAACAAAAGGAATATGCGCAGAACTTCGAAAAAGAATCTGGGGATATAAAAGGAGCCGACAGGTTTGAAAGGGGTCTTTTGTCTTGTTGTTCCAGAGAGTGTTGAGTAATTTGAAGTGCCTCGTATTTTTTTATATATAAAAAAATTAATAAAATGTGTCCACTTAGATACGAACTGAAACCGCTCTCCATGAGTGAGTAGAATTCTATCGTTTGCCGACACTCTCGAGAATAGTCACCTAGATCGTCATCTGACTCTATCTAAATTTGATTGGAGATTTGGAAGGAGTAAAGCTAAAAAACCAACTACTGTGGACTACCGACTGACTGAATTGGACGTCGGAGGATCAATGGCATATTTAAATACCAACTTACCAGTAAGTTAATGGCCATAACTTTTACATAAAGTTTTATGAATAGAGATTTGAATGAAATATCCCATAATTTTTTGATCGAAAGATTTGCGAACTGAGAAGTGACTGAAACTGTTACCACGGAAAAATAAGACACCAACTAGTGATTACTTCAATATTTGAATCAAATTATTAAATTCATATGCACAATACTTTCCAATATTATAATTTTGTCTTAATATTAAATGTTTGACGGGCTAGAATAAATCTTTATTATTAACTTAACTTTCATTGTACATGTATAAAATTAATGTTATTATATTTAAATTTTATATTTAGTTATTTAAATTCAAATTAGTATACAAATTACCTTTGCTAAATAGATTTATTTTTCGTAATTAAGTCAAAAGGGAATATCTTCTACTTAACGGGAATTTTAATCCAGATCGTATAATTATTACTTTACAAGTTACAATATGTTCGATGCAGGCTCAGTGGGTCTAAAGACTCTGGCACCCTCATGTAGAAATTAAAAACTGATCCAGCTCACAATTGTACTCAGTAATAATTCTAGGCCGAGCTGATCAGGAAAGATAGTTATGTTTTTAGAATAATAATGAAACGTTCTTTTTTTTAAATAAAATAAATGAACATTTATTTTTCTTTTACGTAACTTGATCAACTCGCGCATTTATAATGCGTATAGAGGCCTAGAAATACGGAAAACGTTACAATATTCAGGCTGCCAATAACTTTTTCTTATGAAAATATCATGTACACATGGTCTGTTTTGATAAATTTATCATTTTAAGTTTGTAGAAGATCCAAGTGTACACATTACTTTGGTCAGAGTAAAAGATCCAAGTATACACATTACTTTGGTTAGATCAAAAGATTAGCAAGTTGTCAGTGGATTGATACAAATGTGAAAAGGTACTGCAGCTCTAATATGTAAATACCAAATATAATAATTTTACATAAATTAATGTTTTTAAATCAATATAATAGGACGAATACAAAATTAATTATATATTATTTAACTATTTATTATCAAATTCATTCACTTAAAAGAAAAACGTTTTTTTTAACTGATAAAAAAAATTTTTTTTAATAAATTACCTTAATGTAAAAATCACATGAAAGTTTTGTTCTTATATATTTTACACATTGCTTAAAATTCAGCATTGTTTATTTTCATAACTTTAGATTTTTACTCGGTCATAGTTAATATTTTTATAAGATTTTTCTTTCATCAGAGTTCAGTAATTTTCCACACATTATGAGGAGTTCTTAGTTATTTTCTTTTCTAGAAATATTAATATTCCCCAATCTTTTAAAATAAATGTGCAGTTATTATTAGTAGTGTTTGAGTTAATCTACTTAATTACAAATAAAAATAATTTTTTCCAAATCATATTTGAATAACATAAATTCCAACATTTAGATATTTTAATCAGGAACATTTTTGAATGAGGTGCAGTGATTAAGAGAGAGTTCTTTGTTGACTATTCACTTTTACAAGCACAATTATTTGAGTTTACATTACATTGGAGTTTGTTGTGACTTTTTAGATATTTATAGTGGAAATGATTGCAAACAATTTGAAGTAAGTGAATGCAATATCTCTATATACAACTACAAAATGAGACGATAATAAGAGCAAGTAAAAGAAAAATGTGTTTTTGATTTCTTTTATAGCTTTTCCTCCCTTTTTATATATTACGTTGACTTATACGACTATCTATCTTTCTAAAACTGATCTAACAATTTTTGTAAATTTTGTTTCCAAAATACATAACTTTCTTTCCTAACTAAAATAGCCTATAATAAAATATTTAATTACTGAAATATTCATAATTTTTTAAAATCAAATTATCTTTAAAATATTATTTGAGTGAATTGTAAAACACATTTATATAAATAAAACTATTTTAGTCGATTTTGTTTTTTAAAAAAATTATTTAATTTATATAAAAATATTTAAATTTTTAATCATTTATTTTATATGTATCTCATACATCTTCATATATTTATACTGCCATTTACTTGTCTACATTTTTAACTAGTTTTTGTTTTATCTTATTTTCTCATTCTTTTTTAAATACCTAATTTTACTATTCTGTCTATGTTTTTAAATGTCATCACTATGAAATCCGTTTCAATATATAAAAAAGAAAAGTTGCTAATTCTTTTTTTAGTAGCTTGATAATTTCCATATGGGAACCAGCTAATATACAAATTATAAAAAAAATAATAGCAAACGGACTTGAACTATAATTACTTGATGAAAAAGTTTTTAATATTTTAAAATTTGTACTTGATTTTTTAAAATAGAAATATTTCCAAATGGAAATTTGTAGTTTATTAAAAAGCTGAAATTACTTTCAGGAAAATAATAAAATGTAAAATAAATCATTGAGAGATTTGAAGAATAATATTAACTGAATCAAAATTATCAAGAGAAATAGATTTATCAAGCAATTAGATTAATTGAAATCATTAATGTTACACTTAAAAATAAAAGCTAAGTTCACATATTTAAGTATATTGTTCCATATATAATTACAAACTTAAGAAAGTTTAAAATTATTGTATTGGCATACAAAATTCTGACAGCCAAAAGACTAGAAAAACAAAAATCTGAAAAGTCATTTATCTGGAAAGTAATTTGCTTGAAATATGATTTTCAGAAATTATTATTTGATTATATACTTTTTTTTGACAGTCATCTGCTTTTTCATGAGCAATTCTCATCATGTTTGGATACTAGTCTTTTCATATCCTCAATATTTTAATCATTGGTTTCCTCTCATCAGTTAGTTTGGTTATTGACGAATGTTTTCTAATCAATCAGCCAGATCAGTTCTTGCCTATCAACTTAAAAAGTGATCAGTGGGTTTTTTTCATCTCATTGGTCAGTGGAATTTTCTGACAAATTGCTCAAATCAATATTAAAGATATTACAAAGTAAGACAATATGAAAATATATATATAATTTTATGTTCTTGTTATATTTTTATAAATTCATAAATAAATTTCATAATTTGATGAAAGCTTTATTATTAGGCTACCTACTTCTAATATAGAAAATATTCATTTATAATAGTTTTTTGTTGTCATCTGTTGTTCTATCAGAACAGGCTAACACTTAACGGGTGACTTCAATTCTGACAAGTGGTTTTTACTCATTTTTTAAATAGATCACTGCTTTATTCTTATCATTCTATTACAATGTGCATATACATAATACACATATATATTCTATCCAAATACACTTGCAATCCTAGTACTTATTCAAACTAACCCTAATTGTACAATAATTCTGGACAATACATACTTATAAAGCTTATTTTTAATCATAACTCTAAGCAACACATTTCTGCCCATAACATTTAGATCATCTCTAAATCCAGTTTGAAAATTAATTCAAACCTAACATTTTTCATCCATTTATGCATACACACCTCTCGTGCATACATATATATATGCACATCCTATCTAGATTTATTCTCAAAATCCATACATTGCATTCTGACACCAATATCCACCCATATATGTATTAATCTTTATATTAAGCCTCACCACTAATCTTATTCTTTACGTACACTTGTACATGTATGCTTATACTTATTTTCATACATATCTTAATATACAAACATATCCAAGCTCTAATATCCATTAAATATATAAGGCTGACATCAACTTAATTTTATCCCCAAATAACACTAACAGTATCTTAACTTTATTCTAATATTGTTAACAATAAACTATTTTTCTAAGCCCATCTGTAACAGTTTATTTTTAAACCATATTGTAACATTAAACCTAACTCTAACCTTAACTAAAAAAGGTAACATTTTGCCTAGATATGCCTTAGCCTAATTCTAACAATAGCTCATATATTAATAAATTCTAATCAAGATATCTATACATTTAACCCTGCCAGCCTAATCAAATCCAAATCTCTGAAAAATATAATCAAATAGTTTGTCATTCAGGAGACTTGGAATATTTGAATACTAATACAGAGATTTTTGCATTATCACTGCACAAAGTGATTCAAATCTCTAATCATACCTTTAAGCCCAATGCTAACTCCAGTTCTGTAATGGGCACACATGCTGTTACATTCTAATAAATAAAATTAGAAATTAAAAATAAATAGTTCACAAATAAAAATTTGTTTTAAAAATTGAAAATTAAAAGTCATCTAAACTCGTATATATAAAATCGCACAGATGGAAAATTATTAAAAGAAAACTATTAAAAAAAGAAAAAGGATTTTAAAACTAAATTTTAAGAAAAAAAAACTTAAAGATAAAAATATATATATCTTTAAGAGTGTACAATAATTTAATTAATGCTATTGTGTAAAATGGAAATGATTATTTTCAATTAGTCAAAGTAAACTATCCCTTGGGCATCTCAAAATTAACAATTAAAGGTCAGATAGGAGTGAAAAACAATAGGAACAGAATAGCAATAAAAAAATCCCTCAGGAAACGGACCTCAGCAAAGAATAATCATCATGATGTCATGTTGAGTTAATCCGCAATTTTAATATAAAAAGGAAAAGATTGGAAATAAATTAATAGGGTGTGTTATATGTGTTAGTGCTGAGAGAGGTGAAGGAGAAGGGATTGAAAAATGCACTTTCAATCCCTTTAGTTTTCCCAAAAGAAAGAAAAAATGGAAGTATCGTTTTCCTGTATTGCAGACACCAAGGTACTGCGATAAGATCCTGCAAAGCTATACCAAGAAGAGCAAAGGACCTCCGGATAAATACAAACAGAATGGCAACAGCATACCTTTCTCTTCCAGGGCATTATGGGAATTAATGCTGGATCCAAATTACAAGCAACTAGAAAGTATGGACTTTTCTCTTTTAAAACCATAAGAACTTTATCTAACTAATGAACTCTAACTGTAAAACTTTCCCAGTATTTAAATAGAAATAGAAATTTCTATTTGAGCGAGCTAAATAATTTATTAATACTTATTTTTATTGAATGTATTTTTTTTAAAATCATTTTCATTAGTTTATTTTTTCCATTCTTTTAAGTGTTTATTATGTTTTTGTTTTTTTCACATTAAGCTAAAACTTTTAATTAAATCATGTTAAATTTAAGTTGGATATGGACGGCTGCATAGATTCATAAAGTTATGTTAGTTTAAGGGAGAGTAAATCTTAGGTTATTTGTCTCGCAGTTAGATTGGGTTAATGGATTGGATGTATTGGTGTAATTAGTAAATGTAGCATGAAGATCCGCTACATGCAGGATCACATATGCCACACTCGGGCGAAATAAGCCTATTTCTTATTGACTATCAGAGACAGACGGTATTCCCTGCTCTGTGGATCACCCCTTTTGCCTATGGAATGCGATCTAAGTCTGCAAAAAGGATCACAATCCCTTCCTATGGAGTTTTTTTTATTGTTCTTCTCGCCAGACAGATGAAGTATTCCTGTACGGGACGAGAGATAATTTCTTCTATATACCCGTGCTGTTCAGATCTACCTTCCTGACAGTACGGTATTGTGCTGTCATATTCATGCTGCATTGAATACATCGATATATCAGATAGATTGGCATTAGTTTGACTGCGAACTTTTGGCCTAGGGTTAAATAAGGGATATCGAATATTTTCTTTTTCAAGTGCAATTTATGTAGTCTATTCATACTCAACACTCTAATAAAACATTAATAAATTCATCTGTGCGAACTTATAAAATAAAAAGTATAAAATGTAAATTAAAAAATTTAAATTTTATATATGTGCAAAATAAATGTTTCTGTGTATTGTTAATCTGGCAGTGACTTATTCTTATTTTTTATTATCTTTATTTTTTTAGAATTAAAATATATATTATCTCTGTTGCTTTGCGAGCTAGTGACTGGGGCATTTTGGTCATATTTATTTAAATTCTAGATCTTATTATAAGTATCTGCCTACTATATAAATTTTCCAGGTTCAAATGGCCTGGTGGCGCCCTTGTACGGCAGATACATAAGCCTCAAAATACGCTCCGACCATTATAATATTTTATTTTTAACTGTAACATTTATATACACGTTTTTATATATAAAAACACATAATGCTTATAATAACCTAAATACAAAGTAATTTTAATAGAGCAGGGGTGAGGAACACTTTTTCTGTCAAAAACCATTTGGAAATCTGTAATATTCTCAAGCCATACAAAACTATTGACTTAAAAATTATCTTGCTATATTTGATTATACCTTTAATTAATTTAAGCTTAATAATTAGGAGTAGGCAATCTTTTCAGTTGGCATGCCAATTTCAACCTGCGCTTTTTAAATGAAGGACATAATTGTTGTGTGAATTAAAAATAAAGTAACATTATTATTATTTCCAATTTGTCTTGTAACTATTTTTCATGACATATTTATATCCTCAAATTTCTTTTTATGTTCTAGACATTAATTCTACAGCAGCTAGGATGCAGTCTTTTTTTTTTAAAAAAAAACTTTAGAAAAGTTTCTGCTTTTTTTTGAAATAATGTAATTTGCCTTCACATAATTTTCTGACTTGATTGGATTTTTTTTGAGACATGTCAGCCACTTGATGAAACTCCATTTCAAGTTTTCTATTTTAACCTTACTTTCCTAACAATTTTGTTGTAATCTGAATGCTTTGATAAATAGTGCATTTTAATATTGTGTTCTTTACTAACTGAAATATTTTCCAGATATATCAGACACATTGATGTATTATTTCTTGCTATAAAAAAAAAAATGTGTTGATCCATTTCTATTGCAATTTTCTGTGGTAATTTTTTTATATCTTATTTGGTGTATTTATCCCAATAAAAAATAAATGCAAAATGATAATAAGACAAAGTAAAATTCTTATATTATTTTTGTGAATATGCAGTTACTCTGCGAAAATTGCTATAAAAACAAAATACCCTCAGCATTGTCTTGCATTGGTGGTCGAGAGGTCAGCGTGACTGACTTGCACTTGCAGGCAGTTGCCCGGGTTGTGGGTTCGCGTCCCGGCCGATGCTATGACACTTTAAAAAAAAAAAATACCCTCAGCATTATAGATTAAATCTGTACCCAGATAGACCACAAAATGTAGATAATTTGTTGGAATATTGCACCTCTGATAGAATGAACTAGAATAGTGATGGTGAACCTATGGCACGCATGCCAGAGATGGCATGTTCAAATTGTTTACTGGCATGCAAACTATTTACACATAATTTCCTTCGATATTTGGCATGCAAACTATTTATAAAATATTTTCTTCAATGTTTTTTTTGCTGTAAAATCTGTACTAATAAAAAATTCACTGTAAACTAAAGGTAAAATAAATAAATATAGCATTATATTAGAATTCAATCTACAATTGAACTCTAAAAAGAAACGATAAATTATGATATTTTAAGTCAAACAAAGTAGTACTGCCTATACTGTGGTATTATATTCTATAAACCTGTCAAATGATTCCAATAAAACTAGAAAGTAAATTCAATAATATATTGTATAATTCTTTGAAATAATTTTTTTCAAATCTAAAGTAATCAAATTGTTTTTTGTTTTAATCTTTTTTTTCACCTAAGCATGTTGACACCATTCATTTTTTTAATGTAATCAAAATCGCGATAAACAAAGGAACGAAATGCGTAATCAACAACATTAAATGATATTTTTTTGCTTGAAGTTTTGCTGTAAAAGTGAAATGATAAATCTTTGATTTATAAAATTCTTAAAGCCCATTTAAATTTACTTTTAAATAAATTTGTTATTTTTATATTAATATGACATGTGAAAAAAAAATTATCAAGCAGTAGATAATTTCAAAATTAGTGGACTGATGAGTATGGAATGATTAACAGGTACGAGGGAAGTATGTGTTTATATTCTTAAACAGTTGTATTGAGAATACCATCGGTAAAATGGCATTATGAGATCAATCATAAATCGTTCTGTGAAAAAAGTAAAAATAAACAGAGAATATATTTCTTAAGCATTTAAAAATATAAATATTCAATCAATATCTATAATCAAATTCATCGAAATTCATTCAAATATAACTGCTGCTAGTTTTTTTTGTTTCAAATGTAATTGCCAAACATGGAAAACCTTTTAATGACGGCGAATATATGAAAGAAGCTTGGATGAAATGTGCACCAGTTCTTTTTGAAGATTTTGAAAACAAAAAGAGTTATAAAGTCTTCTAGTTTAATTTCTCTCTGCCTTGATAAAAGTCCAGACATAAATGGAACAGCTCATTTGGCTACTTTTATTCACTATTGTGTTGGGAATAATATCAAAGAAGAATTGATCAGTTTAACCTTATTAGTAGCAACAACAAAAAGAATATATATTTGCAACATAGATGTTGCCAAAATTGTATTAGTAACTACAGATAGAGCTTATGACTGGAAAAGAAAATAGTTTTCTCAGTTTATTTACCAACCATATTGGACATTCAATTTTGGGTTTTCATTGTATTATACATCAGATTTTATGCATAAAGGCCAACTTTAAACCACTGGATGATGTTATGAACATTGTGACTAAGTTAATATCAATTTTATATCTAAACATTCAGTGAGGTACTTTAGTTTACTTATGTACAACAATGTCCAGCGGTTAGGTTGAGGAAAAGTTCTTCAAAGATTTATTGAGTGTTTAAAAGAAATTAGACTGTTTTTACATAATGAGAAAATCATTGAAAAATATAATAAATTAATGGATGTTGAATGGCTTTCAAAATTAATGTTTTTTTACTTTTATGTGTTTACATCTAAATGAATTAAATGTGAAACTGCAAGATTATAATAAGACAATTGTTGTCATGTTTGATTTGTTCAAAGCATTTGAAATTACAAATTTTCAACTGTGATGTTATTTCTTACACCTTCAAATATTTTCCAAATCTAAAAAAGTTCTTGACTGATTTAGAATCTCATGAGAAACTGTTTTTTGTGCTGTTATTCAATCGATAATTGATGAATTTTCTTTAAGATTTACACAGTTCATACAATTTTCAGAAATATCAAAATTTATTTTATACCCAGACATAATATCAATGGATAGTCTCAAGTTAGAAATTTTTGAATGGCTTAATTTGAAAGATATGGAAATGCAATCAGTTGATTTTCAATCCAGTTCTATATGGAAACAGAAATTTGTTGACTTGATGAATGAGTTAAAACAATGGGAAAAGATTGAATATTGGATATATGTAAAAAGAATGCTGAAGAGGAACTACTGACTGCCTGGAATGCTATTCCTGAAACATTTAATTGTTTAAAAAAATCAATTTTCTCCTCTACGTATGCATGTGAATCATTGTTTTCAGAAATAAATTTAATTAAAGACAGTTCGAAAAATAGAATAACCGATGAATTTAGTTCAGCATGACAAAATATGAAACAGATATAACATATTTGGCATCCACTGTACAACAACAAAAATCTCATTAAATATCTATGTTGATTTTATATGTTTATTTCCAAAATTTTGTTTTAATTACTATTAATTTTTTATTATTATATTTTATTCAACTTGTGCTCTTCTAAATAAATATCGTTCGCTTGTATTTAGCGTATTTAGGAATTTTGTTTAATTATTATTGCTATTATTATTATTTTGTTTTATAAACTTTTAAAAAACTGCAATAATTAAATTTTGATTTACTGTATGGAATACCAATCATTCAATAAATATTTTTTGGAATTTTTTTGCACATGTAAAAAGTTATCATCAAGGTCTTTGAGCATTTCATCATTAGATTTTCAGTGATATAGATTGCTGAAGACTTGGAGAGTGGGTAAATTTGCTATTTTAATATAATCAGAGCACTGATTATATATATATGTGGGAGTTGATGATCCAGGTCATTGATGTATGCTGGTTCAGCATGAAAATGTATATTGGAGATCATTTATGTTTTTCACATGTATGTGGTCATGTGTATAAGTTATATTGGATAGAATGGATGACTGTAGGGAGCTTGAAAGTCTGGGTTCAAATCCCCTTAAATTATGTTCTTTATATATAATCAAAACTATATATATATTGTGACAGAATGGGTTTGAACCCAGTCACAAATAAAATTATTTAATCAGTAAACATGTAGATGTAGATACATATAATATTTAATTTGGTTTATATTCGTGGTGGTTATAAATACATAAACACGGGGGGAGGGACTCTGTTATTTTTAAATGATATATATGTGTGTGTGACAAATGCGTGTATGAATGAATTAAGTAGTGAAAAGAGAGAAACGAGATTTTGTTTCACGCTTTAAAAACTAAAGGTTTCCGACAGAATGAGATTCTATTTTCTGTTATATTACAATAGAAGCTACGACACGAGTTTTCACACGTCTAACAGATCTGGTTAGTCCACATTGAAAATCGGAAGTAAGATAAAAAAGAAGCTTCTAGAACAAATGGAGGGGCTATAAAAGCGAGCCGCCCAGAATGCATAGCATCTTTTTCTGGCAGAGCTACAACAGTGAATACCTAAACGGTTTTAATATTTAACCGATATATAACGATGATTTCAAAAGAAATGTCGGGGTAAGAAAAGCCGCATCAGATTCAAACCCCTGATCCCAACCTGCTGCAGCTGCCTCAACTACTAAAACTATGATGCCTCAAAACAACACATAATTCCAGTGTGGAATCAAATGAACTTCGTTGGCCAATGGACAGGAATCTCAAATCGTTACCATGAATTGCCTAATTTACCTGTGGAATGGAACTCTGTAATAGATAGATAAATCTGCTTTTACGCTTTTACTACTTCCTGGGAAGAGTCAGGTAATGAACTTTAACCAATGATTTTTATTTTGCTTTGTGAAAAGGGAATTCTTGTATTTTTTTTTTCTTACTATCATAAGTGGAGGTGGCGCGTGAACTAATTAATAAGGTTTCCAAAGCCTCGTTCCATTGCAGACATTATCAAGTAATCAGTGTTGGAAGTCATGTGATACAAACTTTTTTGTAGCATTGACTTTCACTATTTGAGTTGCGTATGAGAGATTTATTATGGAAATAATGACATATGTGTGCGATTTAAAAGTGACAGTAATAAATACATTTTTTTTGTAATATTAAATAAATATACAAAGAAGTAGAATGGAATTAGTTATTTATTTATAGATCTATTTATCTAATTGTTATTATTAATTTTTTTATGTTTAAAAAAAAAAAGAAAGGAAATCTTGACCCATTCATAGCTACTCCCGGTGGTGATGTCACCCGGCCATGAGACTGAGCTAGCTGATGGCCAAAATCTCTCTCACATTACGTAAATAGTATTCTTGTTGGTAATATATCCACTTCGTGTAATTCTTATATTCATATAGGATTGGTGCTTGGTGTTCCTCGGATGACCATAAATACACGTTGGGGATATATTACAGTTGCGAGAATAAATCCATAAGTTTGGAATAATAATATTTTGGGTCAAAATCACATAATTAAATAAAAATACATAGGCGCGTATACTGATACATCATATATACATATTCGGTAGAGTACGCCTGTCTAGTGAGAGGTAATGGGTTTTGTTATAATATATATATATATATATTGTAACAGGATAGGATATCAGGGTGATCCTGCTGGCTTCACCCATGTTAACATAATAAAGACTGCAGTTCAAGCAGTTAACCTAGGGAGATAATATATAAATAAGTCTGGTAGAACCAGACCAAAACCTAAATAAAATTTGAACAATATATAGTGATAAAATAGATAAAAATGGGAAGGTGCTTCTAAACTTGACCCCTCTGAATGTAATACAGCCTGCAATTCAAGCAGTTAACAACTTAGGTTAAAAGAAATAACATAAATGAGCCTATCAGAAATGTTTCTGCTCAAAGGCTATGCAACATTCACCTAGATAGAGTGATAAATACAATGATAAGTGAAATGCCTATATATTAATAAATCTCTATTGGTATTTAAAATGTAGATTGTTATGCACCTGCACACACAAGCAGAACACTAATTTATATACATGTACAATAAAATATTATTGACAAGGTGTTGGATACTTTTAATATATCTAAAGTGTGCTGTATACTTATATATATATATATAACTTTATACAATTTAAACATTATTTGAGAATATGCATTTAAAAGACGATTAATATATATATTTGCTGTTAATATCTTTAAACATTTCATTTGGTAAAAACATTTAGATTTCTCACAATCACAAAAGAGAGAGGAGAGAATCTATGAATTTGAGAATAGCAATTTAATCATTTTACCTATAGGTTTTATTTTAACTGTCAAAACTTAAAAAAAAAGTTTATCTAATACATGCTCGAAAACATAATAAAACACAAATTAACACATCTATAAAAAAAATAAAATTAATAATGTCAATACAAATTGGGTATCAATAAAATTAAATAATATAGAAAATGTAAAATTACTTATACCAACATACATATAGCTTAATAAATAAAACAAATCATTTATGGCTTACTGAAATAAGACATTTCATATTGAGTGGTGTAAATCTTGATATCTATAAGATTATGTGGCAGGCGTACACACTCTTTATGTCTAAGTCCTTCCATGGTCTTTTCTGAACACAGGTTAGTTGAGAGATTCTTCAGTGATGGGGTTAGTAGTTGGTAATTTTAGAAAGTCGGTCTTTGTAGTGAATTTAGATAATGTTGGTGAATGAATTTTATACTTGGAGTGAACAGTTTATCTTTTGGAAGCCTAGCTACACATATTAACACAGACCACCACTGGAATGGTTTGATGTCCCTTTTTATCAATGGGTCCTTATAACAGCAAGCCATATGATAATAAATAATTGTAGAATACTAATATAAAAAGAACCTTGATGAATGATAATTGCAGGCTTCTCTTGAAGACTAATAACTGCAAAAAGTTGACAAGTAACAAGCAAAGAATATAAAGTAAAGTAGAGTGATGAAATAATTTTTGATTGTCATCTTTCCACAGGAATTTTCTAGAATTTTCAAGATCAGAACCATGACAAGTATTTTAGATAAGCCAACATTTTTTTCTTTAATTAAAATTCCAAGTTACTTGCTTGACTCAAAGTAATTACATAGACAATGCCTAACGTAAGGAAACTGTATATTGTACTTTTATTAGATTAAAAGCAACATTTTGCAAATTAAGCATTGTCTTTTAAAGATTTTAAAATTTTATCCAAAATAAGGAAAAAATGCTATTAAGTTCATTTTTCTTGTAAAAAACATATCAGCTAAAAAATATTTTGCAATTCGTGTGTGCAGCATATATATCACACTCACTAAAGCACAACTTTAAAAAAAAAATACAAATTAATTGAAAATTATAAGTTTAGCTAAACCAATTGATAGTTATATATATAAAATTTGAGATCTGACAAGGCATTTCAATATATATAAATGGTTATCACAGTGTGCTTAACAACACATTATATCATGATTGTGAATTAATCTTCAAATTTCACTGAAAGTTGAAAATTATATTAAGTAGTTATACCAAGCTTAGGATTTGTGTGAGAACCATGTCATAGAAATCTCAAAGAGTTGTTCAATTATTAGGGGTATTTAGTTATTTTATTTAGTTATTTTTATTTTGATTAACCTGATGCTGAAAAGATGACTATTTAAGACTTCTTTAGTAAAGCATCAACATAGTGTGTATATATATATAATAGGATATAAATTTAGTTAAAATGTTATAAAATATCTTGAAGCCTTTTTTCCCTTTAGAAAATTTAATCACCTCTTTACATTACATGTTTATGTATAAACATTTATTCACTATTTTGTTATCAAATAAAAGTATTTTGAGTTTCACATTTTTTATGTGATATTTTTAAAATTCCATAGAGTAATAAATTCTTATAAAACTGAAAATGTCAATGTAAAATTTAATAAAAACATTTTACTGAGATACAAAGTAAATACTAATGTACCAACAAAAAAAAACACACAAATATTTCAATTTACATATTTTAATTCTACAAAAAATAATATAGTAAATAAAATTTTATGATTCAAGACATACCAGGGTAAAGGTGAAGGATTCCACAAAATCATAATACATTCATTCATTCATTCAAAGATAATTAAGTTAACAACATTATGATAGATAAAAAGAATAATGATTAAATATTAATTAAAGAATAAACATTTAATCCATCATACTATCATATACAAACAGTAATAATAAAATCCTAATCAAAATAATTAATTAGCTATATCTAAGAAATAAAAGTATGAATAGTTTGAATCTAAAAGATTTTATATCAAAATCCAGATTGAATCTAAAGATCTTATATCCAAATCCTGGTTGAATATACTTAATACAAAGAATCCTATTTTACAAACCATAAAAATCTTTATCAAAAAAGTAAAGAGTTTAACTTAATATTGTTTAATACAAATACATCCGAAGTTCTTTACACAAAAGACACCATTACCAGGAAGAAATTCACAAATATTTGTGATAATTTTTAATGACTGTTTATTTCTGTTGAAGATTTAATATTGCCAAAAAATACAGACTTTTTTCTGGAGTTCTTATCAAAAAAATATAAGCTACATTTATTTCATTTTAGAAATATTTCTAAACAGTTCTGTTTTTCATACTATTTATTCTTCACACTTTTTAAAATTATATTTCAAGAAAAAAAATGAATCAGTACAATTATAATCTTTTAAATCTTGAAAAAAAAAAATACATAATGACTGTAAGAATAATAGATTTTTTAAAACCCGTTTTTTAAAAATTTCATTAAGTTTGATGTGAAAATGGTTATGCATCCTGGGTCAATACTTAGAAATTTTTTTAGGACATAAGCAGACAGGATTTTGTGCTTTGATAAATGAACATCTAGCTATTACTAACTGATCTAGAGTTAATCTGGACTGGATAAATAAAATTTAATATGTTGGCTGTAATAATAAGCCTTATAATTGCAATATCATGTAACCACTCTATGGGATAAATTTCACACTCCTATGAGTATCTGAACTTACCTTTTTAATGCATTTTTTATTTTATATTATTTAAATTTTATTTTATTAAAGTATTAAATAAAATATTTTAAAAATATCAGTTTTTACAATTTTATATTAATTTTCAACTTGTTAATTTGCCCATTTTATTAAGATCTACTACAATTTCATTTAAAAAATATTAAATACAACAAAACTAAAAACTAGAATAGACACAACAATTAATTACTGTTTCTAATAAAGAAATATATAATAAAAAATATTAAAATTACAGAAAAATGCAAATTAAATAATCCAATAAAAATAATTAAAAATGCTATAAAAAATTTAAAAATATGAATTGTACTTAAAAAAGAATGAAAAATATATGAATAATAAAAAAATTAATTATATAAATATAAAAATAAATAAAATATATTTAATAGAATTAATAAAATTATATCAGAAGTAAATAATAGAACAATAATAAAAACAGATTTTAAAATTATTAATTAAAAAAATGACAGAGATGTTAATGAATATGTTACTATTAATAATAATATTAAAAATGATATAAATGTTATGAAAGAAATAAAATGTAAACACTGCTTTTCAAATAATAAATTAAATAAATATATGGGAAAACTAAAAATTGTATAGAAATAAGACTTAGACAATATAGATATAATTTTAAAAAATCATAATATGGAAACAAAAGAAACAAATTCTGTTTTTAAAGATAATAGTATTGGAGTAGTATATTTTATTAAAAATAGAAAAAATAAATTAATAAATTATTACAATTAAAAAGCTTAAAATTAGTTTAAACATCAAAAAAATCTAAAAACTTTAATAACAAATTAATATTTTATAATAATATAATGAAAATAAATAAAATAAAAAATATTTAAAATTAAAAAACATAAATAAAAATAATAAATTAATTTATTAAAACTGATTAATAAATATTTTAATAAAAAAAATAATGTTTTATATTTCAAGTTTATTTAGATGGGTGGCAAAAGGGAGAGACTAAGGTTAAATTATTAGATTACATCTTAATGAGATAGAATGTCCAATACAATACATTTTATAGAATTATATTTAAATTTATCATAGATATAGATGTGCCCATGTTAGATATAGAACATTTTCGTTCAATTTTTTAAAAAATATTTTTATTATTATAAAAATATGAAAGTTTTCTTTTTATACAAGTTTAATTCTTTGTTAAGATAAAAGGATTTAATTAAAGAAGAAATTAATGAATTTCAATAAAAAATAATAAATTAATCAGGATGTATTAGAAGATTAAAGTTTTACATAATCATCATTTGGAAATCAGCACTAAATATTTGTATTATACTTTATTTTATTAGAATTAATTACTCTTAAAATGATCTATTATCTTTAATCTGCAATTATGCTTTGTTATGGATCTCATTTCTTTGTTACACAATTTTAATTAGTTTTAAAAATAGAAAATTTCTGCAATAGCTTTTATTGCATAATTATGAAATTTAAAATTTTTTAGAAATTTTTTTTAGCATAAATAGTGTATGGCAGAACATAGTTTGTCTTTCTTTTCTGATTTTCTGGCTCCTGCTTATTGTTATTGTAGAACAGGAGTCAGCAGCTCTTTGGAGAGAGAGGGCCAAAGTGCTATGTGGTGTCTTGAAGGAGGGCTATGATATCAAATATACTACAAATAAATCATCACAACCTTAGACCACTCTGTCTGGAAAGTTGTCTTGATCTGGATATTTAAAGAAATTTTATTATTTTACTGTAGGAATAGCAGTAAAACAACTACTTACTGCAAACATAATAAAAAAAATTTCAATTTCCTTACTATAAACAAAATAGAATTAGAAATAGCAAACTAATTAATGTGGCACTTGTTTCTGCTTATTGTTTGCTAATTTCTCCAGATTGGGACAAATGTTTGTTGATGCCAGAAGCAAAACATCATTCAGGTGGTCATCATGCAAACATGTTCTTAAATGACTTTAGAATATTCTATTTTTGAAAAAAGTTGTTTATAAGCATATGTACTTACAAATAATAACACCATCATTTCTGCATTATTCAAAATATTTTTATATTTTCCACATTATAACAGGACGATCCTTTTCAGAACTCGAGGAAGTTGCATCTACCTATAGTTGGACTTTGAGTCTTCTTATAGAATTCCATGGATGATGTGATTTAAAATATAATCCAATCCACTCCTCTATTAATAACCTTGTTACTCTCGGAATTCGAGCTCAGTAGAAATCGCAATTGACTCTCTTCAGGCATTTCCACAAATATCTCATAGTAATGACAAATTTAGTATAAGCTATATATAACTTTTTTATAAATATTAAATCATTAAGTTGATTCAACATATATATGTGTGAGTATGTATATTTATAATTATTGGTTTTATAAAATGACTAATTAAAATAAACAAACAAGACCTGTTTAATTTTAAAATCAAATTAACACATTTTAATCCATAATAGAAACAAAAATATTATCACATAAATAATAAAAATATTAAAATTTAAAATTATAATCTGTGCTTATATATATATACAATAATAAACTATTTAACATTCAGAACAAACATAATGTAATTATTTACATATACACCTGGGTCTCGTTTTACGCGATAGATAGGTTCCTCAGAAAACATTCGCAAACGAAATCGTGCAAAAATAGACGTAACTTACATTGAAAAAGGGGGATGCAGTCTGTGATTTTTCAAAATTCGCGTAAAAGCAAAGCACCAACGTAAAATTACTTTAAAATTCACACAAAAAAAAATATAAGGAAATGACTAATAAAAAATTTCAAATTAAAAAAAAAATTGATACAAAACGAACTTTTTTTAACTATAATATTTAATTTGATTCAAAATAATATATTTTTATGCATAATTTACAGTACAGTAATTTACATATTTTATACACGTTTGTTTGCAAACAACTAGCGCCAACTACACACTCATGTTGTAACAGTGGTTTTCTGGTGACAACGTAATTAGTAATTAATCTTTGAGACGATGATTTTATTAATTGTTTATAAAACTAACAACTAAAAATTAAATTCTTATTTTTGTCTTTAATTTTCAATTCGGTTTAAAAATCAAATTTCACATTAATTTCAAGTCGCAGTAAGTAATTTTTCAACTGTTAATTACAATTAAATACCAGATTTTGATTTTTAATTGTCAAATTTAATTATGCCCACTGCTATTACTGACCTTTTAAAAATAAACTTGTGGACACTAAATGATTAATAATTGATTACATTCTTTTTTAAAAAGCAAAAACAGAATGTGATTTAAAATGCAAAATTAACACGTACAATGTTTGAACAAATTTACATTATAATCTTGTAAAATTTAATGTGTGTATACATAAAATGTGGAAATTATGATTTTAATTTCATTATTGCATAAAATCTTACTATTATAAAGCACTGAAAATATTGAAATTACTAAAATGAAAGTCGAATTCCAATAATGTGCTATTACTTTCAATATAACGTTAGTGCACGAAATTTATTATTTAAAGTATCGGAGTTCATACATGCGGGTCTCTTTTTACGTGGACTTATTTAACACACTTCTGGTGAAACACAAATCGCGTAACTTCAAAATCGTGTTAAATAAGTCCGCGTAAAAAGAGACTCAGGTGTATATAATTTAAAATCATGTGTACCATAAATAATTCCACCATACATTATAAATCTACATATTGTGTCATTAAATTGATTCAGTGTGTGTTATATGCCTATATAAGATAGCATCCATTCACACTAGATTAATAATAGAATGTATTCTGACATTAATTATGTTATTGTTTAAATTGTCAGGTAAGGTTCAGTTTGGAATATAATAAAACTTACTTCCAAATTGAAATAATTTAAAAACTTTTACCTTAGTCAGCCATCACTTTCACCAGAGCATATATCAAAATATCAACATCTAAATTTTATTAAATAAATAAAAAAACGTTCATCTTGTCAGTTCTCCAATTTAATATACAAAGTAATTTTTCCACGTAAATATAATTATCCCAAAAGGAAATAAAGTTTAAGAGTTATTAAAGTGTATAATGAAGTATTCCAAGATGTGAAAGAATAATGGTTTCATATTCCTCCTTAGACGAAATAAAATGATGATGAATGTTGAAAGGTAAAGTTCCTTGATCATCCTTCGAAGAGGTAATCCAAATATTCATTCTTTTAAATATTTGCATAGTAAAATATTTAAAATCTTCTTCAATATAATACTCCATTATTAAGACAACTTTTTTAGTGGAAATTATGATTATACTTTAGGCATTAAGTAGGAAAAATTTACACGTTCAAGTTTAAAACATCAGCAGAAATCCTTGGCATAAATTGTCTAGCCAGAGAACATCTTTATAAATTTTTGTCTTCTTAAACATATATTTTGAAAACTCATTTCAAAGACATTGATTTCTCTTATAACCTTGTCAATTTCAATGATTATTTTTTTATAGTTCTTTATAATATTAAAAGTAAATTAATTACTTGAAGACAGTTTTAAAATAGTGAATCTTCTTTTTTTCTTAAATGTGTTCTAAATTCGAACACATTTAAATTTACAGATGTAGTTATTGCCTTGATAACTAAATAGAAGACTATTGTTATAACAATATTAGTTCATTTTTATACTGGATTAATTTCTGCAAGCATATCACATAATTATGCTCATGCTCTCTATTGTTTAAAATATACAATTTGTAATGAACTCACAATGTTTATTTCCTTTGTTTCAACTGATGAAAATGCAATGTTGACTTAAGGCTTTGTCAAATGTCAAGTTTTAGTTAGTAAAAAAAATACTATTAGTTAGAAACAGTTATTTATGTGTGTGTATAAACAAATTAGAATAATTCATTTTTAGAATTATTCTTTTAATATTAATTAGTTTATGTATATAACTGATATATGAAAAGCTTAAGATAGGTGTAAGTTATTTATATCTGTTGATTCGATATAGGCACAGTTAAATTCACAAAGAAACACAAATTGTTTTAGAAGAGGCTCATGTGGTACTCTCACAACATGGAAATACATATTTCTTGTAGAAGTTAGCAGTGGACTCTAAGTGAAATTTTGATTTCAAAAGTTTGTCACATTGTAAGATGATTAACTCCAACTGATATTTTTCTGCCACTTTTTCCATAAGGAAAACCAAATAATATAAATCCATTTCTATATTGCCAGAAGTCCACCAAATGGGAGAAAAACTTGCTTCTCAAATCCTGAATAGAGCTCACAAGAATGTCTGGTATTATAACTTTCTTGTGATTTTGAAGATTTGGAAAATGAGAGTAGTTAGTTGCTTATATGAAGTTGTGATGCCCCAGTAATTTGACCAAACATTTCAAATATAATCTTGTTTCTTCCCTGAAGCTCAAAATTCAAATTGTTCATGTGGATTGTGATGTCTACCATCAATACTAAATTGAAAATCCACTGGAGATCCCAAAGGCAAGAACTATCTTAGTCTATGCTATCCAAAAACAACAATTTCTTCTCTCAATGCATATTCTCATTCTAGCAATTTTTCCTTGGTTAAGCCATTGAACATTTGAAAAATAAATAAGATCACCATACTCTGCTTAAATTTGGTTTAGAAATTCTTGAAACTGACAGTGATTTAGTTCTCTTGAAAGTGTAAATTCATTGTATTTATGACTACTGCCATGTTATCCTTAAGATTCAATGATTTTTCACATAATATATCCTGATGAATATGGCAGTGAAGTTTGATTAGTTTGCGAACAATACCAATGTGTCCTTAAAAGCAATGCAACAAGTCCACTTTTCTCTCCAATCATCACTTGTACTCCATCTGTGGTTATTCCAATAAGCTTTCATAAATCATGATTTATTCAAAAATTGATTTTATAATGTCTTCCAAAATATCTTCTCCAGTATTAGTGTTCTTCATAGGAATCAATTGTACAAATTCTTCCACAATACAAAATGTACCCCCCTCACATATACTGCAAGTTGGCAAGTATCCATCATATCAGTAGTTTCATCAATAGCAATGGAATAATACTTCAGATTTGCTAAAAGGCCCTTTAATCCACTTCTGACATTTCCTACCAATTCTTCATTTTGTTACAGTTCTTTCCAATAAACTTATTGCAGAAAATAATTCCCTTTTTTCTGGACAAACAACATTCATTATCTTCAATATGCATTCTTTAACGAATTCTCTATCAGTAAAAGATTTTATCTTTTCTGCAATTAGTTTTGATACCTCATAGCTAGCACAAGTGTTTGTGGTCAATTTCTTCAACTTTTCTTGTGGAAAAGGATGACTACTTTATTAAATTATTTCTCAGCCATGCAACTTTATCTCATATTTTTCCAGTGAAATTGTTGGTAATGATTATGATAAGTTTCATACTACCATTTAATATTTGGAACTTTCTTCATAGCAATGGTATCTTGACAAATCAATTTTCCAAAGTGCTCAATGAAAAAGTAGCTAAGTGTCCACAGTATGTAAGATCTGCTTTTCTTTTTTTAGAATCCATGGGTTTGTTTTGTTAAGAAAAGAAAAGCTGGAAAGGAAAAAGAAAAAAAGAAATAAGTATGGAGAAATAAGAAACGATGAAAACAAATGTATCTGTAGATACAGTAATGTGATAAGATTTAATAATAGTGAATAACTTTTTATTAAATGTTTGTCAGCCCACTGATGTTTAACCATTCGCTACTAGTTATCTAATCTCTAGATAATTGGTATCCAGTTGTTAAGCTCAAGGGTTGGACCAAATCTCTCACAGACCAGATGTGGACCTCAGGCTTGGGATTCCTGATCCATTATAAAACTTACTAACAAACTAATGTATGACTGAAAAACTCCAGGCACCAAGAAACTTTCCATATATTGTTAATTTGCAACTTGGAAGTACTTCCTAAGTGTATAGAAATGTTTTTTTTGAAATGGTCCATGTCCTTGAATTAGCTATAATTAACCATGTGATAACTATATATAAATCCTACTACTAATAATTTTAAATATATAGGGAACTGATGATGACAAAATATTTTGAATGTGTGTGGAAAACCAATTTAAACTCATTCACACACAACATAGGATGCTGTAATGTTAATTTTAACTTTGAATTTCAATACAGAACTCTTTTAAAATATAAAAAAAATGTATTTCTCAAAGCATTAACTCTTTTCATAAAACTATGTAATTCTAAAGCACTCATTGGCTTAGAGTTGTGATGAAAAGGTATACTAAACATACACTAAAAATAGAAATGACCTCAACTTTAAAATGAAATTAAAACCTATACAAATAAGGAAAGCCATTCATCCTATATCAAAAGTCCCAATAGAAAACAAACTGCCTGGCTTCAAATATATATAGAAACCAAAATCTATGCAAGTATGATGCAGATAGAAAGAACAACATCAATGCATACATTAACAATCTAATAGGGCTTAATTATAATACTAACATGCTTATTAAAACAAGAAATTTTTGTCAAATGTAATAAAGTCAAAAACATTAATAATATGCTTAAATCATGGATAAACTTTCCTTATATTTACCACATTGCAAATAACATTAGAAACATTTGTGTTAACACATACCGGTTAAGCTTTAGATTGTCACCTCTTAATTTGTTGAACAACACTAAAGACTAGATATCAATAGCGCACGCTCCTCAGCTGGTCTATAAAATTGCATGTAATAATTCTTCTTGCAGTTCAGTTTATTACGATGATTCATGCAAATAAATCCATGAGAATTGTCCAACTCGCATATTTGTACAAAATAGCAAAACAAAAGACTGAATACAGATCAATATTTCTTGATCATAAATGTGCCTCGGGTCACATGTTTTCTCCAATCCAATGTTAGAACAATTTGCTCTGAAAGTGATGATAAGAAAAGAAAATACAAAGAGGCTTGGGGAATTGCAAAGGATTCACATTCTATCAACAAAAAGGATTCATGTGCTCTATTGTCTAAAAAATGGAATATCTAATTGCCTTATTTGCATATTATATCACATTTATTATCTAAGCACATCTCAATTGCTTAACTTTGCTCAGTACTATGATTCTATTAAACATCACATGATCACCATCTCTAGGTGCAGTGCTCTCAGATCCAAGGCTCCTCACTGATGAAGGCCATTAGCCAGAAACTAGTCTGGGGATATTGAAAGAGTAGACCCTAGATGGGGATTTTATGAAAAAAACTTCTGGCATCCATTGATTATTCTGGTTGGCACAGGGTGGCACTATTGTATGGAGAGTTTGGCCTGTTTACTATGATTCTAGCAGTGTTTTTCCAAAAATTGGCTCAGTGCATTTACTTTATGTTTATTATATCTTTTCTACAGAACTCAAGGTCACTGAGTATTTTAGAAAAAAAAATATGAAAAAGAAGTCTTATTATCACTGATGGACTTGGTTTACTGCTGCAATCATTTTAATTTATAGATGTTTCATGAACTTTATTTAAATTCTACAATGAAATTTCTTTGTTATACCTGAAGACATTATTTTTTATTTCACCATCTTTCTCTTGGTTAACATTTTTTGCTTATTCACTTTGAATTAACAACTATTGTGCAAGCTATATTTAAAGATTTAAATTGTATCATATTATTACTATGTTAGTCGTATTTTTTTTTTTTTTAAAAAGAGCTGTGAGGGTTAAATTCCATATCTAATTGTTTTTTAAAAAATAATGAGATAAATAGTTTGTTTCATCCTCCTAATACTTAGTTAAATTATTAAAGTCTGAAAGATAATATTATTTATATAAAACTAAATAAAGAATAAATTAGAGTAAATCTGTCAATGGGAATTACTATTTAAAATTAATATCTATGAATATCATCAGATTTTAAATATTTGACTACAACCAATCTTTTTTTAAAAAGAGGAAAAGATAATTAATTAGCAGCCTGTTAAAAGTGACACTGGAAGGTTCCTTTATTGATTTATTAAAGTACGTTTGACTTATTAGCTAAAAATTTTAAATGGATTCTAATTGCAGGACGATATATATGTGTGACAGATGTGCTTATATAGTAATGGGGATATTCAGGGGTGGGCATGCATGAGATTCACATGCTGCTTTTTCATGTATTGTAAAGAGCCACACTATATTATTTAAGTATACAAATATAAATACATATAGTCAAATTTTATTTAACTTAATTAATATGATGACATAGTCTACACAAGTTTTAAGTGCTGTATAAAGTATATAAGAAAATATAATTAAGAGAAATAAATAAAATGCAAAAAATTATTTCAAAATTTTATTAATAAAAATAAAATATAATAAAAATTTAGTAATAAAAAGCATAACATTTAATAAAGATATTTGATCAAATCTTTGAAATTTGGTGTATAATTTGTTAAAGCTGTTCCATCATTTCTGTGAGATGCTGATTGGTCAACTGTGAATAATATTTAGACTTCATGAACTTCATGTGGAGTACGATTCCCAGCAACATGTACCAAAAATTGAAATTAGCTGGAAATCAGCTTTTTTTAAATATGTATATTTTTGATTCTGTAATGAGTTTTCAAAATTCTGTTATAGAATGAGATTTGTGATGCATTTGCAATGCTTGGTCCTCTTTTATCTCTAATAATTCCAATTCACCAGCTGCTTTTTCAGCAAGTATTATTTCAGAAATTGGAAATCCTTCTTCAATAATATAATAAATAAATGGATTCACAAAATATGCAAATATAATTCAAACCTATATTTGAAATCCACAGCAATCCTTCCAATTTTCTTTATATTTATCAAATTTTTCTTTATTGATATTAATTATATTTGCTTTTACTCATGGAAAATGATTAAATATTCTCTACTTAAGATCATACACAAAAAGCCAGCCGTTTGTGACAAATCAGCAATCATTTTCTCTTTCCTAGTAAAGCCAAATTATAATTTTTGTAAGGAACAAACCAAGTTTCATTTTTTAATTTGGAGTATTTTTTTTTCCTTTTTCTTTTAAAAATGTTATGATAGGATTTAGAGTTTCAGAAAACAGCTCAAAACTTAGTTGACAGCCATCTTATAACAGACCATAAGAAGTGACTACTGGGCAATTCATCTGTTTCATTACTTAATTCTTCTAAAAAGTTTTTAAATTGACAGTATATTTTGGCATTTGTTCTAATTAAATTCATAATGTGCAAAACAATTTTCCACATATTTTTGTAGTTTAAGTACTTCACCATCAGATGCTCATGATGAATTATGCAATGAAAAGGTACAAAATGTGGAAATTTAGAATCACTGTTTAAAAGACCAGTAAGATCTAGGTTCTTCCATATTACTGAAGGGCTCAGTCAGTTACATCACTTACAAGTTTATCACAAGGCAATTCAAGTTCATTTATTACCTCACCAAGCACATTTTTGACATTGATACTGTGAAGTTATTTTGGTAAGAACTAATAGATCTAACATTTCTACCTTCACATTTATATCTGCGGATACATAGAAGACAAAACCAGCAACTGTGGAACATCCTAAATGTGTATAGATTTGTCAAGAGCTAAACTGAATGCTGTACAATTTTTCAAATGATACATTAAACTACTTTTAACATTTTTACTAATTTCACTACTATGACACTCAGTTGTACTAATTGACATAGAAACTTATGCTATCAATTTATGAAGTTTTGTATTATCTGGATGCAAAACTTTAATCATTTCATCCAAGTTTCTTTTAATACATTCTCCTACATATTATGTTTGGCACAATCAATATTCCAAGCTACCAAAAATCTAGCTTCAAGTCAGCTGTCATCTTTGTGACAGTCCTTGTTGCTTATGAAGTCCTGCTTGCAATGACTTAAGATTCTCTGTTTGAAATTTTGAATTGTGTGGATATTGAGCAGAAAAGTGGGGATGACTTACTTTGTAATGTGAATAATGTGACAAATATTTTGTAGTTTGCAATTGTAACATTACAAATAAGATACAATGCATTATTGTCAATAAAAGCAAATTTTTCTACCCATCTTTCTGAAAGTTTCTATTTTTTGTTCATATTTTCTGAGGTTATGTTAATAAAAAATTTAAGAAAGTTTATTTCCAAAGTCTGAAATTCAAACAAAACAAATAAATAAATATTTAATTAAAATAAAATGTTCTAAATATTAATTTTTGTTCTAAAAGATTCGCAAACAGCACAACAAATTGTTAAAGAAACAGGGCTTCTTAAAATAAAATAAGAATAAAAACAATTTAAAATAATTAAAAGCAATTTTGGACTATACTTATTTTTGATTGATATTTTCCCGATAATTCCTAATGGTCTGTTTTATTATTATTCACCACCAAAAATAGAAACAAAACCAAAATTCACAAATGCTTTCCAATTTTATTTTCAAGAATTTTTTTTTTATATAATTGTTTTTTAAAAAAACATAAAACTCTCTAAGTGTGCTCACAAACAATTAAAATAATTTCCTTAACCTGTACAAATGCCTTTAGAAAGCTTATGCTGATGCCATGGAAAAATTACACAAGCCTAAATTGCTTAATAAAACAGTCTACTTACTAGATTTTTGAAAAAATATGAAATAGAGTTTAGTTATAGAAAAATCCACGAAGTTGCACAAATCATAAATATATAGATGTAATCATTCCATATGTGTATGTAGTAATTTTTATAATTTTCAGAGGATGTTAATATTCAGTTTGCCAATATATTTGAAAATAGCATATACATATATACATGACGTAATTTGTAATATAATAGGTAATAAAAATGATAAAAATTTCTATCATATTACAAGGTTTTGTGTAATTAAAAAAATTTGCAGTAATAAAAATAAAATTGGATTTCAATGGGAGCTGCACTTAACTAGACTAAGTGTCACTTGCAGCTCTGAAAACCATATTTGTCTGCCATTGTTATATATAGTTAATATTTTCAAAATTTTATACACATTATTTTTACTGATATATTTTGAGGCATGTCTACAGTTTACCTAGGATTTATATGCCAATATTGAGATTTTTTAAGTTGTATTAAAAATGGTAATTATTTGTGTGATTCATTTTTGTATATATTTCAAGTACTTCCACATTAGACATGCAGTTAATTATTGATTTGGACAATGATGATTGTCTGGGCAATTTTTAAATATATTTTTCTGGGAGTATTAAGATTGTGCAATATTTGTGTGAGTTATTATTATAAGATACTTGATTGCAATGTGTGCCAGTATTGTCTGCTAAGTAAAATTCCAAAGCAACATATATGTGAGAGCATGCTGAACTTAGCTTTAACATGCATAATCAATTGATTTATGAGTAAAATGATTGATATCATTGATTTACTATTGAAATGTGGTCTGTAATGGTATTTAGAAAAATGTTATATGCATATATATGTATACATGACATAAGGTTTTGGAGTTGTGACCTATTGAGATAATTTTATATATAATAAATTGAATAAATGTTAAATTATCTTATTTAATTATAAAACTCAATAGCTAAAAATAATTATAGTATTTGTTATAATATAACCTAATGAATTAATAATAAATTTCAATTATTTGCTTATTTTAGTGTGGCCACTTTTATTAATTATTGTTATTATTGCACTATCATATACTATGAACAACTGTATTCCAAGGAATCTCTAGTTCACTATTACCTAGTGAATATAAATTAAATTGTTAGTAGTGGCTGAAGACTTTATAGGCATCTATGGTTAGATGTGCATAACATACCCAATGAAGGCTGTGCTTTAATGTAAGAAATTCTAGGTGGTAAATCTAATGACACCCTCTAGCAATGGATGTTGGTTATACTGACAGACTCTTAGCAACCATTGCAATATATAAGTTATATAAAATAATTATATTTAAAAAAATGAAATAGGGGAAAGTGCTACAGATTTTTTTATTTATTTAAATATATCAATTCTTACTTACATGCATCACTGTTATAATTTTAGATACATACATAACCATTAGAAAACAGTTAATTCTTAGACAATCCCAATATAGACAACAATAAACAATCTTAAACTGTTGTCAAGGCAACCTCCTTTTAACAATAAAGGTAGAATTTATCATTATTTATGGTCCGATATAGAAATTAAAGATTGCAACTTGACCACAGAAATTGAAATTATTGTTACAAAGAAGTTTAAATAAACCTTCTTAAACAGGTAAATATAATCTGTTCTGAATTCAGATTAATAAACAGTCAATTATAACATTACAAATTGCAATTATAATTTTCAAATTCCATGCAAAGTATTACCTGTTTAAATTATGATTATTATAATAAAATAATATAAATGTTTGAGATCAAGTTATGATAATAATACATAGATTATATTTAAAATGAAATATAAAAGTGTAAATATTATAAGGATATAAAACATATTTGATTATGTAGATTTATAAGATATGTACATGTATATATTAACAGCTACATTTTAGTCTTGTATTTAAGCTTATACATATATGTATGTATTTATATAATATGTGGATAGTAAAATAATTAAATATTTTTAATGTAACTTATTAAAGATTTGAGTTATAATCAAGCGATATGTTTTATGTTTGTGTGTTTAAAATGCGATAATTAAAGCATACATTATATATATAGAATATAATTAGATACACATTGAAATGTATTTTATAATATATAATGTATATATAGATATGTAAATAAAATAGAGTTCAATTTGTATAAAATTTAAAATTTAGCAATGTGTTACAAGTGACATAATAAACATCACATGACCACCTCCTCTTATATTTGTGTATAACTGTTGTTAAAACAGGCAAAACTCACTATATATATTGCCACACACAGCAAGCTAGAGTAATCAATGGATGCCATAAGCCAGAAACTAGTCTGGGGCTATTGGATGAGTAGGCACTAGATGGGGATTTTATGCACAAGCTTTCTGGCATCCATTGATTATTCTAGTTTGCTGTGTGTGGCAATATATACAGTGAGTTTTGCCTGTTTTAAGTGACATAATGTGTAATCTTTTTATACAGTAGATTTTTGGAAAATATTATTAAACAATCAAAGTATCAAATTCATTAATAAAATTTAAACATTGCAGAATATAAATATAAAAGAAGTTAATTTATTATATATTAAACAAAATATAATGTTAATAAAAAGAACAGCTTTTCTATGAATCATTTAGAAATGAAGATTTTTTTAACATAATATATTATAGTGAATCTTTTTAATTTATAATTATTAAAGGACAAATGTTATATTACATATTAATTGTTCAAAATGTGTTGTTTTCACTTAATTAAAATATATTGCATTTAGTTTATTGAATAAATGAATTGAAATATAAAAAACTCCGCAATTATCTTCTCAGTAAATTTCCTGTTCATACAGGTCAAGCAAATATCGTAATAAAACATAACATTTGCCTTGAATAATGTTCTTTTTTTAAAATCAGAAATAAGTCAATAATTTTTAGCTTGCAAAACAACCTTTACTATTTAGGGCTATCTCAGAAGAGAATTTAGATGTTGAGAAGTCGCAGTGGTTAAAATTGTTATACATATTCATTATTACTAAAAAAAAAAAAAAAAAGCCGTTTCTTTTGTAATAAAATTTTATTTGGTAATAAACAGACAAAAAAAAAGTATTGATTTGCAAGAATTATTTATAGATTCGATTATTTATATGTAGTTGCATGTTTGTACATAAAAATGAACTGAATATTACTTTTCACACAGTAATTATAATCTTAACTGGAACATAGTATAGTTTTATTTTAAATCTTTTCATATACGCTTCAAATAAAAAAAAATTAAGAGGAGCGGGGAGCATTAATGGAATGTTTTTTTTCTTTTTAATATAAAATATTTTTGAAAGATTATTGAAATATTTTAATAAACAAATTGAAAAAAAAAAGAAAGTAGGGGAAATTTTTTAAAATTTACATCCAGAAGAAGTCTCTCACCAAACAAGTTCTTTAATCTCAGGAGTAGACTGGTATCAGTACTCATGGCATGGATACAGCTTTAAAGATATAAAGCTTGAGTGTACTTTCATTCAAATTGACACTATAAAACAGTATTGGAAAGATTGTGGTTTAACCTGCTTCATTGCAGGAAGGTTCAAATCTCAACTTGCAGCATGTTGTTATTATCAATAACATCTTTACCAGAAGATGGCAGCTCAGTATGTAGAACAGAAGTTAATTTGTCAATTTTTATCTGATATTTGGAATCACGAATAAGTTGCAATTTTCGGCAATAAAATGAAAGATACACTGGTAAACCATAATTAACAATTGAAAGTATAAGCAGTCCTATATTGACCTGAAAATAAATACACATACATGTAAGAACATACGTATATATAAAAGTGTACTTGCACACACACACACACATATACGAACATACGTAAAAACATAACACATACCTGTCAGTTTAAAATAATATTTATAATCTTTACTTTTCTATTACATCAATTATAAACTTTGTATATGCTTTTCACATCATTGTAAATGAAAGTGTGAGATTTGTAATGAAATATTTTTCTAATATTCCCAAAGTTCTTAATATTTTTCAGTATTATAATGGTCTATGTACAAATATCTTTCTATTTAAAGAAACTCCTGATTAAGAAATCAAGCAACCAATCCTTGACGTCATTTGGGAACTTATAAAAGCAGAGGAGGAAAACTTCAAAAATTTCTCATCAATATTAGTTGATACACAGGAAGAGTAATATTTTATCAACCATTCATTGGAGAATTGCTGAAGAGATCTATTTGCCCTGAAAGCTGATTCACACAAACGTTATTATTAATATTTGCCTGAAGGTTTGTGATGATGGTATTTTAGATGTGATAATATGTTGGACTACTTCCATCAACTATAAATAAATGTTGAATGTCTAGAAAATTGTTATTTAAACTTTTCAAATACAAACAAATAACACACAAATAGATGGCACAGGTACAACTGTTTTGGAAAGCAATTCAGAGAACACAGAGACTAGCCAGATTATGCGAGACTAGCAGTTTTAAAACCATTTTTTCTAGATTTATACACTTTTGTGGTAAATAATAAACATACAGTAATACTCATGGTTGATGAAAGTTAGCACATAACAATTTTTTCTGGTTATTGCTTCAGATTCTAACTTATATGTGCTAGAGTGAAGTACAGTATATCTTAAAAGAGAGGGGTTCCTTACAGGATATTTTAAGTGCTGGCTCTGGCTAAGCATTTATCATAAAGCTTGTAGAGGAATTGGCAATCCTCACTGTTTATAACTTACAAGCTTAAGAGATAGGGTCATGTGATCTATGAATTGGATCTTTGACTCTTATTTTGACTATTCTGCCTCCAGTCTTATTAGTTTAACAACTATTAAATACATATTCCAACTAACTGAAATATTAATTTTACTCTGAATTATCAACAATATTATCAAAGGTATGCTTATAAATAAGAAAGCTCTAAGAGTAAGATGATTCATTTTATTCTTGATTCTTTGTTCAACCTAATGTTTTTAATTTATAGCATGAGGAAGGGTGATTTACGATTCTATTTATTTTAGGACCCTTATGCAAAATAAAAAATTAACACGTGTTTTGATTATATCTTAGGACTTTCTTTATTTCACTAATTCAATTCAGTTTCAGAATAAGATTTTTTTTTTTTTAGAAAAAAAAAAAATTAAGATAAAGAATTAATGTCATTATATTAATTTCCGAGAAATCAAAGTTAGCAAAGCTTCCTTAGATAGGCAACAAAAATATAAAAAACTACTATATAATTGAGTTATATATGTATTTTTTTAAAACCATTATTATAATAACAACTTCTTTTGAATAATATTTTTTTTATATAATATTTCAGTTAAATTTGCTACGGTGGATGTGATGAGGAATTCTTCTATATGTTAAAAAATATATTTTAAAAAAGTATTACAATGTCTTATTGTCCATCATTCTCACTAGCTATTATGTAATTAATGTGTTTTCTAGAAAGTAGATCTACTGGCTCATAGTCTCTTAGCAGAAGTTATTTAATTCTTATCAGTAATACTGCTTTGAGGAATATGGTCATATATAATCTAATAAAGTTAAGTTGAAATAAGTACAAAATTTTGAAGTTATTATATCACATGCTCTGTAGCATAATTTTTATATGTTAAAATATGTAATAAAAATAATTTTAATAATGTTTATTAAACTAGAGATTATTCACTTAATGAATAATATTTCTGTAGTTTTAATTTTCACTACAGAAATATTATTCATTAAGTAGACAATCTCTAGTCTAATGAATGATTAATAAAAGTTATTAATATAGTTCCATCAAGTAGTTTGTGTTAAAGTTGGGAGAAGGATATGTTTGACATTTATCAATTAAACTGTAGTAATTATATGTCAATAAACATCACTAAACCATCAACAAAATGTATGGGTACTGAACTGGGTTCAGAACCATATGACTATATAAGCTAATGGGCTTCGATTGAAAACATTAAGGTGTTTTCAGTTTAAGACTCATAGTTTTGTAGTTAAATGGAGATAAAAGGCAGTTGCTGGAGTGTTGCATTAGACCCTAAGATCTAGATGCAGTGCTCTCAGATCCAAGACTTCTCACTGATGAAGGCCATAGGCCAGAAACTAGTCTGGGGGTATTGGATGAGTAGGCACTAGATGGTGATTTTATGCACAAGCCTTCTGGCATCCATTGATTACTCTAGCTTGCTGTGTGTGGCAATATATATATATAGTGAATTTTGCCTGTTTTAACAGTAATTATATGTGTAAGAGATTGTGATTTGGGCCCACTGATGAGTCCTAGTTCAGCATGAAATGAGCATCTTGGTAATCATATACGTTTTCATATGTCTTTGGTCATATGTTTATGGTTACATCCCTCCACAAGCTGTTAAAACAGATAGAAACTAGTCCCTACCTTGTGTGAGAGTAATGTAATGAAAATTAAAATGACAGAAATATTATTCATTAAGTGGATAATCTCTAGTCTACTGAATGATTAATAAAAATTATTATATTGTAAGGGCAATAAGTTTGACACTTGTCAATCAAACTGTACTAATTGGCTACACATATGTGCAAAACAATAATAGAGATATATGTAAGAGATTGTGATCTGAAACAACTGATGAGTGTTGCTTCAGCATGAAAGATGCATCTTGGAGATTGTACATATTTTTCACACATTTTTTTTTCTTCGTGTGTCATAGCATCAGCCGGGAAGCGAACTCGCTAACCCGGGACACTGCTTATAAAGCAGATGTCGCTGACCTCTCAACCACCAATGCATCTTTGGTCATATGTTTATGATTACATCTCACAATGTGTTAAAGCACATAGAAAACAGTCCCTACCTTGTGTGATAATGGTGTAGTGAAAATTAAAACTACAGGAATATTATTCATTAAGTGAAAAAAATATTGTTCCACAATTTAAAAAAAAAAGAAAGGATACTAAACTTTTGCTTTGTATATTTTCAAGGATGAATTGTGTGATCTAAGTTTCAAATTCAGACTCAGCCAAACTAAGATTTTTTAAGGTTATCAGTATATTAGGATTTTTTTTTAAGTATCATGTTTTAATCTCAAGTTAGATAATGAACCAATTATGAGTTAGGTTATGACTATTTAATTCTAATTAATTAGGCTTTTTTTTTTAAAAAACAACAACAACTAAACTACCATTATCCCAGTACTTTTCTTGCCTTATTATTGTTATCCACTTCGGAGAACTTTTAGATTGGGCTATTTAAAAACTGCTTATCTTGGATGCTTTAAATTAGATGATGGAATGTTAATATTGACTTCTGACTATTATAAGAATAACATTCTGCCTCAAATGATAATTCAGTTTCTGATCTATTTCACTCCTTCAGAAACATCATCCAAAGACATCAATACTTTTTTGTCAGTATTCAATTCTCACATTCATAGAGAATAACAGGAAAGACTACATACAAAATAATTATAAATCTTCATTTTTAAAATATGACCAGATATTTTTGAGGTTTTTCATTACTTCTCTGCCCAATCTTAGTTTGTGATGATCTTATCTTCTAAATACTCAATGAATGGTACACAGAGGAAACACATTATTAATCATATCTATGTCCTTTATTAGCATCATAATTAATCATACTGCCATTTTTCCTTCTTTTATATAAATTTCATAAAAGTGTTTTGAGATCTTCTGCATTTTCATTTTTAAATATGATGACAGCAATATATGTTTAGGGTTTTAAGAACCTTATTTCTTTTAATATACTTTTCAAAATGATTCATTTAATTTCTTATAACAATTTTGATCATTTAACAGTCTTCAGATATTTTGAAATATCTTTCAATCAATTTCCTTTCAAATTATTCAATAATTATTGAGGGATATTTTAGAACATTTCAAGAAAATCTACTAGGCAGTGAATACTGTCATAAAGAATTTAAATATACACAAACATAAGAGATGGTGGTCATGTGATATTTATTTTTAAAAAATTTCTCATAATACTTTTTTTACAATGCTTATCACATGACCACCACCTCTTATGCTTGTGTATAACCGTTGTTAAAATAGGCAAAACTCACTATATATATTGCCACACACAGCAAGCTAGAGTAAACAATGGATGCCAGAAGGCTTATGCATAAAATCCCCATCAAGTGTCTACTCATCCAATATCCCCAGTCAGTGAGGAGCCTTGGGTCTGAGAGCACTGCACAAGCCTTCTGGCATCCTTTGATTACTCTAGCTTCTTGTGTGTGGCAATATATATAGTGAGTTTTGCCTGTTTTAACAACAGTTACACACAAGCATAAGAGGTGGTGGTCATGTGATGTTTATTGGCTTAAAACCAATCTTGCCTAGTAGGATAGTGGTGGCTATGATTATTAAAGAACCAAAGACACCAAAATGTATGGGTACTGAACTGGGTTCAGACCCATGACTATATAAGCTAATGGGCTTGGATTGAAAACATTAGGTGTTTTCAGTTTAAGACTCATAGTTTTGTAGTTAAATGGAGATAAAAGGTGGTTGCTGGAGGGTCACTTTAAATCCTAAGATGTAAGTGCAGTGCTCTCAGATCCAAGGATCCTCACTGATGAAGGCCATAAGCCAGAAAATAGTCTGGGAATATTGGATGAGTAGGCACTAGATGGATATTTTATGCACAAGCCTTCTGGCATCCATTGATTATTCTAGCTTTCTGTGTGTGGCAATATATATCGTGAGTTTTGCCTGTTTTAAAAATAAATAAATAAAAGCAATGCAATAAAAGGGAAAGATGTTTTTACCATCTTGAAAGGATATATCTCAGGTTGTTTGTGGTTTTTCCAATCAATTCTGAATCCATTCTTCTGTTAATCCCATTTCCACTATTACTTGATCAGTATAAAGGCTGAATGAGAAGATGCCACTATATGGTGTTATCAAATGTTTTTGACATCAGAAAATAAGTTTGTTTAATCATTTCCTACTTTAAATGCAACTTCTTGTCCCTTATAATATCTTAATTATAAGAAATCATTCTCATGAACCAATGATCATCATTAGAATATTTCAGAATCATAGGATAAAGAACACAAAAAGCTCTTTTTACCCATACTATCTATGCAAATTTGGTTTACTGAACAATATCACAATCATTCTGTATTTACTTTAATTTTTTAAACATCCATATCAATTTTTCTCTTTCAAGATAATCATTCAAATGATTTTCTTGTCATTACATATTTTATAATTTATCTATCTAAAAGCAAATGACCAATTCAGTTTTCTTCATAAAATCTTCAAAAGATAAGTTTTTTTCCAATATTTTTCCATTACCAAACCCTCCCACTCCTCCATAGAAAGGTACTTATATAAATTAATCTGTGAATCTATTTATTTTAAATGATCAGAAGAAAATTGCAATGGAAACTCTAAGAAGAAAAATGCCATGGAATGAACCAAAAGAAATTAAAATATTATATTGCCAGAAAGCATTAAAATTTAATGATTAATGGTTATATTTCCACATATACAGATACAAAATATATAAGTGAGCTCATAAAGATGTTAAAGTAAATTAACAGAACTTTCTATGACCACCCCCAGTGTTATTGTAATGATTATGTCTTATACTATATAAAAGTCAATAAAATTTTGTAAGAATTTTTAAATTTATGTTAAGCATTTTATGGAGTAGAGAACTTCCCAGGATATTTTCCCTGACCTTTCCAGTATTGTATCTGAATATAGAGATGTAGGCAAAGAAAAGCCTTAAAGATTAACTTTGATTCTGCAGATTTATTCATCACTACTGAATGCCATAGAGCATTTGATGGTTACCTGATATAAAAGGAAAACTAGTTATCTAAAGTGATTATCTCATAGAAATGTACTGCTATAAATTATATGAATGTACCTATTTTAAATGCTCAGAAAAAAATTGCAATGAAAATTCTCATAAGAAAACTGTCTTGGAATGAACTAAAAGAAGCTAAAATAATATACGACCATATTAAAACAGGCAAAACTCACTATATATATTGCCACACACAGCAAGCTAGAGCAATCAATGGATGCCAGAAGGCTTGTGCATAAAATCCCCATCTAGTGCCTACTCATCCAATATCCCCAGACTAGTTTCTGGTTTATGGCCTTCATCAGTGATCCTAAGATCTAGATGCAGTGCTCTCAGATCCAAGGCTCCTCACTGATGAAGGCCATAAGCCAGAAACTAGTCTGGGGATATTGGATGAGTATGCACTAGATGAGGATTTTATGCACAAGCCTTCTGGCATCCATTGATTACTCTAGCTTGCTGTGTGTGGCAATATATAGTGAGTTTTGCCTGTTTTAACAACAGTTATACACAAGCAAAAGAGATGGTCATGTGATGTTTATTGGCTTAATGGCCATATTCCCATATTTATGGATACAAAATATATATGTGAGCTCATAAAAACATTAAATAAATGAACTGAACTTTCTATAGCTATTCTCAAAGAGATTATGAGTTACAAAGATTTTGTCCCTCTCATGCATAATCACCATGTAATTTTATTCTTTAATTAAAATTATTGTTGTTGTTAATAATTTTATTGTTTCTCATTTTTCATCTGAACCAAGATGATTATTTTCTTAATGTAATAAATTATTAGGAAGAGAGTATAATGATCAAGAAATATAATTGAATCTACATGGAAACTTGTTTTTACGTGGATTCAATTTGATCATTGCTTGTGACTAGTTTCGACTTATCAATTAAAAATAATTTGGATATAGGCACTCCACCATGTACACAGTCACTCTTTTGTTAGCTTAAATTCTCCTAGACAAAAATTGTGTGTTTTTTTTTTCATTTTACTGTCAACTGTATTATTACCAATTGTTAAATGGTGCTGACTGCGTATTTTTAAGCAATTCTTGACTAGTTTCTGGTTATTGGCTTTCATTGAGGCAGTAAGCATAAGTCAATGACAGCCTTTTACTTGATGACCTTATTGTGATATCCAAAATGATCACATTAAACTTGAAACCCATTCTATCACTTCTGTTTATATGAAGGGAAATAATCAAAAATCATGGGAGGGTGACATAGTTTAGTGTATAAAACTAAAAAGTATAATATGAAAAAGTAAGATGTTGTGTAAGAAAATGATGACAATCATATGACTGTTGGAATGCAAGTATATATTTATATTTTTTAATTTTTAAAAAAATGTTAACAAATGATTTACAACTTACATAAAAAGGATTTTGCTTTAAAGGACCTTCAATTAAAATAAAAAGAGGGTTTTGGAGTAGTGCAAAAACTGCAGATAAAATAGACTGAAGGCCTGTTAAACTACCATAGTACTTGAAGTGATAAGCAATAGCATAAAGACCACCCACAGCAGAATGAATGAAACCTCTTATAATGGTATGGCAAATAAATGTCATTATCTATAAAAGAAAAAGACAATATAAATAAGATTTTCTCATTGACCAGCAATATTAAATTTACAATTTGTAATAAACTTAATTACACACACTTCAAAAATAGAATTAAGTAATAATAAAAGATGTGAAAATTTGACTTTATCTCATAAACATGTAATGTATGGTTTAGTAATTTGAAAATTATAGAATACAAACAATTTCACATTGAATTCTAGGATATTTTTGTGCATTGCAGATTTAAATGTTCACAAACATATTATATAATCATAAGTAAAGACAATTTTCTGGAGAAAAGTAAACAATATATTTTATAAGGATATATTTTCTCTCATTTTTTGATGGATTAAAATACTAAAAACTACATTTTACTATTGCATGGTGTATAAGCAGAATTGTATCATCATAAAGAATGTCGACAAAAAGCAATGTGATCAGTCAATCAAAAAAAATATGTGAATCATAACCAGTATTAGCAGATGATCATTTAGATCATAAAAAAAAAGATGGAGACAATAATTGGTTTGTATCAGCTATAATTGTTTGTTTTAGCCTCTTGAAAAATTATTTATAAAATAACCATTTATCTTCTGCCTGCAAAAGAACTGTTATTACAATAGTCTAAGAAAAGTTTATAAGTTAATTCAATAGATTTTTAGAAAATATTTTGATTTATGATACTAATTTCATTTGTCCATAAATTTCAAATAATTCAACACTTTAGCCTTGATGAAACTACTTGATAATTTGTTGCAAAACTAAAGTGCCCATTACCAATACTGGGGACAAGGGTGCATCACACGTCACTTATGTTAATGCATTAATACTCATTTAACCCAAACCATTTTACTCAAGATTTTCCAATTGAAAAATAGATAATTTAAACAATATCATATGCCTAACTGGTTGTCCAAATTCTGAGCTTGCTTAAAATATTTCCAAGCCAACATATGCAAAATAACCTTTAATTAATACCAAAATGAAAAATTTTACAAAATTTTATTCTTGTAGTATATATTATAATTACAAATAATATCTAAGGCTGGTAAACCTATTATAGGCTTGTAATCTTCCATTTTTTATATGTAGCTTTCAAAAATTGCTATTAAATTTTGATCAATGAAAGTTAGTTAATACATCTTTAATAAATAAATGTTTAAACTTAATTAATTTTTTATTATGTAAAATCAATTAATTATTATGATAGATTCTTTTCTTCTTTGCAAATCCACACAATTCTATAATATCTAGTGTAAACATTCAGTTTTTGTTCTTTATTAATAATTAACTTATTAATGTTTTTAATGAAATCAAATAATGAAATTGTCTGTTCACCAAAAGTTCAGTTCATTTTGCTAAAAGTTTTCTAACATAAACTGCTGCTTGAAAAGATTATTACCTTCAAAATCGAATATCAGTCTCTTAGATATAACTACTTTATGCATTTTTAAACAAATGCTCTTGAAATTATAGAAGTTGGGTGGTTAAATACTTGTCCATTTTCTATTTATTACTTTCTATAAGAACTAAGTATTGTATTTATAAATTTCATTAAAAAATATGTTGATTTGGTACATAAGGGAACCTAATGTGCATTAAAAAAATATTTTATGAACATAAAATATTGTATAAAAAAATTATATGATTCTAAGAATGTTGATGATGGAAGAAAGTCCATTTTGCAGAATATATAATTATTTGCAATGAAAGTTTTTGATTTGATAGTGTTTTTATTTTGCATGTAAAAAATGATTTAAGAAAAAGAAAAATCAAGAATGAATATTTTATATGTATATTGGATGATTTAATCAGTCAGTACTTATCTAGATAAGTGTATGAAAATTATGAAAAGTTGATTAATCATGTTTCAATGTCAACATTTTGCTATGCTAATTTGAATTTAAATTTTAACTTTAAATTGAAAGATATTGGGAATGGCATAAGTTATAAGCTATCTACAGCTAATATTTATTTGAGGATTTTTTTTTGTATATTGCAGTTGTTTGTTTCTTATTATATATATTATAATAGTTCTGTTACATGGCACACAATAATGTAGTGTGTGTGAACAAATAAATGTAAAGTTGAAAGGAAAAATAGAAATAAATACAGACATATATTTTTGTAGATATTTTGTACATTTCACTGAGAATAATAATAACAATAATCAGTGATTAAATAATTCTGAATTTAAAATAAAATTTCATTATTAAATAAATATTAAAAAAGGTTTAATAAATATTTTCATTAAATTCAGATTTTGAAATTCAAAAACAAGCAGGTCAAACTGATAATTGTAAAAATTTATATTATTTTTGAAATCTTTTAATTAATGCTTGTATTGAAATAGTAAGGTCTGCTTTGCAGATCTTCATTTCACCTTTTCTCACCTATTTCCTACCCTCATACCTTAGTTTGAACCCCAATCTATCGTAGTGTGTCTGCAATACGCTTATATACTGAAAATCCCGCCTATTTTAAACCACAAGCACAATGCTCATATTATATATATAACTCATTCCCATATTATAGATTATGTATTTGTTCACATAATTTAGATTTATTTAAAAGTAGGTTATATAGGTCATAATTGCGCACACACTATGATATGACTTTTAAAACATATCAAATTTATAAATTGTTAAAGTTATTTTGTTTGAATCTATTTACAAAGATATATTACCGTCGTAATATATTTTTGATTTAAAATAAAATTCATTTAGTAAATAGATTCAAATATTGCAATTTAAAAGTAAAGTAATTTTCGTTTAATTTAATAAAAGTCATTCCAAATATTTCTGTTAAAATAAATGAGGAACAATAGTTTAATTAGTTAATGATATATAAGTTTATCTAAAAACAGCAGATGTCCACTTAAGATATTCTTTAATTAGTAAAATAAATTTTTAACTAAATCTAGTTTGTAATTCAAATGTCGATAGGGAAATTAACAAAAGAAATTAATTAATGTTGAATTCCTTTAGACATTCGGATGATTTAATTGCAGCTGATAAGTCCGATATATTTTTGTAATGCTCCAGGGTAGTTCTATTGTTAAAGTCTACTATAAAAAGAAGGGTTTTCTTTTGTTCTGCATTCTAATGTTTCTAAGAGAAATCATTCTGAGGTCTAATGTTTCTAACCAAAATTATTGTAGTAATTTGTAAATCTTGACATGACTGAGTAAAGCGCAAGAAGGCTATTTCTCTCCGGACTGACCATATGCTGCCGTAGACCATCGGAAGCTTTCACACAAGGAACCCTGGAACTGCTGCTGCTGCCAAAAATATGAACATTTCCAGATTTTGCTGTTAATTTATATAAAAACCTGCCGACCATCAATCTACCTAAAATGCTTCTCCAGAGGTAACCCTAAATTAACCCAAGAGCTCTTGTGATAACTAACATGCTATAGCTATTTTAAATTGTTTTCTTATATTTCACATAACATCATTATGTACTTCTTTAAATATAATCAACATTTTTGCTCTCTATCCTTGGGTTAATATTTTCTATTTATTAAGCTTTCTGTTATTTTATTATGATAATGTGTCAGAATCATCTTTGACCGAGTGAATTATTCGTTTTGTTGAAAATAAGACGCCGCTATGAAGGCATATTTTAAATTTCTAAATAATTTCCAATTTTATTATGTTGCAAATCACTCGTTTGAGGGTGATTCTTTTCTTTAATATATAATATAATCACATAGTTTAAAATCTACATGTTATTGATTTTAATCTAATATGAGAGTATGTGCGAGGTCAATGATTAAATGTGTCCCCTAATGCATGATTGCATATATAAATCTATACTTACTTTTCAAACCCGCAAGCATGCATTTTCCTATTTTAATTACCATGTTCTACTTTAATTACAAAGTTCATCATTGACGTTGAGAATGTGCGGACCCTTTTAAATGAATTTCTGGGAATTTGATTGGGCATTTCTCTTAATCCAAGTAAAACCCATTCAGTATGTTTTGTATATACTAGTCTCGTATTGCGGGTAAATGAATTGGTTGTTGAGACCGCTTTGTTTTAATTTTCCAAGGATTCTTTACACGGCCAAGGCCGTTCTCTTCGCTTCTTGTGGTTTCCAGGCAGAGTGTGTCCACAAATGGCACACCTGGGAATTAAATGCAATCGTCACCCAGTCGCTAAGTTTCAGCTGTTCATAAAATACTTTCCTATGGGTTAGCGGCAAGATGCATTCCGGATATTCAATATTGTTTTATTTTATATTTATTTTTACAAAGCATCCATGACTTAAACGTGTCACACCCTCCAATTTTAATAAATTCATTATCAGCAATACTGACCTCCCAATGTAACTTTATTATCATTATTATCAAATAAATGCCTTGATCACATTCCCACTTTGTTGCTTAGTAAGCTTTTGTCCGTGGTATTCTCGAAATCAATAAATATTTTATAACACTTAATTTTCAAATATTTTCTTAAACTTGTATAATTGCTCAAAGCACCTTGCACATGTTCCTATCTCATCAAGCACATTACTGTAATGCTATTAGCTTGAGGAATAGAATATATCACTTTGCTTTAAAACCTTTTTGTCATTTATTGGAATATAATTCCAACAATTATTTAATACGGGTCCCTGTCTCATATAAGCAGACAGTGGTGTTATATATATATAATTGATACTTACGGATAATTCAACCGATGACGTATTTCACCTACCGATTTCCCTTCCGGTAGACATCGACATTTTTTTCATGACAATGTTGTCATGGCAACCAAGTGACTGGCGTGATTAATCCACCAGAGAGTCAATTTTTTTTTTTACCCGCGAGATTTAAAATTCGGAGAGAAGTTTGGGAAATTTTTTTTATTTTTCTGTCTATTGTGATTTTGCTATCCACGGCATCACAGTGACTTTTTTGAGCTCTTCTACTTTGTGATATTTGCGTTATTTGCATTTATGGTGGCTGAAGCTACAAGAACCTTATTTAATTTACCAAGTATGGAGGAAGAAGCGATCATCTTCTTACAAGACCGCGGACTTCTCCCCAAAAGGAAATTGTGTCAAAATGGTCATGAAATGAAAAAGTATGTTCACAATTCGGGACCCAATTCAGTGAAACAATGGCGATGCAACTTGAAAGATTTCTATCCCAAATCGCAATGAGAAAAGACACGTGGTTCGTTGTCTCCAAAATGACTTTCATGACCTCTATATGTTTCATCTACAGTTGGTCCAAACAATTAACATCCATAACATTTTGTGCGGAGGAATTGAATATTTCGGACAAAACTGTTATCGATTGGAACAACTACCTCCGCGAAGTTTGTACCTGGAGAATGTTAAGAAATGAAAGGCGGAAAATCGGAGGTCCCAACACAATCATGGAAATCGATGAAAGCCTCTTCACAAAATGGAAGAACAATGCCGGAAGAATCCTACCACAGCAATGGCTATTTGGTGGCATATGCAGAGGGACTGAGGAATGTTTTATTGTAGCCATTCGAGATAGAAGTGTGTCTACTCTCATGCAAGAAATTTTGCAAAATATACACAAAGGCTCGACTATCTACAGTGATTGCTGGAAGGGATATAAGAGCGAAGAGTTAGCTGAGTCTGGATATGAACACCATCGTGTTAATCACACATACAACTTCGTAAACTCCACAACTGGCATATATACACAAAATGTTGAAAGGTTGTGGGGTTTGGTCAAATAGCATAATAAAAAACACAGAGGGACAGCACGTCAGTACCTGGACTCATATTTGAGTGAGTTTATGTGGAGGAAGTTGTATAAAGCTGATCCTTTTGCTGCGATTTTGGAACATATATCCCAATTCAGTCCTCCGCAGTGAACGCTATTTGTAAGTAATTTTAATTTTTTTTCTAATAATTATAATTTTATAATTAATTATATTATTGAATATAGACAATAAGTAATCCAAATGCATATAAAAGTAAGGTCGCCATTAATGCCATATTCGCATTAAATCTTTATTTTAAATGTACAAAAATTTTTTGGTAATATTTCTACAATGATCAAACTTCCACTTAATTACGTTTACTTTGTAAATAATTTTCAATAATTTTTTAACTCAAATTAGCAATATACAGTATGTTTTTAAAATTACCAAATGTATGTAAAACTACGGCATGTGATGACACATTTTATACAAGATCACCATTAATGCTAGATTCACATTAATTTTTTTTTTTTAAATTTACAAAAAATTTTTGTTAATATTTCTACACTTATCAAACTTCCACTTAATTACGTTTAATTTGTAAATAATTTTCAATAATTTTTTAACTCAAATTACCAATATGCAGTACGTTTTTAAAATTACCAAATGTATGTAAAACTACGGCATGTGATGACACATTTTATACAAGGTCGCCATTAATGCCAGATTCACATTAATTCGGGTAAAGTGTTTTTTATCTGTTTTTTTTTTTTAATTTACAAAAATTTTTTGTTAATATTTCTTCAATTATCAAACTTCCACTTAATTACGTTTAATTTGTAAATAATTTTCAATAATTTTTTAAATCAAATTAGCAATATATATTTTGTATTGACCTTATTTTGTATTTCATGCATGTAACTTTTCAATAATTTTTGTTTTTATATTTTTCATGCATTTCAATAATTTTTTTTTTTATATATTGTATTGACCTTATTTTGTATTTCATGCATGTAAATTTTCAATAATTTTTTGTTTTTTTGTATTTTTTTTTCAGGACCAAGAAACATGGTGGTGTTCGTTTTTTGCCCACCAAGAAGACATCTAAAAAACAACGTGACCGTATTACCCTTTTTTTTCTTCTTTAATATGTAAATTTTTTGTTAAATTTTTGTCTTTTTTTTTATGTTTTTATGTTTAAATTTTTGTTTAATTTTTATATTTTTGCCAGTTTTTTTTCTTTTTTATCACGTGACCTGCGTCACATTTTTGTCTTTTTTTTATGTTTTTGTGTTTAAATTTTTTTTAAAATTTTTATATTTTTGCCATTTTTTTTTCTTTTTTATCATGTGACCTGCATCACATTTTTGTCTTTTTTTATGTTCTTTATCATGTGATCAACCGATGACGTATTACCCTGAAGGCATATCAGTCTAATCTTGCGCTTTTTAATGTGCCATGTTCACGTGATTTGCGGACACATTTTAGCGACTAAATGTGTGCTTGGAGACATTATCTTAAAAATCGCAACATTAGACCGATAAGACTTCAGGGTAGTACGTCATTGGTTGAATTATGTTTTTTATCATGTGATCAACCGAGGACGTATTACCCTGAAGACATATCAGTCTAATCTTCTGCTTTTTAATGTGCCATGTTCCATGATCTGCAGACACATTTTAGTGACTAAATGTATCTGCAGATCACTTGGAGATGTTATCTTAAAAATCGCAACATTAGACCGATATGCCTTCAGAATAATACATCATCGGTTGAATTATCCGCAAGTACCATATAATTTATATAAATAAATTTTGTGAAATTATTTAAAACTAAATTTGATTTCTTATTTTATTTGATTCCTATCACTGTCTCGGTCTATATATATATATTTTCTGCATTTCTTTTGTAAATCCATAGATGCTAATTAGCCACCCAAACTTCTATTAGTATAGTCTTTTGTTTCTCCCTGACCACCAGGCACTGGTAACGAGTTATGCTAATAGTAGCATCAGATGCGTTATCATGTAGGTGGCACTGCAAAATTTGGACTTTAGATTCGAACTTAGTATATCTAGAAGGCAACCCCTCCTAGAATGTTCAGTTGCATGTCTGTAGTTTGAATTCTGCAGTGTGTTAGCGAGATAGACGATTCTGACTGTTACATATTATTTTTTTCCGGGTCCATGGCTTGCCCAAATGTGGAGCCTCGATTATTTAAACACCCACATCCCTGTAGATCTTAATTATTTAAAACACCCACATCCCTGTAGCTTAATGTTAGCATTTTGTTTCATATTTAATCACTCAAATCCTTTATATTTTTGATATATATAATATTTTCAAACTCTATATTATCTATTTGTGTATATATTTTATGTTTTGTTTGACTCGGGCATTCAATTACTTATACTGTATAATCTAAACTTGTCCAAACTTGCTATAGTGTGATACGAGCCATCTGTATTTATCTGTATTTATTGTTTCATTTAAGTCACGCTATATACGCATGGCGTGAATTACTTAAATATTGTCCCAAGTGAATATTGTGACAATCTATGAATATTTCAAATATTGTATTTTTCTATCAAAATAAAGTTTTATCGGCTCAACGCGTAAGATATCATAATAATAATTTTGTACGGTAATGACCTAGATATGTAATAGGCTATCGTATGGAATTCAAAAATTTATCATAAATAAAATGTTATAATCAATAAAAAAATGTGAATGTTTTAACGAGTGCCCGTAGTTAAATGGAATAGTTATTAAAATTCATTTTGGGAAGCTAACAGTCTATGGATCCTTTTAACTGGTGACATGGCGCCCAAGGGTAATTTCACTAAATGGAGTTACTTCTAAAATAAATTTTGTCACCAGGCTAAGTTCTTTTATATGTAATTTGTGTTTTTTTCAACGTTTGTAAATTTTTCTTAGATCAAATAATGAGACGTGAATCGGATCAATAATTATGTAAATAAAAATATATGTATGCTAATCTTAAATAAGAAGGAACAAAATAAGTATACCCGGATCTAGCAAATTTTAACATATATAAATAAAATTGCTTGAGTTTAAAAATATATATGTTAGCGAAATATTTCGACAGGTCGAATTTAAGAGATTTTTTTTTATGTACGGGCAGTAGAATATATGTATGTTGGCAGCAGATTTAAACAAGAAATTTTTGCAGTAGTAAAAGGGTAGTAGTTGGAGTTTTTAGTGATAAACATAAAAGCAGTAATTAGGCCAACAGAATCCAGAGGGAGATAGCCTATTAGCCTTTAATAAAATTTGAAATCAAACGTAACAAAAATTTTGTGTTTAGGATAATATAGTTAGCAGTAAAATAAAAAAAAGTCATCATCATCATCGATCACGATAATCATCTAAGGCCATGGGAAATACGGATGATAATGAGGTCCATTTCCGGACTATTATAGAATTGTTTAAGCAAGGTGAAGAAAGAGCAAAAAGATGGAAAGAAGAAAGCCAAAGGAGAGGTGAGGAACTTAGAGCGCTGTACAGACTCCTCCCTGGATGGCAAGAGATGGAAGATAAACTCCTGAACCAGAAAGTAAAGACAAATGATTCCACAAAGAAGACTGATACACCAGACCTGGGACCTTGAACTCAGCCAACCCAACCTATCAATATTAAAATATTTCATGAAGTTAAAAAATGTCCCAAACTTTATTTGGAAAAAGTACTTTCAGCAAATGATATCCGAGACTTAGGACATCAAACCCAGCTAACCAAGCTCAACACTAAAATGTTTCATGAAGTTAAAAAATGTCCCAAACTTTATTTGGAAAGAGTACTTCCAGCAAATGATATCCGAGACTTAGGACATCCAACCCAGCTAACCAAGCTGATCAATATTAAAATATTTCATGAAGTAAAAAAATGTCCCAAACTATATTTAGACAGGATATTCCCAGCAAATGATATACGAGACCTAGGGCCTCAAACCCAGCTAACCAAGCTTACCACCAATATTGAAGTATTTAAAAAAAACAAGGAAAATATCCCACCTGATATAGCAAGAATATATCAACCAGATGAATTAAAGGAAATGGCCGAATTCTTAACCACTCTGGATTTCAGTCCCTGGGCTAAAGAACCGCCAGACAAGGTAAAGAGGCCTGATAATCCGAGACTGCAGTCATCAAATTATAATGGCAGTTATTATCCATCAGACCCAGGATTATAGTAGTTTTTTCAACAAAAAAAGGGAAATGGACATGTCACAGGATAAATGAGAAAGGAGATCGGATATATACAATGTTAAACTATTAGATTTGTTAAATAAAATTTTGTTGACGGGGGGAAGATAATAGAAAATGTTTGCTAGATGGTAGATTTATTAATATGATCTGGGTATATAATTCAGTTTCGTTTCTTCATTATATTTATATCCTGTACATTATGGGTTATCTTGTAAATTTTTTATGCAGGTTTCATAGGTGGACAACTGTTGTAAGATCTTTTTTTTAACAATTTTTTTGTTCCATCACTAAGGGAATGTGAAACTGTAAGGTCTGCTTTGCAGATCTTCATTTCACCTTTTCTCACCTATTTCCTACCCTCATACCTTAGTTTGAACCCCAATCTATCGTAGTGTGTCTGCAATACGCTTATATACTGAAAATCCCACCTAATTTTAAACCATGAGCACAATGCTCATATTATATACATAACTCATTCCCAAAAAAATAAAATATTATAGATTATGTATTTGTTCACATAATTTAGATTTATTTAAAAGTAGGTTATATAGGTCATAATTGCGCACACACTATGATATGACTTTTAAAACATATCAAATTTATAAATTGTTAAAGTTATTTTGTTTGAATCTATTTACAAAGATATATTACCGTCATAATATATTTTTGATTTAAAATAAAATTTATTTAGTAAATATTCGTTTAGTAAATAGATTCAAATATTGCAATTTAAAAGTAAAGTAATTTTCGTTTAATTTAATAAAAGTCATTCCAAATATTTCTGTTAAAATAAATGAGGGACAATAGTTTAATTAGTTAATGTTATATAAGTTTATCTAAAAACAGCAGATGTCCACTTAAGGTTTTCTTTAATTAGTAAAAGGAATTTTTAATTAAATCTAGTTTGTAATTCGAATGTCAACAGGGAAATTAACAAAAGAAATTAATTAATGTTGAATTCCTTTAGACATTCGGATGATTTAATTGCAGCTGATAAATCCGATATATTTTTGTAATGCTCCAGGGTAGTTCTATTGTTAAAGTCTACTATAAAAAGAAGGGTTTTCTTTTGTTCTGCATTCTAATGTTTCTAAGAGAAATCATTCTGAGGTCTAATGTTTCTAACCAAAATTATTGTAGTAATTTGTAAATCTTGACATGACTGAGTAGAGCGCAAGAAGGCTATTTCTCTCCGGAATGACCATATGCTGCCATAGACCATCGAAAGCTATCACACAAGGAACCCTGGAACTGCTGCTGCCAAAAATATGAACATTTCCAGATTTTGCTGTTAATTTATATAAAAACCTGCCGACCATCAATCTACCTAAAATGCTTCTCCAGAGGTAACCCTAAATTAACCCAAGAGCTCTTGTGATAACTAACATGCTATAGCTATTTTAAATTGTTTTCTTATATTTCACATAACATCATTATGTACTTCTTTAAATATAATCAACATTTTTGCTCTCTATCCTTGGGTTAATATTTTCTATTTATTAAGCTTTCTGTTATTTTATTATGATAATGTGTCAGAATCATCTTTGACCAAGTGAATTATTCCTTTTGTTGAAAATAAGATGCCGCTATGAAGGCATATTTTAAATTTCTAAATAATTTCCAATTTTATTATGTTGCAAATCACTCGTTCGAGGGCGATTCTTTTCTTTAATATATAATATAATCACATAGTTTAAAATCTACATGTTATTGATTTTAATCTAATATGAGAGTATGTGCGAGGTCAATGATTAAATGTGTCCCCTAATGCATGATTGCATATATAAATCTATACTTACTTTTCAAACCCGCAAGCATGCATTTTCCTATTTTAATTACTGTGTTCTACTTTAATTACAAAGTTCATCATTGACATCGAGAATGTGTACATTTTAATTTTGTTTAGTTATTATCAATTGTATAATATTTTATGAGGTTCAAAACCTATTTTGTATATAGTTGTACATTAAGTTTTCTATCTGATGATCAGTCAGAGAGTATATTTGTAAATGATGTTTGATACTCAATACATTGCTGTAAATATATATACTTACTGATAGAATAATTAAAATAAAAATATTTTATGATTTTTATTTGTATTATTTAAATATTTACCTGCAAAGGTAAGCAGGGAAGTAGAACCAATACTCCAAACATCATTGTGATAGTATTGGTAATGTAGAATGCATTCCTAGCATTTACAATTTTTTTAATTTTTATATCAAGTTTGTAGATTGAATCATTGGATTTGACTGACTCTATTGAAGATACTGAAATGCAGTTATTTTCATGAAGCCTCTTAGTCATCTTAGATTTCAGATTCCAATCCATAATAAGACCAATTGCAGGTGCTGTTACTAAGCCAAACAACTGCATAATTCCAAAAATAGATGAGTAGAAGTCAACTGAAACAAAGCAATAATGTTGTCATGTTTAGAATTAACAAATAAAATAATTTATTGATATTTAAAATAAGAATTTATAATAAATATGTAGCATTCTGATTATTTATTAAGTGCACAGTAAGTCTATATTTAAAACAGGCAAAACTCACTATAAGTATTGCCACACACAACAAGCTAGAGTAATCAAGGCATGCCAGAAGGCTTGTGCATAAAATCCCCATCTAGTGCCTACTCATCCAATATCCCCAGACTAGTTCTGGCTTGTGGTCTTCGTCAGTGAGGAGCCTTGGATCTGAGAGCACTGCACCTAGATCTTAGGATCTAATGTAACCCTCCAGCTCCTCACTGACGAAGGCCACAAGCCAGAAACTAGTCTAGGGATATTGTATGAATAGACACTAGATAGGGATTTTATGCACAAGCCTTCTGGAATCCATTGATTACTCTAGCTTGTTGTGTGTGGCAATACATAAAGTGAGTTTTGCCTGTTTTAAAGCAGTTATACACAAGCATAAGAAGTGGTCATCATGTGATGTTTATTGGCTTAAATCTATAATTAGAAAGAGAAAGGCTTTTAATCCTTTTCACATGTGCCTTAAATGTTTGCATAATAGCCAAATGATGTATTTTTTGATTATAGAGGGGGATCTTAAACCTCAACACAAGATAGAGCCTTTATAAAGGTAAGAATGACAATCTTATCTTTAATCTACATTCTTATTTATATAAGCCAATCTGAAGCATCTTGATTTGAGATCGTAAAGATATTACTCTCTTCACATTTAATCCACTATTTCCTTTCATAAATTAACTTATACAAAATCTTGCAATTTACAACAAGTTAATATTTAGACAATAATGTAATGTTCTAATTATTTGATATGTACATGAATAATTTTTAAACTTTATCTTCATTAAGTCTTACAGTTTCCTTGCTAGAAAATGGTATTGTTGTCTTTTTTACATTCTTAAAATTAATAATCTTGAATTGTCAATCAAAATAGCACTATCATTTTTTTTTAAAAAATCAATAAAGTGATTTTATGGAAAATTCTCTCCAATAAAAGTTCTACATCCAGAATTTATAAATGTAGTATCCAAAAATGAAAAATAATAATTTTTATAGCTATTTATTTTTTCTCATTCCATTTATGCCACCTTGAGTAAATTTGAGTAATTACATGATAATGTCTAATATATCCCTATTCAATGCTATTATATTCATATTATAGATTAGTTTTTACCTTATTGCTTTCATTGGTGAGTAGTTTTGGATCTTGGCCCAATGGAGTTAGATTTTTTGGAGTAATAAAAATAAAATTTGCTACTGAAAAGTATTATGTAGGCTGGAGACATATATTTTGTTGATTTCAAGAAGTAATCCTGAAATTTTTTATTATAAAACTCTATTTTTATTAAATGGTAACTTTTCGATAAAACTGTTCATGGTTTTCTACTTATCCCCCCCCCCCCATTCTCCAACTTCCATTTGCTGACATTTTGTTTAAATTTTATAAAAGATGAAACAGCTTAGTGCATTATAGGAAAAAAGCTCTTCAGCATCCCCTTACAGAAGATCAATCAAGGAAAACAGCACCAATCAGATCTTTCTAATTGTTAAGTAGAGAAGTTTGAATGATTTTCCAGCTTTGTGTTACCATCTCCTAAAAATAGCTAGATACCTATTTACTGACCAATCTTGGATCATTATCTAAAAAAAACTCCCAACCCTATTAAAAAAATGTCAAATTTTTTTACCAAGATTCGAACTCAGGATATATGCATGGCAGCAAATGCAGTAGTATTACTGCATACAAGACTCTTTTAAATTATATATAAACTAAGAAATTGGATATGAGGGTAACAATTATAAATTATCAAATTACACCAGCAATAAACAGCTGATAGTAGGATATATTTCATCATTTCTTATTTCCTAAAAGTCTTTATAAAGTAAAGGTTAGTTAATCCATTCCATGGAGATACAATAGTGTAAACTCCTTCTTTCAAACCGTTCTTCTCATTGGTATAAAATCATTACAAAAAATGAATTAATATTGGAAAATCTTCAGCTCATTATCTTGTCAAAATAAAATTTAAACACATATGAAATATATCTATTAAAATTGTGAATCAATGGGCATCTGAAAATCACCATAATGTACTCTTTCGTGAAGAAGTTATGTTACAAGAAATAGCACCAGAACATCTGGAAAATTGATTTAAATGAGCCTACAGAATTAAAAACATCATTCACTTTGATCATTAACCAGAATAGAAATCTTGGATATATATTCAAGAGATTTGATTTTCAATCAACTCTACAAGGTAATATAATTATTTCAAATTGTTCTACTCATCAAAGAAGAATATATATTTAATTCAAATGCAGTAGACAAGCTTGAATTTCTATAATCTTAGCAGATTAATAAGTGTGCTTTTTATTCTATAGTTTACTGTAATGTTAATTTTATTTATATTAACTAATTAAATTTATTATTGTACTTTGCTGCTCTTTCCCGATATTCAGCAATGTGATTGTAACAGCCAAGGATTACTAGCATTTCCTCCTTTTTGATATACTTTAATGCTTATATTTGTAGAAAAAATCCAATGGAAGAAATAACATTGTCTATGTGAATTTAAATATTAGGTTGTTATGGAATTTTTACACAACACATCAATTGATTGTCATTGATTAGATAAAAAAATTACCATAAAAGTATTTTGATATGGCCATGCTTAAAATAATGCCATATTACAAGTAGGAGTCAAGAATGTACAGAAATTATGATTATAGGTATAGATTATTGAACAAATCTGATGCTTTATGTTTAAAATTAAAGTATCATTGAAAAAGGTTTATCCTAAACATAACAGTGGAAAATATCTTTAAAATTAGCTGTTACCTTTTCTAAATTTTAATACTTCTCAAACACAAATTGTATTTTCAAGGCCTTGTTACTGAAACAGGCCATTTTTTTCAAAGACTGTTTTATCGATTCAAATAGGTTTGTTTTAAAAGGTTTACTAAAAAGAAAATTTTGTTAGTTGTTTGACTATGGCTATTATTACTTATTTGTTTAAAAGACAACATAACATTCTGTAGTTGATTTAACCAAAAGCCTAGATCTGAAACTTCATGAAATACAAGTTACTTAAAAACAAAAGTTCATTAACTGAAAATACTTAATAATGATTTAGAAGATTGAAAATTTAAAAATGATTGAGTCACTTGTTAATTAGCATTCTTTGATACATTGAAAAAATATATGGATCTGAGAAATTATATAATTCTATTGCATAAGTAAATTGAGTGCATTCTTTTATATGATAATGACATTTTGACCAGATGGAAGAATTCAGATGTCCACATTTAATAATAAATTTATTCAATTCATTTGATTGAAGATATCTAGTTTGATGAGATTGAAACAGCTCTTTTCACTCTTAAAAAATAAAGTCAGTAAATTCCAATAGAATTCCTAGAGAAGTTCTAAAATATCGTAGTCATGGGTTTGCTTTAAACAGTAATTCTCAATGTATGGTACATAATGGGATTATAGATGGTATGAAAAAATTAACTATTTTTGCCAAATTATATTTAAATAATTTATTTATATAATGTAAATTTTTAGATTCAGAGAAAGAATGATTTTAAAGAAATTGTAGATAAAGCTATTACATTTTTAATGCCAATTTTTATTTAAAATGGGATTTTAAACAATAGTATATTAAAAAAACAAATATAAAACAAAATTAATATTTGAGTGTAATTTATTCTTAAAACTAATAAATAGAGAGCCCTATATTAAAAAAATATATTTTGCAAACAAGCTCAAGATTCCTGATTAAACAGTTTTTTTTTATAATATTTGGTTTTATGTATAGTTTTTTAAGGTAATCATATTGGAAATTCTAGTAATAATTGATATTTTATTTCTAAATAAATACATAATTTTTATTCAGGATTATTAAGTTTTGGTTAAAAAAAAAAAACTAAAATATTTTTTATTTGCTTTCCTATTTTTTTATTTTAATGCTAATTTTTTTTTTATAAATGATGATAGTATAGAGAAATTTTAATGTTCTTTGGATAGCACATAAAACCCAAAAGATTGAGTGCCGCTACTTTAAAATATTTCTTTTTTTAGCATTATATAAACCTATAAAAATACCACTGATTTTAAGAATGCTTCTGCAGTTTTGCATCTCTAATTAGATAAAGAATAAGAAATTATGATTGGTCAGTAATGTTGTATTTTGTAAAAATTGCATACAAGTTTATACACTCCAAAAAAAACTAGTATTTATTCAAGATATTGTTTTTAGATCATGCACTGATAACTGAGGAATTTAATTAAGGCATTAACGTAATGGTGAACAATAATTCCAAAAAATATTTGCTGATTGCAAATATTTCTAGATAAGAGACCTGACTTTATTGGACAATGTAATTAATTGCTGAAGTTATCAGAAAGCTATAAAAAGATTTTGTAACAACTACACCAGGCAGTATTTGAGTGTTCCTCCAGTAGACTTCTGTTTAATTCCAGCAGGAGATATCTCATGTCAGTGCTTTCAGTTAATGTCCAGAGCTCAGTGGAAATGTAGTCCATGGGTATAGATGAAAGAGACCACAGAGATGGGGAGGCCATAGCCTGAGGAAACCATCTGAATAGCAGCTGAATAAAGAATTGAGTTTCCAGTGGTTTTCTAGTGAAGTATCTGATAGACTGTTGCAGAGACGGAAGCTGTAAAAAGCTTAAGGCCAGTCGCAGTGCTATACTAGGAATCATTCTTGTGCAGCTAAACTGGACTGGAGTCAAGGTGTGTGTAAACCTTGCCCATTGTGAACCGTTTTTGTAGCAGCCAGCCTGAATGTACATCGAGGGAATTGAACATTAGCGAACTGTAGAAATAGAGTTGTTGCAGACTATTTGCTATTCTAATTATTTAAAAACATTGTGTCTTAATGTATATAGTCATACTTATGGACTCATCAAGTAATTTTTCTAGAAAGGAGCATGAGTAGAATTTACTTTTTCCTGTTGATAGAAAGATGTCTGAAAATTGTCTTTAAAATGTTAAGGTTGTGAAGTAATACTTTAATTCTTCTTAAACATGCTAAACGATATTACTTTAATGATGATTTAAGAAAAAATGCTTTGTGAAATAAAAGAATGTTTTAAAAAATTAATTCTTTTGGTTAGAAAGAACAAATTCATTATCATTAATCTGAAAAGGAAGTTGTCTTATGTATTGGAGTAAATACTTTTTCAAAAACAAATTTACTAAAGGAGAAATTTATGCAAACAATAAATAAGTGCTTAATTTGATTAATGACCTTTTCTAGGAGAGAAATGACAATAAGTTATACTTAACCTATTACTGTATATATTTAAAAAAGATAAAACGCACTGATATTGAGAATAAAATATCCAAATTAGCTGCATACCAGTCTACAATAAAAAAGAAGTAATACAAGTCAAGAAAGCATACATTAGAATTCATTAGCAATAAGAGAATAACAAAAATATAAAGAAGCATTCCAAGTGAATATTCAAATAATATTTCAGCATCAACTACTGAATAAAAATATGAAAGTGAACTTATTGTATCAATGACAGCGGTCTATATTTAAATGTTAATAATCCAGGAGTTGCTTTAAGCAGGCATTGATTGATTAAAAAAGAATCCAAAAAATACAACATTGCATTTCAACAGGAAAAAAAATAAAAAAAATTTGTATATCATTTAGTAAAGAATTATGTAATATAATTTGGAGTCACAATATATCAGCATTATGTCAAGCATTGGTGGTTGAGAGGTCAGCGACAGCTGCTTTACAAGCAGTTGTCCTGGGTTAGCAGGTTCGCTTCCTGGCTGATGATATGACACACGAGGAAAAAAAATTATATCTGCATTATTTCAAAAGTAATAACAAAATATATACAGAAATATATTATTAAGCCAATAAACACCACACGATCGTCATTTCTTACGCTTGCTTATAACTGTTATTAAAACAGACAAAACTCTCTATATGTATTGCCATCTGGCATCCATTGACTACTCTGGCTTGCCTTGAGTGGCAATACATATAGAGAGTTTTGCCTGTTTAATATTATTACTGATATTTTTGAGATTGGGTATACAAGAAGTAGACATTAGAGAATCTACGTGATATGAGGCTTTATTATAATAATGTCCTATAAACTACTAATTCATGTGTTTGACAAATGTTCATTTATTCTGTTTGTACCAATGAGAAAATAAACACCTTTCTACCACAATATTATTACTGTTTGCATTAGATTTGTTATTCAATGTGTAAATAATGTTACTCTGTACTTATATGTTTTCTGTTTTATTTGATTAATTTAATTAATTGACTGTTAAAATAGTTTTTCATTTGAAAAGGAATTTAAGTCTGATCTGTCATTTTAAAGTGTACATGTACCATAAATATATTTTTTTGAATTCCCATGATTCAAACATCAAAACAGTATTTTGTTTTAAATTCAAATTATACCTCATCATGTAATTAATTCATAATGCTTATTGCTTGTGTAAATCAAGAATAGATTTTTAATGCAAAAGCATTAGGATTATCATAATCTACATATTTCAACTTGCTGATGCCTGGACATTCTATGTAATGATATTAAGTATTTTACAAGTGAATGTCAGATTATTAAAACATATGTTTAAACAATCATATGACAAAATGTACTTAATTTTACATGTTAGGAAATGAAGAATGTTGGTAGCTCTTAATTTCATTTAAGAAAAATGAATATTCTTTAATCCTGGATTAATCTTTATTACATACTCATGGTCAACCCCCCCCCTTCCTGGATTAATCTTTATTATATATTCATGGTCAACCTCCCCTCCTGGATTAATCTTTATTATATATTCATGGTTAACCCCCCCTCCTGGATTAATCTTTATTATATACTCATGGTCAACCCCCCTCCTGGATTAATCTTTATTACATATTCATGGTCAAAACCCCCCCCAACTCACTAGGTAGCATATTATTGCATTGTTGTTACAACCATATTTACTGGTCATTATATTTTTTATTACTCATTAGTTCTAGAGGGCTTATAAAATTTATCATATTATAAATAGCTTATTTTGGACTTATTGCGAGACCCATCTATCTTAGTGTCTACATAAAGGATACCACTTTTGAGAAATACTTTTTTATATAATTTTAGGCTAATAGTGTATTAGTAAATAATCTGTATATCCAGTTGGGTCTCTTTTAATTACTATGATATGCTAAATAGCTGATGATGAAAGATAAAACCAACTTTATTTATCTTATGAATAATGTATGATTCAAGACCCATTTTGTAACAATGTGTATGAGGCAAAAAGAGCTCTATATTACATATAAAGTAAAATATATGTATCTCATACAAACATACAAAAAACTTAATGTATGTTAAAGTCAATATATATTCTATAAATATATCAAAATAAAATAAGTGCATTTAAGATTATTTGAGAAAATATACAATGAATTAGAACAAGAGTTTAATACTAATGAGTTTATTAAAAATAAGTTTACTTGTTTATAGTATAAAAAAAATTAAGGAAAACACTAATCTAAGACAGAAATAACTGTTGTAATGAGAAATTGTTAGGATTTATAAAGATAATATTGCAATGGGTCCAATAATTTATAGCCCCACATTTTTTAATCTTAATAAAGAAAATAGAGTTTCAAGATGTGCATATCTGTGATACTTATTATCAAGATTAAGTTTAATCTTGTATTTCAACAATAAGTTTAATCTTGTATTTCAACAATGCTTTATAGTTAGGGTATCAATATTTTTTTTGACCAGCCAGTTTGGACTAATATTAATAGCTTTCTGGAATTTTTCAGCTTTTTGAAAAAACTTTATTCCAACTTGTTTTATAATACACCAATTATGTCAGATTGCATGTATTCAAATTCAAATACTTCTTAATAATGAGTTACATAATTTGTCTGTCACTGATTAATGAATTTTAATAAAACACAAAGACTAAACTCTCCATACAGTAGTGCCACTCAGTGCAAGCCAGAGTAATCAATGGATGCAAGAAGGTTTGTGCATAAAATCCCTATTTAGTGCCTATTCATCCAATATCCCCAGACTAGTTCATAGCTTGTGGCTTTCATCAGTGAGGAATCTTGGATTTGAGAGCACTGCATCTGGATCCTAGGATATTGAATGAATAGGCACTAGATAGGAGTTTTATGCACAAACCTTCTTGCATCCATTGATTACTCTAGCTTGCACTGAGTGGCACTACTGTATGAAGAGTTGTTTCCATGTAAAAAGCTTGTGTAAGCATAAAAAATGTTGATCATGTGAATACTGAACTAACTTTACAATTTTCAATGTGCCAATATATAAAAAGGCATATGCTTGGTTAAGTAAGATATATTTTCCTTTCTACTTTATTATCTGGCTGAGTGCACTTTTACTGCCAACCACCATAATCATGGCTTTCTTATTTCATTAAGCTGCTGCTTCTTATATAATCTTTTTTATTATTATGAATTATCCTACTTGGTTCATTTACATATTCCACCAATGAAATAATTGGATACTATTCCCTATCCTGTTTATAAGGTTCTTGTGGTTAGTTATGAACAATACCTCCTTTACCTTTCTTTTTCGATCTTCACACTTTAGACAAACTAAGTTAACCTCTGGATTGAAACTGTGATCATGTTCTCTTTGTAATTTTCATAAAATAGAAGAGAAAATGCCACAAAAATCATCAAATATCTAGATCTCATAATCCAATGGAATAAAAATAATCTGGATAATAAAATGCTTAAAAAATCTTTGGAAATAAGAGACACAATTCACCCTCAATCAAACAATCCAAGGTCACATAAACATGAATGATTTAAAGCAATCCCTACAGAAATCAGCTCCTTTGCAAATACAAAGAATATAGGAAACAAAATGTTGATGAATTCATGAAAGACTTATGCAGCCTAGGGTACAACCAAGAGACAAAAGTAACCAAAAGAATTAATATAAAATGAGGCAGAATATAAAACCATAAAATGATAATAAATCATGGAACATCATGCCTAAATATCAAAACTGGCTGACAAAATAAAAGATCATAAGACAATATGAGCTTTGAACCTCAACTAGTCTTAATGGATTAATTAACAACACCAAGGACAGTTTGCCAATATATCTCACAATGGTGAATCCAGAACCAATATCACCATTAAAATAGAACAACATAAATATCTATATAAAAGCGCTAATGAAATCTCAAAATATAGATCTATTTTCTGGAATCATGAAAGAACATGGTCACAGCTTCAATCCACATTGCCTTAACCTACTTTGCCTAGAATGCAACAAATGAAAGAGGAAAGTAAAAAAGGCAAGGCTTATTGTTAACCACAAAAATGTCATAAACAGAAAAGAGAAAAGTATCCAATTATCTCACAGGTGGAATATATAAAGGAGGACATTAGCATAATTATAATATACAAGGCATGTGATGTGATGTGATGTATTATGGCTTCTCCTTAAACGAAGTCAAGAATATCTCAGCAATTAAGCCCAGATAAACCTGTTAGCCACTTTCTTTTACATTCCCCACTCTAAATTTACCCATAATCTGCTCTATCCCATTTCCACAACATAATTTTTGTCAACTCTATAACCTTTATATCTAAATCCCCCTTATCTTTTCCCAAACCTAGCATAAAAACCAATAATTCACTTTCTGTATAATCACTCTTTTCATATTTATTTTTCCACAACTTCATTATATGTACCCTTTCTGTTTTCAAACATTTACATTCAATTAACAAATGCCTAATATTTTCAATTCCTTCCTTACATAATTTACAAAACTTTCTCCATACAGTAGTGCCACCCTGTGCCAACCAGAGTAATCAATGGATGCCAGAAGGCTTGTGCATAAAGCCCCTATCTATTGCTTACTCATCCAATATCCCCAGAATAGTTTCTGGCTTGTGGCCTTCGTCAGTGAGGAGCCTTGGATCTGAGAGCACTTCACCTAGATCTTAGGATCTAATGCAACAACCCTCCAGTAGCCACCTTTTAACTCTATTTAACTACAAAATATGAGAATGATATGATAATATTTTCAATCTAAGCTCAATAGCTTATATAGTCATATGGGTCTGAACTCAGTTCAGCACCGATACATTTTGGTGTCTTTGGCTCTTTAACAACCATAGCCACCATTATCCTCTCAGATCCAAGGCTCCTCATTGGCAAAGGCCACAAGCCAGAAACTAGTCTGGGGATATTGGATGAGTAGGCACTAGATAGGGATTTTATGCACAAGCCTTCTGGCATCCATTGATTACTCTGGTTGGCACAGGGTGGCACTACTGTATGGAGAGAGTTTTGTCTTATTTAATAACAATTATGTGCTAGTATAAGAGATAGTGATCATGTGATGTTTAGTGGCATAAATATAATATAAAGAAAGATTAAATAACAATCAATAATATAGTGAAATAAAAAGGCTATGACTATTGTGCTCAGCATCAAAAATGCACTCAACCAGATAATAAAGTAGAAATGAAAATATATCCCAATTCACCACGCATATGCACATACATACACAAAAATATTCCATATATAATGAAATGAAGAGTAAAATTACAATATATAAATGGATAATAGTTAATTTATAGCATAAATGTAGTAATGCTGTAAGATAGTTATAGTTTTTTTTTTTTTTTTGATAATTTAAGATAGTTATAGTTGTTATTCATTATAGAATAAATGCAAGGGTTTATTGCGTTTAGTTTTATTACATATTATTTTATCTGTTATTATATATATATTAAAAAACAGACAACATTTAGACAATCCCAATATCAATAACAATCAACAAATTCAAACCGTTGTCAAGGCAACCTCCATTTAACAATATGTATATATTGAGATAGTAATCTCATTCTTTATTTTAAACATAATCGTGATTGGTAAATTATAAATCAAATTTCAGCTCATTAAGTTTTTTTAAACATATGTTTGATATTATATAAGCACACCTGTATATATAATTAATTTTAGACAATTTTATTTTAGTTTTAAAAAAAGAATAGAGAAACACTTATTTAGCCAAAGTTATTTCAAATAACTCTTTTAGAATTTATGTTTAAGGAAGCAAACTTACTAAAAATAATCTACAAAACCTTTACTCATTTATTTCATATTTTTTATATTAATTAAAACTCGTGGAAAATCAATGTTTTAAAGCTTTGTTTCTGATTTTGAAAATATTGGATTTCAATTAATAATATTTTAAGTGTCATCCATAAACAAGCAGATTCATTTAATTAGAAAATTAGTAAACTGAAAGAATAAAAATAATTAATGGCTTAATTAATTAGGGAGTTTTGATATACCTTATGAATGAAAATAAGTATTGGTTTATCTAATTGAGAATTGTGTAAACAGGTAATTACTGACTTTGTTAGTTAAAAAAGTGGTAAATAAAGAGTGTGTTTGTTAATCAAAAATTTGGTAAATGAGTGACTAAAAGATTAGCTCGCATGATTCTATTCATTCTGCTTCTAACATGTTTGCTGGAAAATAGACCAGGTCTTATATTAATTTTTGCTCCAAAAGATACCTTAGGGCTTATTTTTAGGGGATCTTATTTTTTTATGTACAAAAATTTAGATTTATTTATACTTTCATTACTTTACAAGGCTGAAAAATTGAAATAGGATAAAATTCTCGTTTTCTTTTAGGGAAACTAGCAGAGAAAATAGTTGTATTTCTTGAAACAGCTTACAAGCAAGTTGCTGCGGAAAGGAGTGGTTTAATAGAAGTATTAAAGTCACCATGTTCCAAAAAGCAGGGCAAGTGAAGTAAATATCAAGATGCTGCAGATTTTTTTTAAAAATGCAAATGGCTTAATTCATTCAGAATTTATTCATAATGATCAGGCATTTAAACTCTATAAGCTCTAAAACTTTTGCATGATGCAGAAAAATGTAAACATTCCATTTTATGGCAAATTGAGGAGCACATATTTCAACATTACAATGCTATTACATAAAGTTTTGAGTGTGAAACAATTTTTAATTAAATTCAGCATGACCCAGCTTATCCATCTGCCATGTTTGCTTGACCCTTGCTCTATTTAACTTCTTTTTAATTTTTCAAATGAAAAAAAAAATTCAATTTTTTTTTGCAGTGGTGAAGAAAAAAATTAATGAAGGAATTAAAAGGCATCACTTTACAAGTGTTTCCCAACTACTTTCCAAAAAAATGAATATTATGACATTAAATAATAGACTATATTTTGAAAGAGATTCAATTTGCAACAACTAAGAATGAATATACAATTTTTTATTACAAAATTCTTGATTATTTTTGGGTCCCCCCTTCTGTAATTTGATATGTGTATGTATTTAAAGGGATGAACACAATGTATCCATCTTACTGACAATCTTAAGCGGGCCTTATATTTGGGATAGGGCTTATATTATGAGCATCCTGAAAAGTCATGCTAGGCCTTATTGTCTAGTTAGGTCTTATTCTCAGGAAAACATGGTATTTGTTATTGAGCCTACTTCTTCTTGCGATTTTGAACTTTTTATCAGGAGTTAAGTTAATAATGATGATTGGCTAGCCTCAGGTAACAATCTTAATTTCTTCAGTATGTATCCCATAATGATTAAATGTTCAACTTTGCTTGTTGGGTTTGAGCTGATAATGCGCTAATTATTGTAAGTGACATAGACACACTTCTTAACCTTAAAGGAAAATTTCATGACAACTTTCTACAAGATGAAAAAGTAGTAAACGAAGAGTCTTCGCATGGAAGCTACTAAGGAACTCTATCTTCATCATCTTTTCCCTTGAATTTAAGGTAACCATTTATTTATGAACTATTTTATAAAACATTTACTTATATTAACAATAATCCAGTAATAATTATAATTTAAATCATTTAATTTCATGTATTTATGCATTTATCTGTTATATTAAACTAATTTTAATATTTATATTTTATAACATTTTATCTAACTCAGTATATCTGATATAGCGTGGTAGCAGAGTTGCATCATAAAATAATGAAGCCCCTTAGATCATTAAAATGTATTAAATGTTAATTTACCTGATTCAGTATTTCCATCTGACAAATTGAGTAATAACTGTTGTAAAGCACCAATAAAGAAAAGCAGACGAAGTTGAGTTATACACAGTGTCACAACACTATAACAAAATATTGGTGTCATGGCTACACGATAAAAAGGTAAAGAAGTTAGTTCTTTTCCAGCTTCAGATTTATTAGACAAAGTTTGACACAGATCAAAACTGTAACAAAAAAAAATTATAAGCAATAGTAAAAATATGCATTAAATAATGTAAAAGTTAAAACAGACTATAAACAAATGTCTTCAAATGACAGTCCTCCTAAAAACAATAGTGAAGAAGGCATAACTAGTCAAAGGCTTTTAATAATTTTTTTTTTTTTGTTTTATCTTACAGCTAAAAATAGGCAGATATCCATTTACTAACCAACACAGAATAGATATTTAAGTTGCTATGCGACAAAAAAAAATCTAAATCTTACTTCAGACATGGAGCAAAAAAATCTGAATTTTATTCAACCTAAATTCAAAATCCAAATCATTGGTATAAATAATGAGGAGAGGGACAGGAATAGGTAATCACGATATCACAAAGCTTTTTTTTATAAATGAAAAGGAAAATTTATAAATTTAAATAAAAGCTTAAATCTTTCTAAAGATATTGTTGTTATGTAAATAATGAAAAATTAAATACTGTTGTGCCAAATTTATCTTCATCTTCAAGTTATGATCATTCATCATCTTAAATTATCAGAAAATTTAAAAATGTCCAGTATTAATACTTTTTGAGAATCTTAATTGTTTGGTATAGTGATGAAATAAATAGTTCATGTATAATTATATGTTGGACTGTTTTGAGCATTAAATGTTTTTAGAAAAATTCAAACCACAAACTTTCCACCAAACAAATAATTCTTTATATAAAAAGAAAAAAAAGACTAATGGCTTTATTGTTCAAGAATTCCTAAAAAATTTGAGCACCAGGATTGATCTAGGATTTCTCGTTTCTAAGTAGGACGCTCTACCAAAAATCATTCTAATACTTAAATAAGGCTAAAAACCTTAGTACATGCACCTTGAGTTCTTAATTTATTACAAGAGAGACCTCTACAAATCTAAACGCAAGATTCAACTCTCTCTTGTAATAAATTAAGCACTCAAGGTGCATGTACTAAGGTTTTTAGCCTTATTTAAGTATTATGTGCTGACATTGCACGTAATAAGAATTAATATTTACAAAAATCATTTTACTAACTGCATTAAACCAAACCACGCAATGTAGTCCTTCACATTTATGTTACAATCTGAATTTTGCAAATTCGTCTGGATGCTGAATGATGTAAAGTTCAGAATTGCAATATTAATTAAACATATTTTGCTTTATGTATAGGTGTGTATATGCAGATAGTTAAAACAATTAGTGCAACAATAATGGTGAGGATGAGACTAGCCACAGGGTGATGACCTGTAGGGCAGAATTTAATAAAATAGGATTTAAAATTATTTTATTTAATTAATATTTCTATTTTAGTATCTTATTCTTTAATAACTTTTTGAGTACATATAAATGTATATAAGTGTAAATAAGAAAACATGAGTAAAAACGTTGGTTTATATATGTGTGGGCGTATATTTTAAATAGTCTTTTAAAGTTAAACATTGTAAATACATTTAATTTTCAATTTTAAAAAGCATATTTCCAAATTATGTGGGTGGTTAAGATAAAAGATAGTTTACAAAATTAAAAATAAGCATAATAATCACATGACACCATTTTCCTGAATTATAAAAAGAGATGATGGCATTTTGTTTTAATTGAGATTGAAATGTTAGTTTAATACAAATTATATATGAAGCCAAAATCACACTTTTTCTTATTTTTGCCATAATATCCCATAAATACAATTTATCCAACCTGCTTCAAACACTTTTTAGCAAACTCTTTATTTGTACATATATATACACCTATGTTTCGACTGACCTGCAGTCTTCTTCAGAGCAACCTGCAGTCTTCTTCAGAGCAATCTTGCTCTGAAGAAGACTGCAGGCCAGTCGAAACGTAGGTGTATATATATGTACAAATAAAGAGTTTGCTAAAAAGTGTTTGAAGCAGGTTGGATAAATTGTATTATATATGAAGGAGTAATAAAATGTGAATAAAAAAGAGAAAGGAGGTTAATGGATTTAACCAAAAACAAAAACAGTAATGCAATTAATAATACAAAGGAAGTAGTGGAGTAATATTCTTGTAAAGTTTCATTTATCTTCTAAATCCATATAGAAAAGTTAAATACTCTGTAATAAAAGATATGAAGAAAGAATGCAGAGCTCATATCATGCATATGATGGCAAATAGCAGGTAGTGAATATGTCAGGATAATAATACATTAGAGATACATAATGTGATCCTAACAATGTTATACAAGCTAACCATCACATGAACAGATCAGAAGAAGACTCAGCCTAGATGCAAGAATGTTGCCACCTGACAGCCACTCAACAAGAGGCATTGCATTGGAAGGATTAGATAAATCCATCTTTAACACTGAAGAAGAGTAATATAACATATATATTAAAGTTTGTACATTGTATGTGTATACATATATATATATATATATATATATGTTGTGACTTTACAGGCAGTGTTTAATCTTAGTTCAGTTGTTAAGACCTTAACAGAAGTGGAAGTGTTAGAGAGTTTTGTATGACAATCTTTGAGAATCAAACAACATATAGCAGTAAACTTACTATTACATGGAAATCAAGGTCACTGATCCAAAATAACATAAAATAAGAAACAAAGCATCAGACTGAGGCAGTCCAGATCTGATAGATAAACAACAATCTGATAGTTACTTGTTGTGTGAGAAAAAACCTAAGGCATGACAGTGAAACTGTGAACTGCATACTCTGTACTAGCATTAATATAATTATGAATAATAAACATGTTAAATTATAATTAAGAATTTTATTGATATAAAATTGTAGAATGTAACATACTGGCACAATTAAGAAAAAGAATAGATGTGGCAACCAAGGAAAAAGACAGACATAGCAATTGAGGTCAAGGACAGATATTGCAGTCAACATGAAATCATAAAAAGAAAGGACATAGAGAGCCCATAATAACAGTTCCAAGTAAGCAACAAGATTAAATCTAAAGGCCATGGTAAAAATATCTTTTTTTTTATTTTTTATTAGGCTAAGGATTAGAATGGCTAATAAATATATAGAAGAATTTGACTTGAATCAATCTGAGTTATGGAAACAGTATTATAGAGATTTAAAATTTTGATTATAGCAAAATAAGTTAAGGCACAATTCAAATTAGCAATGTTTGTCAGTTTGTGTGGAGCAATTATGTATAGAATTTTAGTAGCTCAGGAAATCCCCATGGAAATAGCAGACATATGAGAAAGCTATAGAAAATCCAGATCAATCTGATTATGGAAAGATATACATTTTATTCTGACATTCAACTAGAAATGAAGACAGTAATAGAATATGTGGCTAAATTAAAAAAATAAGGCAAACAAATGTGAATTGGTTCTTTCTTAAATGAGGGGTTATAAGACAGATTTGTTTGTAGCATGACAAACCAAAATCAGATAATTTTTGGGCAGGGAATGTGGCAAGAATACTAATACTGTATGCACATTTTAATTCAAAATTAACTCTAGCTGATTCATTTGTTTGCAATTCTAGATAAACTTTAAAAAATGACTATGAATAAATATAGATATTTTAAGATTATGAATCTAGGTAGTGAAAATTATCTATTTTTTGTTTCAAGTTCAATCAAATTTAAATTTTTCATGTAGGTAACTGGCCCATAGCCAACTTGTTAATCATTCTGCATTTTTTGATACCTGACTATCTATCTACTTATTCTCAGCAATACTGTTAAATAAAGAGAGAAAAGTGCTCAAATATATTAGGCATTGGCAGTATTTACAATAAATGTATTAATTAAATTATCAATTTTGAAAGAACAGCTACTAAATAAATAAATAATCAGAGTTCTACAGTATATTTTATTTATGCATAAGATGGCAAAGTTTTTGTGTAGAAAATAAATATTTAGGTTTTATGCGCCAAAATAATTAAATATATATATATAAATGTATAAGAAATGTCAACTAAATTGATGAGCAAAATTATGATCTTTATCTACATTTTATTTCATTTTTTTTTTTGTTTAAATAAAAAACAACAACAAATGAACTAAAAATTAAATCTGATAAATATGTGTTAATCTAGTACTATAAACTTATCCAGTGAAGCAATATCTCATTGCTTCAAATATTTATTCTTTAATTACAGAGTATCATTGAAATAATCGCTGTCTACAAAGTGAGCATTTATTATAGAATTTAAATAATAATAAACTGCTTTGTTTCATAATTAAAATATAGAGAAAACATAACACAAATAGATATATTATGTTTTATAATATTTATGCATGATCATCTTCATCTACAACCATCAAATCTATAGTGTGTCATGACAGGCATTTTAATATCTTCCATACTTTCAGGATTTTGGGTCATATATAAGTTATGCCTAAGGATGTCTCCAATCTGATCTGTCCATTGAATAAGCAAATGTTCCTAATTGTTGTTGTTTTGTTTTTTTTTTGATGTATTTTTTGTCATCTATTTAAGATTTTCTTAATAATAATTATTGGATAACTATTTTTCTTGATAATTTATTTTATTTATCTATTTATTTGATGTCAAACGATAACAAAATAAGAGTTCGTCATAATAGGCTAATATAAAAAAAAATTGACAAAAAATTCAGTACAGACACAAAAATACAAGCATTTCCTAGAAAGCATTGCATGTACTTTATTGATTCAGAAAAAAAGTAAATTAGTAACCTATTTCATAAAATTTCACATCTCTATGTTTTACTAAAATCCATAAGGATTGTATTCCATTAAATATTATTGTTAATATAAGGAATTAACCATGACAAAAATGGTCAATATTTCTTCTTAAAGTTCTTAAACCATTATCAGGCAAAACAAAAATCCTTTGTCAGGGATTTGAAACACATGTAAATAATAAAAAAATATTTCATATTAGTAAGCTTTGATATGGAAGTTTGATACAAATTTTACCTTGTGTTGAAGAATTGTATGTTATAATAAAAAGATTAAATGATTATAATGGCATAAAAACCAAATAATTCTTTCTATTGATAGTATAATGAAACTCTTAACAATCTGCATAACAACAAATGCTTTCAATATAACACAAAGTTCTTACAAAATCCAGGAATAGTTAAGGGTTTACCACTGTAAACCTAATCAGCACCATTTACATGAAAGAATTTAAAACCAAAGCCAGAAATACTATTCTATATCCATTAAAATCTAGTTTTTCTATATTTTAATAATATATTTGTTATATGACCTCATAGTGGTGAAACAAATTTCTGGACATACATGAATAATATATCGCTTTCAATATTCACAACACTCAAAACAAAAAAAATGACATTCTTAAATGTTCTTGTGACATGACTTACTCATGGCAACATGAAAACAATGGTTTACAAAAAACTCTCCACACAGTATGTATATATAGGATGAACAGGATTGTATTATTGATAAGTTATTCAATGCCCAATGATTGGCTGTACTGTATATAATGGTACAGTGTTAGCATATGATTTGATGCTATGCAACTGGAAACCATATATAACGGAATGACCTATTTCTTCAAGTGGAATATGTCTCATTATGATCATTAATTTAACTAATTCAGTCGATGTAATCATAAGAGTATTAACAGTTAAATAGAAAAAAAATTGACTTAATATGCCTTTTTCCATTTACTCTCTACTCTGATCACATTGTGCCACAGTATTCAAATTCTGGAAGAATATGCATGGATTCTATTTCAGAGTATGATTGTATCATGCTTGTATTCAAATTACATACATATGAAGTGATGAATTGTGAAGCAGATAAATAACAACAACTTCAATTATTATAATACATATATAATAAAGTTATTAATAATAACAGATGTTGTTCATATTTTAACATAAAAGATAAGTTGTACCATTATTAACTGAAGATTGAATAAACATGATTATCCTCATTTCATTTCTTGAATATCTGGTAATCCAATCCCATATTATCCCAATAAAGGATAATCATTCATTACCCAAACTTATTAATTTAAATTTTATAACACAAAAAGAAATTAAAACCTTCATCCAAATTATTATATATTTACCCTAACTAATTTTCCTATCCTTAGCTTTCGTTTTTACTTATGGTGAGTTTATCCATGGGTTAGGATTTTTGTAAGGATTACTCTATGTGTTGAAAGTCATTTCCTAATGATATGATAATATAATAGGAAAGATCAGTCATATAATGTTTTAATCATATATCCCAAATAACAATTATTTAATAAATAAATTAGTTTTAACAAACCTTTAATATTTCACATTGTTTATATTTTATTAATAAGTTGAAATAATATTTTTTTGACCATCCCCTCTATATAAATCTAACTTACAGTTGGATGAAATTCATCTATTACCAAAAGAATGAAATTAGCATAATAAGAAAAAAGAAAATTATATATATTATATTAATGATGTATAATCAAGCCGAAGATTAAATTATTAACAATTTATATTGACAAATGTTAAAGAAATTTTCTTTTATGAAACCCTTTTATCTCACATCTAATCCACCATACCATATTCAAATGCTGTGCAAATCTTTACGATGATAATTTCATTTCTTTCATCATCAGTATTTGCTCCAATCTAAGAAGTTTCCTTCGTTTATTGTAACATATTTTTGGCATTTTATTCAGCATGGATGGGTAAATGCTGATTTTAATTGAAACTAAAATCTAACATTTGATTATATGGTGAACAATTTTATCTCCACGATATCTTCTCCTTTTAGTCACACATAGCTACATAACTTTGTTGATAAGGTTGTTTAAAGTTCTTGGTTTTATAAAGAGTTAATACTGGATTTTTATTTTAAGAGATTCATATTAAGATTGAGATGATTTCTTAATTTTGATGCTGAAATTCACTATTGTCATGAATAAAATGTTTCCAAAATTTGTAAAGTAAATTTTTACAAAATATATGATTTATTCATATTTACTCAAGCAGTTTTCTCTGTATACTCCCTTTCTTATTTTCGTTTTTGGTGATATGATGTTTAATTAGCTGTTGTTCAATGGTCTTAAATAACGGGTTCAAAATTAGAATTTTCTAAAATGCATATTGAATAGTCAATGTTATTTTCAAATCTTTTTTTTTTTTGAAGAAGAAAAATCTTTTATTTTATCTTGTCTTCTATTTTTCTAAAAAACCAGCCTATTATGTTTTATATATTTTTATTATTATCTCATGCCAATTTGAGTTCAAGCTTTTATTTCAATTATTGACTTCATTTGAATATATGCATGTCTTATGTAATGGATTAACAAGCAACTAAAAATTTAATTGTTATTTCTTTCTTTTGACTTTTATTAATTATTTGCTTATGTTTTGATGTTTGATTATTTATAAGTCAGTATTGTTAAGAATATACTTTTAAATGACAATTTTAAACAGAATTATTAGTATATAATTAATTATATATTGTTGGTAGATTTAGTCTTTAAGACTGATGTGTGTGTGGTGCTTTTTGGTGGTATGTAAAGTGTATCCTTACAATATATATATATAATCATTAAAACCAGAAAACACTTAGACAATGATCAACAACAATCAACAATTTCAAATTGTTGTTAAGACAACCTCCTTTTAACAATATATATATATATTAATTCTAATATTCTCATGAATAAATTATGAATTCATATTATTACTTCTAGGAGCTTCCATATAACAAAAATATAATAGCTTAATAGCGGATGTTTCAGTACAATAACAAGTACTTTTCCCAGAGCTTTTTCTTCATCAAATCATAAAAATATCTGTGGTGAGATTTAAAATCATTATTTTTTCTCTCTGTTGCTATTTAGTTATTATATTTTTATTACACAGAAGCTCCAGGAAATAATAGTATAAATATATATATGAAAAAGAAAAACAAGTTAGAATCACGTAACTTGCTATATATATATATATATCCAATCATATATTTATATCCAATCATGATAGATACATATAAATATAGTTAGGGCTATTATTATGAGACAGAATAAAAGAAATTTATTTAAAAGCCAGTGACTTGAAAAAAGAAAAGTTGTACATAGAACAAACAATGACAAAAAAAAAAACAAAGAAAAAGTGTAGTGTATACAAAAAAAAAAAACTGCAATCAATGTCACATCAGAATAGTTTTCTAAAGCCGTAATACATCACAAAGAATCCTACATTCTACAAAATCTAGCCTTCAAATATAAAAAAAAAATGCATCTACGAAATATTACGCAAATGTGAAAAAACATATATTAGGGAAACTAACATCACAAATTATGATTGAAAGGGGAAAATATATTAAAGTAGCAAATTATGTATATATCAAGGAATCTATGTTTGATTTTGAAAAAAAAAATAAGAATATTGGTCAGAGAGGGAAATGTATAAAAAAATTAAAGAAACTCAAATGATAATAGCAAATATTTTCTATAAGTCAACCATAATTCATTGTATTTGGAAATTATTCAATAATCTTGATCTTAATTAAAAATAAGAAATTGGAAATATTTTTACAGATAAATAAATAATTTTTTTTATTGACTATTGTCTTTGATTTTTTAGAGCATCACCTTAAATTAAGTGTTCATGGATATCAATTCATTGGTTTGATTCCTATTATAATACTGTTTTTGTTCAAGCCAGCAATATCTGAAGAAGAGAGGAGAATAATTCCGTTTGAAGCATTAAGCTATATGATAATGTGTAAGCTATTACTAACAGTTGAATATATTTAAAAAGTTTAAATTTTTCTAAAGACATTTACTGATATGCATGCACGTGTAACATTATTTATGTGTATATTTTAAATGAAATCTAATAGTTTGTTTTTTTAATTTTTTTGGAAATTAAATATTTTCTTTGGGGATTTGTGTATATATAGGTCAATGTTGTTATTTGAAAATCTGCAAATTTGAAAACTAATTTTTATGCTTTAGATCAGGCATCAAAGCAGTGAAAATATATACATAAACACTACAATCAATGTATTAAGTTATTTATAAAAGTTGTTTTATTAAAAAAATCAAATCAAAGCATGTTTATTTGTATGTTACGTGAATATCAGTAATACGAATTTATCTCAATTGCATACGACATATAAAACAAAAAATGTTATTCTATTTCTAAAAGGCTAAATGTTTATTTTCAAAACAAATGAAAATGAAATACGTAGTAAAAATATTTAAATATCAAAGATAATTATGGCATTATATGTCCAAATATTGGCTGTTTGCTTTATTTATCTTTTTAATTATTTTTTAAGCAATAGTCGCTTATAAATTAACAAATAAATTACATTTAATTTATTCATTTAAAGCGATAAGTATAGAAATTTTATAATAAAATTAAAAAGCAACAAATATTCCTATAAAAATGAAGCATATTTTCACCAAAAAACAAAACAGTAAATATTTTATTCGTTAGTAATTAAAAAAAACTTTGATCACATATTAGAAGTAAACTACATTGAAAATAAATTGAAAAAATTATTTTTTCAATTTATTTTGCATTAGCCATTCATTCATTTATAGTTAAAATCTTCAAAGCGCATGTGCAACAGCGTAATGCTGTGTTAAATATTACAGTTTATAAACATCTCGCTATAAAAAATGATTTATTTACAACTTAATTACCTAATTTTTATTATAAAAAATTGCTAGGCTATGTATTTCCCCATCATAAATTAAATATTCTCATAAAAATATTTTTATTATGGAATAAAAATGACTGCAAAGGAAAATTCTATTAATTGAAAGGATATTTGAAAAGGAAACAAACAATTCAAATTCTACTTCAGATGTTTTTGTCATTGTTGCTGATATTGCTTTGTAATTAGTCATATGATAAACAAACATAAATGGGCTACTTACTGTTATATATCAACTAGTGTAGTGAGTTTAATGTTTTTACCTTTGAATTTAAAATCAAGAAATACTATGGTCTATCTTTTCAGATATCAGTTTAAACTGAAGTATCAGTTTGGTTTTTGAATGTTAAAAGTTGCATGTGTAAGTGATCTATCCCTTTATTATATTACTAATCTAGAAAAAATGAATTATGACCCTTATATCCCAATGGCTGCAAAGTCATCAGCCAAGGCTGTAGTGAATGACAGAGTCAGAAGATGATAAAAGCATTTAAGATTTGAATTTAAATTGGTATTCAATGCTAGCTATGTACAATTGTAGATTATTTTCAAGCAAAAGAAGATTGTATGAAACTTTGTGAAATCAGAAGAAAAAGTGAATAATAATAACAACATATCAAATATCCTGCTTAAACAATTTAAGTCCAAATCAAGTCACTCTCCATTTTACTGTCATTCAGTGTAAGCTTGAATAATCAATGATTATCAGATGCATATGAAATATCTATATTAATATTTGAACCTTCTTATTAGATCAGTTCTGGTTTTTGCTTTTATCTCTGAGTTTTAGGATTTAAAGTTGGAAGAAGGAATGTAAGTATGCATCCAACAATTGCCATTAACTCCACTTTATCTGACAAACTAAAAACTTGAAATGTAAATTGGCTTAAGATTTTGAATCAGAATCAATCTGCTTGTAACTATAAATTTTAATATTTTCTGTTCTTTATTAATTATAAAAACTTTATTCCCTTGTTAAGAATATTATGGGAGCTAGGACATTAATCATAATTTTTTTATTTAGAAGATTAAAATAAACTTGCTCTGAAGAAGACTGCAGGTCAGTCGAAATGTCGGTGTATATATATATATGTACAAATAAAGAGTTTTTCTAAAAACTGTTTGAAGCTGTTTGGATAAATTGTATTTATAGAATATTATAGCAAAAATAAAGAAAAGTGTGATTTGATAATATTTAATAAAAAAATCACTGAAAATCCAGATTATATAACATAAATTAAAAGCAGTTAAGTTCTTCATTTGAGTGCTACCTAATGTAAATTTAAGTAATCAAGCAGAAGATATTAAAATATATAGATACTGAACTGCTTCTAAATCCATGCAATTATACAAGCAAGAAACTTGGATTTAATTAAAACAGTAGAATTTCATTTGACAGTTAAAATGGAATTAAATTGATTGTCTGCTGCATATTTACATTTTTTCCAACTTTGAATCTCGTGTGTGTGTTATTGATAAAGATAATATTCAGAAATCAGTCTGAGGATGGAGACATACTAAGAATAGGAATTTTCTATGCATCTGGTAATTGCTGCTAACTCAACATTACACTAGGGGGGGGTGTAGTAAAATGGAGAGCTACCTTTAAAAAAAGAAGTGATAATTGATTTGAAAAATGAATATGTTGTACTTTATTATAAAGGCATATATATTAAAGCACATGTGGATGGGATTCATTATAAATAAAAGAAAAAAGAAAGAAGTACATTGTAGTAACCGATGGTAATGAAAGATATAAATGAAGAAAATTCAAGTTTATCTCCCAACAAGTTGTCATTATGACAAAAAAGTAAAAGATTTTTATTTACATATATATATACAGAATCATTTCATCAAATCAAACTTTAAAAATTTATCATGGGAGATTTATTGCTACAATGGGAAAACAATTGGAAGATGAAGATGGCAGTAGTAAATATGGATATGGAAAAAAAAATTAAAGAGAACAAAAACATGTGAAATTTACTGAAAAGAAAATCTATACATTATAAATTATTTTTCTGGGAAAAATCTAAAACAGAAATAAACACAGACACATCCAAATGAAGGTTTAGCAGAATTGGATTGTATTTTGATTGGTATAAAATTCATATTTCAAGATTGTAATGTTCTTAATAGATTCAACACAGGAAATGCTAATCAATTAGATGTAAGATACAAATTAATGCAAAAATAGAGAAATAAAAACTATTAAGAAAGACAGTATTAAAAGTTAATATTCCTAACCTTTATAAACATTCCAATGATTTAAAATTATAACTTGCAAAGCAATTTAAAATATTGACAGACTTTGAAGATTCTTCAAACTTGGTTGAAATCAATAAGTAAATAACTGATACTCTATTTAGAATTGCAAGAAAGATAACTGGTACAAAAAAGCAGTAATTTATCATAAATATTCTTCTGAGACAAGAGAATATATGAAGGAAAAGGGATTATAAAAATATTTTTAAATGATCCATTAAGAAAAATTTAATATCAGGAATATTGTAAAATAATGCATAGAAGGGTTAATGATGATGTAAAAAATAGAACTGTAAATTGATAAAGAAAGATACAAAAGAGAATAAACATTTCAAAAATGTAAAACAACTTGTTGATATTGGAAGGAAAGTTACTTCTGTAGTAAGAATAAAAGATGGAACTATTATGAAAAAGAAGACTGATATTGTAAAATATATGAAAGAATTCTATAAAGAATTATGCTGTGACAAAAAACAAGAAAGTGATTTCTATATATATTTTTTGAATTGCCAAGCATATTAATTTAAGGGTGAGATATGAAATCAAACTATGAAAAAGAGAAAATAAAGATCCATAATCTTGAACTAGAAGTTAATAACTACAAATACATTGTTCAAATTATTAACATATACAGAAAAAATAATGAATAAACAAATCATAGTCTTAAATTTTCTATGGACTGCTGGTAGAAATAATTTTATATTAAAAAAAATATACCATGTGCTTAATAAGAAAGATTTTTAATAGATATTTAGTCCCAGTGTATATATATATATATATATAAATTTAAGACCACTCAACGAAGAGAAATATAGGGATTTCAGATCACATAATGAAAGATGTATGTTTGGAGTTTCAAAAAGGGACCAGCTGAGGGTAAAAACAAATATGTATTATTGCTATCTTTGAACAAATTAAGAAATTGAAATGGAGTTGGATGAAGGATAGTTTAGGTGAGATGATAACATTGGCATATGAAGTTTTAATGTGGATTCCAAGAATTAAAAAACCTAGACAGAGACTATATTTGAGGATATGGATAAGATAAGGAATGATGTAAAAAGGAGATATTATTGATTAGAGAAACTAAATTGAACTTGGAATGATATGCATCCTGCAGACTGATATCTCATTCTTTATACTTAATTATCAAAAATGTGATTTGATGTTTTTTTAAATTATAAATGAATTCAGACATTAAAAAAACACCTCACATGATAGAGAAAATTTAATTATTTCTTCAATCATATATAACTGAGCACATCCCATTGCAAGGAATGTATATAGAATAATTAGATATTGTGCAGAAATATATGTAAGTAATTAGATTTGCCAGGTTTATACTACACTCTTTATTATACCTAAAAAAAGCAGATGAAGAATGGAGAATAATGTTAGGTAAGATGACTGGAAGAATAAAACATATATAGAAAAAAATAAATAACTATGAATTGCAATCTTCTATCAAGAATTTTAGATAAAAAAAAGCTATATAAAAATAACTTTTTATAAAATCATTGCTGAGAAATTTATGCCAAACTAAGGAGAAAATCAGACTAGTTAAAAGTAATCACAACACACAGAACATATTCATAAAAAATTATATAACAACCAATGAGTACAAGCAATTAATGCTTTAAAAATTATATACAGGTCCAATATATTTTTAAATTTTAAGTTTATCACAATATGAATAGCAATTATTTAATTATATGATGATATTAAGAAAATTAGGGATTAGCCAGAATGTATGGTAAATATATATATTACTTATAATACTTCATTCATATACACTTTAATGCAAGTAATTTTCTTAAAAACTTCTTTATTTTCTTACAGTTTCGACTGTCCAGCAGTCTTTATCAGAGCTCTATCTTTCTTACAGTTTTAACTTTAATTATGGTAAACTGACTTCATCTTGATTTACAGCTTATATAATTGCCAATTTTCAGATAAAAACAAAAAAGTAGAACTATGAATAATACTTAAATAGATTAAAATAACATTAGTAATGAATTAAAAATACTAAACAATTGCTCGTTGATTAAATCCTTAACATACAGTAATTGGAAATATAATAGAAGAAAGTAAGCATATAATTATATTAGATGAAGTATTTTTGGTATTTAGAAAGGAATCTGCATATGTTCATGGAAAAAAAAAGTTTTTAATAAATGTGTTTTACCAGTGTATATTTATGAATCTGATACTCGGATAATTAATATAAAATAAAAAAAAACAATACAGAAGCTACAGACATAGTGGTTGTTTTACAATAGCGTGTTGAAACCATCGGAGGGCGGGCTTTGTTTGTAAACAAAGATAAATATAAAATGTTTACGGGGCCGCCCTCCGGTGGTTTCAACACACTATTGTAAACAACCGACATGGTAATAGAAATATGAATTTTATGATGAGAAACAAAGGATCAATAAATATAGATGTGAGAATAAACAGACAATTAGTAATATTTTTGAAGAATTAAGAGGCAGAAATAAACATAGACATGTTGCTAGATGGAATGAAAGTAAACAGATTACTAAACTCATAAAGTGAATTGCAATAAATTTGGAAAAAATAGAAAAAGATAATAGATAAAAAATGTATGTATGTCACAGAGAAGAGAAACTATGAATTAAAAGTAGAATAATCTGAGATAAATCTTTGTTATTCAGTGGGTTTAAAATTATGATTATATAAAATAAAAGATAATATATATATATTTTTTCTGTAGTTTATAAATTTACATGTTCAAATTGAAAAAAAAAATTAAAAATTGTGAAACAGGTATTTTTTTAAAAAAATTAAATTTTATTTAATTAAAAAATATTATAATTAAATTAAATTGTATTTAATTGTCAGCAATAATAAAATTTTAAGCAATTATTTTAGTTAATCATGTTAATATTTAACTTTAATTTTTTATGTAGAATATTAGTCAAGTAATAAAAAATATTAGGCTTCTAGATCAAGTTCAATTATTCACGTTTACACTCTATAAATAATAAGCATTTGATTATTTTATTTTTGAAGTAAAAACATAAAAAATAAGGAGGGGGGAAAGTTTTAAGCTGATTCAATCTGAGAGCAATTTATTTGACATTCCGACTTTTCAGGTCGATAATGTCTGATCTTATATTTTTATTAAAACAGAACTAAACCAGATTGTTATTGAAAAGAGACACTGCTATAAATGCTTTGTGGTTTTTAATATATAATTAGAAAAAGGAAAAAGAGCCATGACAGATAAATTAAATTTTTTCTTTTATGAAATAATTTAAAGGGGGAATTTGTTAATTGTAATTTTATTCTATGTTTATTATCGTGAAACTGAATATGACTGCAACTAAGAAATTTTAAATTGAAAGTTAAAATAAACGTATTTCCATGTTATAAAAATGTTTATTATAATTAATTAGTTTTAAAAAAAGGCTTCAAATACTAATTTTTCCAATAACTGTGCTCATAGGCAGATTACAGCAATCCAAGCTTTTAAAGTCTAGATATGAAATTATATAGAATTTTATAAAGAACAATGAATATGTATATCGCTAATTATTTTAGCAAGAAATTAATAAAATCATTACATAATGTTCAACTTTGAGGCAGAACAGTGCACACTAAGCAGTTTCATAATTTGCTCCTCGTGATTGAAGAAATATTTGGGTGGTAGGTGTTTAATGATAAAGTTTTAGCTGTAATAAAATTTTATTAAATTATAATATAATAATTTTATATATATTTTTTTACTTCTACAAATGATTATTCAATTTAGTAATATGAAATTATTAATTGTAAGGCATTTATTATTATAAATTCTGACAAAACATCACATTATCTCTACCTACATATTACTTTTAAGCAGCGAATCTATTTCTCCTACTTTAGTTGTTCGATATTGTATATATTTGAATAATCAATAGATTCTAGATACTGAATAACATTTCTCTAGTGTAATTTTCCCTACACCACTCTCATGCAAGGTAGACAGATTTCTGTCTGCTTTTTGTGGAAGGGTGTAATAATAAATCTATGACCAAAGATATATGATCCCCAACATGCATGTTTCATGCTGAATCAGCACTCATCAGTTGGTCCAGATCACATTCTCTTACATATATCTTTATCACTGTTCAATGTATATAGATGGATAATTATTACAGTTTAATTGATAAGTGTCAAATTAGTGTCTTAAAACTTGGACCAAACCACTTGATGGAAGTCTATTAATAATTTTTATTGGTCATTCATTAAACTAGAGATTATTATTTAATGAATAATTTTTCTGCAATGCAATTTTACACTATAGAAATATTATTCATTAAATGGATAATTTTTAGTTTTAATGAATGATTAATAAAAATTATTAATATTCCAGCTTGCAGCTCTTAATAAATCCCTATTCAATGTTCTACTCATATAACCAGACTAGTTTATAGATTATAATTTTCATTAGTGAGAAATTTTGAATCTAATGCTCCTCTCCTCCATCAACCACCATTTGTTCCCTTTTTTAACTATTAAGCTAGTCAAGGGATATGTATAAAACAGGCATTGGATAAGAATTTTAATAATTAAGTATTATCATCTGGCTTCTATTAATCATCCAAGCTTGTGCAAAATTATAAAACTGGAATAAGAAAAATAGATTTATTACTTTAAATTTACTTAGTAAAAATATAATTTTTAAATAATATATATTTTATAAAAAAGTATTTCAAATATACCAACATATAAGTTGTATAGTACTTATGATGCTCAAAATTTTATAAAATGCTTTAAATGAATAAATTCAGAATACAAACAGAATCACTATTCATCAGAATCAAGAGAATCAAAAACAAACAAAAGATACACAATAAATAAAAACTGAAAATTTGTTAGTTAAATTTCCATTAATTGTGATACAAAAAGATTTATAAAATCTATTTTTTTAGTGCAGTAAAAACTTTATTAGTGAGAAAAAACAATAGAAAATGTAATTTTCTTTTTGAATATGATTGATAATGAGTAAGATTTCAATTTATTTATTTATATTCAATCAATTACTGTAGTCTCTTTATTTCTGTCATATTTAAAACCAAATATCACTTAACCCAACTTTACATGTTAATAAAGTGCAATATATATATATATATGTTGAAACGAAGATTTTCATGGGTTGCATATATAAAATACATATTTTGCAGGTTCATCCGTGTTAAAAAAAAACAACCGTCTTTCTATGTTTTATCACCCAGTGGATGACTTGTGTGACCAAGTCGAAACGTCGGAATATTAATATTTAAAACTGTTTTAACATGGATGAACCCACAAAATATGTATTTTATATATATTGTAAACCTAAATTATCTTTATTAAAATATACATTAAAAAATTATTAGACAAAAAATACAAGTAATTTTATTTGTACAATATTTTCCGCAACAACAGCACTTAAAAAAAAGTATTATTGGATAGTACTGATAGTAAATTTAAAAATCTTATTGAAAAAAAAGATTAGTTTTAAATAACTTCCTTCAGTGAACATTGTGTTGAAGAATCTTTTCCACAGTTCCAAAACTAACTGGCAGTGAATGGGTGAATGATGAATACATGAACAATGGCCTATATAAGTACACACAAAGTTTACAAATGTATGTGGTTGTGCATAATGTGCATAATAACACAATATAATACTAAAAGTATTTTCATAACTTACTTTGAAATATACATATTATTATGTTTAATAACTTCTCTGTTTGACATACGACGCCCCACTTGACTCACCATACAATAAAATTTTTGTCCACTAACTTTGTGATCCAACTTTAAAGGTTCTACATAATTGTTATATTCAAAATCATCTGGACTTGGCAAAGATTTCACAGGAATATTTAAATAACAATTTAGGATAATAAGTGAACTTGTACAAGCCATGAAGAGAAACATAGACTGCATTGAAATACCCCAATCATATAGACCCTGATTAAAAATAAATGAATAATATTAAATAATTTATATAATGTATTTGTAATAATGTAATTTAATATTTTAAAGCATATCTGCACGTGAATGTATTTATCTTTTAAGCATTCAATAAATTTTAATAATGGAAAGTTGTTTGACACACTTAGCACAAAGCATGGGCATTTGCAACAAGCTTTGTAATATATATGAAAGCACATTGCAGATAAATATATTTTAAAATAAACTAAGAGTTAAAGTTATTAGAATATAAGATGTTGAATCATTCATTTTAACATAAATACAAAAAAACCACAAAATATACGCATCACCATATTAGAGATACTCTTTATTTTGTAAAATTAGTCAACTATGCCTTGTGTCCATTTGACTACTTAATCATACTAGACATACTTTTTTTTATATGACAAAGCATTGACCAGGAAGCGAACCCGAGCTAGGCAGCTATGCTAACCGCTAGGCCACCAACCCATTGACAATGAAAACTTTTTAGGCATTTATTAAAGAAATGAAAGTCAATAGAGAATTTACATATTTGAATAGCAAATGGCCAATATAAATAACTTATTTGCCATTTAAATATGCAAATTCTCTATTGAGTTTCCTTTCTTTAAGAAATGCCACAACTTTCTTTTCATTGTCAGTGCTATGATTATGTCCAATATGATTAAGTAGTCAAAAGTACACTAAGCATACTTTCTAATTTTACAAAATAAAAGTTATCTCTAATACGGTTAGGCGTATATCTTATTTGTTTTATTTTCTGAGATATAGCTCACTAAATTCTTGAAATTACATAAATACAATATAAATTGGTAATAATTGAAAGTTTGCTAGTCTTTCACATGCGCGATTGTCTCTCAGACAGCCAATCAGATTTTTAAACAGCTATCTTAAGAACAATCAGGCTTCGCAAAATTGTAATTACATCTATCAAAAATAAAAATACTTTAAATTATAAACATTTCAAAATTATTTTGAATTGTAACTTGATATATTTTAATGTCAAAATTACCTTCATAATTGGAAATACAATTGCTGATGTAGCATATGATCCCACCATTAAACTTATCATTGTTGAGCGATAAGAACCAAACAGATTAGGGATTTGAAGGGATGTAAATGTAATAATAATCCCACCTATTCCATTTATGCACATAGCAGGAAAAATAATATTTGAAATATCTGTAATTAATAAATAAATTAATCAATAAACCTTTATATTGGGGTGGATCAACAATGGTTAAAAATGATATAAAATTTATCTTAAAAAATAATTAACAAAATGTTCCAAATCCCGTATTACCTTTATGACCTGCCATTAGTAGCAGGCAAGATATTCCAAACATTAAACTGAAAAAATAAATAACTATTAGATTAAAGTAAATTATTTAGAATAAATTTCATAAATTTTTTAAAACTTACGCCCCAACCATTCGAAGATAACGACATCCAAATTTATCCATTGCTAATCCAATAGGAAATGTTGAAGCACTTAGTATAAAGGAACCAACCTAAAGTGGAAAAATATAAGTTGATGAAGTAACATAAAATACAATTTAATGTTTATAAAATAATTTCAAATTATAAACTTTTAATTGCCACTTCTTGAGTACACTAAAATAATTTTCTTTTTACATGCAACTAAAAAATTTACTTAAAAATTGTAATTATTATCTTTAGTGTTTGTGATTAAAATGTATTTTCAGGAGAACTTATATAAAGAAGAATAAATCAAAACATTTCAGTTGACAGTGTTTATCAGTAAAGATTATAGTTGCTTTCATCCAATGTTAGTGAGTTTCTAATTAGAGTGTAAAGACACCTAAATTAAGTCATTTATCATCTGCATAGAAGAAGAAATCAAAGCCAAGCAAGAATAAAGAAACAAAAAAAATTGGGGTTATTGCCCATGTCTGAAAAAATATTCTATCATCATCATGTTTTGCCAAGGTTAACCTGTCATATGGAAAAGACATTGTTGAAGCTTCATTACCAAAGCCATGGACTATCAATTTTTTGTGCTGGGAGATTATAAAATCATGTCAGCACATAAGCTAAATTAAAATTAAATGCTAAAAAAAATCTACAACAGAAATAAACCCACCCCTCTATAGTCTTTGTAAAAAGGACATTTTTCAATTTATTCAAGTAAATTACTGTCATAGTATTTATAGCTATAAGTTCATTTAAATCTACCATTCTAACATCTAAATAGAAAAATATTTTAGTAATCACTTTAAAATTTAAATATTTTATTGATATAAGATTTTGTATGTTAAATACATGCATGCAATTAACATATATCTCCCACAGAAAAAATTGGTAATACATTTTAAGATCCTTTTTTAAAGTTTTATTTTAGTGTATTTACGAATCAAAGAAATAAAATACAAGTATATTGTCTCTAAAGAACTTAATGCAATTAGAAGAGATTTGAATTCAGACTGTCAAGCTCCCTATACCTATCCACTCCATCTTATACAACTACATTTATGTCAAAAATATAAATGATCTTCAATATACATATTTCATGCTGAAACAGCCTTCATCAGTTGATCAAGAACATCATCTCCCATGCATATATATAATCAATACTCTGTTGTAATATGCAAAATATTGAAACCTATCTTAATATAAACTGAGCATTGATAATGTATGTGTGAGTGGGAGATGATGATCTGGACCAACTGATGAGCACCGGTTCAGCATGAAATATGTATATTGGAGATCATTTATTTTTTTCATATGTGGTTATGTGTATCAGTTGGAGTGGATAGATGTGGGAAGCATTGCAGTCTGAGTTCAAATCCCTTCTAATTTAATCAAAAAATTTTACACAATGTAATCAAAGAAAGCTTATTTAAAAAAAAAATTTCAGTTTCAATTATTTAAGCAAAGTAAAGAGTAAAGGTAAAAAAAGAATTTTATAAAGTTCATATCAACTTGATCTTATGTTGAACACCTAAATTATAATCAGTAATTGTATGTTTTTTAATAATTACATTTTATGAATTAGGATTATTTTAATATCATTTGTGTTTGTTAATTATGACTTGTATATTTCTGGTAATTGTGAATTTATTAAACTGTATATATTATATTATCTAAATTTTTTATTTTACTCAAATACCAAACACATATAGGAAAGAAAATATTTAGAAAGATTGGTGGATCTTATGCATTCTTTAGTTAATCAAAGGATATCATATATCCTCCCAATGACATAAAGAATGTCTAGCACCCCAGTTTAAAATATTATCTAACTAATAATGCTATATGTATTTAATGCTAAACAATATATGTATATATATTGTAACGATCCGGAGAATGCGACTTCACGTAAACTGCACTACAGGGCGCCATCTAGGCATTTGAACCTAGAAAAATTTATAGAGTAGGCAGATACGTAAGTAAAAAAAAAAAAAAAATTTTTTTTTTTTTTTTTTTGCATCCGGTCGTTAGCCCATGTCACTAGCTCAGTGGAATAGCAGAGATTTAAAAAATAATATAAGAATATATATATAAGAGGAATAAAATAAGCCACTGCCAGTAATTAACATACAAACATTTATTTATGCACATATATATAAGATTTAAAATTATTTTAAATTAGTTTTACATTTTAACATTTAAGATTATTTTTAACTTTACTTTAATTTACATTTAATTACTATTATATTATAATTTTACATTTTAATTAAGTTCGCACATATAAATTTATGAAAGCTTGTTTATAATGTTGAATACAGATCGGTTCCATAGATTTCGCGGTCAAAAACATTTCAAAATAAACATAAACGATCAAAATACAAAATTATTGATTACTGACAATTGCGGAGGGAAATTTAGACGTAACCCAATAGTATTCACCATAAGATACTTGCATTGTCACCAATAACTTAAAAGACATCCGAATAAATACATTTTAGATACTCACCGTAAGGTATCATTATTTATCGAATATCTATATATTTTGATCAAATATGAAAACCCAAAACATACTTAACCGATAACCAATCCATGCAAGCATCTATAAACAACTTAAATTTAATGCATTTTTATTTAGGATCAAGTATGAATAGACTACATAGATTTGCATTTGAAAATAAAATATTCTATCCCTATTTAACCTTAGGCTAAAATTTGCAGTCAAACTGGCATCAATTCATCTGATATATCGATGTATTCAATGTAATACGGAATACGACAGCACCAAAAAGATTAAGAGAAGGCATTGACCCTCATCAGATAGGAATATGACATCTATCAGACAAGAAGAGCAATAAAAAAAAAACTCCATAGAAAGGAACTGCGCTCTGCGTCTTATAATTCCTTCCATAGGCAAAACGGGAGAGTGCGGCATATGCAGCGATTCTGCCAGTAGCGAATCTCCGACTACATCTACTAACTACATCAATATATCCAATCCATTGACCCAATTTAACAACAACACAAATAACCTAAGATTACCCTCCCCTAATATAACTTTACAAATCTATACAGCCATTCACGCCCGACTTAAGTTTAACATTTATATAATTAATTTAACGAAAAACAAAAAAAAATCATGATAAAAACTTAAAGAACAAAAAATAAATAAATGGAAATGATTTTACATAAATAAGAAAAAAAAATACATCAAATAACACTATTAATAAAGAATTTAGTTTGGTCAGATAGGATTCTATTGCATTATTTACTAAAAAGTTTTAAAATTTAGAGTTCTTATTGTTTCAAGTGAATATAAAGTTCTTACGATTTTTAAAACGTCCAACTTTATCCGTTGCTTGCCATGAACGTAAATTCCCATGCCATCCTAAAGAGGTTAATATTCTGAAGGCCGATTTATTTATCCATCCAGAGTTTTTTGTTTTAACTGGTCCTCAATGTAGAAAAACGATAGTTCATTTCTCTTTCTTTCCTAGCAAAACTGAAGGGATTGAAATCGTGCGTCTCTTCAATTCCTTCTCCCGCACCTCCGCACTAACACCTATCTGTCACATCGTAATAATCATAATCACTCACTGATTAATAATTTCCAAATTTTCCTTTTATACGTATTTGAAGGATTGACTTGGCATTATGTCATCGATGTGATGATCCTTTCGCTGAGGTCCAATTTCCTGATGGATTTCTTTCATTGGTTATTTGTTTCTATTGTTTTCCTATCTGACCGATGTTTTTACATTTAAATGCCCAAGGCTGGTTTACATTTGACTAATTAAATTTATCATTTCCATTTCTGATTAATTAACCTGATTTCCAAATCAAAGATATATTTAAAGATAAATTTAAAGATATAATTTTATTTCCAAATCTTTTTAAAATTTAGTTTTAAAATACTTTTTCTTTAATAAAGTTTTATTTTAATAATTTTTCATTACCTGTGCGATTTAATATATAAGAGTTTAAGATGATATTTAATTTCAATTTTTAATTCTTAAAGAAAATTTTTAAATGCGAACTTTTTAATTTACTTTCATGTTTAATAAATAAATAAAAAAACAATGTAACGAACGTCTGTGCTCGTTACAATATATATATATATTAATTCTAATATTCCCATGAATAAATGATGATTTCATAATATAATTATTTTCTGGAGATTACATGTAGTAAAAATAAAATAGTTAAATAGCTGATGTTTCAGTACAATACCTGAGGAAAGTATTTTTTTGTATTGAAACATGTCATTTAGCTATTTTATTTTTACTACAGGGAATCTCCTGAAAATAATATATATATATAGAGAGAGAGACAACAACATAGTAATAGGTGTGATTGTATATATACTGTAACAATATGGGTTTCATGGCATACAACAATATAATAGTGTGATTGCACATATATGTTTATAAAGTTGAAAGGAAAAGTAGAAATAAACAGTCAAATTTTTTTTGTAGATAGTTTTTATAAGTTCACTGGAATAACACAAAGGCGTAAATAATTTTGAATTTAAAATAAATTTTTACTATGAAATTAAAAAAAGAGATCTAATTAGTATTTTTATTGAATTCTGATTTGAAATTAAAACAAGCATGTTTTATGTTAAAATAGATCTACTGATAATTGCAAAAATTCCCATATCTATTTTACAAACCTTTTCTTAAATTAAAACTAGTATAACATTTTTGTAATATTCTACTATCTATTTTTGAAATCTTTGTAGTTCATACTTTGATAAAATTCCAAAGTTGCTTTTAAAAATATTAATGTAGATTTTAAAAAAAATGATAAAGATAGGAAAAACATTCTTAAGTTAATAAATTTTTTCCTCCCATCCTAGCTATAAAAAGTTCATTAGTAGTTGGTTTCTAGAGTTATACAAATTACTATGAAAATATAAATGAAGGCAAGAAGAGCAAGTCCAGTAACTGCTCTATAGTTCACAACAGTAGAGTTTGAATTCATATGGAAGAAAAAAGATCAACTTACAGTATTTCATAGCCCTAGTATAGATGAAAATGGCTGGTTTTCCTGAAGTATAAGTGGAACTGACTGAATGCCAATGGGTTGCCCAAGAATACTTTTGCTGATGAAGACAATTCTGGACTGGCCTCCCATCAAGAAAATTCATCAACTGGCTGAAGAATTAGTTATATATATGCTGTTTTATCTATATGCAGAGAAGTATAAATATAATGCACAGCTGGTGAGTGGACTAGCATTATATATAATGAGAATGAAATTTTAGATAATTTCTTTAATTAAAATGATATTTTTTAAAAGTGAGATATATAATCCAGAATGATATTTTAAATTGTTTATTGAAGAAAAAAAGAGATATTCTGAAAAAAGAGACATTTAAAATCTGTATTTTAAATTTAAAAATGTTTACAATTAATTAAGAGTAACCTGCAAAAAGAAAAAAGGAACTTTTATAAACTGTTCATGAATTTATATTTTTTTTAAAAAAAAAGAAACCTGTTATGTTTAATAATGGATTCATATTTTTTTTATATACACACATGTGAATTTTATGTATATTCAACAGGGAATTGATTCTGAAAGAAGATATTTTAAATAATTTTATTATTTTGATAAAATATGATATAAATGTCAGCATGCACCTATAATTATTTCTGTGCACACACATATATATTAAATCTATCATTAATTATGTATTATAAGAAAGAAAATAATTTTCATTTATCAATTACTATACTGCACATCTGTGTGATATATATATGTGTGGATTTTATGTAAACTTTGTATGAGATATCTGTAGCATTAAAATGTGATAATTTTAAAATTTATTTTCAGTCTGGCAATTCAAATATGTTAATCAATTATTATACTGCACATGTGTGCAATGATATATATACTGGGTTTGAATATGTGTCCTCGAAACACCGGTCTCTTAGGCAGAGAAGAACATACTCGGAGAGTATGTATGCCCAAACGATAGCTATAAAATATATATAACTAGTGTTACATTTCCAGGACATAACTTCTTCTCGACTGTTGAGTTCAACACCACGTTCAAAGCACTTTTTTTTGTTTGTAATAAACACGGGTGCCAGCTATCTATTCAAGAATGAATAAATAATGCACTTTGAATAATGGCCACTAACTCAATGCCCAAGTATCCACGACTAGCTCAGCTGTTTGTAATCACTAATAGATTATACATAATTAGTGGTGAAAAGAATTGATAAAGATTTGTAAAAGAATTGATAAAAAGAATTGACTGACAAATAGAGTTTAAATTTTAAGACAATTTATTAACTAACATTAATTTACTAAATTTAAACATCTTTATAATTTTTATTAACTAATATAACACACAAAGACATTTTAAATTAACAGACTATAATATATATCAAATAATATTTGACATTGATAAATTATCTCACATTCACAAACATGCACATCAATAGTTCATTTTATGCATGCATATAGAGTTCAAATTACTTGTCTCTGTAGGATTTACGAATTACAGTGGTGTCTACTATATATAAATGAGAATAATAAAATGTTTTACCTAGGATTTTTGGAACGTGGATATTGCTTGTTGTTGGCTGCTTCTGACAGAGTATATCTAACCGGTTAGATTTGACATTTTTTGAGATTTGATGCTAATTCATTGGTTTTATTCTTGGAGACAGTTGAACATTTGTGGAGGATTTCTGTGCTGCTGTGCAAACATTCGGGCAGGTTTTGATGATCTTGTTGGACTAAAGGGCTGAAGTAAAGCATATATTCCCAAAAGCTGCTCAACATCGCATTTCTGTTTCTGGATACATAATATAAACTGCAGTTATCTGAATTGAAACAAGACTATCACTGGAAACTAGGCTGAACTGACATCCAATAAAAATCTGGCTATTTATATATGCGAAGTGTTTTTGTTTTAATATCCTCCAGCAATATGTGTTGTCGAAATTCCTAATCCTTTGACATGTTTTTGAAGATTGTTTAATTAGTAGTAGTCTTCATAAACATGTTGTTTTTATATCTTTAATTAGTAGCCCACCTCTGGTGTGGTTTTTTTAAATCTTTATTTAACTTAATAGCCATCGCTGTGTTTTCCAAATATAATTTCTTTTTATCTTTCATTTATATTTTTTTAAATATTATTTTAACATGCATACATTTATTTACACTCACACGCACATATATAATTTATTATAATAAGCTTGAATGAAAAGAGATTTATATTTTTTTAAACTTTAAATTATTTATTTTTACGAATACTAATTAAAGAAAACTTTACTTCCTTTTATAAAATTTTTAGTTTAACTTTCTAAAGAAAACCCCTTCCCACTTTTAATCAATTATTTTCCAACTTTTATTTCAAACACTTTTATGAAAGATTTTTATTTTAATAATTTTTTTAGATAAAATTATATGTGCCAATATCAATATTGGTACAATATATATATATGGGTTGTGTAAACCTAGTATAAAGTATTTGTATCATTAAAATGTGATAACTTAAAATTTTATTAACAGTTTATGCCAAGTCAAATATGTTCAGAAATTATTATGTCATATGTCTGTGTGCATGTATCAATGCATGTCATATATGTAAATTTTAATCATTTTTTATTAAATAACCATTCAAATATGTTCATTTTATATATCACATGTCTGTGTAGGTATGTGTATATGTTATATGTAAACCCATAAGGATGTATTGTAAATCACAAGGTTATAACAAATTTTGTTTTTATACTAATCAAAATCAGAAGGCTTAATTTATATGTATAGCCATATTCTACAGACCTTAATGTCATTTTTTATTGTCTCTAATAAACTTATATTATATTGTTAAAATTATTCCAGTGAACTTAATTCTAGATAGTTTAGAATATTATGTATTGCATCATCTCTTCACAATGTTATAAAACTTATGTTCTCTGAGCTAGATTCATGCTTAACGGTCTATTATATATGAATGAGAAGTATATTAGTATATGTGCATCCAGTTGATGATGATCATCATCATTATGTCTGGATTGGCACAAAGACAATATTTTTTAAAGTTCATTCCTTCTCTTTTAAAATTTAAGTTTATAATTGGCCAGTACACTAATGGTACTAAATGACCAGAACATTAATAATGATCAGCACATTATAATATCTCAGCATTATTGTTTTTATAGTTATATATTCAGATGAATGAGCACTTAGTTTGGGAACCCATGTTAATGTTTAAATAATTGCCCCTAGCTGGCCAAGGCTAAGTAGTTAGCCTAGTCTACAGTAGATCCATTTCAAATCAGTCACAAGATTGACTGTTGATTTATTTTATTGCTGATCATTTATGATGATAAATGAATTATATTTATTTATAATGCTGGTGAATTTATTTATTTTATAATTGATTATGCTTAGACTTAAGATAGTTAGCTGGGCTGATCTCAGAGTGATCTTATATCTTATGCTCATTACTTTTATATCATTATTGTATACTTTATATTGAATATGGATAGTTAATTTTATATTTATTTTGAACTGGAGTTGGTAGATGATTTTCCATCACTCCAGGTTCACTGAAATTCCCCATACTGTTACAATATATAAAGCTGAAAAAAAGTAGAAATAAACGCAAACAAAGATTTTTTGTAGATATTTTCTATATTACACTGGAATAACAGTTAAGGATTAACTAATATTGAATTTTAAAAAATATTATAAATTAAACATGTTTTTATATTACAATAGATATATTGGTAATTATAAAATTCCACTATCTATTTTGACTAAAGAAATTTTTTTAATTAAAGCTTGTATAACATATTTTGATTAAATCCTATAAAGTTGCTTTTGAAAGAATTAAGGTGAATTAAAAAGAATCATTAACTTTTTTCAATCAAGATACAAAAAACTTACTTGTAATTACTATGTTTTTTAAAAAAAGTCTACTCTGACTGTAAAAAGGTTGGAAAAAAGATGAGAAGAGTTTTATCAGATTATGACAGCATAAGTACGAAGTTATAATTGAAGGCAAGTGACAGAGTATCCAAATACTGCTGATAATGTTACAATGGAGGAGTTTTGATTCACATAGAGGCCAGCATCAGCTTTTCTGTCATTTATTAGCCCATTTATAGGGTACTAGCCAGTGTGCCTGATGCCTATCAAATTCTAGACTAAATTGAGTGAACTGTATGTAAGCCAACAGTTACCACATTATACCTTTCTCAAAGATGATAATAAGCCAATCTACTGTTTTAGAAGGGACCAGTTTAACAAGAGAGTCTATCATCTTTCTGAAGAATTAGTTTATACATATACTGTTTTACCTATATGCAAAGAAACACAGATAAAGGTACTGTATTTTATATATATATCGATATTAAAGTAATTGTATGAGTTTCGTGTTTTAAAAATATAAAAATTTAATATTAAAAGAATAAAATGTAAAAATTAAAGAGCAGGGAGGAGGGGGAATTTTGTATTAAATAAAATAAACTGTAACCGCTGTTTAACATAATAAACTGTTTAAAATAATAAGCTGTTTAAAATAAAAGAATTTTTTTTTGTTTAAAAGAAGAAAAAAGTCTTGTAATAAATAAATGATTTAATATTCTTTAAATGAATTTTTAATAAAATAATAAAGAGATTTTGTTTTATCTTATAATATATATATATATATGTGTGTATGTAATTTTTAATAAAAGTAGATGCAGAAGCTGATTTTATTTCATGAGACAAACGCTGCTGCTAAATAAAGTTTTCCATTGTTTAAAACAGTATAAATAGCTCAACTTTTGTTCATTCTTGGTCTGACTTTCTCATTTTAATAAATATTTCTTGAAGTAATATTTCCAAAAAATGTTGCACTGTTAAAACCAACGTATTTGCAGTTGACCGAAAGCCGCTCTCTACGCATCTAAGATCTGCGATTAGTTCGGAAAGTAATCATGTTGAAATAGGCTAAATGGACAGCAGAGTGCGGGAACATCAAAACAGCCATGACAATCATATCAAATCGCAGGATCTATGGAGGAACCATTTCATCAGTCGTCGATGAGTTAAGAAATAATTCCATTATGCAGTTTCTGTTGTATTTTAAAACCTAGGTAATTATTTGACTTTGATATCTAAACACTTCCGATTTCTTTTGAAAATAAAGATAGACTTTATTAAAAGAACTTTGAACTTTTTGAATTAAACTTAAAAAAAAAATTTTAAATTAAAAAAAAATTAATATTTGCAATAATAAAATAAGTAAAAGCAGCTTCTGTTAAATAATATTTTTGAAACAATGGCATGCATGTATGTGTGATTTGATTTTTTTTTAAACTTAAAAAAAAAGATAAAATAAAATATGATGTAACGTGTATAATTTATTTGCTAAAGTAATATATTAAAATGCTTATTTTAATTTTAAAAAAAAGAAGTGTGTGTGTCTCATTATAAGATAAAACGATTAATTTATTTTTAAATAATATAAAAAACACTTAAATTATTTTTCTTAAAACATTTATGTTTATTTCTGATACGTGCAGGTAAGTATAAATATTTATTTTCTTAATAAGAGTAGGAGGGAAAAAAATCTAATCATTAATAATAGTATCTCAGAAAAGATTTGTTAAGTTAAATCTATAAATGTTTAGTATTCAGTATAATGGTGTTATTATTAGTTTTAAAGGATTGAAGTATTATTTTAAATGGTTCGGGGAAATTATTTTGGTTTTAAAAAAAATATATAGAAGTAGCTTAGAAGACACAGCGTTTAAGATATACTTTTTGTTTTGTCTATTTAGTGGGTGGTTGGAACCGGTTGAGCTAGCAGGGATTTTCAGGTATCAAATTGTGCTGATCAGATGGACATGCTAATTCTAATGTAATTAACTGGCGCCTAAGAGATTTGTCTTTCTTTTTTTAAAAATAAAAATAAAGTGTTTATTTGATCAGTGCATATTTGATAGTTGAATGTTATTGATAGTTTACTATTGATAATAGTTGACACTTTACCTGAAAACCAACCATTTTCTGAAAGGGAAATCTAGGAGGACAAAATATAATAAGATATTAGATAATATTTTATTTGTCGATGCTTGGTGTTTGTTGTTTCCTGTAAGCTTAAGTAGTAAATTTTAAATGGTAAGTTTTAGATCGTTAAGAGTTTTGAAGATAGTAAGTGTTAAATAAATAGAAGTAGTTAGTTGTTGTATTTTATTTACTTGTTGTTCAGAGAGGGTTGGTTCAATATATATATAACAGCTTGTGAGTAGAGTACATTATATATATTGAGAATTATATTATTTTAAACAATATCTTGAAAATGGAAGTTAAATCTCTAATTTAAAAGAAAAACAACAAAATAATTTTTGCTTTGATTATAAGTCTAAAAACAAAGAATTGATTTATAAATGATTTTATTTTGAAATTAAAAAAAACAACTCCAAAAACCTTTCTAGACTGGAAAACAAAAAAACTTGCTAGAATATTTTTAAAGACATTTATAATTAATCAAGAGTAACCTAAAAAAAGAAGAAAAACATTTATGGACTATCAAAGAAGTAATATATATATAAAGTAAAAAGAAAAACTTTTCTTTACCATTAGAAATAATGAATTAATTAATAACTTTGATTCATACTACTTATTTTTATATACCCACATACATATGCATTTATGCATTATTAAAAATGAATTGAATTTTTTTATAAGTCTATGAAAATTTGAACATGTTAATTTTAAAATTATTATACAGAACATCTGAGTGCTTATATATAGATGTGTTTTATGTAAACCTATTGAGATATTTGTAAATCATAATGTGATAGCTTATTTTTTTATATATTTTAATCAAAACCAGAATGCTTACTTTATATTTATAACCATATTTTACAAACTTTAATTTCATTTTAATTTAATTGTTATTAATAAATTTATATTTCATTGTTTAAATTATTCCAGTAAATTTATTTAATCCTAAAATATTATAAAGTATATGTTGTATTACATCTCTTGCTCACAGTAACAGCTGTAGAGTTTTTGCTCACTGAGCTGGATTCATGCATAATGGTCTGTTATATAAAAGTTTATATTTAATGTTTATGAACATCCAGTTGATGATGATTTACTTGTCTAATGCTGGATGATTGCAAAGAAGATATCCTTTAAAGTTCATGCACTATATTTTATTTCAATTATTTATTTAAAAATTAAGTGTATAGTTGGCCAGTACATTAATGGTACTAAGTGGCCAGAGCATTGATGATGATCAGCATCTTTTAGTATTCCTGAATTTTTTTTTTGATATCTGATGGATTAGCACTTAGGTTTGTGCATAAAAATTATTGTTTAAATAATCTGCCCCAAACTGGCAAGAGTTAAATAATTAGTCTGGTTTATGGTAGACCCATTTCAAATCCAGTCACAAGATATTTTTATTGTTAATCATTCATGATGATGAAGGATTATGATTATTGCTTGTATGTGATGCTGGTAATTTTATAGTTATTTATAATTAGTTCTGTGTTGATCTCTCATGCTCATACTCATAGTTATTCATATTTAATTCAATTTTAGATCATTTATTTGGAGTTGATAGTGATGAGTGCCATCACTCCAGGCTCATCCCCAAAACTCTGTACCATTGCAGTATATGTATTCCATTCATTTGCACCAATCTAGTTGTACTGTGTATTTGTTCTTTTTTGCTTTTATTTTGATTATTTCAATCAACATTATTTATATTTTGGAGAATTTATCATCATTGACATTGGTACCACTACAATTATAGTCCCCTCTTTCCCACCCTAAGTTAAATTTAGCTAAAAACTGTTTTAACAGGAAATTTAACTGTCACATGAACTAAGGTCACTGTAATATGTAAATATTACTGAATTACTTTCAGATCTCTATAACTATATAAGCATGTTGGATTAGTTTATAAAAGTCGATATGTTTTCCAATTAGGACTAATAGTTTAAAAGGAAAATAAATGCATAAAAAATGATTGTGAGAGAAAAAGTGCAACAGATCCAAAAAATACGAATGCACTGTTTCAAGATTAAAAGATGATGTACTCAGATAAAACATCAAAACATTAAATGCAACTTTTATGCATTTTTATGTCCACAATACTGAAGTGTACTAAAATTGTATTTAATATTGTCAATGTTTTCTCTGAGTATACAATGTTAGTTTTGCCTTTCTTTTAAAATCATAAAAGTCTCACACATCTACTGAAGAATTAAACTTACAATGGCAGAAAGTTAAAAGCAATGGTTAAAATGACTGAAAATATTAACAGAATTACTATTCAAGTTTGCATAGAGATTAATGTTAACAAAATCAAGGTAGTAGTATTATCTAAAATTCATTAAAATATCAATATTAATTTTAAAAATGAATTAGTAGAACAAGTTGATCTCTTTGATGTTGAATACTGAAATTATAAACTGTGAGAAGGAGATATTCATAAGAATAACTGTGACAAAACTATTTTTATTAAAAACAATTAAGTCTGACTTCAAGTCAATGGATCCTAAACATATAAGATGATGATAAAATCCTATATATGATTAAGTGCTCTACATTAAAGTAGTGACTTGCACTCATTTAATTATTGATATTGGAAGATTTTGCGATTATGAATTGGAGAAAGAATATAAGATGAAAGAAAAAGTCAAAAGATGACAAAATGTGTCTTCTAGAGAATAAAAGCTCACTTATATCTCAAATTATAAATTAGATAATTGACTTGGATAAGTTCATATGCTGAGACATCACAACTTACTCATGTAGTGAAGAGGAAGATATCTAGAAAATAAACAAAATGAAGACTTCATTTCACTTTTATAAATCAACTTTGAAAAGACATTCACAGCTATAATGAATTAAAGCAAAGAGTAAATTTCAGATTGTAGTCAAATTAAAAATTTTAAACTAATGCTTGGCTTGAAGAATTAATAAACGAATGAGTCATTCTCATAACAAAAAAAATAATTTAATGCATTTTGTTTTCTACCTAAGTTTTATGATGATGGAAAGAAAAAAGTCAAATTATTATACTAAGATATCATCTTGCTGCGACTTCGCAGACAGAATGAGTTTCTGTTTATGTTGGTATCTGTCCCATAATTTAAATCAATTTTTAGTTCAAAATCGCAAAATAATAATAATAATACAAATAGTTAATAAAAGAAATATGCTTGTAAAAATGTTTAATTTTAAAGATCATTTGAAAAGATTGATAAACACTGATATTGAAAATAATAGTTTAAAAATATTTTTTTTGTAAACATATCAAAAAGATTCAGACAGTCTACTATAAATATATACTAACACTTTCCAACTGCATGCATATACACAGAGTAAAAATAAGTTTTGTATTCTTTTAGAATCATATCTTACTGTGAAACATAAATTAAGTCTCTGATCTTGTGCTGGACATCCTAAAACTTCTTTGTCATAATAATTCACATTTTCATGATGATGAAATATTTGAATAGTTTGATTTTTTAAAAAAGTCGACAGGTTGGCATTATCTGTTAAATAACAAAAAATATATATAAGTTAAAAATTAAAATTTCACAATTCCAGTGCACAAAAAATAGAGTTTAAAAAAATGAAATTTCATAAAATTAACTAACTACTCAGCATATGTTCCTTAACTATGCAGAAATTCTACTAATATAGGGATTCCTCATTCCAGTTATTAGAAATTTTATCCTAAGGTTTATAAAAACTATAAAAGTGATAATACTTATTTCTTAATAAATATTTTGTTTCATATCATCATTGTACAAAATTTGCAATTTTATTTGTTTAAAATGTTTCATAGCATATCAAAATATACTATACATCTTATAATAAATAATATTTCTGTAGTATCGCCATTCTCACACAAGATAGAGACTGGTTTCTATCCATTTTTAATATATTGTGGAAGACTTTAATCATAAACATATAATTAAAGATGTGAAAAAAATTTATGATCTCCCCAAGATGCGCATTCCATATGTTTTGGGTTTTGTGTTTATGATTACATTTCTCCACAAGGATGTGATGTGATGCACTGTGACTTCTCCTTATATAGAGTCAGGAATCTCTCAGCAATTATGCTTAGAGAAACCTGTTAGCCACTTTACTTTCCCTTTCCATTCCCCACCCTAAATTTTCCCATAATCTGCTCCATCCCATTTTCACAACACAATCTTTAAAAGCAGATAGAAAACAGTCCCCCCTTGCACAAGAGTGGTTGTACTAAAAAGTACACTATAGAAATATTATTCATTACTGGTTAATCTCTAGTCTAATGAATGACTAATAAAAATTATTAATATATTTCCATGAAGTGGTTTGTGTCAAAGTTGTGAGGCCAAAAAGTTTTGCATTTATCAATTAAACTGTAATAACTGGTTATCCATATATAGTGGATGGTGATAAAGATATGTGTAGGAAATAGTGGTCTGTGCCAATTGATGAGTGATGGCTGTGTGAAATGGGCATCTTGGGTATCATACATCTTTCCATATGTCTTTGGATATGTTTATGATTATGCCTCTTCACAAAGATTTAAAAGTGGACAGAAACCAGTCCCTTGCATGAGAGTGATGTAGTGAAAATTACACTACATAAATATTATTCATTATTGGATAATGTTTAATCTAATGAATGACTAATAAAAATTATTAAATTTTAATTCAGTAACAATTTATTTTTATTTTGAGTCTTTTCATTGATAATAAGCATATTGTCTAGATATTATATAAAGTCACACATATACTGTGCCATACCTCACTTGCATTAGCTTGCATGTTTTGCTTCTATGTTTAAATGAAAATGTTAATGAAAACAAATGTTAGCTTGATGCAGTGAAATGTTGGTTTGATAATGAAGCACGTATCAGTGCAATTGGTTTTTAATAAATCGACTGGAAAACAAGTTTTTATTTGCAAAGAGTGATAAATATCCGAGTGAAATGAAAAAATAATGCATATTGCTGTGTACAGCCATTCACTCGGCTTAACCATCAGGTAAATAGACAGCAGAAACCAAATGATTATACAAATAGTTTAATAGAATTAACAGTCGGATAAATAATAGTACATATATATAGTTATAAGACAATTAAGTTTAACTTACGAACGCTGGCCATGAAGGCATACAAAAAAACATAATATAGACCAGTGAGGCCTGCAAAGTTCCTAGGTCCACTTTTTAACCTTCAGTGGTGGAATTCACTGGGTTTGTTCCATTGCTAAGTTAAAACTCTTGACCTTCGTGTGCATTCAATGAGTTCTCCGCTACAATTGCTGCTTAGTTATTTTTTGTTCCTTCTTTTTTCTTGTTAAGGAATGTTTCAGAAACCAATTAATTTTCAGCTATTGTCTACTTTTAGTAATCAGCACTTTTAATCTAGCTGCTTAATTAGTTTCTGATCTGAAGCGCTTATCTTTAATAGCGTACCAAATTTAATTACAAAATTCCTGTCTATTTCTTTTAATAAAACTTATTTTAATAAAACATTAATTATTATATACGTATAATTTTCTTTTAACAAAACATTATTATACACGTATATAGCACCTCCACCACTTCAGAAATTATGGTTTCTGAAGTCTTACATAGTCTTTTAAGTAAGCAAGTTCTTTTCTTGTTCTCAAAGATCTGCGTGGAGATGTTTTCTCTTCTAATGGCGTTTTGTTAGTCTCTTGATCATCGTATTTCTCTTCTACTGGTGTTTCATTGGCTCCTTCAGTTTTTTGATCGTCGGAATTCTCTTCGCATTTGGGAATGCACGGTGCTGCAGTACTTCTGGTTTGCACTAATTCTTCTCAACGTCTCACATGATTTATATGCTTGCGCGTTGTTTTTCCAGTTTCTGTCTCTACAAGTATTATTTGTTTTGACAGTATTTCTTTTACAAAGGCCTTCACCCAGTGTTTCCTGATAACGTCTCTAACCCAGACTTTTTCTCCTTTGGAGTAAATAGTATCTCCAGTGTTGCTTTCCAAATGTGTAAAGTTTTGTTCTGGGTGGATTAACGATAGTTTCGTGCGTAGTTTCCGTCCAAAAATTAATTCTGCAGGAGATTTGCCTGTAGCACACAGAGTACTATGTTGATATAATAAGGCAGAATGTAAGGTGTCTTGTATATTTGCAGTGCCTTCCTTCCGTAACGTTTGCTTCAAAGTTTGTACTGCCTTTTCTGCAATACCATTGGACTCCGGGTGATATGGGGGCGTGGCTAAGTGTTTAATTCCCCATTCTGTGAGAAATTCTTCAAATTTAGTGGATGTGAAACTGGTACCATTGTCAGACACAATTGTTTCAGGAATCCCATGAAAAGCAAAAATCTCCTTCAGTTTTGGGATTGTTTCTTCGGTACTGGTGTTTTTCACTACTCTATATTCCGTCCACTTTGAATAAGCGTCGATCACTACCAAAAATATAAAGCCGTGAAACGGTCCAGTGTGGTCAACGTGAATACGGCTCCATGCTCTTTCAGCTGCCGGCCAAGCAGCATATTTTTTCTCATGCATATTTGCATTTACTTGGCAACTTTCACATGATTTCACATATTTCTCTATATCAATATTTATTGTGGGCCACCATATGTAACTACGAGCCAGAGCTTTGGCCCGCACTATCCCAGGATGACCTTGATGAATTAAGTGAAGAATCTTATTCTGCCCACTGCTCAGTATCAACACTCTATCATCCATTAAAATACATCTCTTGTTTATGGACAATCTTTGTCTTATGTCCCATAAAGTTTTATGTAGTCTCACGGGCCAACTTTGTGGCCAGCCTTTGCTGATCCATTTACTTAAGTGTTTATATCCATTGTCAGCTTTAGTCCAATTAGCTACCTTTTCACTGGTTATTAATTCGTTGTTCCAATTATCGATATAGTTAATAGTTTGGTCGTCTTTTTGTAATTCAGCTTTAATGGGCATTCTTGACAGTGCGTCTAAATGATCTTTCCTTTTTTGAAATTTAGATCAAAATCATAGCCTGACAACAGATTAACCCAACGTAACATTCTAGGGTTTAGATGATCAGGTGCAGTTTTATTTTTTGCTAATAATCCCAACAGCGGTTTATGATCGGTAAAGATTTTAAACTGTCGACCATACAAATATTGGTGAAACTTTTTATTGCAAATATGATAGCCAACACCTCTTTATCTAGTTGACTATAATTTTTCTCAGCTTTTGTTAATGTTCTTGAAGCGTAGACGATTGGTCGCTCGCCGTCAACTACTGTATGGCTTAAGACTGCCCCTACTCCAACTTCGGATGCATCTGTTGTCAATATCAATTCGAGGCTACTGTCATAATGTACTAATAAGCTGTTTGACGTTAATAATTCTTTAGTGTCACAAAAAGCTTTTTCTTGGGTTTGATCCCAAATCCATTTTTGGTTCTTTTTTAATAAATTGTATAGCGGTTTTGCTATGTGAGCTTTCCCCTTAAGAAAAACTTCAAAATAATTAAGAAGTCCTAAGAAAGCTTGAAGTTCTTTAACATTACTGGGTCTTCGTGCTTCCTTTATGGCTGCAATTTTTTGAGGGTCGGGTCTTTTTCCCTTTTTTGAGATTATGTGTCCCAGGAATTTTAATTCAGTTGCCATCCAGATACATTTGTCTGCATTTATTTTAGCTCCGAAACTACATAACTTGTTGCAAACTTTTAAAACTCATTCACGTAATTCCTCTTCTGAATTGGCCATGACCAAAATGTCATCAAAATATGGTGTTACACCATCCAATTGCTGGAACAGCATGTCCATTTTGGCCTGGAAAATATTTGGTGCAACCGTAATTCCATAAGGCAATCTATTATACTTAAACAATCCCTTATGTGTTGTAATAGTTAGCAATTCTGATGTGCGTTCAGAAACTGGTATCTGGTGAAATGCGGCCTTTAAATCAATTTTAGCATAGTGAGTTGCCTTTTGCATATTTGCCAGTATTTCTCTGACATTAGGTACAGAATACTGACTTTTAGTGAGGTTTTTATTTATTGTGGTCCTATAATCTCTGCAAATGTGAATCTGCCCATTTGGTTTAGTTATAACCATGATTGGAGTTGCCCATTCCGTTTTCTCGACTGGCGTTAATACACCCTTACTAACCAGATTTATCAACTCTTGTTCTACCTTAGTTTGCAGCACAAAAGGAACTTTTCTGGGTCTGCAGATAACAGGGGTCATGCCACCTTGTAGCTCTATGTTTATAGGCGTCGTAATAATTTTTCCCTCATCACTTTTAAATAATTCACAATATTTATTTCTCATTTCTTGCTCAATAGCAACTTTATTTATTACACATATATCTATTCCCAAAGCATCGAACCATTCCCTACCTATAATAGGATTTAGACCGCCTTGTACTATATATTAGTGTTTGAACCTTACTATTTAATTCAATCTGAGCCATCACCTTCCCTAATATTTTCATACTATTTCCGCTAGCGTCTTTTGCCCTTAAACTTGTCTTCATTAATAAAGGAGGATTTTTTCGATTTTTCGCTACTTTCTCCCAGTCTTCAAGTGTCATCATTGACACGCCTGCTCCACTGTCAATTTCCATTTTTACTGGTGTCTTTAATAAATTAACTGTCAGGATAAACTGACTTCCGTATCCAATCTGTGTATTGTAAATATCACATTTTTTTTATTTTCGACTTTACAAGTTGGCGAGCTGCCACAATCCTTTTCTCCTTTATTTCGACATACTTTCTGCAAATGGCCAACTTTACCACAAGTCCTACAATGCTCCTTATTATATTTACACTTACGAGCCATGTGGCCTTTTTTTCCACAGCAATAACACACTATCTCATATGTTTTGCTCTTAATAGGTTGGGACTTATTTTCAGTTTTTCCGAATATACGCATTACCGTCATTTTTGTGGGTAAAATTTCGATTGGTGGAGTACTATTTCGTGGGCTACTCCCATTTTGGTTGCTTCATCATACGTTAACTCTCTTGAGGCCAGTAACTGCTGCCTAAGCCTATCATCTGACATGCCCCAAAGTAATTGCTCAAGCAGATTATCCTCTAAGGCATCGCCATAACTGCAACTTTTAGCAAGTTCTCTTAGAGCTTGATCATAATCTCATATACACTCTCCCTTGTTTTGCCTTCGGTTTCTGAAGTGTAGTCTTGCGACATGCTTCGAAGGCTGGGGACTAAAAAAATTATTTAATTTCCCCGTAACTACATTATATGGCAAATTCTCTGGCTCTTCATGATCACAGAGTCTATTTGCTATTTCGATTACTTGTTGCCCGGCATAACACAATAACGTGGCAACTTTAATGGGGTCGCTTGTCGTACCATTAATTAAAAATAGTTTCTCGATTCTCTTAAGATAAATTGGCCAATCAAAAGGGTTATTAACGTTGAACTCGTGAATTGTTACCCGAGGCACTGATGTCATCATTTTCTATTTTGCTTTTTTTTTTTTTTTTTTTTAAAAAAAAAAATTCTATTTCGCTACGAGATAACTATTGAACATGCTTACCGAGACAAATTACTATTAATACGCTTACTAAAACAAATTACTGTTAATACGCTTACTAAAACAATTTTTCCAACTACCAATTCTATATTCACCCGGACTTCGATTCTCAATTTCCTTGTAGCTTTCTCTACGTTATACAATTCATTTTGAATCCACTACTGTTTCTAAATTGCACCAGATTTTTCTACTGGAACGTATCCTGTCGATTAACTGTGCCAATTTTCTGCTCTGTACAGCCACTCATTCGGCTTAACCATCAGGTAAATAGACAGCAGAAACCAAATGATTATACAAATAGTTTAATAGAATTAACAGTCGGATAAATAATAGTACATATATACAGTTATAAGACAATTAAGTTTAACTTACGAACGCTGGCCATGAAGGCATACAAAAAAACATAATATAGATCGGTGAGGCCTGCAAAGTTCCTAGGTCCACTTTTTAACCTTCAGTGGTGGAATTCACTGGGTTTGTTCCATTGCTAAGTTAAAACTCTTGACCTTCATGTGCATTCAATGAGTTCTCCGCTACAAGTGCTGCTTAGTTATTTTTTGTTCCTTCTTTTTTCTTGTTAAGGAATGTTTCAGAAACCAATTAATTTTCAGCTATTGTCTACTTTTAGTAATCAGCACTTTTAATCTAGCTGCTTAATTAGTTTCTGATCTGAAGTGCTTATCTTTAATAGCGTACCAAATTTAATTACAAAATTCCTGTCTATTTCTTTTAATAAAACTTCATTTTAATAAAACATTAATTATTATATACGTATAATTTTCTTTTAACAAAACATTATTATACACGTATATAGCACATATTATTTTAGGTACAGTTTTTATATCGATCAATGGGAATTATTTTTTAGAATTCCTTGCATTGAAATAAATACTATAATAATTATTTACATGTAAAATAAATAGACTTAAGAAAGGTACCAAATGGTGATTTATGACCAGTAGTGGCCCATTAATTTTTTAAGCAGGGCTGGTTTATTACAGTATTGTTGCCAAACGGTAAGCAAGGAAAACAAACAGAGTATTTCTAATTTCACAATCACACAATTACTTTATTTTTCCACTCAACACTACTGTATGGAGAGTTTTACCTGTTTTAATAACACTTTATTTTTCCTTACCAATCATTGTTAAAAGACATAATGCATTTCTTGTTTTTACTTACTATTATTTGGCAAATAATATCTGGAGAAAATCGACCTTTACTTTTTATATCAATTTTTTCATACAACGACAATTGAGAAATATAATTTTTTTATATATATTGAACACTATCACCCATGGTGATAAATATTTAAAATAATATTTCTTTTATTATTTTGTTATATTTTTCTGTAATAGATATTTATATGTTAGTTGAAAAATGTTAATTGCAAAAACAACAACAGAATATTATTAATCATTCTAAATAAAAAAAGAATAAAAATTTATTCATTCTGAAGAGCAAACAGACTATGCCCAAATAACTATTGACACTACAGTAGTGAGAAGCTCCAATAGCACTAGTTATGTGCATTGATGAAAACAAAAAATCTCAGTGGATATTGCTGAAATTCACCATGTATGATGTTTCTGACACTGCCATAATTAGCAGTGTCTTTGAATAGAATCTCAACAGTCATCATGCTCTTAAGTCAAAATGCTTCAGACTGGCTTATATATATATATATATATATATATATATATATATATTGTGGGAACCACCTTTTTCTTATGAAAATCTTTGTCTTGTATTGCGACTTAAGAGCTCCTATACAGTCACCATTACATCTGATTGGCAGTCATATAAGCATTCTTAAAGCACATCCGAGAAGGTTTCAGCCTTTCACTTTAATAATTGTTTTTAAAAATGGTTTAATTAGTTATATTTACTTAATTATGCAAAATATTGAATGAATGTTATATTATTAATATATATATTTAATAATTAATTTTTTTTTCTGGAAGTGCTGCAGTACCACTGTCTATTATTTAGGACAATAGTCAAGTATTATTATTTGTTTAGATAGCCCTATTGTTACTTCAACTCGCTTTTAAACAAAGTGCTGAATATAAGTAAACAGTTTCAGAATAAAATGTAGATCAAGTTAATATGAAGCAGTGGATGAAAGTGCTCCCACCTATGTGACTATTTTTTTTTATATTTCAGTACTTATTTTTTAAAATTAATTACAACTTTTATGCAATGTTCCATTTTAATGTAATTATTTCAATAATGTCAATGTTGTCGGTTTATTCTCTCACTGAAATATTTTGCTTCCAATCTCTTCTTGTTATTCTGTGCTTCACTGAATGATTTAAAAACTCTTCTATTAAGAATCTAAGTATCAGATCCACAAGTAAGATCTAATAAAACTTCTATTAACTTTTCAAACATATAGGCATATTTCTTTTTAATGTTAAGAAGCAATTCATCCAAGTTTAATTATATTATTATTTCCATCCAATATGTTTTCATCTATAAAAAGAGTACTATACTATAGTAAAATGAAAACAATTTCTTCCCTGACTTTTTGTTGTTGCAGGCTGTTTATAATGTAACTGAAAATAAAGTTGCAAAATTTGAAGATGATTCTGAAAATAAAGTTAAATATTATCAAATGTTTTATCATTTAATAGGTCATGAGATGTTTGAGCATTGAAATTGGCAAAGTTGAGCTACAATTCCAGAATTTTTAGTGCTCTTTAGCTCTTGGTTTCATCAATCTGATGCTGAACCAAAACATGCATGGCAAAATAAAATTAACCCTAATCAATAAATAACATATTAAATATAAATTGATTTCTAAAATAATCATATTAATTCAAATTATGAATATATTAAATCCAAAAGATTTTAATGTTAAACATATTGCTGATTTAAAAAAAATATGATTATGTTATTATTTACATCAATATATAATAGTAAAACTTAATTATGTATATAGAAATACAAAACTGGTACATTCATAATCATAAAATATATCCATTATATTATTTTTTTTGCATATAAATAAATAACACTGAAATAGATTATAGAATAACAAATATAATATTATTTATTATATATATCAATAAATAAATTAATGTAGTATTATTTATTGTCTTATTGTCATGTATAAGCATTAACAGAACATTATATATACTGACATCTAGATTTTGTTTTCTGAATTACAATTATTTTTTCCCTCTAATCTGAATATTATATATATATTATATAATAATTTTAACAGAAGGGATTTACACCTTAAACACATGTACTATAATGTTGTTATAATAGCTCAACCATATTTTGTTGAATAGTGAGGATACTCTCAAACCAAAGCACAAGACAGAGACTTTGAATATTACATAGTTTCTAATAGTTCATAATATTAACACATAATAAATTGAAAAATTTCATGAACATTAATATGTAGAAATTAATGGATGTAAAGTGAATAAAGAAACATCTTCACACTCTCAAACTAAGATGCTTTAGAATGGCCTATATAACTAAATTTAGGTACAAAAGATAAGATGACCACTCTCACCTTTTCAAGTCTCTATTTTGTGCTTTCGTTTAAGAGTATCAGTAACCACCAAGACATTGTTGAGATATTATAACAACGTTACAATGCATGTTCTTAGGGTGTAAATCCCTTCTATTTAAATTACATATGATCTCTGCACTAGTAAATAATATTGAATATTATATAATGAAAAAAAAATTTTTCAAACTTTTATTTCAGAGATACTCTAGCTACTGAGAAGTCACATACCCAATGGATAAAAATCCCTCTTAACAGTAAGAGTTGACAGAAGTATGCCTATTAGTAATTATTGAATGATCACTGCAGGTGAGATCATCAAATATGGATATGCATCGAATGTATTTCTGCTGACATATGGGAAAAATCAGGCAACAGTTAGAGTATAAAGGTGATGAAGCATCTACTGTTCCAAGATTCTGTTAAAACAATACTCTTGCTATTAGAAAATCATAGTTACTAGTAAACAACATATGTTTAAATAATTAAACCTTTTATAATAATAAAAAAACACAAGAATTTCTTTTTACTTATAAAGTTAATGTCTACAACTTATAAAAGATTTTTTTAAAAAACAGACATTTTTTTATTAAATAGATAAGCAAATAAAGCATATTTGTTTTAAACAATTTTGAGCTAATTTGAAGAGTGAAAATGATAAAGTGAGGCTTCAACTAACAAGAGACTTTTCTCATCAATCATCTCCTTCAGAGAGAAGCCGTCTAAAAGAAGCTGCTTTGGTTAAGATTAAATATGAAAATAGATGACTTTAGAATTATCAAGATCACTAGCTTTTATTATATCACTGGGATCAACTCATCACATTCTTTTTAAATAATAACTTGTCAGAGAGCTGACATTTGCAAGTTATGAGTGCTGTCTTCTAATATTTAAGTATAACGACAAATACAATCAATATTACTGGGAGAAATGTTTTTTAAATATGTCTTTAGAATTTTACAGTCCTAATAGTTTTTTTTTTTTTTTGGAAAATATTTTACAAATGATAAAATTTGAAATGGATTATATTTACTTCAAAACATACTACAAATTCCCTTTATAAATTTTTATTGCGAATTAAGATATTTTATTCTAAATTTTAAAATAGCGTTTATATTGAATTACAGAAACGAATATAACTAAGTAAAATGGCATAATGTTTCTTATTTAGATTAATTAGGATGATCTAAAACCTAAAGAATTTTTATGACGCGCGGAATGTATTTGATGTGCTTCATATAATACATTTTTGGATTAAAAAGCGGTTTTTAATCATTTGGCATTTTTAATGTTTTAATGTATTGTTGTGAGTAGAGAAATTTGAACTCAGGACTTTTCAATCTATTTATCCCCCCCCCCATCTCAAGCAACTGAGTGCTGGTTCTGCACAAAATAGTAAATTGGGTGTCATATATCTTTTCCCCATGTGCATGGCCATGTGTATGGGATGCTTGAGGTGGAGTGGAGGACAAATAGACTGAAAAATCCTGACCTCTACTTACATATAAGAAGCATTCAGTATAAGTAAGTTATGTCCTGTACATGTGGGGTTCAGATTGACCTTAGATCAACATGGGTGTGACAAGAATCTTGGCCTCAGGGTGGCCTTTGAGCATTCTATCATCAGATTTTCAATTGGAGGGATGGTTGAAGAGTTGGAGTGTGTAGTAGATTGGAGTCTGTCCATTAAAGTATAAAGATTGTCTATCTTAATATATCTCTGAGCAGTAATAGTATATATGTGTGGAAGATGATAATCTGGACCAACTGATGATTGCTGTTTTAGCATGGAATACGTATATTGGTGATTATTTATCTTTTCAGCATATATGTACTTGAGTGTATCAGTGTTATTAGATAGAGTGGAGAGTGATGGGTCATCTGAAAGTCTGTGCTCAAATTCCCCAAAATTACATATATAGACACAGGTATATAATAAGCCTGTGTTTCAGTTATTACATTGTAGAGATGTCTGCCCATCCTTGCATATGTATTAAATGGATTGTCCTGTACATGTGGGGTTCAGATTGACCTTAGGTCAACATGGGTGTGACAAGAATCTCGGCCTCAGTGTGGCCTTCGAGCATTCCATCATCAGATTTTCAATTGGAGGGACGATTGAAGAGTTGGAATGTGTAGTAGATTGGAGCCTGTCCATTAAAGTATAAAGACTGTCTATCTTAATATATCTCTGAGCAGTTATAGTATATATGTGTGGGAGATGATAATCTGGACCAACTGATGATTGCTGGTTTAGCATGAAATACGTATATTGGTGATTATTTTTCTTTTCAGCATATATGTGCTTGAGTGTATCAGTGTTATTATATAGAGTGGAGAGTGATGGGTCGTCTGAAAGTCTGTGCTCATATACCCTATATATTATATAATGTATTATTGTTAAATATGAATATGTGTTTAAAAGTTTTTTATTGGTTGTTGTCATACTCATTTTAATATATAATGGTAAAAGTGGACTACTAACTTAAGCTAAAGTTTATATTAGAAATATGAAAAAAAAATATTTGTAAAATAAAGGAAATCTTAATTGACAAAATAATATTACTATAAGAGTAAAGCAACCAAAGTGAAAATTTCTTAGATGACAAAAAGATTATCAAGAGACAATATTCTAAAACAAAATAATATTTATGATGTAAAGATAATGTCAATCATAATTATGCTAAACCCTGGGGTGAAGAGAACAAAAAAAGCTTACAATGAGAAAATTGTGAAAAGGATTGGAGAGACCTTTTCAAGCAATGGGAGAATCTTAGCTGGATATAAACATTTGTATCATACTAATATATTACTTCAGTCTAATATAAAACACTTTAAAATATCTATATTTGATCATTCTCAGCATAGCCAAAGAATATAGTACATAACAAACTCAAGTAAGCAGAAAATAATAAAGTAAATGAAACATGGACTAAGCTAGTTTAAATTTAAAAATTATGCCACAATGATGTGTTTTTAATAAGATTTTCTGGGTAGAATACATAGTATGTATATATGTATTACTATGTATTTTTAGTACATTTTTTATGTACTTTTTAATTTACATTTTAATTTTGCCATGGAATTTATGCCAGGAATAAGTTTCTTTATTGAAATATGTAGAGTCTAGAGGATTATCTTTTATAAGTCTCTCTATATATTAATAATTTACTTTTATAAGCATAATATCAGTATTAACGTAAGTTTAATAAAGAGTGCCTACATGTTCATAAATAAAACAGGCAAAACTCTCTGTACAGTATTGCCACTCAGTGCAAGCCAGAGTAATCAATGGATGCCAGAGGGCTTGTGCATAAAATCTCCATCTAGTGCTTGTTCATACAATATTCTGAGACTAGTTTCTGGCTTGTGGCCTTTGTCAGTGAAGAACCTTGGATCTGAAAGCACTGCACCTAGATCTTAGGATCTAATGCAACCCTCCAGCAGCCACCTTTTATCTCTACTTAACTACAAAACTATGAGTCTTAAATTAAAAACAATAATATTTTTAATCCAAGTTCATTAGCTTATATTCATATGGGTCTGAACTCAGTTTAGTACCTATACATTTTGGTGTCTTTGGTTTTTTAATAACCATAGTCACCGCTATCCTATTATGCAGGATTGGTTTTAAGCCAATAAATAACACATGACCATGATTTATTATGCTTGCTTACAACTGTTATTAAAACAAGAAAAACTCTCCATAGAGTATTACCACTCAGTGCAAGCCAAAATAATCAATGGATTCCAGAAGGCTTGTGCATAAAATCCATATCTAGTGCCTACTCATTCAATATCACCAGACTAATTTCTGGCTTATGGCCTTCATCAGTGAGGAGCCTTGGATCTAAGAGCACTGCACCAAGATCTTAGGATCTAATGCAACCCTCCAGCAACCACCATTTATCTCCATTTAACTACAAAATTATGAGTCTTAAATTGAAAAGACAATAATATTTTTAATCCAAGCTTATATAGGTACTGAACTCCCATTTTTTAACTATATGAATGATGACTTTTTCATAAGTGAGTTTAGAATGTATAATAATCTTGTTACTAATATTATACTTGATATTTTTTTCCATAATATTTATATTTTTAAATTTCAGCATTATGCTTTCTTTCTGATTTATACTACTTATAGTATTATCTCCTATATATTGACTATCTATTTCATTTCTTGTATCCATTTTTTTTTCTCTCATTAGCTTATATAGTCATATAAGTCTGAATTCAGCTCAATACCCATACATTTTGGTGTCTTTGGTTCTTTAATAACCATGGGCACCACTATCTTTTTAGGCAGGATAGGTTTTAAGCCAATAAACATCACATGATCACCATTTATCATGCTTACTTATAATTGTTATTAAAACAGGCAAAAGTCTTCTTACAGTATTGTCACTATATGATTATATGCTAATGGGATTGGATTGAAAATATTATTGTGTTTTCAATTTAAGACTCATAGTTTTGTAGTTAAGTAGAGATAAAAGGTGGCTGCTAGAGGGTTGCATTAGATCCTAAGATCTAGGTGCAGTGCTCTCAGATCCAAGACTCCTCACTGACAAAGGCCACAAGTCAGAAACTAGTCTGGAGATATTGAATGAGTAGGCATTATATGAAGATTTTATGCACAAGCCTTCTGGCAGCCATTGATTACTCTGATTTGCACTGAGTGGCAGTACTGTATGGAGAGTTTTGCCTGTTTTAATAACAATTATAAGCAAGCATAAGAAATGGTGATCATGTGTTGTTTATGTACATATATAATTAGATACAGCTAAAGCTTCTCTCTTTTTTCTAACTTTTGAACTTTTCATAATTCATTATAATTGCGAATAATTAATTAATTTATTTTTTAATTTATCTGTTTGAAACAAAAGCATTATTTGAAATGCATATTTTGCAAATTAAACAATTTCATTAGAATAAATGATTTTAAATAAATAACTTCTTTTACATTTATTTTTTAAGTATGGTATATATAAATATGGCTTCAAAATACTTATTATTAGTTTAAATGAGATCGAGTTGTCAAACTTTTGATGCCTAGTCTATACATTATTATTATAGGAGCAGATTAATAAACATATAAGGACCAATATATTGAATTTTTGGAATTTACTTCTACCTTTGGAATCAAGAAATTGTCCATGATCTTTGAACAGATGAAACAATATTTTAACATGTCCATAACAAACTTCACTGTTAGAATTGGAAAACGATTGAAAAATAAAAGTGAACATAAAGATATGTATTTGAGGCAATATAAACTTTAAAAGAATTTGTAGAAAAAAAAAGTGTTAATTATTTTTTTTATGTGTGAAAAAAATCCAAAAAGGAAATGAAAATGGAATTTTCCAAAATTAAACTCCATTAAAGTTATAATATATTATGTCTAACAGAAAATATATATTTCAAGGCAGATTCAATGCATATGATTGTAGATTAGTAAAATTAAGATACATATTAATGCATGACTATGAAAACAAGTAACTGTTATTATTTATAATCCTTATAAATATTTTAATCTTTAAATCACCCTCCCAAACTATAAATGAAAATAAAGTTACCGTTAACACTAACTGAAATAATCATACAAATATCTAAACCATTATACAATTACAAATATTCAGTAACGCCCTCTGTTTAAAGTCTATATCTCAATAATAGCGAACTTCAAAATGATACCACTTTGAAGTTGTACGCTAAAGGATATTAAATATTGAAATACAAACTAACTCAAACATAGAGTATGAAATTTTAAATAAGCAAACGATCTTAAATTTTGCTAATAAACTAACAAGTTTACAAAGTTATTAAAGACAAACTAAACATTAGATTTTAATCTTTAAATCACCCTCCCAAACTGTAAATAAAAATAAAATTACCATTAACACTAACTGAAATAATTTAAGATCGTTTGCTTATTTAAAATTTCATGCTCTGTGTTTGAATTAGTTTGTATTTCAATATTTAACATTTTTTAACGTACAACTTCAAATTGGTATCATTTTGAAGTTCGCTATTATTGAGATATAAACTTTTAAACAGAGGGCGTTACTGAATATTTGTAATTGTATAATGGTTTAGGTATATATGTATTATAAAATTGTCAACATGTTGTAATATGTTTATATTACCTTTTAATAATAATTTTTCTATTAGAAATTATTTTATTGAAGTACTTTGTGATGTGGATCACTTTTGTGGTGACTACAGCAGATTTTTATTCAAAATAAGAGAGGTGTATTTTTTCCAGCAAATGAGACTTATGTGATTCTGGAGTAGCTAATCTCTGATCTCTGCTTATATCATAATGAAATATACCAAATTTGATATGTTTTTATAAAATACATAACAATCCATAATATATATTTATATAATTAATAAAACAAGACACAAATTATGCAACTTGCTTTTGCATATATATATAAGTGAGTTCCAAAGATTCAATACTTATAAATTGAGTTGTAGTAATTTACTATGAATAATCGCTGATCACAAATGATGATGACATGTGAGAAGATTTCGACCAAGTGAAAAATGCTGGAACAGTCAAAAATGTTTACTAGAGGCATTTCCTTTTATAGAAGTCTTTATTCATATATTTAAGGTATATATAAAAATGAAAGTTTTAAAGTATATATTTAATATATATAAATTATCTATAATAATAAAATTGAACTTTGAGATAGTTAATTTGATTTAAACTATCCAACTAAAAAAATATTAAGCATTTCTACTTAATTATAATTAATGGATGTCTAACAAAATCTCTGTAGAGAAACAGTTTACTTTTGAAAAGGTATTTACTATTATTTAACACCAATCAGAAACTCATAATTAAAGACAGGGATTAAAACGGCCAATGGAATATCATTTATTTTTACTCATAATTGCTTAGAAACTGGATAATTTTTTCTGTATAACTAACATAAAAGATAGTGGAAAATTTGATTTTAAATTAATAACATAAATTGATATGTAATTAAATTACTGATAAAATGTTTTAGCTATAAATGAAAATTTAAAATTACTAAAATTGGAATTACTAATACATGCTAAAAATATTTAATTCACTACAAATAAATATTTGTAAAATTAATATTACTAGCAATAATTAAATATAGCAATGTATATATTAAACAATGTCTCAAAGAGTGAAAAAAGGAAGTCGGGAATTTTAAAAAAGATTTAAGATATATAAGATTTAAAATGGCACAGAAAACATCTCAAAATGATATTTGAGATATATCTCAGGATGAATACCATTAATAACTTTATAAATAATTTTTTTATTTAATCTTAAAATCTAATTATGCTAGTGTTAAGAGATTAATAAATACTTCAACAGATATTTTGGGTGTGCAAATTTGATTCTAAAAATTATATATTAGAGATATATCATACTTTTTAAAGAGTGAAACAAAGAAACAAAAATAAAACTGCTTTAATATATATTTAATTTTTTTAAATGTTTTCAGTACATATTTATGCAATATTTTATTGTATTTGTATATATTGTTTAAATGTATATGCAATTTGTTTTGTGTGTTTAATTTTGTTACGACAAGATATTTATATATATGTTGTGTAAATTACAATTCTGAAGAAGTCTTTTGGATAGTCAAAACTGTTATCTATTTTTAGATATTTAGATTGCTAATAAATTGTAATTACATTGAGTAAAATATATAAAAGAGTGTTTAGTATTGTTTGTGTATGTTATTACATAAATGTATTTTTCACTAAAAGTTATTAATTATTTATCAGACAAAATTTTTTAATGAAATGTTAATCAAAGCAATATTTATATTTATTGTGTGAATAATTTGATTATTAAATTGGCAAGTATTAATACTAAAATATATTATTTTAATCAAAATAAAAATAGTACTATAAATTTTGCAGTATCTAAAACTATATATACCAAATTCATATTTTTAAGGTTTACTCTCAAAAAAGTTTTGAAATCACAATTATTATTAGAGTTTTATTTTTAATTCCATTATTTTTGATGAATTATATCTAATATATACAATGAACTTTGATTTCATCATTTTTTATAAGACTAGGAAAAATAAATAATTAAAAATAATAAAACAAAACCTATTAAAAATAATTTCATTTTTATTTACTGAATTATTGGATACATGAAATACAATTTTTTATTATCATCATCATTATTATTATTATTACTACTATCATTATCATCGCCATTATTACAATTGGATAATTTGTGTGTATGTGGAGATTAGTTCATTGAAATTAAATATGCAAAAATTTCAAAAAACAAAAACACATAACGAAAATAACATTGATAAAAATAATAAGAAATCAAACCATATTAAATAGTAATCTTAATAATTAAATTTAGAAAGATAGGCAGAAAAAATTAAGAAAAATTCATAAGGCATAGTGTAGACATAAAGTAGTAAATAATTTAGGATTCACACTCAGATATTAAAGCTACAACAATTAATATTTAAGCAAAGTTAATAAATTAAATATTCAAAATTCTAATAGTCATATTTAGTAACACAAATTTTATATATGATATGTTGTATTGATTATTGTATATGTAGATGTGTGCTGTAATTATTTGAAATTGGCATTCAAATATTAAATTTAAAAGGTACATTTAATGTAATTAATGTTATAATTTAAATGAAAATATATTAAAATTTTTTTGAATTAAATAATATATGTTTAGTTAGCCAACTATTTATCTAAATGTAGATGCAAAATGAACTAAAATTGGTGTTAAAATGTGAAAGGTAGAAATCAGAAATTTATTTTCACATGATCACCATTTCCTATGATTAAACAAGCCTTTAAAACAGAGGCAAAACTTTCCACACAGTAGTACCACCCAGTGCAAGTCAGATTAAACCTTCTTGCATCCATTCATTACCCTGGTTTGCATTAGGTGTCACTACTGTATGCAAGTTTGCCTCTCTTGTTAACTTCAAAGAATACTTGTAAAAATTGATTTTTGAGATAACAAAATTGTTTTTAAAGTTTTAGTAAGTGTTAATCAAGAAGTGATAATTAAAAGTTATGTGCCAATGCTAAAATTAACGAGATCATTTAAATAATGTAAACACAGCTTAAATTTTTCAACACCGTTGCAATCTATTGCAGAAGCATTTGATAAATCATTTTCAGTTCTTGTCATACATATTAGGATAAAAAAATCAAATTGTCTAATCTGAGTGCCAATATCAAATCAGGAAGAGTGTGATTAAGTCTAATACTTATTAAGAATAAAGAATCAACAACCAAACCACTAGAAAGGAAAACAAATATTCAATTTATACTGCAATTATTATTTTTAATTAGCAGGGATTTACAGCCTAAGCACATGTGATGTAAGGTTGTTATAGTAGTTCAATGATGTTTTGTTGAGTACAATAGATACTTTCAAACCAAAGCATAAGCTAGAGACTTTGTAAAACATAAGAGTGGCTGTCATCTTTTGTACCTAAATTCAAAGCATTGTTGAACTATTATAACAACATTTTAGCTCAGGTGCTTAGGGTGTAAATAACTACTGTTTAAAAATGACATATGATCATCATGCTAGTAAATAAAATTGAATAATACTTCAATTATTAATACCTACATCACATTTTATTTAAAGACACATTCAGTATTATTCTTTTCATATAACCTCAAAAACAGAAACAAGAATAGAATATTTCAAATGCCCATGCATAAAAAATCTTATCTTCCTAGACTCAAGTAAAGCAAGAGTTAAACCACTAAACATCACATGATCACTATCTCATACTAGCACAATAATTGTTATTAAACAATTCAAAATACAGCAAAACTCTCCATATAGTAGTGCCATCTTGTGCTAACTAGAGCAATCAATGGATGCCAGAAGGCTTGTGCATAAAATCCCTATCTAGTGCCTACTCATCCAATATCCCCAGACTAGTTTCTGGCTTGTGGCCTTCATCAGATCCAAGGCTCCTCACTGATGAAGGCCACAAGCCAGAAACTAGTCTGGGGATATTGGATGAGTAGGCACTAGATAGGGATTTTATGCACAAGCCTTCTGGCATCCATTGATTGCTCTAGTTGGCACAAGATGGCACTACTATATGGAGAGTTTTGCTGTATTTTGAATTGTTTAAAGCAAGAGTCTAATTAGTTCCATTGTAATTATGAAACTCTATTTCATGAATAAATAAATGCATACCTGAATAAACGTCCATAAACCTCAGTCCCCATACAAAAGAACTTGTAGCTAAAAAAAACAGCTGTAGAATGTGTCTTTAAATAAATGAATTTTGGAAAAGTATTGATTATCACCATATTAAAATTTATTTGTAATTTAAATGATATATAATTAATTTTTCTTTCAGGTAAATCTTAGCTTTTATATTTAAACTTTTAATAAATTAATTAGAGAGATTTTTTTTAATTGTTAAAATTAAAAATAATACAGAGAAATATTTAGATTTAAGATTAATTTATTAGAATCCCAACAAATTAAGATTTACCTGTTGAAACTTCAAATAAGAGTCACTGTGAAGATTTCTAGTAGGATCACCAATATGAGTAAGTTATTCATTACTTTGATAATGAATATATCATATGTGTTACATAAATATTTCCTAGTAAGTGATAGAAAATAAAAATGCTAACAATATGATTAAGTGCATAAACTATAAAAAATTTAGTATCAATTACAACAAAAAAACAAAATAATGAAGAATGTTTTCCTGGAGGTTGGACTATTTCATCATCTAATTAAATGTCTTTAAAAAAATTTAGTATATGCACAATATTTTGAGAGGTATTATTCCCCCCCCCCACTTCTTCAGGTATTGCTGGCCTGATCAGTGACAGTACTAGCATGGAAATTGAACCTGTATCCTTAGGTTACTGAATATTGAATTTTAAAATAACCCTTTAACCAACTGAGCCATCCTGCCAAAGGCAACAATCAGTAGAAATTTCATATACTTACCTATGAGGTTCCTTATGATTTCCCCACTTTTTCCTAAGAACAAAGTTAACTAGTGGATTCCATAGAGTATATGCATATATATTAATATGTAATATTTTTATTTGTACTTGAGAAATAAAATTTAAAATTTCCAAGGATTTAGAAAATTTATTTTATTGGAGAAATGTAAAAAAAAAAAAAATTTCCTTTAAAGAATGTTTTTTTTGATAAATATTGATTGAATATTATAGAAATAACAGAATAAGTTAGTATAGGGATAACAACATATTTTTTTAAAAGCATTCTTATTGACAAAAAAAATATGATTTTTTTTATTAGATGTAAAATATTATATGACAAAAGTGTTGTATGAATTAATCTGTTTGACTATATTATAAGCCAGATTGGTTTTTATTTTCAAAATTGTTGCATTAAGACAAAAGAACCATGGAAGGTTTATAAAAAAGTTAGTTGAACTTATGTAAAGTAGTAAATATAGACTTTGGACATCTATGATAAATAAAAATATCATTTCAATTGAAGTTTTTTTATTTCTATACTATTGTTATTGTTGGAGTATTTTCATTTATTTCAGATTAATAAAAAAAAAGATACTGGAGCTCACTTCTTGTCAAGCTTTTCACTAAAGAAAATTATATTCAAATATCAGTTAAATGAAATTTAAAGCAGCTTTTCCAATCATATGAAGCAAATAAATTAAACAAAATTTATCATAATTTTTTTTATTTTAGATATGCCAAATCTAAAGTTAATTAAACAAATACACCGATGACTAAATGTAAAATGAAATTGTAAAACTTTATATAAGTGAATAAAAGTTTATAGTGATTTCTAAAGTTTTATCCAATTTTCATCTGACAAATGGTCTTGATTCATTTTTTTAGTGTTAGTGTCTATGGCCAAATGTTGTTTTCTGAGTAACCACAGATCAATGAATTTTGAAGGATTGAAAAGTATCCAAGGTGGTTTGAAAAGTTGATAAACAAAAGTGCTGAAACTATTTTTATTTTCAACAAAGATCTTATTGGAGTAATAATTAGATTCATTTGTGAAAATCCACATTTACATTAACTTGAAGAAATGGGAATAGAATTCAGAGCATATGTCAAACACAATGGTTTTTCAGGATATATCTTTTTGAGAATGTATTCATGAAATCCACGAATCATTTCTCTTGTTTAGTGTAGTCTGATTGACATGTTTCTAATTTCAATCTCTCCAAATGTCACTAAATATTAATATCTTCAGGCCAATATTTTCAGTCAAATACATGAGCCCAAAGTGCAAACTCAAACATCTTTGCTATATAGTATCCTTTTCAATTGACTCTTTCAATATTGTATTAAATGTGTTCAGGTCAATAGGAGGATTATTTTTTGAAATTTTTGCATGAAGTAAAACTCCACAAAAATGCAGACCATGTACAGTGGCAGCACATTTATAAAAGAGTCCAAAATTCTATTTTCTTTCTTCAACAACTTGAACTAATGCATTTATTTTTCAATTTACAATGTAAAGGTTCACATTGCAATCTTGTAGGTTTAAACTTAGTTCTAACAATTCTTGGAGAGTATCATACATCAATGCTAGTTCCAATAAAAAGGCTGTAGATGTTTTTTAAGACATTGTAAGTACATTTATCATTTGTATCTCTTCTAGGGTCATTCATTGCTTCTTCAAAATGATGCACAAGAGAGTCAAAATTATTCCACATAGCCAAAACTGAATGAAAACTAGATTCCACCCATCTAGCAGCTCAACACCTAGAGATTCTTCACATTTATGTAACTTTCTATTATTTTTCGGTAACATATGATATAAATATAAAATGATCAATAAAAGATTTGAATTTAGGGATTCCTGAAATTTTCTTTACAACCACACTCACTGATAATTCTAATCTATGATTAGCACAAAACCAAACTATAATGGAAGGAAATTTTTGGGTCAGCAATTTTTTCACTCCACTTTTACATCCTAACATCACAACAGCACCTTCACATGTTACTAAAATTAAATATATTTTAAAATAATCTTCTGTTATCCCATAAAATTCAGGACATTGGAGGAAGAATTCAAATATTCCTTTTGATATTATGTTTTCAAGTTCGATCAGGTCTAAAAATAAATTAATCAGTGAATTCATTTCAACATTTTTGATACAGCAATAAACAAACACAATAATGGCAGTTTTTTTGCTTATGCTAATTAATTAATCAATTATCAATGAAATTATATTTTTCGATTGAACAATTTCTTTAAATACATTTTTTTCTCATTTCATCACTTATATGACTCACAATATTAATGCATGCATTTGTTGAATGAAGAATACGACCCATTTCAATTCCATTCAGTTCTTGCAGATCAATTTCACTTTTAAAAATAGAGAATGATTGATTTTCCTCTGCTACTTTATATGCAGTTGGAAAATTTTTGCTGATATTACTTTTTCATGAGATAATGATTTTAAAAAATATTTTTAATATTCTTTTTTTCGGTCTCAAAAATAATTTTTAATTATGCTTTATGCACAGCAGATTCTCTGTGATCAAAATTTTTTTCTTCAAAGTGAGCTCAATTGTAACTTTCTATTTTTCCTAGAATAGGTGATTTCATTGTTGGCACATTCTTTAGAATTTTTCATTCCCATCATCACTTTAGTTTCAAGACTCCTAATTTTTCTGCAAGGAGTGCAGCCAAGTTTCATTTTGTGTATATTCAACCGTTCATTTTTTGAGCAAAAATCATTTTTTTGATCCAAGACCAACAATCCAAACAATCATTTTGAGTTCATCATTGCATCTCAAGATCCACTTGAGATGATTCAGGAACATCAACTTGTACCAATATTTCCATATTTTCTGTCATCATTTTGGACTCTTTATTAGTGGGACCAATGGATGAGAAGTAACTGGAAATGTTTTTCATTTTTAAACTTAGAGTAAACCTTTACTCTAAAAAATAAATAAGATAAAAATAACGACATCAAATTTATGTAAAAATAAAGCAATTAAATATTCTGCAAATTGTCAATCTTATACAGGTGCATTAAATCATGAACATCAGACATTACTGGTGGTACATGCATCATTGTAATCAGTCTTTGTCCATGAGTGACCAATTGGGACATGGACGAGTCCACTTCTCATTATATGAATGTGCCAATTTTGAATACATCCATATTTCATCTGATTCATTTGTTTGAATTATATAAATATGGAATGTAATTATGGAAGTGCAATACCATTTCATCTAATTATGTTTGAACATTAAAAGTACATCTAAAAAAAGTTCTGGAACTTTGTTCCATTATGTTACATGACAAAAAAATCTCTGGGTAAATTTATTATCTACATTATTAAGAATGAAGTTTATTGTACTGAATATTTTTTGAATAATGGTTTCTTGGATGAGGCATGAAGATTAGGGTTGTCACTCTTAATGTCACATATAGGAATGTTATATATGAGTTTAAGTTTATAATTAAATATTAAAAATTTTTTGTATCTGAGTTTGGTGTTAATATGGGATTTTAAAATAATTAAGTGAAGATATATAAATAACATTGTGGTATTTATTTTATTTTATTTTTTGGTATATTTAAATTAAATAATTTATTTTCTTCAAGTTTAGGGTTTAGGTTTGATGTATATGTATTGTAAATATCTTTGATAATATGTTGAAGAATGCAAAAACTCACTATATGTATTGCCACACAGCAAGCTAGAGTAATCAATGGATGCCAGAAGGCTTGTGCATAAAATCCCCATCTAGAGACTACTCATCCAATATCCCCAGACTAGTTTCTGGCTTGTGGCCTTCGTCAGTGAGGAGCCTTGGATCTGAGAGCACTGTACCTAAATCTTAGGAGGAGTTATAAGCAAGTATAAGAAATGGTGATCATGTGATATGTTAAAGAGTGTATACTTAGACAATAAAATGTAATATTTTCATTTATACTTGAGAAATACAATTTAAAATCATAGCATTGTTTTTAAGATTTTTAAGTTTTGTCTGCATGTTCAAATGCACTATTAGCAGAATAATGCTACAATTAAATTTAAGACATTAATAATTATATATGTGTATAATATTGTCATTAATCGGTGGTATTAGTATTTATATTTTGACAATATGAATTTGTAACTTTTACACTCGTCATTTAAATAGATGCTCTTTCTGACTGAAGGTAATAGGAATTTTTTAGTAAAGAATATAATATTGACAAGCCAATAAGCTGATACACATGCACTTTGTAGATGTCACTATATAAATGAATACTCCCACTTTTTCAAACCCAAGATAAAGTCTTTAAGAAAATATAGAATGAATCCACCTATAATAAAGAATAATAAAAATATCCAAGGTAGTTAAGATAAAAAGCATAGTATGCCATTCAAATTATGATACAACTAACACAGTATGGGGCATTGTTCAGTGGGATGAAATATTAATTTAGTAAACATTAAGAAATAGTGTTTACAATCTAAGAAATAGTACATGTAATACAGTCTTGACCATGCCAAGAACACTGATCTATACATATTTTTATGTAGTTTTTAAAATTTAACCCCTCATATTTAGAGCTTTTAATACCAGTCCCAATGAGGAAAAGTCAAAACAATGATTGTAATTATTCTTTTTAAGAGAGTCATCTCTTTATATATATATATCACTTGCTATTGTTATATACTATAAGAAAGGATTAACCCACTCATTATTATATCTTTAATAAAGTATCTGAATTATTGTTTATGAAGAATTGTGGATATTCATTTAATAGTCTTAATCATTTTAGATTTCATATCCATTTAATTATTACATCACATATAAATCATTCCATTCCACTGGTTCAGATTCACTTATGTATGATACCATTGTGTGCTGAACTAAGATATGCACATGAGTGAAAACACAACCATAGAAATAATATTTATTCTCTAAACTCTAATTTGCACACACACATATTTACACATATCTAAATATTTCTAATATAATATCCATTTTGAAAGCGTAAATCATTTAAAAATTCATCCAATAATATTCGGAATAATTTTGATATTGCAGTAATATAGCAAATCTTAGCTGCAAATATATTATTTTATTATTATAACCATTCTAGTTATAACACATTAAAAATTTCGTATGAACTTGTAGTTAATAGGAAAGTTAATTTACTTAATTATTATTCATAATTTAAAATACACTCATGTTTGTATCACTTTTGTGACACTCCATTTTCATATTTAAGCCAACTTCCTTAAAATCAATATTGAATTTTAGTGGAATCTACTATAAATACAATTTGTAAAAAAAAAAAGTTCCATTAATCTAATATTTTAATATAATTTAGATTCATAATATGCCAGTTAGTTAGTTAAGTAATCAGAGCTCTAGCATATCACAGACAGCAGTTATCTAAACGTTAATGGAATTAGCCAGTCCAGAAATAGAGCAGTATTTGATAAACATTACTCATTATGGAAAAATATGATGGAAAGGAAAAATTGAGTATTTTATGAATAAAGTTAGGAATGATTTATTATTGATCGATATATCTGAATATGAAAAAGAAAAACAATATTTAAGTATGTAAGTCATCATTGTATTTCAAGTCTGTAACTTAATGTCATTCAATATAATAATGATCATACCTCTGTATAAACCCCATCATGCCAAAATAAATTTAATAAAAAGCAATGTAAGTAATATCATACTTATCTCAACAATAAACAGCTAATATGTCTTGCATTGGTGGTCGAGAGGTCAGCGTGACTGCCTTGCACTTGCAGGCAGTTGCCCACATTGCGGGTTCGCGTCCCGGCCGATGCTATGACACTTAAAAAAAACAGCTAATATATGCTTATGTGCTCTACATTTATTATCACTTGACAAATACAGTATAGATAAAGATACACAATTACATTTGTCTTAAATTTAGAATTAATGTAGTAATTTGATAAGATTGCTTTTAGAAAGAAGTTTGCTGTTATTTGAAAAGAAATCCTGAGACTTCTCTATGAAACCTTGAAGAAACCAAGCAGATCAAAATTGTTAATATCTACTTTATGAAGTTTTGACATTGCAGTTGTTATTATTTGTGATTATTCATATTGAAAACAAACATGAATGGATTGCTCATCATCATACATTCAACCAAATGGTAAGTTTACTGGCTTTTTATCTCTGAGTTTAACATTAAGAGCCACTACAATCTTTCTTCTTAGTTGCCTGATAATTCTTAACTAAAGTATCAATATTCCTGAAGGCAGATGAATATGTGAATCATATATACAGAATTACAATCATGATAAACAAAACTAAATTACTTACTGTCCTTATTCCCAGGAGACTATAAAATCACCAGTCAAGGCAATGATTGGTTGATGAAGACAGAGGATGGTAAGAATTCCCTGATTGTGAATCCAGATTCACTAAAAGACAACCTTTTATTTAGGTGCCTACAACTGCATATCATTTTTAAGTGAATGAAAAAAAGCTGCTTAATATTAAATGGATTATTGTTGGACTTTCTAAAGTCAGAGCAAAACATGAAGAGATGAAAAGTAGACATATACTTCACTATGAACCAACTTGTGGAAATTGATGATATATCAAACAGAGTGGGAAAATTAATTAATCAAATTAATGGAAGATACTTTAAATGCAGATAATTCAGATTTATTTTGCAATAAGTTCTCAATGTGATGAAGAAGTAGAGGATTTTATATAAATGTACAAAATAGTTTTAATCAAGCCAAGTAATTATTTTTAAAATTGTCATGGGAGAATCAAATACTTGAATTACTTGGCTTGAAACAATAAAAGCAGATACAAACTCAGGGAGTTCACAGAAAATAATCTATACGTTATGAGATCTTTATTTCAGAAAATTTTTAAATGAAAATGGCTAAGAAATCATATGAATGAAAATGCATCAGATTAACAAAAATATGTATTTTAAGATTGTTAAGTATTGATAATAGATTCAAGTGACTATTGATTAGGAGATATAAGATATGTATTAATTCAAAACTATAGAGGTAAAAAGCAGTTGATATTGACAAATTTTGAAAATGGTTCAAACTTAATTGATATCAGTAAGAAGATAAATGATTACTAAAAATGACATCAAAAATAAGAAGATAAATGATTATTAAAAATTACATCAAATATAGCAGGTACAACAAAAGCCGCAATTTACCCATAAATTTTCTACAGAGACAAGAATATATGAAGAAAAGAAGAAATATGAAATTTTTTAAAAATAATTATTTAAAAAGATTTAAATATCTAGAGTTGTGTAAAATTGTATGAAAAAGAGTTAATAATGATATACAAAAATATAATTGTGAATTTGCAAGGAAACCTATAAAAGAGAAAAATCTCTAAAGGATAAAACAACATCTTAGTTTTGGAATAAATTTGTTTTCACAATAAAAAAAAAAAAGATGGAAGTTTTATTAAAAAAAGGAATGACATCATAAAATGTATGGAAGAATTCTATAAAAAATTAAATGATAATAATGTTAATAAATTAAAGTATTGTCTATAATTACTATATCTTCTCAATCGCCAAGTATTTTAAATAAAGAGAGGAGATATGCAATTAAATATATAAAGAAGGGGAAAGTTCCAGGAAATAATGAAATTTTCTTAATTTTTTAAAAAAAGCAATACAAAAAATATTGACAAAGCTAAGAAACAAATATCAAAATGATAAATATATATAGATGATTGGAAGGATGCAGTAACAATATTGATAGTTAAGAAAGATGATAAAGAATATATTAGAAATTGTACAATAATAATATTAAAATTATTTTTGCAATCAATTCTTTGTTGAAAATATATAAATTTTATTCGTTATTTTATAGTAAGTTCGATTCTTGATTGATTAGTTTTCTTTTTTTTTTTTTTAAAAAAAAAAAAATTCAAAAAAAAAAAAGTACTATCAAATTTTTGACAGTTTATAAAACTTTTTTTTACTGTTTTGACAGATTATTTTAAAAGGATCAATTAGATAAATGTTCTTTTTTTTTTTCTCTAAAATTATCTATGAATTATTTCTTTTTGATTTTAATTCAAGTAAAATTATATATATATTTTAATATCATTTTTAAGGAATTTTTAAAAAAATTTCTTTAAAAAAAAATCAAATCATCTCTCTTTTAGACATTTAACTCGACCAAGTTATTTACTTGTTTTATTTTAAGTTATAGTTATAAATTTAAAAATCAATTTAAGGACTTTAAATGAACTCACCAGTTATATATACTCATAATTAGTTCTGTGTTGATCTCTCATATTCATTTCTTTTATATTTTAATTATGTTTAAATTTTATATTAACTGTGGTTGATGATAATGAATGCCCTCATCCCAGGTTCACCCCTACTATCTCTCTACCATTACAAATGGACACACAATCATGGCCTGATTATGATAAAGTACTGAAAGCCATTACAACAAAATTGCCACCCAACTTGATCTCAAATATAACCACATCTGAGAAAGAAAAATGTATGCATTATACATTTAAAAAAATACTGTGAAATATGTGACAAGAGTATTGATGATTATAAGTTATAAAATAATTCAAAACAAAGCAAAACTCTCCATACAGTAGTGCCATCTTATGCCAACAAGAGTAATCAATGGATGCCAGATGGCACAAGATGGCACTACTGTATGGAAAGTTTTGCTTTGTTTTGAATTGTTTGATAACAATTATGTGCTAGTATGAGATAGTGATCATGTGAAGTTATAAAATAGTGGTTAATGTATATTTAAGGAGTTCATATTTAAAGCTGAATAGAAAATCTATGCTTTTGGAAGTTGAATTGGGCTTTTGATTGTTGGTATTTGTTAAATTTCTCTTTCAGTTTTGATGGTGGTGGAGGGTTTTGTCATTGGCTTGAGAATACAATGCTTTCATGCAACTCCAAGGAGTATTCTATCTCAGATCTTGCTCCAATCCACTTTCTGATTTTATTTGTTTATTATGGTGCAGGTAACACAGTCCTGACATAATTCCAATTTTTAAGTCTCCAAGAAAGAAGCAAAGCATGGTTCTATATTTTCCAGCCTTTAAGACTCAAAGGAGCAGGTCATAGTTTTGTATTTTTCAGTTCCTAAGGCTCAGAGGAGCAGGGCTTTACAAAGATTTTTGGATTTTTTTTCATATCAAAAGTTGTGGTAGCTTATAGTTTCTAAATTGAGATAGCCTTCTTGTTGTTCTTGCTGAATTATGTACTTATAGTCCAGTGGCTGAATTCTTTATCTATCTCAGAATTTCAGGTCACTATTTATTCTGTTAGCTATCAGATGCCTGTCAAATCTCTAAAAAAATTGAATGAGTACAGAGTTTGACTTATGAACTTTGTGTTAATTATACATGTATATTATGTAAAAGATTGATGTTTTATTTATCTTTTTCTCTTCTCCATGAAGGAATGGTTATCTGTCTTATAGCATACAACAAATGAGTAGTGTGCGTATGCACATATAAAGTTGAAAGGAAAGGAAGAATAAAGACAAACAAAAATTTTTGCAGATATTTTCTGTATTACACTGGAATAACAGTTAAGGATTAAATTATTTTGAATTAAAAATTTTTTTTATTGTAAATTAAAATTTTTTAATTAATATTTTATTAATTTTCATTCTGAAATTAAAATAAGTATTTTTTGTTATAATAGAATATACTGGTAATTATAAAATCCCATTATCTACTTTGATTAACAAATTCTTCTAATTAAAACTTGTATAAGGATATTGTAATGAAAATTCTATAAAGTTGTTTTTAAAAGTATTAAGATAAATTGAAAAGTGTCATTAACTTTTTAAATCAAGATAAAGAAAACTTGCTTTTAATTACTGTTTTTTCTACCATGACCATAAAAAGATTGAAAAAAAGATTAAAGAGAGTCTTAATGTTTTTACAGATTATGACAGCATGATGACTATGAAGTTATAACTAAGGGCAAGAAACTACCCAGCCATGGCTAGTTCACAGTGGTAAAGTTTGGATTCACATGAAAGCAAGATCCAGCTTTTATATGGTTCACAGCCTGTATATATATATATATTACAAGACAGTATAGAAGCTGAAGAGTGCCTACTTCAGACCAATAGTTACTAGATTATACCTTTCCCAAAGATGATAATAAGGCACTCCACTGTTTTAGAATGGACTAGCTTACCAAACTTGTTTTTTAGTTTGCTGAAGAACAAGTTTATACATCTACCATTTTATCTTTATGAAGATAAGCATAGATAAAGATACTATGGTATATATATATATATAAAGTATCGCTGGTGAATTATTTTAAATAATTTCTTGAAAATGACAGCTGTAAATTTTAAATTACAATTTTTTAAGTAAATCACTTTATTCATCTAAAAGAAAGATGCATTCCCAGTATCTTTTATTCTAAAAGGAAAACTCCAAAAAATATTTCTAGATTAGGAGAAAAAATAAATTGCTGGAGTATTTTTGTAGAACATTTATAATTAATCAAGAGAAAAGAACTATCCAAACTAAATCTCATGATAATTTAAAAAAAAACACTTCTACTTTATATATATATGCATGTATGTGTGAATTTTGTGTATATTTTCAACATGGAATTAATTGTGATAAATATAATATTTTTAATAATTTTATTATTTTGACAAATTAAAATATCATATGATATAAACATCAGTGTGTGTACATATTTCCATGGGTACCCACATATATATGTGAAAACAGACATTATTTATGTATCATCAAAATGTGATAGCTTATTTTTTATCATTATAAATTCCCATATCTTACATCACATCTGGGTGCTTATGTAGATGAGTATCATGTAGACACATATATTAAAATCTATCATACTTTATAAATTATTAAAATGAACTATTGAATTTTATTATTAATTTATCACAATTTAAATATGTTCATTTTCTATACAAGCATGTCTGTGTGTTGACATGTGTGTTTTATGTAAGCCTATTAAGAGGTATTTGTAAATACCAATGCAATAGCTTATGGTATAAATCAAAATCAGAAGGCTTAATTTATATGTATAGCCATATTCAGCAGACCTTAATTTCATTTTAATTATTATAAAAATGATATTTCATTGTTAAAGTTATTCCAGTGAATTTACTCAATTCTAAATAGTTTTAGAATATTATATATCTCTTGATCTCAGTAACAGTTATAGATCTTTTGCTCTCTAATCTGGATTTATGCATAATGGTTTGTTATATAAAAGAGTTTATATTTAGTATTTACAGACATCCAGTTGAGGATGATCCTGGTCAGCCCAAAGGGAATATTCATTAAAGTTCATGCACAACATTTCATTTTGTTTATTTAGAAATTAAGCTTATAGTTGGCCAGTACATTTAAAGGACTAAGTTGCTGAGCATTGATGATGATCAGCATGTTTTAGTATTGTAAGAATAGTATTTATTATACTTTAATATAAGCACCCTGAGGTAATTTTAATAAAATTTATTTAATACGATAACTTAGAACAAACATGCTATCCAAACATATGAAGGTTATAAGATTTATTTATTCTTTTAAATCTGTAATCATACTTTATGACATAATAAAACTCTGAAATATTAGTTTTATTAAAGATAAATACACATCTGTAGAGTACTTTCTTAAAATAATTTATTTATTATAGTTAAAGTAACAATCCAAGTGTGTTTAAAAGGTTAAGGGTGAGAGTATCCAATTAGTGATTGGGATGGCAGGAGACATCATTCGCCATTCATTTCATTTTAGTATGTTATAATATTTATATTTGTTATTCAATAAATTTAAAGGTTTTGGAATAAGCATATATAGATATTGAATACATATGTTGAATACATATGTATTGTAAAGTTAATTAAAATATATGTTGTAGTATTGTAACTTAATTACAATGAATTATAAAAAATGAAAGGCTTAATATATAGTCAGACTAAAATAAAAAATAGAATTTAGAGTTGAATTTTTAAAGAATTTACTATTAGTTCTTGAGATTATTCTTATTGGTAAATAAAACATATTGGAGATTCTAATAAGTTAAGCATTTTTTGTTTATGAGTAAAAGGGAATTTACCATCATGACCTGATTTTAAACTTGGAAGTATTACATTCGTAAAAAAAAATTGTTGGCTTATTTTATTTTTATTTTAAATTGGTTTTAAAATAATCAAGTAGTTTATCTCACTAATAGATAGTGGTTGACAATTCATCTTAATGTAATAAGCATATGTAATTTTAATTTTTGCAAACAGTATATTAAATTATTAATTTATTTCATATAGCAATAAAATAATTGAGAGAGTGCAAATCTCTCAAGCGCTTATGACTACAACCAGCCAATCAAATCTTAAGCACTGGGACAGAGAATTTTAATAAGAAAAGAGCAGTTCCACTCTCTTCTTGACTTGTCTTAATATATATCCAAGCCAGTCCAAAGTACTTCTATTTGAAAGCGTGAATCTTAAATATCATCACACTTAATTAACTGAGAGATTTGCATTCTCTCAATTATTTCAATATCGACTGCACTTTATAAAAATAATATTATAACAATAAAATATAAATTTAATATTTATTCTTAGAAATATCTGATGAAGTGAATTACATACTGAAAGTTTCATTTGTTGACATATTTATTACTGCATACCTTTTACATATGATATGTGAACAAAGACCAATAAAATAGTCAATTATTATTTATAGTATACATATGCATGCGTATGTATTCATATGTGTATATAATTAAAACAGTATTAAATTACATACCCTTAAAACATTAGTTTTTATATATAAGTATTATAAACTCATTTTTAAGAAATGGTAATAGTTAATATTCAAAAGTTTTATATTTCACTAAGCATGCTTTCAGCAGACCACTCCCAGAATCATAGTGCTGTGATATATCTATAAATAGAAAAAAAATTAAGGAATATATGTACTGCCATTTATAGGGTTAGCTTTAGATTGCCTTCATCACTAAACAATTCAAAAAACAAAATATCATTGGAGCACATCCCTTAAGTAGTTTACAAAATTACATGCAGTCCCCCATTTTGTAATCATGTATTATGGAGAGCCACAGGCAATATAGATCCATGAGGACTATCCAGCATACATACTTATGCAACACAGCAAAACAAAATAATGAATATAATTCAATATTTTTTGATCACAAGCTTGCTATGGATCATACTTTAAGTCCCCATAATGTGAGGACAATTTGTGCCAAAAAAGATGGTAGAAAATAAAAATACAAAAGGCATGGGAAATTGCAAAGAATTCAAATGTAATCAACAGAAAAGAGTCATGTGTTCTATTGCCAAAAAAAGGAATATTTAAATGCCTCATTTACATAATAATTTACATAAACATTGAAGGAATAAATTCTCAACTCCAAGTGGACTAAAATGAAAAAAAATACTCAATTGAGCAGCTGTATAAATGCATAATGTTCAATTCATTTTTGTTTTTTTAATAAAATCAACATGACCTGAAATTTCATGCTTTACTGTAACATCCCAATATGCAATATATGTATTCAGATTTTAAAATTGCAATTTTAGGTCAATTGCATCCACATCTCACACAGTGAAATCACCTCCAGACAGTAAGAAATGTAGGACTTATGTGAGATATATCTCACTTCATCTGCAAATAAAATTGAACTTTTACATATTTTAATATATTACCTATTACATATTATTTTACTCCTTTTATTCTTAATAGAAATAAAAATTATTGGGTTGTGAATAATTGACAAAATCTAATTTAACATAATAATAATAAAAATATTTTCATTTTTTCATAATTAAGATTAGAATACATTATATTAAAATATTACTAGTAATGGAAGATTTTTTTTTAAACAATTTTAAATAATTGCATTATATTGATTTTAAATTTTTTAAAAGCTTATTGCTTATAGTACTTTTCCATTGTCCAAGACTTCCAAGAAAATATTCATAATTAGACATATATGATATGGTTTTGAGATCCAGGCAATTGAAAATAGAAGAATAGTATACTCCATTAAAATATATAAGACAAATCATGAATAGTAGCATAATTTGTAAAAAGTACAGCTATGCCAACTCTACTGAAATGGTATTATATAGCTATCATCCTGTTTCACCTACTAAGTTCCATAGTAGTATCTTTTCCTCAGTTCAGACCCTCCCATGTCTGTATATTAACTGAAAATTTTCATCAATAATATATATTAAGGTGTATTTGCGAGTGTGTGCATCTATATAGGTATAGCTTACATTAACTGTTATAATTATATACATATATTAAATTATAAATTTAAAAGGTATAATTAAGTTGCGTGAACATTATTATATGTGTGTAACCAGCTACATATATATGCGAAAGAAGCCGTAAAAAGCATTGCAACTCTTTTAAATTAATATAAATTTGAATAATTTTCAGTTAAAAACTCTTCATTTAAATGCATTTGTATATAAATTTCAATTTCTGGAATAGTCTTTCACCCACATGTATAGAAATGTTTACAGAACCTAAACTCTTTTTTAAAAAAAGTTATCTGTTTTTACAAAAAAGCTGTAAATTCTTAGAAAAACCATCTGTAAGCAATTAATAAATCTTGGGATTAAAATTTTAAATGTATTTTAAAAAAAAAAAAAAACAAGAACAAAGGGTGATCTAGTCAACTGTAGGTCAACCGTCATTATTTTAGCAAAGAAATGACCAAAGATTTCATTTTTATGGATGTTAAATTATTGATTGGAATTTAAGAAAATTTTGTAGAATGTTGTAAACAGGTCACTCCAGTTACAAACTTTTGCACAAATAACCCTAAATTTTTAAGTACTCAGGGTTTCACTTTTATAATTGGATATTGTAATTGCTGACTGTCATTATGAATGACTGGAAAATGAAGCTTGGAGGTTAAAGACATGCCATTTGCTGGCTCTTTTTTTGAGAGATTAGTCTGTGGAGATAGAAGAATAGGGAGATCAGTAGACTGCTAAGAAGACATCAGGAATGGATCAGCTCAGCTGAGAATGATGATGCTGCAGCCACAAAAAAGCCTCAGCAAAGAACATGTGGTAACAAATTTCCCCACAGAACTCTTAAAAATAGTCTAATAAATTATTATTTCAGTCTTAAGCTATATACTAATGCGAAATGTACTTACGCTTCTAAATTCTAATAGTGTTTGAACAATCTCTTTAAACTAATGGTAAACTTCTTAATAAAACCTGTAAAACTTGCCAACTGTAATTAAATGAAATTTAAACTCTGAAACCTATTAAATGATAACTTTACTGTTATTATTTTCTTGCTTTCTAATCTGTGGTCATGCCTTTCTCATTTATTTTATATTATTTGTTTATAATTTCTGCTGTGCCATCTCAGAATGGAGATTCATTTTGTTAATAATTTGGGAGAGATGATTAGATGCTCTCACATAATTAAGTAATGTTGCTCTTTAGCACCACACTCCTAAATCTCTGCTCTGAAAACCAGTTTATATTTATTTGTATTTAAGCTACCAGGTTTTAGCTTAATTTTAGTATTAGGTTTGCATGTTAATAAATATATTTTTGTTAATATGGGCAAGAGTGATTAGAAAGTGTATTATAATTGATCGTTTATATGCTTTACTCTTCTCCCCTAAGTTATAGTTTAAACTATACAGATTGCTTAATAAACTAGATTACTATAAATACCCCTTTCAGCATGTTTTATAAATGCTATTATTATGAACTTGTATATGGTAGTTTCATGGAACAAAACTATAAAATTTTGCATATCCTAAATTATTAATTGATATTATATTTAGCATAGTGAATGTGGCTTTAGGAAGCACATACATGTATGCCTTGCTGTATGTTTCTTATATGAATGGGCTTTTGGTTTTAATGACCATCTTATATACTTAGTTTGAACAGCTCTTCTTTAGAACTGGAGCATGAGGGTCCAGATTGATTTCATAAGCTGCTCTAATCACCAAACTATATCAATTAATTCACAGCAAGTCGTATGATCCTCGGGAATCACTCACATGGTAAGGAATCCCATGAGTAAGGGCATCGAGATGTACACCTCTCTAGTAATTTATATGTAACACCATAGTATCTGAAGTCCTACTACAAAGCTCTAGCTTCACCTTCCATAATGTTAAGAATAGTTCAGCATTGATCTGAATCTGTAGTCTAGTTATGTATATAATAATCTGCATAGGGAGCACATTAATGATCAATTTGTATTGTTAATAGAGATATGCAATTATTATCGATCACTCTTGCCTATTTAACCATAGCAAAACTCTAGGAAGGGCATAGTATAATAAGACATGAATAGACCATAGATTAAATTTGTTATAAACTCTTTTAAAGTATGGTGCATCAGATGACATTCTGTTCTCAAACTTGCTCATCATTGTTACACCTGCATGTGCAGTTCAGCATGCACTTACGTTTATTTAATCTATATTTAATAAAATATATTAAATTATAATCAATGTGTTGTGTGTCATTTATAGCCCATCCCAAATCTTAATTAAATTTACTAATATTAGCATTAATTGTTAATATGCATTATTTAGCCAGCCATAGGTGTGTGTGTTTGGCTAAATTATTGTCATTTATTCCCTGAGTCTCTTGCTCCACCCTTTGCTACTGCCAGCATATGAATTAAAAAACTGTGTGCTCATATATGCCATTCATAGAGTAGTAAATCTTGGAGCATTGGTCAAGGAGCTGGGATGGGATCGGATTCGAGGTCTCAACCCCTCATCTGATCAGCCTTGGTATAATTTTCCAAAATTTAGGATTTTGTTGTGTGAATGTACATATATGACCATTACAGTATAGAGATGAATTTTATGATGACTATACAAAAAATTCTATGGAACACAAATAACCATATTGGTCATTTTTTTTATTTTTTGATATTTTGTCATGCAATTTTTTAACTTCATCTGGAGAAAATATTTCTTTCTGAAATCTTCCAAATGGAAAGAATCAACATTAATTTTAAGATCATCCTTATAATGTAAATATGGCCTACCTCTTCCATAAAAACTATGCTCAAGTTCATCATAAAACAACCTTTTAGCATTTCATGTATTGATCATTAGTTTTACATGTTCATCCCAATAAATGTGTGGTCTACAATAATGACGCCTATTTATCATATCTAGCAAATTGAAAAAAATTATTGATTGGTTTTATGACTTTATCATTGTATTTTTAAAATTTTACAGAACCCTATTAAATAAAATTTTCTAGTGCCTTTATAGTGCACTGATAGGGAATCCAAGTATTATTTCTACACTAGTAAAATAACATCTGTATTTATAGCTTATTAGTTGCAGTAGTTATTCATTGCAATGAAATAATCTAAAAAGTAGAAGCATCACATTGGAACCTATGCTGTACATTAAGATCTAAAATTATCTTTCTATTTACATTCTCAAATTGGTAAGCCTAACTAACTAAAAATTTGGGAAATTTTTCTTCCATACTGGTTAATAAAGAATTTTAAATTTTTTTAACATTAATTATTAAACCAAACTCTTTTGATGCATTCAAAACATTAAGTACATTATATAGATCATTTGTAAATGTGGTAAAAATAGAACAATTAGAATACCATAAATTTAGACTCCAAGAAGATGAAATTCTTGATTTCACTTTTAACCAAATCATATTAAAAATTTCATACCAAACCTATATTACATTTGTGATTGTATTTCATTAATCCATCTACAAATAGTTCAAAAGACTACATCTTTGCTTAAAACCAGTTTTCATTTCAAATGCCCCAGATTTTTTTAATTTCTGATAATAACACTGCCTTTTATTTCATTTTATAGAAATTGTATAATACACATACATTTTTGTAGTCAACTAACTGATTTTAAACAATGCCATAAACTTGTTTGATTAATTGAGTTAAACACCTTGACATAATCAATTGTAATGGCATATACTTATTCCATTACATTTTCCAGGTTCAAATGGTCTGGTGGTGCCCTGGTATGGCAGATTAGGTTAGGGAGGTTTGTCGACTGTTATACAATAAAGGCAATATATAAATAATTTTGTTGTTTCTGAAATATTTTTCTTGCATTGTCTAACAACAAAAACTATTTCTACAGTATTTTTTGATGATCAAAAACAACATTGACCAACCTTCTTAACAAAATCCTCACTCTTTAAACATAAATATTAATGATATTCCATTATAATCAGTGCAATTTGTCTATTATCTTCATTTTTAAAAATTGGATCATTCTTAGAACTGGATGATATAATTTCAAGACTCTATATATTGTGAAAAAATTCCAATATTTTCGAAGTTAACTTATTACCACTATATTGTAAAACTTCTTTGGTATTTTCACTTTTAGAATTATGAAAAACTGTTTTAATTTCATTCAGCTGAATATTTTTGTCCAAATTTAAATGAGTAGATAAAATGGATATATCATTAAACATTGCTATCTCAATTTTTATCTTATTATTCAATAGATTATTCAAATATGTATCCTATATATGCAAAATATTTTGTCATTATATAAAAGAGTGTCATTGTTGAATTGGATTGCGATACTGTTTCTCAAATCCATATATTGCTTTCATTGCATCAAAAAAAGAACTAGACTGATCACAACCAGTTAACGTCTGTCTTCTTCGTTGTCTTAATTCATTAATCATTTTTAACTCTTTTTGTCATCCATTGAACTCTACCTTTAATTCTTTATTTTTATTACAAAGTTTCATATTTCATTTATTATTTTTCCAAATTGAAAATGCAAACTATTTTCCTTTTAATCACACCACTAACACTAAGATCATTTTCAGAAAAACACAATGGTTCTTTACTTTAGTGAACTCAAGAATAGATTAACTTGTATCCATAACACACTTTTTAAAAAATTCCATGACTAAATAATATGACGATCCTGAAAATTAAAATGAGCAATTTTAGTGATTAATAGCTATTGAAAATTAGTATGTATTATAAATAAAAACAATTTTCTTGTAAACATTTTGGAATAAGATCTATTTTTTAATGCAATCATCATTTTAATATTGGAGCATACTAATCTATGAATCATTCAGAAATCTTGAATTCTGATTCCTAAGTATAATGCAATCCAGGGATCAGAAATTCTAGGACACGTATGCCACACTTAATCAATGGCACTCTTAACTTAAATAGTAAAAAAATACATTTTAATTAGAGATCACGTTTGTATCATTTTATACGTTTTGTATATGCAACTCACATGTAAATGGAAACCAAATTTCTAATTATTTTGTACAATAAATGGACACTCAATTTTGCTATTTTCAATAAAGAGAACTAAGTGGGATGGAAAACATTTTTTTTCTCAAGAAGGATTAATTTTGCCTTGATTTTTCTTGACGATCAATTGATCTTTGGTACTTTGTATGCAATTGCAGGTTTACAGTAAATTTATATTCTGGCAGTTTATTTGAAAAAAAAAAAACGTTTACAGTTAGTGATAGTTGGTGGGTTAATGCATGAACGAAGTTCGCAATACATGAAACTTGTTAAAAAACATTGGGTTTTTTCTTTTGAATGTTTATTGCGTAATTAAACCAAATTTCTCATAGAAAAAAATTCCAAATGTCTATAGTTTTAAAGAAAAGAAGAATATATGAAATACTTCCAATTTTATGTTGATTTTTTATATCACAAAAATGAGCGTCTTTGAAACATTTTTGATGAATGCTATTAAAGTACTTGTTTTATTTTGTTAAAGTTCATTAATCAGCTTTTAAAATTAAACCATTGAAAATTAAATATGATTTGACTATTCTGAATTACTATACATTAATCTGTAAACAATACACATTTATTTAAGCACCAATGAGATGAATTTTCTTCATGCCAAAGGAAATTTTAAGGATGTCTTTCGAATGCAATGCAATTTAACAAAATATACTTTTCACATAGGCTAAACTCTCCATACAGTAGCACCACCAGTGCAAGCCAGAGTAATCAATGCATGCAAGAAGATTTTTTGCATAAAATCCCTATTCTAGTGCCTACTCATCCAATATCCCCAGACTAGTTTCCAGCTAGTGGCTTTCATTAGTGAGGAGCCTTGGACCTGAGAGCATTGTACCTCGATTTTAAGACCTAATGCAACCCTTCAGCAGCCATCTTTTACCTTATTAGCTAATTATAAAGCTTAGAGTTCAAAATGAAAACACAACAATGTCTTCAATTCAAGATCATTAGCTTGTATAGTTATATAGATCTGAACTCAGTTCAGCAACCATACTTTTTAGTGTCTTTGATTCTTTAATAACCACAGTCACCGTAGTCCTATTGGGCAGGATTGCTGGAGGGTTATATTAGATCCTAAGATCTAAGTACAGTGCTCTCAGATCCAAGGTTCCTCACTGATGAAAGTCACAAGCTGGAAATTAGTCTGGGGATATTGGATAAGTAGGCACTAGATAGGGATTTTATGCAAAAATCTTCTTGCATTCATTGATTACTCTGGCTTGCACTGGAGAGTTTAGCCTATGTGTTAACAGCTTGTGTAAGCATAAAAAATGGTGATCATGTTATGTTTAGTGGCATACTTTGCACATATAATCCTATGTATTTTAAAATATTGAATAACCACTAATATAAGAATGGCATTATAATAGGCTTCAAATGCATATATAATTTTGAAGTTCATTATTACCAGATCAATTTTGATACTATATATTGTACTGGTTGGAATTATATGTTCATCTAACAAGGTTTAGAATCTAGGCAAAAGTACCCTAAATTTACTCATGGCCAAGATACATAGGTCAGGTGCTAGCAATCATGTATTCTGCTCTATATCCTCTTCTCTAAAACTATAACATTATGAACAACACTTCTGAGGATAACAGATGGAATTTTATTCCTTCCAGTCCTGTAGACACAGTGGGGAGACATAAGATCTACAGGGTAATTATTTTAATTAAAGACTATCAAATCTTAATTCAAACAGATCATTAAGTGTGGAAAATTTGTAATTTAAATAAATTGCAATGGCTAGCATAATAAGAAAAGCATGAATTATAATATAGCATCCATCCACAATGAGCAAGAACAGAGCACACCCCCAACATAAATATTATTTAAAGTAACTTCCAAAGTACTATTATTAAAGTAATAAATGAGTAAGATTCAATGAGAAGACACAAACACATAAGTAATTATTAGCATATAATAATTTAATGAACATAAGTAAGTTTATTTACATGAATTAACATAGCATAGATTTCACATGGTTAATAATTTGTGTATAGACAGATGGCATAATTTATAGTACATTGTAGATAAAGGAATGGCATAAGGAGATACACAAGTGATGATTTACATATGCAAGTGGTAATTGACTTATGTTATGGAAATGTGGTTTAATATGCTAATGAGAATTACAAATGAAATTTAATAGATTAATGCTGTTAACAATATGATAGACCAAACAGATGTGCTGATCATTAATTCCTGATTACATAGAAGGGACATTTATAAATAACCTCCAAAGGAAGACTTACACTTTGATACAACAATTAAGTAATGTGATACATTAAGGAAAACTATTTAATTAACATTATATTTATTAATTATCTGACAGGAATCAGCATTCATTTGCATAGTTGACTTAACAGTTTGGTTTATCAACTTTATCATCCATGAGTGCATTTAGGCCTGTTCAAATGAGAGGGTTGATAGCTTAAATAAGCTTTACTATGACACTTCTAAAATATTCTAATAATAATCAAAGAGAATGGTTTACAAAGATCACTGCACCATAACTTATAGATACTATGGGCATACACATAATAAAGAGAACTTGCAGTGCTGACTACAATAATAACATTAGAAATGGAATTCAGGTCTGTCTTTTGGACTGAGAGGCTTTATCATTTATATCTCTTGTATCTATGACAGAGTGGTGTTTGGAGAGATGATTGGTAAGGATGCTATGGTCCAGACTTTCTGACATTATCCCATGCTGAGCCTCAACAATCTAATGTTATCTTGAAGTCGGTGCTACCAAACCTTATTCTGGGACGTTATATAAAGAACATTCAGGACCTCCAGAGAATAAGCATGACAAAGCAAAATGTGGTGTTTTCAGTGCTATCATAAGTAAGCAATCCTGAATATGCCTTAGGTCATTAATGACTGACATATTAATTTAAACCCCAATTAAAACAATAATATCATGCATAATGCCATGATGAAATAGTAACCCATTCTGAAAGGTATGTATATGACCTTGGCAAATTAAAATGTGAAACAAAAGGATGGGAAAATATTATTACCTCTATTTAACAAGCCCAAGTATACTCAAACGATAAATATATTATAAAACAATTTACAATGCTCAATGGCACAATAAGCAAATGAAAAATTATTAGAATGATATGATCATCAAAATTTATTTAAAGAACATAAAATGTATTTAAAATCAATAGCATTAGACAGAGAGAAAATATGTTTTATCATATCCCATATGTTGGTTTAATAGTCCAACATTATACATATTTAGATATTGAATCAAGCGAACCTTTCATTTAGTAAGAAATCTTACATTTAAGTATTTAAGCATCCCATAATATCAGGATGGTGGCTGAAATGTTATAAGTTCGCTAGATTGAGTCATTAGTATACCAAAATTAACTCAAAAAAATGCTTTGACACATGGGGGAAAAAATAACTAAAAAAAAATACATAGTTTAAAATAAGATTAAAATAAGTTTGCCACATGAAAATAGAGAATATAACTAGAATGAAAAAATTATGGGGTAGTAAAAGATTAAAGATTTATAATTCTGTGCTATTGTTTTACACAAAGAGATTTATAGAATTTAAAGAGAGAGAATCATTCAAAATGATATAATTATGATAACTGAGTTTATAGTCAGTTATCAGATAAATAGAAAGTTACATTATAAATACAAATAACATTTACAGTAAAGTGAGGAATATTAAGAGTCCATTTAGTGGCAAAATAGATTAACCTCTAGATGACATGGTGGCCATTTGGATTAGACATATGTGAAATTTAGATATGGAAAGCATAATCAGCAACGTGAAGTATGAATAAAATGATGGTAAGCATTTTTCAAATGTTCTTTCACAGTTTAGATAAAACAGTTTTCAAGTGGTGATGACATGGCAGAAAGGCAGCATGAGAACGATCTAAAGATCAGGAGAGGCGAACTTATCTCTACTCAGTGATTATTTTGGTATCACTCCAGTCAAAAGACAAGCAAAAGGTGACTTGGGCTTAATTAGTATGTGACTAGAACCCTTTCTCCCCCTATTTTCGAAATTTGGAAATATCTAAAAAATACCAAACTTTCCAGAAAGTTCTTTACTTATGGCGACCAGATATGCTTTAATTCCTAGCTTGATTTTAGCTGTTATGGTTCAATTTTCTTACTGTTGAAAGACGTAAACAGATAAATTCCATAAAACATTATTTAAATCTATTTCCAAATAGATTTAAAGATATGATTTTGCTAATTTGAAAATTGTTGAAATAGTTAACTGAGAACATTTTAACATTAATTAATGTGTGTTCAAATGTCATTGTTCTATCCACCCTTACAACTGTGCCAATGTTATAACTGCAAGTCATACTGTGCAGTCAGCAAATAACGTTCACTACTGTTCAACTGCGTATGCTCTCCAGTGAATGGTCTGCAACGAATGCTCTGAATATTCTCTGTATTCTCTGCAATGGATGCTCTCCAAATGAATGGTCTGCACTGAATGCTCTGCCACGGATGCTCTCCAATGAATGGTCTGCACCGACTGCTCTCCAATGAATGGTCTGCAAGTAGATGCTCTCCAAACGAATGGTCTGCAACGATCTATTTCTACAGTTCGCTAAAGTTCAATTCCCACGATGTTCTTTCAGGCTGGCTGCTACAAAACGGTTCACAATGGGCCTATTTTAGCCCCAGTCCAGTGTAGCTGTACACGAACTCTTCATAGTAAGCACTGCGACTGCCATCAGCTATCTCCTACTGGAATTGAACAGTAACTCTACTGTAGATGCACTCCATACTGTCTGCTACTCTCTACTGTGCGACTGCTCTCTATATTACACTGCTTGATGTTACCCAGTCTTCTTATCGCTCTCTGACAACTGCAACGATCAATCAATGCACTGACCAATAAGGTAACGTCTCTTATCTAGATACATTTGTAATTAGCAAATATTTCTTGGAATTGTCGATCACCATTACATCAATGCACTAATTAAATTCCTCAGCTATCAGAGCGTGATCTAAAAACAGCCTTACGAATAAATTCTAGTTTTTTTCTGGAGTGCACAAAATGTCTGCCATTTAACAAAACACTATAGTCATGTAACATTTTAAATTGAAATAATTATTTTCGAGAACTTTCTCTAGTATTGCTTTAGCTTTACATTAATTATAAACGAATAATATATAGAATTTCCTATCTATTTTCTTACATAAATAATATTAATTTCCATATCTGTAATACATATACGCATATACACGATTATCTTTAATGAAGGGAATTTAAGATTTTAGAAATAAAATCTAATTATAATTAGTAACAATGAAACTGGTTAAACATAACCGTTTTAACCGTTTCTAATCAAACAGGGTGGAGGTAATGCGTGTATATATGTGTACCTAACATTCTCGGATGACCAAATAAATATATAAAACGGGTTCAAATCCTACTTTTAAGATTTCTAATGTCACCAGGCAATTAAGCAAAATATGTACTACAGATTTTACTGCTACAATATAATAAGATTGATAGAATCAAGTCAGCACATGGAATAATATTGTAACAGAGGTTTAGCATGACACTCCTAAAAAATTGCTGACTCTTGATATAATCTATTAAATGTTATTGTTTTGAGTGTGGATTCATTCACATTATTTTATAGTAATTTTTCTTGGTAAATAGTGATGTGATAGTCAGTCCATGTGTTGTTCAAAAATTCAATAGTAACAGATTGTTGAATTTACATCACTTTAATGCTATTATTTCTAACAACTTTTACTTAAAATCAAATACTTGTTTTAACATATGCACTAAAGTTTTTAAGACTCTAATGCTAGAATAAGACAAATATAATGATTTGATTTTCAATGCTTATATCTATGTATATGATTCTACTAACAGAATTTGAAAAGAATTGGGGAAGTGTGGAGGTGTTTATTATATCTATAAACTAACGATCAACTTTTCAGGCTAATGCACATGCGCTTTATGAATCTTAATAATAAATGAATACTTCTCACTTCCAACACAAGATAAAGTCTTTGCAAAAGAATAGAATGAATCCACCTATTCTTTCAACCCAAACGCTTAAGTATGGGCAAATCTTAAGTACTGGAAATGAGAGGTGAAGATATTAACCAATCACTTTAAATTACTTTACTATGTCTGATTGAATGACACCTGCGAAATTTACTAGAATTTACGATACCTATAATTAAAAAATTGTTTATCTGTTATTATTAACTTTTAAATTCCCCGTGTAGAAATTTAATGACAGAGAGACTTAATATATATATTTGGATAGGTTAACTTTGCTTCCCATTTTTATTTTAACCAATGGTGATGTATTCAAATCGAATGAGAGCTGACTAGTGCAAGATAGGCTCACACAAACAATTTCTTTATCTCATGATTTGTATTATATAACCCAGGGGTGGGCAATTGTTTTGGCTTGGGGGCCAAAGATTTTGGTGGAGGGCCGCATCGGGGGCCACTTTGTGGAAGCGAAGGTTAGCAAAGGGCCGCACCTTTTTTCATGACACAATAAACACACTGCTTTATTCCCTATATTACCAAAGAAATATTTGTTTGTCCATTCTTCATTAAACACACGACCTTCATCATCGATTTTACATTTTTTTGGAGGGTTCATGGTTTTACTAAAGTTGGAAATGTATATATTTGCTAATGCAAAGACAAAATTGAAATTAACCAGATCAACTGGAAAAGCACTGCACATCATATCTACACTGTGCATGTGTATTGACATGGCCATCCTAGTGGAAAATACAAAATGAATCTTCAGTCGTGCACAGGAAGGAAATCTCAGTTCAAGGCAGAATTTTCTGATTGTCTTGGAGGGCCATATAAAAACTCTTAGTGGGCTGCATGTGGCCCTCAGGCCGCTATTTTCCCACCCCTGATATAACCAATAATTATTTATTTCCTGGACTAACATTTCATTTTTATAGTTTTAAAAAATATAAATTACAATTCACAATTGACTCTATATTTTTACAAACTAAATATTTTGAGATTTCCCATTAGTATCTCAGATTTTTCATTTGATAATAATAATAATGATAATAAATTCCCTGTGTTTAACAATAATTTTTCTTAATTTCTTTATCAGTTGTGTTGAATTGTTTGATAAAGAGTGATAAAAAATTTATTCTCTATCATATATGTATACCTAATTCAGACTGTTACTTCTAGCACTTTTTAAAAACTTTTATTTAGCCCCTATTTATCAAAGTTATACAATAAATCTTTTAATTGCTTTTTTATAATAAGCATTATAATATATATAAAGTAATGCTTATAGTTTCTCAACGCAGTATAGCATATAAATATGTATGCATATATATGGTGACAAATGTATTTCATATCTTTTTATACCTACAAGTAAAATTAAGAAGAAATGGAAATGCTTAGAATAGATTACAAATATTATAGTCACTTTTACCAACCAGATATTATAATATTGTTATCATCATAATCGTTTTCATTATTATTATTATTGCTATTTTCAAGCTGATTTTAAACTCTATACTGTCAATAAAATCATGTAAATTACTGTGCCAAGCTAGTACGACTTTATGGTGAGTTTTTAACTCTCCAAGCCTAAGATTTAAGTTTGAAACTAGAATAGATAACTTTGAAAAAAAATATTAGGTTTTTTAGGGCAAATAAAATGGAAACCTCTGACCAATCAGGAATTGACAAGTATACTGTTAAAGAAATCTTCCCTATAATGTTAAAGCTGTTATAAATAATATATATATATATGTCTTTAATGGATGATGGTAGAATAAAAGGATATTAAGTAGTATTCAGGTGAGAGAAGATTGCCCAGCAGTAATCAAATATTGCTTCACTGCATTATCTTTTTACCTAAACATAACATGATCACCATTTCTTATGCTTGCTTATAACTGTTATTAAAACTGTGTGTGGAAATACGTATAGTGAATTTTGCCTGTTTTAATACCTAAACATAATTTAATTCATAGCTTCCAAGAGCAGTTATTGTCACCCTAATTCAAAAGTATTTACTTGAGTAATCACAATAATATAGTAAACTCTCCATATAGTAATGGACCAAGAGCAAGTATTAGAAATCAATGGATGCAAGAAGATTTGTGCATAAAATCCCTATCTAGTGCCTACTCATTCAATATCCTCAGACTAGTATCTATCTTGTGGCTTTCATTAATTAGGATCTTTGGATTTGGGAGCACTGCACCTAGATTTAAGGCAATCCTCCAGCAGCCACCTTTTACCTATTTAGTTAACTATAAAGCTAGGAGCCCCAGATGAAAACACAATAATGTTTTCAATACAAGCTCATTCACTTATATAGTCATATAGATCTGAACTCAGTTAAGCATCTATACCTTTTAGTGTTTTTTCATTTTTCTGAAACTAGTCACCCATTATCCTATGGGCAAGATGGATATAAAACCATCAAAACATCAAGTGATCGGATGGTTCTATACTTAAGTATTCAATGGACATCAACTGATTTAATTTCAAAATTCTTTTGACTGCTTTCTATTGCTTTTGTTATTAAAGATTAGGATTCAAACCTAGCATTAATATGCCTGTGCAATTATTTTCAGCTTTGAATTTTAGTGCTCACTGATAAAGGCAAAAAGTAAAAATTGGTATAGAGATGAGGATTTTATAGCATTATACTATTTGGTGTTCAATGATTGCTCAAGTTAGCAGTAGATAGTATTAAATAGAATGAAAATAATTGCTCTTGAGTATAACCCTGCTATGATTTAATCAACCAATCATACTGCTTTATTCATTCAGGAGCAATTATTTTCACCTATTCGGAGGCATCTTCTTACGTAATTTGCTTAGAAATAAGCAATAGTATTAGAGAGATCTTTACTCTTTTGAAAGCTATTATTAATCAGTAATGATAATATGAAAGTATGTTTATATTTATAATATAAGAATAATTACTGACAAGTAGGCAAAAACAAGGCATATAGCTATTAGACTTTCAGTTTTTCTCATCTAGGCTCTCTGGTTGCTCCGATGTGCCATCATCCTTGACCAGAGAGTACATTCAGTCAATCAAAAGCTCTTGGACCTAATTCATGCTCTCAAAACCTGAGATATCAAACTAGCCCCACCTCCACTCCTCACAGACACTTGGGAAATCCTCCAACTCCCATCCTCTCAGCCTCTGTCAGAGGACTCAATCATGAAGACATGCATTTCTGACCAGCCTGGACTACACACCATTTCCCCTCTCCACTTCCCATTCCCTTTTTACATGTATCCTTCCCCTCTTACCATGTTGCTTCTTTAATTTCATTTATTTTACTGTATCTGTTTTTTTTATGAATAAACATTTCATCACTGAGAAAGACAAAGTTATTGGTAGTAAGGAATTCTTTAAGTAGGGATTTTCTCTGTGAATGTTGTTAATGTTTTCATGCTCAAAGTTGAAATATTCATATTTGTAGAGAACTGACTAAAAACTATCTATTATATATCTATCTATAAATCAATATTTTTTAAATATATAAAAAGCTGAACTTTTAACACATTAAGCAGCTTTTCCTTTTCCTTAATTGAGAAGTTATTTTCAGTAGAAAGAGTTAGCAACATTATCAGGAAAAAGGATGTCAACCGTTAAATGAGAAAACCAAAAAAAAAAAAAAGTCTATTTAATGATTATGCCAATATGTGTGTATGCATTTATATACACGATAAGTTCTTGTATTTTGTTTTATATATCATCAATTTCTTACATATATTATTAGTGGATATTATTATGATTCAGAAAAAATACAACTATAATACTATGAATTTTGTACACCTCAAATTTAAGAGTGGAAAAAAAATTGTGGGATAATTGGAAAAACCTTGCACGTTTTTGAATAGTTAAGTGTTTGCTCCTATATCACTCTAAATAATTTGAGAGTTATTTAGCTATTTATATCAACCCTCAAATAGCTTGTTGCATATCAAAAGATTTCTTTAACATTTATTTCTAAATGTTTTTCAAAAATCATTTATCTGGAGTTGTGTATCTAAGAACTATATTTTCTTCATGCAATTAAAATGCTAAAGCAAATTATGTTAAGATGGTAAAGAGCAAACACATGCTACCAATGGTAATCATATCTGAGCATTATTGCATAGTTATAGTATTACTTTAATGTCATGCCTCTATGAATACATTCATTAGCTACATATTTATTCCATTTACATTTAAATTATTCTTTATACAGAAATGTTATTACAAATGTATTAAAGTTAAACTTCATTTACTGATTTTCTTTTCCCCACTTTTTTTTTATAATCTTTAACTAGTTGTTTCTATCTTCACTCAAAACCCCTTCACATTGTCAATGGACAATAGAGAATTGGTCCCATATCCTTTGACTATGCCCTGAATAATTAATTAACAATTTAGAGTGTGAGCATCTTGGATTAAGTCCCAAGTTAGAGAAGTGAAGGAAAATTTTAAACCAAGTTAATTAATTCTGTAACACTATTTAAATATAATGAGAAACTGTCTGTATGCAATGACATTTAATCATAAATAAGTCTATTATTGTGGTTTGAGAAATTTTGAATTTAATTTTAAAATTTTGAACTTCTATCCATTCTAATATATTATCTAAAAATGAAGCTGTTAAATATAACTTAGATTTTATTAAATATCTAAAGCAAAAGTAAAAAATAATTTAAGTATGCAAATATAGATCAAACGCTTCTCCAATAATCTCAGAAAGGAACGGTGAAATTAATATATTGATCAAATGCTTTAAAAATAATAACACAGGATATTTATTCATATATCATACTAAAATGGACAATTTTTTCTAATATCAGTTGTTTTTTTAAAAAAATTAATATTCTATACAAAATTTAATCCCAAACTATTAAACTTTATTATATACATATTTAAAAACAAAATAGTTAAAAATAAAATAGTGATATTTCCAATAGCACTTCAAAGAGCAACAGTGGGAAAGTTATTATCAAACAATTCAAAACAAAGCAAAACTCTCCATATAGTAGTGCCATCTTGTGCTAACAAGAGCAATCAATGGATGCCTGAAGGCTTGTGCATAAAAGCCCTATCTAGTATGAGATAGTGATCATGTGATATTTAGTGGTTTAACACCAATCCTGCTTAATAGGATAGTGGTGGCTATGGTTGTAAGAGAGCCAAAGACACCAAAATGTATGGGTGCTGAATTAAGTTCAGACCCATATGACTATATAAGCTATTGAGCTTGGATTGAAAATATTAATTGTGTTTTCAATTTCATTCTCATAGTTTTGTAGTTAAATAGAGTTAAAAGGTGGGTGCTGGAGGGTTGCATTAGATTCTAAGATCTAGGTGCAGTGCTCTCAGATCCAAGGCTCCTCACTGATGAAGGCCACAAGCCAGAAACTAGTCTGGGGATATTGGATGAGTAGGCACTAGATAGGGCTTTTATGCACAAGCCTTCTGGCATCCATTTATTGCTATTGTTAGCACAAGATGGCACTATTATATGGAGAGTTTTGCTTTGTTTTGAATTGTTTAATAACAATTATGTGCTAGTATGAGATAATGATCATGTAAAGTTATTATCAGTTTTGTCTAATGGTGGAGTTTGAACAGTTTTCTATCATTACTTTAGTCTATAAATATAAATAGTATGATATCGATTTACTGACCAAATACTAAGTGGCTATCCAAGTTTACTATAGACTAGCTGTCTGAATGAAAAATGCCAAGCTAATTGCTGCTTGCCAAAAACGTTTCTTCGTTGGAATCTAAAGGCATCATAGGTAGATGACCTATTCTTACACCACAAAACCTTTTTTCTCATTTAAGTTATTAATTAGAATTAATATATAATCTTGGTTAAAACTGAATTTTTCTACATTCAATTCTCTCATATATCATACCAAAAAATAAAATAAAACAGGTAGCAAACTTCCTCAAGAAAGGTGAAAATCAATAAAGATGTCTCTTTTTTGTTGCCACACATACATTTTATTAATTGTAATGTTTAATGCCTTGATTTCCAAAGATTTTGAAGGATATATCCATCATTTAACTTTATAATCAAAAGTTATTGTTGGTAATTAAAATAATAACAAAGCAAACTAAAATAATACTTTGTCACTCCAAATATTGTCATTATATAGTATCTAGATTAAAACATTCTCTAAGGATTACCATATTTTAAGAACATTCACTAACAAATCAAGACATTAAAGTTAAAAAAATAAGATAACTTTTGCAATATTGAATTTTAAATTATAATTTTTATTTTTACTTAAAACTATTTTATACATGTTTTTTTTTTTTTAAAAAAAAAGAAGACTAAAAATATATATGTGCTATGACTGCATTCATTACAATTCATCCTAACAAAAGATAATTATGGTGACTTTTATAGTTCTATGACCATCTCATCATATCAGTCATAAGCAATTAATGCTACCTTTGTATTCTTGAATCAGTCATAATGCATTCTATCATATAATAATTAAGGGAATTTTTATCCCATCACAAAGTAATTAGGTAATCTTTATAGTGCTTCATATATCAGAATGTATCCTATTATAAGATAATGGGGGGGGGATGTTTAAAGTTCTGTGTTCACCACAATGCATTTTAGCATAAAGTAATTAAAATGCCTTTTTATAATTCTATGCCTATCACAACGACTTCTATCACAAGGCATTTAATGTGACTTTTACTACATCTATCACAATACATCCTATCACAAAGTAATTAAGGTGACCTTTACAATACTGCATTCATTACAATCCATTCTATTACAAAATAATTAAGTTAATCTTCATTGGCTGAATCCATCACAATTTATCCAATCAGAAAGTAATTAAGGTGATGTTTATAGTATAACACTCATTGCAATATCTCATATCATAAAGTAATTAAGGTGACATTTGTAGTGCTTCATCACAATGAATTCTATCATAAAATAATTAAGATGATTTTTGTAGTGCTGAATCCACCAAAATGTGTTTTATTACAAGGTAATTAAAGTGACTTTTGCAGTGTAGCAGCCATTACAATGCCCTCTATCAACAGATAATTAAGTTGATCTTTATAATACTTCATCCCATCACAATAAAGTCACCTTTATATTGCTGTGTCCATCATAATGCCTTTTATTGTAAGATATTCAAAATGACTTTTATAATGTCTGTTTTAATGCATTCTATCAGAAGGTAATTAAGAGAGCCTTATAGAATTGTATCCATCATATTGCATCTTTTCACAAGGTAATTAAGATGATCGTTACAGTACTGTGTCCATTACAATGTCTCCTACTACAAAACATTTATGGTAATTTTTAGAATATCCACCACAATGCACCCTATCATATGGTAATTAAAGTGATTTTTATAATGTTGCATTCATCACAGTTTATTCTGTTCCAAGTAATTAAGGTGACCTTCATAGACTGTGAACATCACAATGCATCTTATCAAAAGATAATTAAGATGTTGCATCTATTGTAATGCCTTCTATCACAATATGATTAAGGTGTCATTTATGGTGCTCTAATACAATGCATACTATCACATATTATCATTGTAGTACTGAATCCATATGTATCTTATCATATGACAATTAAGGTGACCTTTATCCTCTCACAAGATTATTAAGGTGACTTTTATAATGCCTCAAACATCATGATGCATCCTAACCTAAGATAAACAATGTGACCATTGTAGAGCAGTGTTAGCCATAATATCCTATGCAAGGTAATTAAAGTGATCTTTACAGTGCTGTATCCACCACTAAGCATCCCATCACATGTAATATAACTAACCTTTATAATAATAATAATAATAATAATAATAACAATTACAACAACAACAACAACAACAACAACAATAATAATAATAATAATAATAATAATAATAATAATAATAATAATAATAATAATAATAATAATAATAATAATAATAATAATAATAATAATAATAATAATAATAATAATAATAATAATAATAATAATAATAATAATAATAATAATAATAATAATAATAATAATAATAATAATAATAATAATAATAATAATAATAATAATAATAATAATAATAATAATAATAATAATAATCCCTCCTTATGAAGTAAAATTTTTCAATAACATATGCAAGAAAAATAAAAAATAAATCATTAATTAAAAAACAAGCAACTCTCAGCATGCAGAATTTCTGTAAAAGACAAATGAACATATTTTAATAAAGTCTGATGGAAAAAAAGCTGATTATAAATCAAATTCTTTTTTATAAGGTAGCACTATGAAAATATATCGAACAGCTATTAAATAATCATTATTTCTGTTATGATTTGAAATTTGTTCGATTAATGACAATTTTAAAAAATATTATAAAATGCATTTCAATTATAATAGAGATAAAATTCTCCAATCAGTATATGTATTTCTAGTGAAATATAAATTTAGCTGATAATTATACTTTATATACATTTGTCTAAATCGCATGTTGTTATTAAATTAGTAATAAATTGAAAGGTTGCTAGTCTTTCACATGTGCCTACTGTTGTTTCCCAGATAGCTGTTTAACATCTGATTGGCTGTCTGAGAAACAACAGTAGGCACATGTGAAAGACTAATTTATATATATAAATAAAAACATACAATTAATTAAGAATAAAAATAATTTTAAATACTTGCTCACATAGAGTATATTTTATTCTTATCAATAAATATATAATATTGAGATTTAAGTATAATGTATATACTTAATCTTAGATGTAATTAAAGGGGATTTGAACCCAGACTTTCAAGTGGATGACTGTAGGGAGCTTGAAAGTCTGGATTCAAATCCCTTTTAATATATATATAAATATCCATTATGGATTAATAATAAGAAATATATTTTATTTTCATAATGTTTCAGGAATCTGTCTTTCAGTCTGAAATATTAATTCTAAAATGTTTTGACATTAAGTATGAAGATGATTAAAATTCTAAAGAAATTTAACACTTTGACTTTTATGAATAATTTGCAAAAATATAAATTATAAAAATAATTTGAACTGAAAAAATATTTTCATATTGCATATTAAAAAACTTAATTTAATTATTTTAAAAAAATGGAATAGAGATATGAATCTAGCTGATAATGTTGTTTAACTATTGGAGATGCCCGATCAATGCTCAATTAAAATTTTCAAACATGCCTTTTTATTAATTACATTTTTAAAGTTGAGTAAAAGGGACTAAACTATTTGTAAACCTCCAAAATTCAAATTACTATAGAGGGCTTCTAAAGAATAATATAAAAAAAAAAAAAAGTGATGAATTTAGTGATTTAATGCTAACATTATTCACTGGAATTTTTTATCCTTTCCAGATGGTTTATTTGTAGGCTTAAAACAATTACAAAAGAATGCACAAATCTCTTAAAAACCAAAAATACAGAAAAAAAAACCGCTGGTTGTTTTAGCAGTTTGAAGATAACATTATTTATTAGAATTTTTTTAATATCAATAACACATTGTTAAATTAAATCGTTTTTTCGTCTCATAAATATAAAATAATTAATTTTTTAGAGTTGAGTAAAAAAAAAAATTGTAATGACAACTAAAAATAGGACACAATGCCCCCCCAGTATATGTATATTAATTTGATATTGTTTAAGCTTACAAACATATTTAATTTCTTACTTGGAATTCACCCTTCTCTCAGCTATTTTAATTAAAGTGAATTATTAGTATATCTTAGCATTATTAGTATTAATACATTGTACAGGCTTAATATGTAATATATGCGGGATTCGAACTCAGGCTTTCACACAACCCACTACTCTCAGTGCCATCTCATATTGTTGACCCACCTGATCACACACATGTTGAAAAGATAAATAATCACCAATAGACGTATTTCATGCTAAAACAGCAATCATGACATCATTAGGATTTTAATAGAGGTAAGCATCAATGAATTTGTAATTATTATTTTTACTACTTAATATATTCAGAGATCTGCTTTATTCTACTCACTAAGTGATAAGTAATGTGATGAGTCTTGCAGTGTTAATGCCTAAATTGCTAAGCAACAAAAAGAAATCTGCTTTTATTTCTGGCTGAAGAACTTATATGTAAACGAATTTGTATAATAACAAATATATGAATGAATAGAAGCAAATATATGTTTTATTTAGCTTGGATTAAAACTCAAGTTGTAGTGATTACAAAGAAAGTTGTTATATCAATTGAGTTACCTACACAGCTGTAGTAATGTATGTACACTATATTTGACTAGTATCAAGTCCTGTGTGCATTTAAGATTTGCATTTGATATAGGAATAGTTGCTGAATTATTTACTTGTATTCTACATTTATTTAGAAATTATACAGAGATCTATTTAAACAGTAACAAATATAGATTCATTTTTATTTGCTTAGTTATTTAAGCATTAACATTGCAAATCTTAGCACTTTATTCATCATATTGTGAATGGAAAAGATCGTTGCTGTGAGTATATTATATAGTATGTCATGCCATAGTTTTAGAATATATATTTATTATTATTTTCATTATTTAACAGTTTATCCAAAATAGCAAAATAATTATAAATATTTGCTCTTGGCAATAATAAATGATATAGTTCATTTTCAGATTAAATATCAGGATTAAAATTTCAGGATGTAAATTTTGCTAATCACAATATTTCTGTGATTAAAATCTTCTATAATTAAAAATGTTGCAATTATAATATATATTTTTAATGAATGGTTTATTTATTCAAAGAGATAATGTAGAATATTTGTATCACTAAACCCTAGCATTTAATATTTTCGAAAATGAAGGACTACTATTCAGATGCCCATTGTTCTCAAATCATCACAAACGATAATGGCTGATTCACTAGTTGGATCAACATTAATCATTATAACTATAATTTTAATAATTCTGTCACTAGAGAAAACATTACTGAAAATAGTAGACCAGTCTTTTCAGTATGTAAGTGGGAAGTCAATACTTTCATTATGTGAATGTGGGAAATGGAAAACAGTTTCTCTATTATGCAAGTATAATAAAAAGTAAATGAGTCTTTATTTACTATGACAAAAGAGAACACTTTTTCCAACATAGTAAAGAGAAAACAGAATAACTATAGGAAAAAGGATATTCAGCAGGCCTCCAAAAAAACAGTGAAGAAAGTTTTCATTATTCAAAAGACTTCCTAATTTCTGAATGTTGAAGGATTAAGAGTTTTCTCTTGCTTTATTGCATAGCTAAAAAGTTCTATTCACTTAGCAATCAATATTGGAAAACTGTCTAAGTTGTCTCAGGGTACTAGCCATTTGACAAAAAAACTTCTATGTCTTTTGGAATCTGAAAAATAAGTTTTACCAGCTGGGATTTAAACTCAAGAAATGACCATGGAGGTTTTGAAGCTAATTGCTACATCAGCACAATAGTTAGCTACAATGGAAAAACAGTATAGAGTATATATATATATATACTATACTTCACTAATATAGTCGATATATATAATTTTGAAAATTTATCTGCTTGTATTCAACAACTTTAATGACAAAAACTGTTCACTAAAAATTTTCTTGTTAAAATAATAAAAATAAAACATTTATCAAGAAAATCTAAAGCACTCAGCAATTCAAATGAATTCATAAAAGTTTGATCTTTTTTTTTTCTTTTTGGAATAAGGTTTTAAATTATTTTATAAAATGTTTTGCCAAACTAATTTTAAATGATTTTATCAAGTTAAAAAAATTATAAAAAGTAACCTAGGGCTGTGCCAATTTATAAAATTATTTTTGATAGATTGTTTTTAATAATGTTGCAAGGAAATCAAGTCATATATCACATGACTTAATTTAATAAGCTTCTATTACAAATGTTATATAATGAACAAGCCAATAGCTTTTAACAAGATTTTCAGAATATTCCTATCCCAAACCGGTTTCATGCTTTTGGCATTCTTCAGTGAGATGCTAGGATATTCAAGCATTAGATTTAAAATACCAGGTCAAGCCCATAACTTTATCTAATGTTTAGCTATTAAGTAGACAATCTGAAATTTTCAGATATCCATATGTCTTCAAATTCAGCTATCTAACTTAAATAGCCATATGGGACTGAACTAATTTCAGATACTCTATATATTAATAGCTTTAGCAATATAAAATTGCCAAAGTCTTAAGAGCAATAACAATAATTGTAAGGAAATCAAGTCATATTAAAATGTAATATATCTGAACTTAGTTCAGTTCCATATGGCTATTTAAGTTAGCTAGATTTGAAGACATATGGATATCTGAAAATTTCATGTTTTCTACTTAATAGTTAAACATTAGATAAAGTGCTGGACTTGAACTGGTATTTTAAATCTAATGCTTGAATATCTTAGTGCCTCACTGATGAATGCCAGAGTTAGAAACCAGTTTGGGGATAGGGATGTTCTAAAAAGCTTGTTAAGAGCTATTGGCATGCTCATTATATAATATAATGTTAATGAGATATTATTTCATATAGCTCTATGTTTTTATACTGTAATAGTAATATTAGCGATTAAGCCAATGCACATGCGCTTTAAAGACAAATTATAAATGAATGCTCTCACTTTTCTTGACACAAGATATAGTATTTTAGAAAGAATGGAATGAATCGACTCATCCTTTCAACCCCAACATTTATGTATGGGCAAATCTTTGAACGAATGACGCTTGCGAAATCTTTATAATTTATGACATGTCATTCTTTAGTTGAAATTAAACATATATAAGATATTATTTCACATAGCTCTATGTTTTTATACTGTAATAGTGATATTAATGATTAATCCAATGCAATGCGCTTTAAAGATAAATTATAAATGAATACTCTCACTTTTTCCGACACAAGATATAGTATTTTAGAAAAGATGGAATGAATCCACCCATCCTGCATCATTTGTTCAAACATAACAAATGTAATTTAAAGTGATTGCTTAACACCTTCATGCTCTCATTTCCACATGCTTAAGATTTGCCCATATATAAACGTTTTGGTCAAAAGAATGGGTGGATTCATTCCATCCTTTCTAAAATACTATATCTTGTGTGGGGAAAAGTGAGAGTATTTATTTATAATTTATCTTTAAAGCGCATGTGCATTGGCTTAATAGCTAATATCACTATTGTAATATAATGTTGCAAATGTTCATATTGTTATGAAAATCACTTTTATTTAATTAAGATCATTATCATATATGTGTGTGCATGCTTGGTATATGTTGAATGTTTTTGCAAAATATTAAAGTGATTTATCATGAAACCTATTTAAAAAAAGGCAAAATTCTTAAAATTTACAGACTTTTATGATTAATAAGTATTCTCAGCAATAAGTGCTTCATGTTCTTTCATACTTTTTGTGAATACTGACATTCTTAACTTAATCCAGCAAGAGTTTTTTGGTATAAGATCTACTGAATGAAATCTATACTTTATAATAGATTAAAATTACAATTTGAATAACTATTTACATTTCTCTGGCATACCTTTATAATTCTTTATATATGAGAATTGCAAAAACATCTAAATAATTTTGCAAAATTATTTAAATCATTTATAGCAATTCTACATAAATTTTAAATGAAATAACTGTTGATTACTCTGGATAGGAGATGATTCAAACATCTGGGTCCATATCTACTGTTGATTTCAAATTTGCAAGACTGATGGAAAGGTTGAAATGACAAAAAAAACCATATAACTGGAAACAGAAATCATACCATTTTAAATTTATGAGTCACTTCAGTTTGAGAGAAACCAATTTTAATAATATTACGAGTAATGACAATAAAAAAATGTTGATCAGTTGTTAATATATTGAACAGTTGTATGTTTATCAAGAGTACCAAATTCTCCATATAATAGTGCCATCAAGTGCAAGCCTTCATAATCAATGGCTGCAAGAAGGTTTTTTTTTTGCATAAAATCTCTATCTAGTGCTTACTCATCCAAAATCTCCAGACTAGTTTCTAGCTTGTGGCTTTCATCAGTGAAGAGCCTTGGACTTGAGAGCACTGTACCTAGATCTTGGTTGAGATCTAATGCAACCATCCAATAGCCAACTTAGGCACTAGATAGGGATTTTATGTTCAAATTCTCATGCATTAGAGAAAGAATTCCACCCATTCTTGAAGATAAGAATTCATATAAAAAACTTCCAGAGATGCAAAGAATTTATCATTATCAACAAACATTAATAATCTGGTGCAGAGACATTTTTATTTAAATTGATGAAAACTGTTTCTTGATGAATTTAAATATCTTCTGTAAAAACTGAATTAAAAAAAGGCTAAAAAGAAGATGCGTGATGTTCATCCTTTTGAAGGGATCCCTAATAGAGTGACTATAAATATATTCCAGAGTTTTAAAATGTTAAAAAATGAAAGAAAATAATGTATTTAAATGATTCTATTAAAAAATAAAATTGTTATAAAACTTTAATTATAGATATAAATATAAAAGTATTATGAACATAATTAGAAAACTTCGGCCTAATACAAACAAGAATTCGGAAGCAAAAATGTTATTAGTATAAGAATTAAATTATTACGTTATATATATATGAATTGTTATTAATCTGATAACATCAGTTAATAAAATATAAGTTAGAAGTCAAGCGTTGTTAGCCGAGAGGTCATCGCAACCGCCTTGCAAGCAAGTACTTGGTTGCAGACGGTTGTGGGTTCGCCTCCCGGCCGATGATATGACATATGAAAAAAGGCAAAAAAAATATGTTAGAAAAATAAGTAAATAGATGGTACAAATAAAATGATGATAATAATTAGAAATTAAAAATAAAATGTGCAGTTTTTTTATTCTAACAACATTTAATTTATAGTTATTATTTTCTTTAATTTTTTTTTTTTTAAAGTAAAAGGTTATATATCTGTTTATTGAAAATAAATATAAAAAGAATAAAAGAAGAAAACAATTTTTTTTATATATATAATTTAAATGTTAATGTTTTCTTTTCTTTTTAAATAATGGAAAGAAGTTAGATAAAAGTTTAATTTTTAATTAAGTTTAACTATCATAAATATATAATTTGTTGTGTTTTAGCTCATATCAATAAAAAAATAGTAGATGTTATAGTATTTTTTTCTCATGTGTCATAGCATCAGCCGAGAAGCGATCCCAGGACAACTGCTTGTAAAGCAGCTGTCGCTGACCTCTCGACCACCAATGTTTGACATGTTATAGTATTTTAAGAATAAATTTTTCAAAAACTTATATAAAATATAAAAATGATAAGGACTTGAATTCGGACTTTCAAGCTCTCTACTACTATGCAATTCATCTTTTATAACTGATACACATTACCACATACATACATGTGAAAAAGATAAATGATCTCCAATAAAGGTATTTTGTGCTGAACCAGCACTCATCAGTCCAGATCACCATCTTCCACACAGATATACAATTAGTGCTCATTTTATATTAAGATAGCAAATCTTCAAATTTTAATGGACACGCTTTAATCTTCTCCAACGTTGTCCATTAAAATTTGAAGATTTTCTATTTTAATATAAATGGAGCACTGATTATACATATGTATGGGAGATGGTGATTTGGACCAACTGATGAGTGTTGGTTCAGCATGAAATACACATGTTGGAGATCAATTATCTTTTCACATGTATGTGGTCATGTGTATCAATTATATAAAATGGAGTGCATAGCTGTAGAAAGCTTAAAAGTCTGAGTTCAAGGCCTTATAATTACATTAAATTTGGTATAGACAATATACCTATATTTGAATATTAAGTATAAAATTATAAATGAGTTATTTATTTATCTAGCACCATAATTTGTAACAGTCACTAGGGAATCACCCCCCTTCCCCGCCTGCCACATGCACTGTATGAATTTATAATGCTTGAGGAATAAACTCATACAATGCATGTCAGAGGAGTGATTCTCTAATAACTGTTACAGACATAAAAAATATAAAGGTGGGTTACATAGGAAGTATTTGAAGTTGCTGAATTTTAAAGTAAAATACAATTAAAATGAAATATGACACAAATATAGAATTAATACAAAATTCAGATTTCAATTAAATTATTTAAATTAATTTTTTGTAGTTTTTAATAAGTACACAAATTTATTTTGTATGTTTAATTTGTTATGATGAAATAATCTATTTTGGAAATTGAAATAATAAAATATTGTGTTTTCAATATGTAAAGTGGATAAAAGACTGTGTTAGTGTGGGTTTGTTTATATTAGTTTTATGATATTTAGAAAATTTACCAAATTTAGGATTTTATCAATATGATATAACCTACCACGTTTAAAGCAAAGTGAATCTGTGCTTATTGATAATGATGAAAACTGCTTATAAATCACTACTTCAGATTTACATTTTACATAACTATAATTTTTATACAAATCGATGGGTATATTGAATAATACATCAAGAGTATTATAATAACATTGACGGTTATTTCAGAGAAACATGATAATCAATTGACATTTTTAAAAATGCAGATTATTTATTTAATAGTTTAATGATATATTTGAAAACCTTTTTTTTTATTATTATTATTTGTCAGTGTAATCTATGGAATTTCTATATTTCTATAACAAAAGCAGCTGTAAATTTGATTATTTTAAAGATAAATGTTTATTTAGTTCATATAAGTAGTCTTCTATTGCAAGAGACCAATGGTTTGCTGATAGGATGTTGAAGAAAACACTATGCAGAAGTTTTTGAATTTGTTGAGGCTGTACAATCAGGTCTTTTTTAAAGATAATAAGAGTCTAAAGAAGCTTCAGCTTTAAATAAGAATGAGTCAAAGCAGTAATTTTACATTTGTTTTTGATTTATTACTATTTGTTAAAACAATTGCTCAGTCATCAGTGGTAAAAAGTGATAGTTTTGATAATGATTTAGTTTTTAAGATATTTATATATATTTTCATATGTCAATGCATTGACCGGGAAGCGAACCTGGGTCAGCTGCTTGGAAGGCAGCTCTACTAACCACTACGCCACCAACGCTTGACAAATATATTTTGAAGTATTTAAATCAATATTTTAAAATATCAAAATAAGAAATAGAAATGTGTTCATTGATTCAGAGTTATATATGCTTAATATATGACATAGCATGGGGTTATTAGAGCACTATTCATGATTTCTATAGAATTGTTTTATAGATATTAGCTTGAACAAGTGAAACTTTAGATAAACAAAACACTTTATTACATAAAAATGTAAGTGGCATATTAAATCTTAAATTTATTTAGAAAAGCTTCACTCGGTTGAAAGTCATATTTTATCAAGTATTTTTTTTAATAATGCTGAGTAATTCTTGATATTATTCTGTGTAATGATACTTTCAACTAGTCTCAAATTTAATTTCTTAAATATTGATCTTTTGACAGCTAAATTTGGCAACAATTTAAAGTTTGATATCATAGCAAAAATAATTTAAGTGATATCTATTCTGGGTAATGAAACAAAAAAAATAATATTACTTTTAAATTTTTGAGAGTTTTTTGTAATGTTAAATGATGAAAAAATATAACATAGACTGAAATTATATTATTATTAAATCATTTATTGTTTTTATTTATTGTATGTCACTATCATATCTTTTTATTAAACATGTCTATAAGACAGAATATAGTCTTTCTAGTATTGAATTGTCTGAAAATGTTCCTTATAATAAGATCAATAAGGACACTGGATCTTTTTAAAGAAGAAAAGAGTATTATATTTGGTGCATTTCCTGCTATATTTCAAAGACTTATTTAATTAGTATTATGACAAACTCAAAGCTAAAGATGTAGATTTATTTATTTGAGTTTCTATAAATGATCCTTTTGTTAAGGATGATTGGAAGATGCAACAAAAAAATTCATTAATTAGCCGATATTATTACAGACATTTATTGAATTTTGCTTCTTAGAAAATACATTTATTTTAAACATAACCTCATAAGTAAAAAAATTAAAAATTTATTATGAAATTCATTAATTAAAAATTTATTATAAAATTCATTTCTAGAAATGACAATAAAGACTTAGCACTTGCAAATTTATGTATATATACATGTTAAATATTTTCATGAATTTATTATGATGTAAGCAAAGAAAAGTGTAGGACTATTTCCATCACATGATCACCATTTCATGCTAGCACATAACTGTTAGTAAACAAGCAAAAACTCTCCACATAGTAGTGCCACCTTGTGCCTTCTGGCATCCATTGATTACTTTGGTTAGCACAAGGTGGCACTACTATGTGGAGAGTTTTTGCCTGTTTACTATTTCCATGTAAATAATCTAGAGATGTCATTATTAACCAAAATTGTTTTCAGTTATATATATTATATTTAATGTTTTCACAATTGTATGATGTAGATAAATTATTTTTTGGGTAAAATCATGTATTATTTTCTATTATATACCGATATTTCGATGAACTAACATCCGCCATTGTCAAGGTAAAATTTTACCTTGACAATGGCGGATGCTAGTTCATCGAAATATCGGTATATAATAAAAAAAATACACAATTTTAGAGTTTTCTTGACAATGGTGGATGCTAGTTCATCAAAATATCAGTATATAATAGAAAATAATACACGGTTTTACCCAAAAAATAATTTATATATATAGGGAGAGAGAATTTCCTACTAAAACATTATGAACAATCATATTTCATCAGTTAAAATATTCAAATAAATATATCTATGCTGGTGGATGATTGTGATACGGTAAAGTTAAAATTATAGATGCATTGAGACAAAGCAGAATTTTGAAAATATCTATATTGAAGATGAAAAATATAATTATTTTAATATGCTAATAAATAAATTATTCCTATTAAATATGTAATATTGAGAATATAAACTTATTTATGAACCAACATAAAAATAATTAGGATAAAAATTGAAATTGTATTATTTTATATTATTAAGATAGAGTGGATAACTGAAGGGAGCTTGAAAGTCTGAGTTCAAATCTCCTCTATTTATATTATTAATATTGTTACATTTTGATTTACAACTGTCAAACTTACTCCACTCACAACTTTGGCACCATCCACCTCAGATAAATATAATAATGATTATTACTAATCATTTTCTAAACTAGAGATTATCTCTAGCACAGATATAAACTTTAAACCTCAGTTAAAGATTAATATATCTGACTTTTTAATTTTAAACATACACACACATGCCAGTTATTCACCTTTCTCTTTCCCATGTATAATATCTTTATTAACATTGTAAATTTATTAGTATTAAGTGCTGAAAATCTGTAATTGTGCAGAAGAAAATTAATCTCCAATCGTGAGCTATTTTCTAATTATTATAAATCTCCATGCATTCATCGGTCAGCAAGAGATTTAAAAGCTTAATGCTTGTATTTGTATATACACCAACTGTTACGATTGTGCTCACATCAAGACTTGCACCCATTGCATGTCTGATGTTACAATTGACCATTGAATTGCACAAATTCAATATAACCTATCACAGGAGACATACTCTCATTTTTAACCATTTGTGATTAGATGTATATTAAATCCACTATTAATAAGCAATACAAATTTGTAATAATCAGAGGTTAATTTCCTTTTGCACAATTACAGATTTTCAGTGCCTAATAATAGTAGATTTACATTTATTCATAATTAATATACATTAAATTGCTGGTGATTAAAAATCAGACTCTGTCTTTCTCCTGTGTTAGGTTAATTGAATTTGTACAATTCAATTGTCAATTGCAATATCAGGCAAACAATGGTTTCAAGCCCTCATGTGAGCATGGTCAGTAATGGTTAGGATATATGCTCTAAGCTTAAGTGATTCACTTAAGCTTTTAAACTTTTGCTGACAGATGAGTGCATGGAAATTTGTAATAGGTATAAAATAGTGCATGATCAGAGGTTAATTTTTTTATGCTTTAAATTGATCTATAATTTAACCATATAACTTCAATATATAAACTTATTCACAGAATAACTAAAGTCGAATATTTTACTACAATAATTTACAAGTCATATACCTAAATAATAATTTTTTAACAAACATGCAAACAGTGCCCAGATGGTCATCTTTTGTTTGGCCAAAGATTGAATTGATATGAAAAAGTGGACAATGTTTGCATATTTGTTAAAAAATGATTATTTAGAGGAATATAATTGATGAATTATTGTAGTAATATTATTTAATCTTAGTTGTTAAATATAACTGTTTTTGTATTGAAGATATATGGTTAATTAGAAATTAATAGGAGGCTTTTAAAATAAAATAAAAACAATTATAATATCTGTTGATACATTTTATATGTCTGAAAAATAAGTATATAAAAAAAAAACCCTTCATACAGCACTTTTCATAAAAAATTTGTTTGATAAATGACATCATATAATTTATTAAACATATTTTATAAATGTTGTTATACTATTTTGAATTAACTAAATAATTATATTTAGTCTACACATATTAAAGTATGACTCATTTACTTTTTTGAATAACTGAAAGTGAAGAAAGATTTTGGGAAAACTTTTGTTTTTTGCTTTAAAAAAGAAAGAAAATAACTTTTTGTTTAGTCTGAAAGATGTCATCTGATAAGTTATATATTTTATATACTAGGTTATATAAATTATTAAATCAAAACTAATTATATAATTAACACATTATAGAACTATATCTTATAAGATTATATATGTGAGAATTTAAATGCGGTCTATTAGCTCATTATTTAACTAAGATTTGCTTATTCTATAACATATCTTAATTAAATAAGCTTATTAGAGGGCGCTTAAAAACTATCATTCATAATGATAGGGACTAATAATTTGTCAGAGCAATCAGAGAGAGTAATAAATGAATACATAGAATTGATTAGGAATTTGATGAAGATTAAAGGAAGAGTAGGAATAGATCTATTACCAAGATTTGACAAGAGATATGATAGATAGGGCATGTTCTATAAATGAGAGATTGTAAAAATTGTGTGAGAGAAATGACATCATGTTTGTGGATATGTGGGATTTTTTTTATTGGAAAGAGGGAGTTATATAGGAAAGATGGATTGCACTTAGAAAAACAAGGAAGTGAAGTTTTAGTGAGTTTGATTTATAAAGAATACAATTCTGGAAACCTATAAAGGGGAGTGGGGTTTTAAGTGTCAGTGTTATCAGAAAGAAGAAGAATGGACTGGATGCAAGAAATAATCAAAAGGTAGCTGATTTAGATATAAATGTTATGTGGAGAGGGAATGGGTCTGTAAAATTAATGGTAAGCAAGTTATTTATAAATATAATGGAAAAGAAAGAATTAAAAGAATTTATAAAAGAGTAGTTAGGAAAGAAAAAATTGTTAAAATTGGGTATTTGAATATACAAGGTGATAGGAGACCAGAAAAGTGGCTGGAATTAAACAAAGCAATTAAAAATGAAAAGCCTGAGGTATTAGCTTTATTGGAAACACATCTAAGAGAGAGGAGAAGAACCTATTCTGGAAGACTTGGTATGGCAGAGTATAAATAAAAAAGAAAAAAAGAGTGGTGTTACAGGAGTTATGTCGAAAAAATATTTAAATACTGTTAAATCTCAAGAACATTTGTGGTTTGAGATAAGATTAGGAAGACAAGAATGGATGGTGACTATAGTGTATATAGCCACCGGAGATAGACAAACAATAATGGAGTGGAACAGTAGCATATATGAATGCTTAGTTAAGGATATACAGAGCTTCAAAGAAAAGGGAAAGAGAATAATGGTTACTGAGGATATAAATGGGCATACTGAAAAAATTGATGATGTAGATAATAAGAAAGGATAGCATTTGAAGAATTTTGGCCAGAGAGTGAATTTGAGCGTTGGAAATTTATCAAATATTTATGAGGGACAATACACATGGTTTAGAAATATATATTCCACATAATAGATTATATATTAGGAGAGAAAGAGGGAATGAATAAAGAACAGAAAATTTAGGTGTTTGATAATGAAGAGAGGGTATATAACAGTGATCATAACTTCTTTATAATGAAAATGGTTGATAGAAAATAAAAATAAAAGTAGAAAGGATAGTAAAAAATATGAATGGAGAGTGAATGATAAGAATAAACTAGAAGAATATAAAATAAAAGTTGAAGAAACCATGGAAGGGTGGTTGGGGAGAAGTATAAAGAAAAAAGTGGAATATAGGGTTTTAGGTGAGAATATTCAGAAGAATAAAAGTAATAGGAAAGTGAGAGTTAGTAGATGTGTAAAAAAGAGGAAAAAATCATGCAGAGAATATAAGTGTGCTATTAAGAACAAAGAAAGTGAAAAAGATATTTTAATGCTAAATGGGGAATGTACTTAGAAAAAAAAAGTTGGCTAAAATAGATGATTATATAGAGAGAATGAAATTGAGTAGTAAATTGTTGGAGGATATCAATAAAAGTGGAAGAGATGGTAATAAAATTTTTTTGAAATACATTAAAAGGAGAAATGAAGGGGAGAAAGAGATAGTATTACTAGATGATGAAGGAATAGAGTGTAGTTCTAGAGAAGTATTAGAGATAATCAAATAAATATGTAATGGATATAGAAAAGATGTTAGATGTGAAGGACAGAGTGATAACAAACATGAAAACATATAGTAAGGGAATATTAAGTTTAGAGAAAGTGAACTGAATGAGGCAGGTAAGAAATTGAAAAATGGAAAGGAAAGAAGTTTGGATGGATGGCCAGCAGAGATGGTAATGAATTTAGGTCATAGAGCAATATTAAAATTATTATCATGTTTTAATACGATTGCACAGAAGAGAGATTTTCCAGGTAGTTGGAATATTACAAGAGTAAGACTACTATTTAAAGGAAAAGGTAAGGATCATAGAAAGTTAAACAATTATAGACTGATAGTGATAACGTCAATGCTATATAAAATTTTCTTATATATGGTGGCTGGAAGAGTTGCAAAATGGATGGAAGAAAATAATATAGTGGGAGAAATGCAAGGACATTTTCAATCAGATAGGCATATATGAGATAGTTTATTTATAGTTACACATTTTATGAATATAAGTAGGAATACAGGTAGACAATTATATATGGGTTTTATAGATATAGAGAAGGCATATGATAGAGTAAATAGAAATAGATTATGGGTAAGTTTAGTAAATTTGGGAATGGGTGGAGCTTTAGTGGATATTATTAAGAAATTATATGAAAATAATTCTATATATGTATAAAACAATTCACTAGAATAAAACTACAAAATTTTAAAAAATGCCTATATAAAATTAAAGATTAAAATTCTTTGCTATAGCCAGCTTCGGCGTATTCCGTCATCTTAAGTATATATATATATCAATTAAGGAATATAGAATCAGTTAAAATTAAAAATGGTATGGGACTAAGGCAAGGATACCCTATGCCACCTATTTTATTTTTGTTGTATTTGAGAGAAATGTAGAGAGCAATAGAAAGACTAGGAAGAAGAATAGAGATGCCATTAATAGGTGTTAAGGGAGTGTATACATTGTCTGGTATTTTATTTGCAGGTGATGTCTTTTGGTGTGCAGAAATAAAGAAAAATATGGAAGTTATGCTGAGGACATGTGCAAGGGCGGGTGAAGAGATGGGCATTAAATTTAGTAAAGAAAAATCAAAAGTAATGATGATTAATACTGGGGAAAGAGAAGACAGAGAATTTTTATTGGGGAATATAAAGTTAAGTGTGGTGAATAGATATAACTATTTGGGAATAATTTTAAGTAATCAGAGAAATTGCTTGGATAAATAGGAGAAAAAAATTGATAAAAGAAAGGGTTTGAAAAAGAAATTAACAGTGTTTTTATATAATAAGTATGATGTAGTTAGAATTGTATGGAAGGGGGTGGCAGTAGCAGGGTTGACATATGGTAATAATGTGTTATGTGTTAGTAAAGGGGTATTAGATTAATTAGAAAAAGTACAAAGAGAAGTAGGAAAACATGCATTAGATGCAGATGTGTGGATGGCAAAGGAGGCAATTCAAAGAGAAATGGGATGGTCAAGTTTTTATATGACAGATGTAAAAATCAAAATGAAACTGTTTGGTAGATGGCAGTTTATTGATAATAAAGGAATAGCCAAAATAATATTTAATTGGGTTATGAATAAAGGGCAGACAACAAGATGGGTGAGAAAAGTAATGCAATATGCAGAAGATTTGGATAAAGAATTTAAGTCAGTATACTTATACAAAAGATGGGATGATTGTATTAGGAGAATTTTTGAGTGTTATAATGTTAAGGAATCGGATAGAAGAATAGATGCATTAATAAAGAATAGGGAGTTAGAAAGATGGAGAACTAGTATGGAGAGTGAAAAGAGTTTTAATATATATAGAAGTAAACAGAATATTGGATGCAAATTAATTTATGATAATAATAAAGAAAATAGTTTACTGTTTAAGGCTTGAACGATCTTTAGCAACAAAGGAATGTACACACAAATGAAAAATGTGGGTGATTTACTGCAAGTTGTGTAAGGAAGGCATGGAAAATATTAGGCATCTGTTAATTGAATATAAATGCCTGAAAGCAGAAAGGGTACAGATAATAAAGTTGTGGAAGAACAAATATAAACAAAGTGTTTATACAGAAAGTGGGTTATTGGTTTTTATGCTGGGTTTGGGAAAAGATAAGGGGATTTAGATTTAAGGGCCATGGAGTTGACAAAGACTATGTTGTGGAAATGGGATGGAGTAGGATATGGAAAAGCTTAGGGCGGGGAATGGAAAAGGAAGTTAAAGTGGCTAACAGGTGTCTCTGGTCGTAGTTGCTGAGAGATTCCTGTCATCGTATAAGGAGAAGTCACAGTGCATCACATCACATCAATATTATTTAATCGCATATGGATTAATTTAATTAAGAAAAAAATATGAATTAAATGAATATCTTCTTATATAAACCAATATGAATGCTGCAACTTTGTGATTTTTAAAGAATAATTTATTATTGAATATATACAAAAAAATGAATCTACGAATTTTAAACTTTTTATGGAAGAAAAAAAAATCTCAAACCTATATAAAACATTACATTTACAAGATTATATATTGCATTTTCATTTTAAAATGTCACCTTCTGCACTTACAATTTTAAGACCAATCACTTCAGATGAATACTTTAATGACTATTATTAATTATTTATTGAACTAAAGATTATTTTTAACCCAGATATAAATTTTAAACATTAGTTAAAATTTTATCTTTGTCAAATATTTTTATTTCTATCTTTCAAGAATATGCTGTGAAGTAGAAGTTTTAACTACATATAAGTATATATATATAGTTTAACAAAAGAATTTTGAATAATAAACTATTATATATAAAATATAAAGAAGTTCATGAGGGAATATTTGACTTTAAAGAATAAAACTAATACTAGCATTTAAATGTACATACATATTTAATTTATATACTTCAATCTGTCTACAATAGTTTTAATGAATAAATATAATATTAATAAAATGTATCTATATCGATATAATTTTGATATTTTATTTAAAGAGATTTAGAAAATCTTAATTTATAATTAATGCTTTTTCAATTTTGTTCTCTTTGTTAAAAAAGAGAATTGATAATTGTAAGTATTTGAATATGTCTAATATATTTTAAAATTTTCATGAGCATAAATATATGTGTGAAATAATTAGATATTGGGTTATCAATATTTCATAATCTAGATAAGTATGAAAATGTTATTATTATATAGCCAATTATTTTAAACTTAAATACATTTAAAAGAAAAATAAGCGTGTACACCTGGGTCTCGTTTTACGTGGATTTATTTAACGTGATTTTGAAGTTAAGCAATTCATGTTTCTTCTTAATATTTTTGTATGCAGTTTTCTTTTATGCATTAACACTGTATTAGATCAAAAGTCGAACTCTGATAATGCGCTATTGCTTTAAATAATAAATTTCGCGCGCACTTACATCATATTTAAAGTAATAGCACATTATTGGAATTCGACTTTCATCTTAATAATTTCAATATTTTCAGTGCTTTATAATAGTAAGATTTTATGCAATAATGAAATTAAAATCATGATTTCCACATTTTATGTACACACATTAAATTTTACAAGATTATACAGTACTTCAATATACCAATGTATAAAAATTAATTGTGATAAAGTAATAGTAGCAATAGTAATAGGGGATTATCCTTATTTGTAATATATATATTAAAACAAATGAAAGGCACATGTTGTAGAATATATTAAAAATTGATACTAGATGTATGATTTGGTTGTGTGTATTGTTAAGAGAAATTGATTAATAGTAGATAATATATACATTTTTATTTTTTCTACTCATAATCATGATGTCCTTAAAGCAAAAAAATTCTCAATCTATTTTATTGATATTTTGTGTATATTAGTGTAAAAGAAATGAGATATTCTCCATTACTCATATAGTCAAATGAGATATCAAAGATATTGATATTCCATATGTATTGTAAGTTATGTATAAGAGTGTATAAAATTTGAATACTAGATATGTAGCTTGCATATCAATCCTTATAAAACACTTGACTATCTTACATTTAGTGATGGTATGGTTAAATATAAGAGATTTTTACTTGTATACAATTATCTTTTTTATTTATTTATTATATTTGTGATTAGAATTATTGAATTAAATAAGGCAGAAGTACTAAAAACCATGGTGAGCTATATGTAAACTGACTATAAGTAAACATGTAGGATGAGCCCACCTACAATTTAGCTTTGATTGCATATAAGTATACCATTTACTGAAATACTTACATAGAGTGTGATTTATATATGCTAATGTAATTTCAAGACAACTGTAAGCTCTTGATGAAAAGACTACCTCTTATATTAAATTAATATTCAGTTAACAGATATAAATATAACTTTTTAATAGTCCGAATTAGATAAAATAATGTGAACCCCTAATGAACTATATGTAAACTAACTGTCAATAAATGTAAAATGTAGAATTAGCTGACCTACACTTTACCTTTGTTCATATATATAAGCAAATCATTTAGTGATATACTTATATGCAGAATGTGATTTATATATATTAATGTAATTTCAAGACAACTATTAAAAAGTTATATTTATATCAATTAACTGGAGATAATATTAAGAGATGGTTAAATAGGAAGCTCAGCCCTTCCCTCTAATTAATTATAGTGATTATGGAATAGCGTATCATTGTCTTAAAATTATGTTAGTGTATATAAATCATGATCTGTGTGTACGAATATCAGTAAATGATATGCTTAAATACAATCAAGTCTAAAGTGTAGATGGGCTCATTCTGTGTTTTGGATTTACTGCCAATGAGTTTACATATAGCTCAATGATGTTTTTCAGTACTTCCACACTATTTCATCTAATTTGGGCTACTAAAAAGTTATATTTACAATTATTGAAATAGTTAACTTACTGTATATATTCCTCATTTTTCATATTAGGGACTTGGATTTTAACTGTTAGTTTTGGTGATTTAAAATAAGAGAAACTATAATTTTGTATCTAATTGTATCTTTGAAACACAAGGATCTTAGGAAGTAATTTACCTATGTTTATATTTATACATTTATAGAGATATTTTATAATACAATGAAAAATAAATTATTTTATTCTGGTGATGACAGGTGAGTTAAAGGAATTGGTGTTACTATTGGAAATAAAATTTGGAATAACATGACAAAGATGGATTATATTGATGATAGACTGGTGTTGATGAAAATAACCATAAGTCCTAGAGATTTGATCCTTGTAGAAGTTTATATATTGACTACTAGTCATGATGATATTGAAATTGATGAGAAATATGACTAGATAGAGGAAATTATACAATATGAGGGGGTAAATGCATGTATATTACTATTGGGTGATTGGAATGCTGTTGTGGGAAAATGTAAGGAAGAAAAGATAATTGAAAATTATGGTACTGGAAAAAAGAAAAGAGAGAGGTAATCTTCTTGTACAATTTTGTAAGGAGAATGAGTTTGTGATTGCAAACATTTGCTTTAAAAATCGTATAAGAAGATTGTATATATGGAAAACTCCAAGTGATAGAGAACATTATCAAATTGATTATATATTAATTTAGCATAGATATAAAAAATCTATTAAGGCTTCACATGCTTTGTTTGATGCTTATAAAAACTCAGATCATAATTTGGTTATGGCTAAATTAAAGTTGAGTTTTAAAAGAATTAAAAGAGTGAAAATAAGACTGAAGTTGGATTAATTGAAAGAAATGGAGAAAGAAAATTTGGTTTAATATGTGAAAATATAATAAAAAAAATTGATAAAGATGAGAAATATATTAACAGTTTTGCTAAATGTTGGTGTAAGATTAAAGAATGATTATTAAAAACAGCAAAAAATGAAATAGGCACTATTCAGTTAAAGAAAGCTAAATGTTCTTGGACAGTGAAAGGTATATTAAAAGATGGAAGTATGGAGAAAATGGAAGAATGTCAATACTGAGGAAGGACAAAATGTATGTATATATTGTGAACATCTAAATGGGCACAAGGGTTTAAGATATTTTGTATCTTAATTAAATAGTTATATTAAAAAAAAATGAAATAGCCTTAGAATTTTTAAAATTTTTTGCTGGAGATTGCTTAAAGCTTAAATATGGATTGCTTATGCAGTTTATTGACCACTTTATAGGTATTCATTATTATTAGTGTGGTTAATGAGGTATTTAATATAAGGAAGAGGGGTTGTTTATTAATGGAATTGATACATTTTGCCAGAAAGATGCAAAGTTATTTTATATTATTGTAATATTGGTTGAATAGTTTCAAAATCCTTTATTCATTGATACTTATCTTTTTGTCAACAATTAATAGCCATTTCAATTATATTTAGTTAAGATAGTTTAATATTTAGGTTGTAATACATGTGTATGCATGTATGACTCTGCATTATGTTTCATTTCATTTTAATCTCTAATAACAGCAAATAATAGTACATTCACAATAAAAACATTTAAATTACAGTAGTTATCTTAAATAATTAACAAATATATATTTCTTTCCAATGATTAATAGATAGTTAAATCAATGGATTATTTTACAAATTAAATAAATTATTAATCATTTTTATTTGATAGTTAATTAATATTCATTTTTCTTTCAACTTTGTAAAAGCTATTTATTTTATTAGTATTTTTTTGTCCTGATTTGATTCTAAAAAATCAAAATGATTTTTTTTTTGTAAAGATTTTTTTTGCATATGTAATTAGTGGAGATAGAAGAAAAAGCATGGGAATAACCTTGTAAGGAAATGAACTTTGCAAAAGAGAGCTATTTAACAAAAATCTCCAGTGAAAAATTGGCATATTATGTAATGTAACTGTAGACAGTAAACAGTGGTTCATTTATTGTGGAAATTAAAGCCATTTGCTGAAGTCAAATTGACTTTAAAAAGACTTTGGAGTAAAATTTCTGAAGGATCCCAAGAAATTTATTATGGGACAAGTTAATTTTGGAAAGCAGTTTTAAATTTTTTTAAAAAAAGGTACTCAGTTTATTTTATTCTCCTAAATTAAAACATTTTGAATTTAACCTCTTTATAACTATTGCTCTTTTAAAAATGTATGTTAATAACGTCCAGTCTACATTACTTCACTTAATTATCATTTTAAATAGAAATAAATTGCATGAATGTTATTGTTGTACCATTAACCAATGTGTCTCTTTTAATACATCTGGAAAATGCATGCAGAACTATTTTACAGAATATATTTTAATTCTTCACTATCTTCCGTGATATGTTTTTGTGAGGATTAAACATAAAATTAAGGACATGCATATTTTGATAAATCATGCCATGTTTAAATTCACCACAAAGAGATAGCAGTATTTATTTATCTGATATTTCTGGAAATGAAGGAAATAAAATGTGAGCTACTTCAAATTAAGTGTCTGTTTAAATCGAATAGAAGGATAGAAATGCTGGTAATTTTTGTTCTCTTCGATGAAGATGGAAAATAAAACAAAGTATTATTAAATGTTATTTAATAAATTACTAAAAATAATTACATATTCAATTTAGAACTACAATGGAATAAGTGAAATAATTCCTGTCCAACAGTAGTTAAGAATTTATTATATTCTCGTCATAATAGAAGATAAATTGCTTGCTTATGTATGGTACAGTAACTTAAATAACTTTGTTATGAACATTGAAGATGCTGAGTCCTATTTAAGCATGACTATATTTATTTGGTTATCCTACAGCAGTTTATTTTAGTTTGAAATTCAGTTTGGAATATGTCCCATATTGTTTTATAAACCTGGAACCGAGCTTTGCAAGTGAACTTTTATTTTAAGTTACAAAACTAATAACCTTTGTGTCTTTATTTTTTTTTATTGCTTGTCATAATTAATGTATATGATAGGTAGATAGGCTTTATTTATTATTATGTTATTTATAATTTGGGTATGTTGACCATCAAGAACGTTTCTAAAGCGTATTTAAATGAGGAGTACGCCGGTAAAAATTGATTGTATTCAAATAAGTTTTATTGTTCTTTTACGAAGGTAAAAGAAACAAGTATTTTTTTTTTAAATATATTATTAGAAAGGTTTATATTTATTTTGCATACTTTATTATCTCAAAGTGAGAATGTTTTTTTTTTCATTCGTAATAATTAGAACCATTGAATCTTAAAAAGTAACCTAAAGTTTATTAAATTAAAAGTTATACCTTAATGCAATATTTAATTATCATGTTACCTGCTTAGTGTGTAATTTAGAGTTAATATTATATATAATTTTGTTCGCGTGTGTGTGTTTGTTTGGACAATTATGATATTTGTTTGACAAAGTTCAGTTTGTGAATATTTTATGCATAAATTTCGTACATTGTCGTATTCTACTGAGTTGAACGGATTGGTATATTATCTGCATGTATTTATCTGCCAGCGTGTATTTATAATGTTCAATATTTAGAAAAGCTATGAGAATAGAAAGAAATCTGATTGCATTATGATGTCTGTAGGGATAAAAGATTTGCTTATTTAGTCTATGTTAATATTTTTCCATGAGTAGAGCCTAGTTAATTTTATATGTGTATGATTAATGATATTTTTTGAAGTGATGTTCGTAGGGCCCTGGTGATGAGGAAATAAGTCCCCACCAATACTGTATTTAGAAGTAGATGAGTTATTGTTGAAATATGATTAAATGATGTTTAGGAAGTTATGTAGATTCTTGGTAATGAGGAATTGTAAAAGTGTTCAGTAAGTCCCCCTTATAACGTATAGTATGTAAAATCATGAAAATATAGTTTTGTGCTAATTAATATGTGGCTAGATAAATTGTTAGATTAACTCTTAATGTAGTATTAGTGTCATATTTTATTGATGAATTACGACATTGTTCGAAATAAAATAATTGTATGATATTTTCTTAATGAATGAGAGTTTATAGAAAAGATTGTTTTACATTATTGCTGCTTGAATGTGCACACACACGCGTAATATAAATAATATCGCGTATATAAAGTATAGAGATATTGAAATTAAAATGAGAAATAAATGTTTCTTTGAAATACATTACATTCAATTAATAGAAGTATAAAGTATTAAGATTAAAACAGGAAATAAATATTTTAAAATACAGTGTATTTATTTAAATAAATGTTACAAATCATCAGAATAAACATGATTTTGTTGCTATAAATGAAAGGTATATGTAATTGAAAGTGATTATTAGTCAGTTAGAGAAAGTTGCTTTGCTGAAAGCCAAATATAAGTAATTTGATTTATTTTGTTAATCAAGAGTAATATCCTCTCGAAAGTATCTATTTTTTTTTGTGTGCTAATAATATAATATGTCATTTATTTATTGTTACGTAGATGAAACATGTAGGCAAAGCATATGTTCAAAGTCAGGATATTTAAGTTTTGTTATTAATTGGCTTTGATAGTAGGGATAATCCCAAACTGATGCTAAAAATTTATTTGATAATTTAAAAATCTGTAAAACAAATAGTCCATTTGTAAATATTATGTTAAACCAAGTTTATTTTATTGTAATAAATGATTTGTTTTAGTTATTTAAAATCTTAAGAACTGTGTCTTGAGTTATTCTTGTGTACATCGTGTTTTCCATCTCCACATCTCCACATTTCATAAATCTATTACAAAATAGATATATTATTTTAGAGTTATAATATTAAATTTGCTAGTGTCTGACAATATTGTATTTCTTAATCCAAACACTATAAAGAACATTTGCCACTTGATAAACGTATTAGAAGGGTTGCCAAGTCAGTATATTTGTTAGATGATGATATGAGATTAAAATACCCTATCTCTGTCATTATCTTATTATTAAAACACAGTAAAATATTTTAGTCAATTTATTTCATTACATTTTTATCATACTTTAGAATTATAATTTATGGGCCAATGTATTTTATTTAATTCAACTGTGTTTGTTAAAATTCCCTGAGATCTTATTGTTTATTTCTTGATTGGCATTAAAGTAGATGGTTAGCTTATGATATGCCAAGTCATAGAATTGTTTAAGAATATAATTATAGCAAACTGATATATGTTATACTTGGATGAAGGAAGAAATTAGATTTAAAGTATATTTTAATAGACTGTACCAAATAAACATTATGATTCTTTATCATACAATTAATTAACAAAGGATATATTAAAGGTTTTATAATCCTTCTTTTATTCATTTATTATCATATATCTTATGAACTGCCTATAGCCTCCCATTGAGCTGAGTTGAACATAAACTTAAATATAGAGTCTCAGTAATAATTTTGTATTATATATTTTGTTATATTGTTCTATTCATTAATAGAACTGGTGCCTGGGCATTTCGTTCATGTAATGTATATAAGCGGTGTTGGGAGTGTAGGTTATAATATATATGATCACTAGATGGAGCTTTACCAATAGCTCCTTACAAGCTTTGTTTACATAAATGCTGAGAAAGATAGAATTCAATATCTCTTTCGTTGTCTCCAACCTTTAGACCATGGTTTTGAGCTAGTTGGCCCACATCAGTAAAGGGTAGGAAGACTAGTTTTTAGTCTTCTACTCTTTACTGACATGGGCCAACTAGCTCTCCTACTCTTTATTGATGTGGGACAACTAGCTCAAACCCATGGTCTAAAGGTTGGAGACACTCTTTACTGATGTGGGCCAACTAGCTTGAAACCATGGTTTAAAGGTTGGAGACAACAAAAGAGATATTGAATTCTATCTCTCTCAGCATTTATGTAAACAAAGCTTGTAAGGAGCTATTGGTAAAGCTCCATCTAGTGATCATAAAATGCAAGCTAAGAGCAAGTTATGAAATGTATAACTTGTTTGGTTTATTATATATATGAACTAATCAGTTAAAAAGCGAAACAGACTTAACAAAAGAAAAATGGTTGGAACAAAAATGTAGAGAGATAGAAATGCTTCAACAGATGAAAGATATGATCTGGTATTTGATAGAATTAGAAATGTCACTTGGGAGGGAAAAAATGGTTAGCAAGTGAAATAGAAGATAAGAATAGAAAAAGATTAACTGATAGCAATGATATAGTGAAAACATGGAAAGAATATCTTCATTGTTTATTTAGAAAAGAAAATAATTCAATTAATTATGCACTTGAAAATGAAGAAGATATTAAAGTAGATAGTAAAGGTATGGGCATATTGATAGATAAAGTAGTCAATTTCACAAATGAAGAATGGTAAAGAGTATTGTATTTGATACAAAATCTATAGAATTTAGTGGAGTGCATATTGATGGATAAAGTAATAAAGTCAATTTCATAAATGAAGAATGGTAAAGAATGTTGCATTTAATATGATACCTATAGAATTTAGTGAAGTTTGGCCTGAATATTTTTAAAGGACTATAATCGTTCCAATTGTTAAAAAGAAGAAATCCGTTAAATGTAAAAAATGTAGGACAATAAATTTTTTATCTCATGCTTTTAAAGTTTTATTGAGAATTTTAACTCAAAGAATATACAAGAAGGAATAATATTATATTGGAAAAGAACAGTTTGAATTTCAGAAAGAGAAAAGTACAAGAGATGCTACTGATGTTGTTAGAACAATCACGGAGAGAGATATTGAAAAAGATAAAATAATTGGTATATGTTTTGTATAAAAATACCTGATAGTGTAATCTGGAATAAACTTATAACTATCTTAAAAAAATAAAGAAGTATTTTGGAAAGAGAGAAGATTGATTTGGAATATGTATATTGGGCAAAAGATAAGAATTAGACTGGAGTATAATGATACTGATGAAGTGAACATAAAAAAAGGAGTTAGGAAAGGATGTAGTATGCCACTTGTTCATTTTAATACTTATTTAGAAGGCATATTAAATAATTATTTAGACTATGGAGGAGCAAATGATGGAAATAAAATAATAAAATGTATAAAGATTTGCAGATAATATGGTTCTTATAGCCGAAGCCGAAAATTATATTCTGAATATGTTTAATGAATTGGAGTATGAATGTATGGAATATATTAATGAAGATTAATGTTGAAAAGACAGTTTATGGATAGGAAAGAATAAAAAAGACTGCAAGTTGAAATCCATGATAATGTAGTTCAGGAGGTATATGGATTTAGATATTTGGATAGTTGATTTGGAAGAAGTGAAAATGAATTTAAAAAAAGAATAGCTGTGACAAAGGAGACATTTACTAAAAAATATATATTGTGGATCTTTGAAGAGAGAACTAAGTAAAAGATTAATTAAATGCTGTGTGTGGACTGTATTATTGTATGACAATGTAATGTTGACATGAAGTAATAAAATTAAAAACAGATTGGAAGCATTTGAGTTGTGATCATGGAGAAGGTCAGTTGGATGAATAAAATAACAAATGAAAAAGTTTTGAAAAGAGTAAATAAAAAAAAGATTGAGGAAATTAGAGATAGAAAGAGAAACTATATTTGACATATATTAAAAAAAAAGTTTAGTTAAATGAAAGATGTTTTAAAAGGAATGGTGAGTAGAAACAAGAAGAAAGGATGGGAAAAGATTGATATAGCTATATAATATAAGAGATGGGAAGAATTACATGGAATTGAAGAATGGAGCAATGAAGAGAATTGAGTGGAGAAATGGATGAATCAGTGCTGCTGCTCTCTGAATCTGTCCATAAGACAGCATACTATTGATTGATTGAAAATAATTTTCAAAGGCAATTTTACTCTATGCATTATGTGGCAACAAATAAATAATAATGGAAATTGTCATATTTTAATAAATATTTATTTAATATACATTAATTGTCTTTAAATATAATTCAAATTATGTTTTGTCATTTTTAAACAAGGCAAAACTCTCCATACAGTAGTGCCACCCTGTGCCAACCAGAGTAATCAATGAATGCCAAAAGGCTTGTGTATAAAATCCCTATCTAGTGCCTACTCATCCAATATCCCCAGACTAGTTTCTGGTGTATGGCCTTCGTCAGTGAGGAGCCTTGGATCTGAGAGCACTGTACCTAGATCTTAATAACAATTATGTGCTAATATAAGAGATAATGATCATGTGATGTTTTGTTATTTTTCTTCAATTCATTGTATTTTCTGCTATCAATACAAATCCATATTAACTATAGGTTTTTACAATGTATAGCATGATTTTAGCAGTGGGATAATCAAAATTTTTATAGCCCTACCAACAAAGTATTTTAAACCAATAATCACTAGACTCAAATAAATATAACAAATTCTTATTTACTCATCTATATAACTGCTAAAAGAACTTCAGACTTAAGCACATTAGTGTTGTGGAAATATTGGAATATATTTAGTAGATGAAATACATTTACTGATACAGCTTCTATGAAGGTATAAAAAGGGGCATTAAGGGTTTTCATAAATAAAAAAAGTTCACCAAATAATGTTATTATATTTTATTCTTTCAACATGCCAGAAGCCATGTTAGCTAAAAAGTTTACATTAAATCATCCATTCAAAAGATCATTATAAAAAACATTAAAATCGCTAAAGTAGGAATGATTGAAGAAAAAAATTTAGTGGAATATTTTAAGAACCTCGGATAAGTTAACAAGATTTTTATTTATTTCGATCTAATTGGCAAAAAAGTTTGAGGCAAATTAAATCCAAGCATGGATTGACAAGAGACACACAAAAAAATCAGGTACAAGAAAATATTATAAATGTTGTTTTGGCTGATTTACAGTTTTATAAACTATCACATTAAATAGTTTTCATTCCAAATGCCATAAAAATATAACAGTAAAGAGTTTAGTTTTTGTGTGATTTATAAAGATATATATATATATTTCTGGAGTTTGTACGTTAGTGAGGTAATATTAAATGATCTTAATTTTAGTCTTATAAAGGGATATATTGGAGCAACTGGAGAACAGAATGAGATTTTTATCATGTAGCTGAATTGTTTTAATGATCATATTATGAATTCAGTATTAGTTTAAAATCGATCAATTAGGTTTAATACTTTATGCACTTTGAATATGCTGTCAAGCCCCAAAAAATAATCATCACGAAAAGCCAAAAATTTTACAGTAATTTTCCAAGTATGGAAAGTAAAAATTATCAGTAATCACTTCAAGATTTTTTAAAGAATCACTATTAATTACAAACGGCAATGAAACTAACAGTGGTCTTGGAATACCCCATTTCAGATGTAAAAGATGAATATAACTTCTTGTAATTCTTAAAAAGATATGGCTATACGGCAATTTTTGTTTCGGCTTTATTTGTATACTGCTGATATACCAAAACTTTTCATTTTAAACCAATTTTTATTAATCTTTTTTAAAAATAAAAACAAACAAAAAATAACTTTTGTCTCAGTGACAATAAATTATTTCTCCCCATCTCCCCCCAAAAAAGTTAAACTAAGATCAAAACTTTTGACATTTTCAACTTTGGTTTTCTTTTTTGTTTTTAAAATACGGTGACTATAGAGTGATTTTTGTTTTGGCTTTATTTGTATTATGCAATGTTTTTAATTTTGCTATTTTTGAAAACGAAAATGTACAAATATTTGAATCAAATCCTGTATCGTAAATTATTTACAAGAATGTCAAAATATTGGTAAAAAAAAGGTCATATCAAATGTCAAAATATGTCAAAAGATGAGTAAAAAAGTTGTATCAAATGTCCAAATATTTTTTAAAAAGGCAGAGAAAATGTAAAAATAATTTAATTAAAAATAGTCGGGCCCCAGATCGATATAGTAGAGAAACAATGCCACCAAGCAGCTGGCCTGGCGTACCGATTAGTACCTTTATATTAGATTGTTTTTAATTCAGACAAATAAAAATGTTGGGCTATGAGTTGATTGTTCAAAAAGATGTCAATTTACAATATCAAGTGTTTATTTAAAGCATAGTTGAGTTACAATATAGTGTGTGAGTGCATATTAAATGGCACAAAGAAAAGCATCTTGTATTAAAAGGGTTGCTAGCAAAGCTTTCTTTTCTTTGATGCCATGATGTATGTGGAGATGAAAGGGGGATTTAAAAAATAATTAATTAAAAAACATTTTAAGAATAATTTGGTGAAAACCTTTTGATTGAAATCTTGTAAGATTATGGGTTTTAATTTTTAATTAAGCTATGAATTTTTTAAAACAATACATTTTACTAATCAAAATCAATCGTCATAATACTACACCTATGTTGTTTTTTATCTGTCAATTTTCAATTTGTATCGTTTATTTGTTTATGTAAGTTTGAGTTTTTGACTTCAGATTACTTTCTCTCAGCCTTATTAAAAAATTAACATTGAATTAGATATTTGATCAGGATAACAATAATAAACTAATTTTAATGTTTTCATTACCAGTTATGAGAGAAATCCATTGGCATGAGGAAACTAAGATATAAGATAGATTAACATCAATTATGTCAATTGTTAAGTGAAAAAATTAACTTGTCAGTTCTATTTATCCTTGACCTATGGTGATACTAATTCTTTTAAATGATCAAATTCTATTTTAAAGTTTTTAGCAAGTTTTTAGTCCATGTTCATGTCTACAATCAAGGCAAAGATTTGCTGGATATTGAGAATGAGCATCAAATATTTGAGCTCATTTATTAAGCTAATTATTTTAGATAAATTTTATCTTACCAAAAAAAGAAGAAGCAAACATTAGAAAATGATAGCAAAAGTGTCAAGTATTACATGTATTACTTGTTAATGATTATGTGATTAAAATTTATCAGGTTATGTTTTTTCATTGTGCAATAATGCATAATGAAGCAGAAAGAGTCAGTAAATGTGACTTAGACCATGTCTGACATTGCACCCATGCTCTATAATTGGCTATTGCATCTGAAAGGGTCACATGCCGCTTGGAGAAGAAAAACCTAAATAATCTAAGGCTATAAGTTTTTTCCTAATTAAAAAAGATAATTAAATTACTTACTAAAATGATGCAAATTAAAATTCAATAATATTGACTACCAATCAACAACTAATAAAAGTATTAAAACAACTTAAATTTTTAAGCCAATAAACATCACATGACCACCATCTCCTATGCTTGTGTATAACTGTTATTAAAACAGGCAAAACTCACTATATGTATGCCACACACAGAAAGCTAGAGTAATCAATGGATGCCAGAAGGCTTGTGCATAAAATCCCCATCTAGTGCCTACTCATCCAATATCCCCAGACTAGTTTCTGGCTTGTGGCATTTGTCAATGAGGAGCCTTGGATCTGAGAGCACTGCATCTAGATCTTAGGATCTAATGCAACCACAAGCCAGAAACTAGTCTGGGGATATTGGATGAGTAGGCACTAGATGGGGATTTTATGCACAAGCCTTCTGGCATCCATTGATTACTGTAGCTTGCTGTGTGTGGCATACGTATAGTGAGTTTTGCCTATTTTAACTTAAATTTTGTTATATTCTCAAAGTTTAGTGCTCTTTTACTTTCATTTTTACTTTCTCAGCATTTAATGTAGTGCAAACACAAAAGCTGTATTTTTATGTTCCATGATTTTGCTTCTTGGTAAAAAATTAAAATTCATTGTTTTTGATCTATACATGTGAAAGTGTACTGGTAAGTATATAGTTTATAATAAGTACTATGCTTCAGTATCATTTGCAAATAAAAAATATGCCATGGTTTGGTGAAGTTGGTAGAGCAGCTGACTTGAGATCGGGTGGGTGTTCCAGGATTGATTCTGGCCTTTGCAGTTCTGGTGCTCAAACTTATTATGAACTCCTGAGCAATAAATCCATATGCCCCCTCCTTTTAATTTGCAAATAAGATCAAATTTAATTTAAATATACTTTATAAATGTTCCAAATATATAATTTCTTTCACATTTAAATATTTTCTGTAATTTAATTTATTTTTTATTACAATTGCAACCAGAAAAAAAAATTATTAAAAAACATTGCTACTGGCTATAGATTTGTTATGGGTGTGTTGAGAAGGAAATGGTTATGAATGGTAGTGCTTAATCAGTCAGCTGTTAATTACATTTAGAAACCATCCTGTTTTAGTCCCATTCATGTTTATTGCATTTACTAAACATAATTGCACCATCTCTTGGCCAATTTTGGTCACATATTTTTCATTTTATGCTTATTTTATATGAAATGTGAAATTTAAAATTTTAGTTAAAACTAAAACCAGATTTGGCATTATATTTTGAAAAATAAAATCAATTTTCTTTGTCATGTATTGGTATATAGCCCAGTCTCTTTTCTCTGGTTGGATGGTTGTCAACTTTGGCCATTGCTCTCCAGGAGTTTTTAAATGTCAAAGTCAGAAATCAAAACAAAATGTTTCACACATTTGTAATTGATTTTGAATGTAAATATTTATATTTATCATAATTTTTTACATTCATAATAAGGATTTTACATTAATTTATCAAAATATAAAGTTTGATTCGAAAATTTGCTCTTCAAGACAATTGAACACAATTTGCATATCAATGACATTCATTGATAAGAACAAAACACAATTATATTTCATAAATATTTATGGAATTTATTATTATTTTTTATAGGATATTAACTAAAAATTTGTCTAGATTTAGATTTTTATTTAAAACATTTAATTTTAGACCAAAAAAATACAGCATAAACTAATAATTAGAGATCATAATTTATAAGAAATGAAAAAAATCACCGGCATTCATGTAATGATTGGTTGAAATATAATTCTTTTGTTTTACCACAGGATATTTTAAACTGTTTTTCTTATATTTTTCTTCAGTTATTAACATTATTTTTAATTTTTTGTTACATTTAACCAATTTGAATTTAATTTTTAGTAGCTAAATTGAAACAATTCTATTTATTTTAGATCAATATTTTAAGAATGGAAACAGACTAGAAATATAATTGATGAATAAAAGTTCTCAGATTTTTATGTAATGGAACAGTGCAATAATTGGCAGACTTTATATAAGTTGATGGCAGGCCTAAGCTTTCCTCCTCTATTTGATTGGATACAATGAATACAAATTCTTAAGAAAGGAGTGATTCCAGTTTGTGTTAGAAGAGTTACTTAAAGCATTGTCAATCCTCAAATAAATAACAGTGCTTAATTGTCATTTATCAGTCAAATAAATCTTTTGGTTTATTAGCTTTGCACAATTCCTTAATCTTTTAAGTGAATTTTGATAATAAGAAACTTCAGAGCAATACAATGGATATAAAGCTTAGGTAAATACATATAGGGGAAAAATATGATAAAGTATTTGAGTGATGATAATTAACTTCCTAAAGAACCAGAGTTGATTTTTATTCAAATACTAGGGAAAAAACCACTTCAAGAAAAAAAAATTGACTATGAATCTGCAAATGCATTTTTGTTAATCAAAAAGCATAATAAAGTGATAGATGAAACCTTGCAAATACCTGAGTCATGATTTGAATAATTGGAAAGCATAAAAATTATTTAGATTTTTGTGACATTTTCAGGACCTATCCAAGAATTCCATATGAAAATGTGCAGAGATTTGGACATGAAATTGTAAGATATTAAGATGGAGCAGAAAAACAGGTTTAAACTACATATTTTGTGAAAAAATAGTACCATATAAGCTAATTTATCATCAGAGGTTCAAAATTGTACAAAATGCTAGAATTATTTGTTATATATCTGTTGTTAGCCTTTCATTTTTTTTCATTGACCTTCAATTTTAGTGGCTATCGCTTTATAAGAAAAGTTTTTTAGTGTTGAAACTGATTAAAAGATCATCAATGCAGCAACAGTTTGTTCATTGAATCTGAAGCCCTATATGGTGCAGTGGCCAAGAATCAGCCAGGAGTAGAAAGCCCTCAAGTCACTTCACTTCTGGCAGTTTCCGCATTCAAACTTCTTATGAATTCTGAATAAATAAGGCCATTTTATTATTATTATTATTTATTTATTAAACTGAAATTAGCATTTAAACTATATTTTAGAAGAAAAAAGGAAGAAAAATTATTTTTTCATAATAAAAAGCAATAATGTATTTATTGTATATTAACATTGAGCTTGGTCCAACATATGCTAATTTGTTCCCAGTAATATTTTACATTTACATTTTGATTTTAATAAAAATTAAATTTAATATTTTTATTAGATCATTTTATAATGTAATTATCTGAAGTAGAAACTTTTTTTAGTCAAATGTAATTTGACTTTCAAGCACTATAAAGCTATCACAATATCAATATCTTTACAAAAGAGCCAGAGGTAATCCAGAATATAAATCCATATTTCTTGAACACCAAAATACAATGGTCATTTGAGACACAGAGGTAAAAATCACTTGCATTGAGAGAAGTAGCAACAAATACAAGATCAAGGAGGCATAGCATATATCCAACAAGGAATCCTGTTATCCTCTCTTGAAAATGTAGGTTATCTATTTCATCGCATACATTTGAATAAATTTAAATAAATATATTTTTTGCTTATACCCACTCTCTTATTCAACATTCAGTGTTTTGAATATGAGATTATAAGTAGGTTTAGAAATTACTAAGCTTAATTTAAAACATGTAAATCCTAAGCTTTTCTTATTACAGCGTCCAAGCACTTGAAAGTCAAACTAAATCATTTTGCAGTCACTAAAACCAGTTATTTAGTAATGATCAAATTTTTTCAAATGTAAACTATATATTTTATTTGATTACTTGCAGACTTACATAGATTTGCTTTGTATATTAAAATATGTTAAAATGCATTGCCTCTTTTTATGCACTTTTTAAGGATGCATTTCGATTGCTTTCCATTCTATGATTGTGGACTAGAATTTAAATTTGAAAATAATGCACTTACGCATCTAGAAGCTGTCTTTTACTTCTTTATAATACTCTATATGAGCGTTTTAATATGCTGGGTGAAGAAGCTATTAGTGGTAACAAAAACAAAGTAAATTAATCAGGTTTAGTGCTTTCAAGGTTTTGTCCCTCATATTCATGGCCAAAATAGATTTTCAAATCATTGCTGTGATATTTACAAATGATAATGTATGTAAATGCATATGTAAATTAACTTGTCCATTTTCTTGAAATAGCAAAATACGTGTAATATTAAAAAAAAAAAACCATTACGATTTTGAATTCAAAATAATTCATTTATTTGATTATATAAATCTGACAGTAAATCATTTTTTATATATTTGAGAGATCTCAGTTTAATGTCAACTGTAAGCTCCTTTCACAAAGATTAATACCAACAATAGTATCATATGATTTCCACACATGCTTACACATATGCTTCCAGGAACAATTCTTTTATTTTAGAGCTATCTACGGTGTCTTGATACATTCCCCCTTTTTATTAATTCTAGCAGGTAGTTTACCTAACTTCAGGTCTTTTCTACCACATAAATTGACCTATCAACATTTGATTCCTAATTACTAAAGCAGATCAAATGTTTTTTTACCTCTTTCATCAAAATTATTTTCATATCAGTGCTAATTTCTTTCTTAATAATTGTCATTTATTACATAAAATATTCAGGGTTATTAGAAAAATAGTACTTAGAATGAGGTAATTTTTTATGAGGAAAAATTTGTAGTCTATTCCAAAGAATTTAAAACTTCTGTCTCAGAGATATCTAATATAAATGACCACAGTATGGGAAACATCATCAGTTTTTTGCATACTATAGTCTAATGTAAATCTGCTACATTTTGCGGTACATTATCATAGTCATAAAATAATGATGTTTGCTTAGATGAAGTATTGCGTTATAAGAACATTTGTATCTGAAAGCATATTATAAGTAAAACTTATGAACTGTAAATAATGTGACCAGTTATAATGTATTGGGAACTTTGTACATGTAGTAGAATTTATGCCTCAAGTTATGAGAATTTATATTTATGCTTTTAATCTACTTTAAAATATATTATGAACAATGGTTGAAATTTCATAACTAGTAGCACACAAAATTAATAGCATCAATTAGCCTTGAATTTTCAATGTCATCCATATAATTAAATACAAGAGACCTATAAAGAGGAAATCACTAAAGAGAAGGTATTATATTTATAATTATTCAATTTGATATAAATTTGAAATGTTCTATACCTTATAGTTTGAAACACAGAGAAAATCATTTATAGATTAATTATCTGTGTTTATTTACAATGTTTATTCATATTAAAAGCATATATATGGTTATTATATATTTAAAAAATTGGTGGACTAATTCAATGTACAATTCAATAGAATTATAAAACTTTTAAATCAGTCCATTATAACAATAATATTAGTGGATAGTAAGTTTGTATTCCAACATTAGAAAACATTTTAAAATTTTCTAGATTTAATGTTAACGTTGGAACAGAAGCAAAGTATATAAGTGATTATCGAAAGCTCCATATCTCCTAAAGTTATAGCTAAAGTTTGTAGACTCCAATAAAGCAAATTATTTTGTTATCTATTTGATGATTATTTAATTTGACTATTAAAGAATTTCCGTCTCTATAAAATCTCAGTGATATATTTTCCATCACTGAGTCTAGAAATTTTATAAGTTAGCAATGTTTTTGGCTTGAAAGATAAACTATCATCTAGTTATCCAGATAAATTGCAAAACGCACACACACACACACAAAAAAAAAACAATGACTCTTATATTTTCATCAAAGATGATTTTAAAATTTTTCTATGGTTAAATCATTAAAAAAAATTAAAGCAAGAAAACAAAAAAATTGTATAAATGAATTTAATTCCTGCATTGATCAGAGAAGATTGTAGAAACATATCCATTATTTTTAGAAACATTTGAAATTGTTCTATGTTTTACATTTATATTTCTTTCTAAATTCTGTTAAGTAAATATATAATATACCATTTATGTTTCTGATGGCAGGATTATCAGTAATATGACATGTAAACCATCCACCATCTGACATCTTCGCAGCTCATGGATCTATATAAATTGAAAAATATTCTGTGTATTTTGCATTAAATTGAAGGTTTGATATATTGTCATGAAATATTTTACATTGGGTGAAGGATTTAGGATCTATCATTCCAGAAACATTTTATTTATCAGGATTTTAAAAACAATAATTATTTGCTTCAAAGGTAATAATAGAATTAAATGAGTTTAATGATAATGTGGCAAGACACTTTCTTATATTATCTACCACGAATTTGGACTTTGTGAAAGAAGTAAATTTCATACAAACTTAGACATTTTGTAAGTAAATTAGAACATATGAAGAAAAGGGGGCTTCCAGATGATGATCTCCAAACAGACACTTTAGGCAATAAACTGCTTGCATAAATTATTAAAAAAAATAATATTACTACTCTGTAAAGCACAGAGATTGAGAAGTATTAAAAGTAAAATGACCTTAAACACCTTATCAAATTTGTAAGTGCTAATAGTCATATTTTATAAAGAGAAGTCCGCAGAAGAAGCATTTATTGTGACTTCATTTCTATCTTAAAATTCAAAAGAAAATTGACTTTTTATGCGCAAAAGTAACAGCAAAAATTTTTCATAGAAAAATCGAGCTATATTATTATTGGATTTCAGATAAAATTCAATAAAAGAAATATGGAAGCTTGGTACATGTTAGACCTATCATGAAATATCACACATGTAAACAATCGAAACCACATTAATCAAAAAAAAAAAAGTCATTAAATGTCAATATTTAAAAATATTTTTTTATTTTATTTAAAAAAACAACTTATTTATACTAAAAATGAAAAAGATTTTGTAATGCAAGCAATATATAATAAAAATACAAACATTAACAGATATTGTTAATTAAATGTTAGTGATGTCATGGCAAGTTTAATGAATAAGTAGCAAAGGCATATATCAAGTTGATATAGCTAAATTTTTTATTTGTTGGCAGTGTATCAGCAAAACCAGCAGTCAACTACTAATGAGTCTGCTAATACAACTCCAAGAAAAATATATATACAAAACAGAGCCACATAATAATAATAATAATAATAATAATAATAATAATAATAATAATAATAATAATAATAATAATAATAATAATAATAATAATAATAATAATAATAATAATAATAATAATAATAATAACAACAACAGCAACAACAACAACAACAACAATATACTAGAGATAAGTTTTAGATGATTATACAAACCAATCTGTGAAACACATAAACATTCATATATATAATATGTTAGTTCATTATTCTGTTTATTTAATAGCTTGCAATGTCCTCTTTTCATTTCTACAGATTTTTTTCTTTCTGAAATACTTTAACATTTTGTATCACTGCTAAATCTATATAATGTAAACAAGATCTGCTTCTAATGAAAACTAACTCAAGTTTTAGGAAGTCTTATATTTGTACATTTTTTTTTACTAAGTAAGTCTTTTATCTTTAGCTGAATGCCATCACAACCATTCATCAGCTCAGAAGTCAGACCGACCCCCCTCACTACAGATATATTAGAAACATACACTTTTCCAAGTAATACATATAGTACATATTACAATTTAACTTCATTTACTTATTATTTTTAGAGATATTTAAACTTAATGTCATACAATATGCATTTAAATATATTTCAAATTTTTATTCCAACACACATTACTGAAACATATAATCAAAGCTATGTACCAATAAACATCACATGACCACACCTCATATGCTTGTGTGTAACTGTTGTTAAACAGGCAAAACTTACTATATATATATATTGCCACACATGTAGTTTTGTAGTTAAATGGAGATAAAAGGTGGTTGCTGGAGGGTTGCATTAGATCCTAAGATCTAGGTACAGTGCTCTCAGATCCAAGGCTCCTCACTGATGAAGGCCATAAGCCAGAAACTAGCCTGGGAATATTGGATGTGTAGGCACTAGATGGAGATTTTATGCACAAGCCTTTTGGCATCCATTGATTACTCTAGCTTGCTGTGTGTGGCAATATATATAGTGAGTTTTGCCTGTTTTAACAAAGCTATGTGAAAAAGATAAATGATATTGTTTATACATTTTACATATCCAATCCAATGAAACTGTAATTTTATAATAATAGATTCTACATAATCACATGCATCAAGTTGAATAAAGTTTTGATTGGCCTTATGATCTTGCCACTGTATTTTTAAAATTTTAAGGTTTTCTTAAATGAATTTTTTTCCTAATACCTTTATATTATGTCTATAGTAGTGGTGCACAACCTTTTTACACATGCAACTCCTATACTCAGACTGAAATTATATATTGTTACCATTTTATTATAAGCATAAAAAGATAGCAATAATAAAAGTCATTTTACTACATACAAATATATATCTTTATATCAGAAAAAAGTTTGCTGTTAACTGAAAGGAGACCTTTGATTCCTCTTGGAGGTTTTAAAGGACCCAAGCAGGGCAAATTCTTAATGTCCACTCCATATGTTCTTGTCATTGCAGCTATTATTACAATGTGATTATTCATATAGTATACGAACATGGATGGCCTACTCACCAACCTGCATTAACCAGCATGGAGTGTTTATTGGCTTTTTACCTTTGAGTTTAAAATCAATGATTTTTCTTCTCAATTGCCTCATAAGGTAGAATAAATGTATGCGTAAATGGTAAATATTTTTCCAATAGATATATACAATCACAACAAACAAAAATAAATCATGGCCCTTATGCCCAGCAGGCTATAAAGTCACCAACCAAGGCAGTGGTTAGTGGCTGAAGGCAGAGAGTATTAAGAATCCCCTGATTGTGGATCCAGGTTGCCATTTGATGATGACTTTTTATTTAGGTACTTACAGCTACAAATCACTTTCAAGTGAAGAAAGATTGCAAAAATTAGAAGAACTGTCTTATATTAAATAGAACATTATTGGACTTTGTGAAGTTAGAAGAAAAGGTGAAGAGACAATTGATTTAAAAAGTGGACATGTACTCTATTATAAAGGCACAAATATTGGAAATACAAGTGGAGTAGGAATCATTATAAATAAAAAGTGGAAGAACAACATTGTGGAGATTGATGGGTTATCGGACAGAGTGACAAGATTAGTTACAGAACTTAATAGCAGATACCAAATGCAGATAATTCAGGTTTATGCCACAACAAGTTCTCATATATGAATGTACAAAAGGCTTTTGATCAGAGTAAACAACATTTTAAAATTGTTATGGGAGACTTTAATGCTAGAATTGGTAAACAAATAAAATATGAAAGTGCTGTAGGTAATTTTGGTTATGGTAATAGAAATGAGAGAGAACATAGACTTTTGGTGTTTGCAAAAAAAAAACCCTTTATATTATGAATTCTTTTTTTGAGAAAAATGTTAAATGGACATGGAAGCACCTAAATGAAGGAACAGCAGAATTGGATTATATTTTGACTAACAGAAAATATATATTTCAAGATTGTAATGTTCTTAATAAATTTAACACAGTAAGTGATCATCGATTAGTAAGATGTAAGACACATATTAATACAAAACTAGAGAGACAAAATTTATTAAGAAAAACAATATTTACAGTTGATATTCCAGTTTCAAGTATTAGTAGATTTTGAATATGATTCTGATTTGAATGAAATTAATAAGAAAATAACTGATACACTTTTAAAAACTGCAGCAAAGATAGCTGGTAGAAAAAAGCAGCAATTGACTAATAAAATTTCTACTGAGACAAGAGAACTTATGAAGAAAAGAATGAATATAAAAATATACAAAAACGATGAATTAAAAAGAATTGAATATCTCAAGTTTTGTAAAATAGTATGTGAAAGAATTGAAAATAATGTAAGAAAGTATAACTGTGAACTAGTAAGGAGAGCTGTAGAAGAGAATAAAAGTCTCAAGAGTGTAATTGGTATGAAATTTATATCTGCAATAACAAAAAAAGATGGAATTATTATTAAAAAGAGAGATGACATCATGAAATGGGTAGAAGACTTCTATCAAGAATTATATAGTAATTAAGAACAAATACCTCCTACATCAATGAAGAAGTGAGACATGCAATTAAATTTATAAAGAAAGGAAAAGCTCCAGATAATGATGGAATTATAATTGATATATTAAAAGAAGCAGGTGAAGAAATATATATATATATTTAGCAAAGTTATATACCAAATGTCTAAATGATAAAGATGTATCAGATGATTGGAAGAATGTGGTATTAATATTAATATTTAAAAAAAGGTGATAAAGACAATATTAGAAATTACAGACCTATCAGCCTTTTATCAGTTTTATACAAAATTTTTACCAAGATAATTACAACTCGTCTACAGAGAACATTGGATTTCCACCAAGCAAGAGAACAAGATGGATTTAAAAGTGGTTTTAGTACAGTAGATCATATCCAGGTATTGAGAAAAGTTATAGAAATGACAAATAAATATGAGTTGCCATTATGCTTTGGATTTGTAGATTATAAAAAGGCATTTGATTCTATAAACATTTCTTCAGTCATTAAAGCATTGGATCATCAAGATATAGATCCAGGATATTGTCATATTTTGAAGAATATTTATAAAAATGCAACAGCAACAATTAGATTACACAATGATACTAGAAAAGTCAACATTGAGAAGGGTATAAGACAGGTTGACTGCCATATTTCCAAAACTTTTTACAGCAGTGCTGCAAGAAGTATTTTTTGGATTAAAATGGGAAGCTTAAGGAGTGAAAGTAAATGGAGATTATTTAAGTCATTTAGATTTTGCAGATAAGGTAGTTGTTTTTTTAAATAGTGCTTTAGAGCTGCAGGAAATGTTGCAGGAGTTATCAGATAAAAGTAGGACTAAAGATAAATGTTAAAAAGACTAAAGTAATGTTCAATGGATTTTCTCAAAATATGAAAATAAAGATTGATTATGATAAGTTAGAAGAAGTTACAGCTACAAATACCTTGGTCAGATTATTAATACAGATGGAAACATAATGGATGAAATTAATCATAGAATTAAACTTGGTTGGAGTGCTTTTGGTAAAAATAATTTGATACTAAAAGAAAGTATGCCTATGTGTTTGAAACGGAATGTTTGTAATAAATGTGTTTTACCAGTTCTTACTCATGGATCTCAGATTTGAACACTTAATAGAAGAGCAATACAGAGACTTCAGACCACTCAAAGAAGTATGGAGAGATGCATGTTAGGAGTAACAAGAAGAGATCTAAAATGCAATATATGTGTAGGAGAACAAACAGGTGTTACTGACCTCATCGAAAAAATTAAAAGATTGAAGTGGAGTTGGGCTGGACATATTGCTAGAAGAGATGATAATAGATGGTCAATTGAAATCTTAAACTGGATTCCAAGAGATTGTAAAAGACCCAGAAAAAGACTTCATGTGAAATGGATTGATGAAATAGGAAAGTGTGCAGGGATGATGTGGAGAAGAGAAACTGAAGATCGAAGAAGATGGATTGAACTTGGAGAGACATTCATCCTGCAGCGGATTGATAATGGTTGATGATGATGATATCATATTTCAGTACATAAGATTTGATCTAAAATCTTTGAAAAAACTACATACCGACATGAGAATTTCTCAAAATTTTCACCCCCCCCCTCTTCCTCAACAATTTTTCTGCGACATTTTGAGGAGTGCTCACGCTGGTCTAGTCTTTCTAATTTTTGTACAATAAATTACGTAAAATAACAGCTCTATGTATATACGGTTATAAATTATTAAATTGTTGACAGCTAGAAATAGTGATATACATATATATGAGTACATTTAAAATGAGTATTGCTTGACTTTATTTATTTTTAAATATCTAATTATTTATTTTTAAAAAGTATTAATTTTTTAGTTGTAAACAAGCGCAAAAGGAAATTAATGAAATGAAAATAAAAGGTCATTCTGAGGTTAATTTGAAAAATAAACAAAACAATCTTAGAAAACTAGAAAACAATTTAATGCGGAATTTTTTCATCTTTAAGTATTATATCAGCGATAACAATATACTGCATTAAATTTTTAAACTGCTATCTAATTTTAAAATCAAAATGTTTTGTTTGCTTTTATTACGTCAAGAAAATGGTTAAATTAAGGTTTAAAATAGTTTGCTTGCAATTAGTAATTTTTTTTCATCCAATTATAAAAGATTTAATTATTTATTTTTAATTGTAAAAAAATATCACTTTCAATTAACCTACCGCAAATATGCTTTTCAAAATTTGTTCTTGGAAAATTAACCGTTAAATACAATTATACTTTACACGTACTTATGATATTGTAAGACATTTTTCAGCCTCACACATCTATAAGTACACGAGCGTGTATGCATAAATGAATAATTAGGCAAGCAAACACGTTTAATATATATGTAATTTGATTTCATAATTAGAATCAGATAAAACAATTTATTCATGGATTCTGTTTTCTATCTATGTGTGAATCATTTTTTAAGAGTTTAGCTAGAATTTTAAAATTTATTTTTATTTACATACAAAAAATGTCAATAATTCTAAGATAAAAACAAAAAGGAAGACGTCATTGACTGTATATTTAGATAGGATGATTAACAGAATTTAAAACATTAATTTATGATATTATGAAATATAATAAAGTACATAAAAATAAACAAATTTCAATAATGAAAAGTATTTTTAGAAACAAAATAAGGTGTATACTTATAATTTTAATAAATAATATTGATTGCTGGTTTAGCATGAAATGCGGATGTTGGTGATTATTTATTTTTTCGACATATATGTGTTCAAGTGTATCAGTGATATGAGATAGAGTGGTGTGTGGTGTGAAAGTATGTGCTCATATATCCTATATATTAATATAGAGAGTCATAAACTATATAATTCAAAGAATAAAAAATATGAATGTTTAACGTTTACAATTTTGTGGCTTGCAATGCGATTATTGTTTAAATAATAATGCAAAAAACTTGATCAGTTTTAATTACTTTTGTTAATTTCAATAACCAAAATCATACCCATCTGAAATGTTAAGTCTCTATGAATACCTATATATATATAATTGTTTCTTATATATTCTTTTCCAAACCATTTTATTCTTTCAATAATTGTAATATTAATAAGCCAAGAAACTAACGCACATGCGCTTTGTTATTTTAATTAAAAAAATAAACCCTCCCTCTCCAAAAACAAAAATAAAGATTTTTTGAAAAAAGATGAGATTCCCTCCCTCTTTTTCCCCCAAAATATTTTTTGGGAAAAGTATTTGGGATTTGCCCATACATAAACATTTAGGTCGAAAAGATAGATGGATTCATCCTATCTTTTCACAAAGACTTTATTTTGTTGTTTGGATAGTGAGAGTATTCATTTATATAGTTAAGTCTACAAAGCGCATGTGCATTAGCTTCTGGCTTATTAATATTACAGTTTATAAAAACATCGTGCTATATAAAATAAATGTCTTTTTTCGATAATTATATATTATTTTCTATCTAAAAGTCCTTAGCCAATAATTTTAATTATTATTTATAAGTTCAAAACATTTTAGCTATTGCTTTTCTTTCGTCATTCACACATTTCTTGTTTTATAATAAATATTTTAATGGTTCTTTAAAAATGTCTTAAGGAAAATATGCAACACTAAAAGTTTATTAAAACAGGCAAAACCTCTATACGTATTGCCACACACAGCAAGCCAGAGTAATCAATGGATGCCAGAAGGCTTGTGCATAAAATCCCCATCTAGTGCACACTCATTCAATATCCCCAGACTAGTTTCTGGCTTGTGGCCTTTGTCAGTGAGGACATTGGATCTGAGAGCACTGTACCTAGATCTGGCATCTATTGATTACTCTGTCTTGCACTGAGTGGCAATACGTATAGAGAGTTTTGCTTGTTTTAATAACAGTTAAGAGCAAGCATAAGAAATGGTGATCATGTGATGTTTATTGGCACTAAATGTTTACGTAATTGGTACTTTAGTATTAGACCTGGTATGCAATATCACAACTTTACTAGATTAGGTTTAATGTAGGGTTGAGTTTTATCACAGTGAGTCTAATACTAATGTGCTATATAATGTATCTAACTGATATTATCATTTATGATTGAGTTTTATAACACTAGAACAATTTGTGTTAGTAGGGTGTTTGCAGTAACAAATTACTGCTGATAATGATCAAGTGATAACTTATTCTTAATTATTGTACCTGCTTTTAATGCAAAACAGGCATATAAATGTACACAAAGAATTTACCAACTTATCCAATTCCAAATGTCTGTGATAATTTTTCCCTTGCTTTCATTTTATAAAGTATTGCATTTTTCATTACAGTTTCTTATAGTTTCTTTTGTTTCATTTTTCCAATATTTTGGGATCGTAAAATGAAATGAAGTTTACTAATTGACATATCTTGCCTGGGCTTGCTATTTAATATTTATTTTTCCCTAAAATTTGCATCTAAGCATTTATATTTGCTTTAAGTCTTGATAAAGTTTCTGAATTCTCACATCTATAGTAGTTTATATCAATATCATTATAATCCTCATTATCATATTGTAATAAAGGAAATGAATTATTGTAATGATAGATGTGAGAATGACATTTCTTTGAAGTGAATATTTTAAGCCTTTATTAACTACTTAGGTATTCGATTTATCTATTTACATTGAACACCTTTTAGCAAAAAAATTTTTTATTGTATATACATACACCCAATCTTATGTTTTGACTGTCCTGCAAACTTCTTCAGATCTATGATATAATTACAAATAATACTTATATATTCATTTTTAATTATTTTAAGAAATATCTATTTCATTCCCAATATGCAATATTATAAATTTATTGCAATTAATATTAAGTTATTTGATGAAATCTCTATTACGCCTATAATGGTATACATCAGTAACACAAAATTCTAATGTTGTAACATATAAAACATTGAGTAATCAAAATAATAAATGCAAGAATAAACTTTATTAAAACTGCACATTTTTAAGCTTCCAATTTAAACTAATTTCATTTTGTTTTTCTTAAATTTATCTAATAACAGTTTTAATTACATTAAACAGTATCTATATCACATTATAAATTAATTACGATTAGTATTATATGATAGAATCTGAACTCTTCTTCTATAAAGGCATAATATTATAATACTATAATTCTCATATTATCACTTGAGTTAATTTATTTTCTTATACAGTAAAGATTCAATTATATAAAATTCTTTGTAGTGCGAATTATAAATTGATATCAGACTTAATTAACATAAATTAAAATTCATATAAACACTTTAAATGATCAAATTTCAATGTTAAAATTTGTCCATAATGTTGCCTTTGATATATATATAATCTTTAAATTAATCAATTTAAAATAAAATTGAAACAGACATTTTTTATAAATAATATTTAATACAGGTGGAGTTGCAGTAGAATAGCTGGTCATGTATGGAGGGTAAGAGTTTTATTTTTATTTTGCACAGCTATGATTATGAAGCCATAGAGCTTTGAAAGTGCTAAGCTTTAAATAAATTTAATAACATATAACTTCTTTAACGAGCGTTATAAGCGCATAAGTATTGATAATATATATAGAAGTAAATGGAACATTGGATGCAAGTTAATTTATGATAATAGTAAGGAAAGTAGTTTATAGTTTAAGGCTTGAACAGGATCTTTAGCAACAAGAGAATATACATGTAAATGGAAAACTATGGGTGATTTAGTGTGCAAATTGTGTAAGGAAGGTATAGAAAATATTAGGTATCTGTTGATTGAATGTAAATGCTTGAAAGCAGAAAGGGTACAGATAATGAAGTTATGGGAGAATAGATATGAACAAAGTGATTATATAGAAAGTGAGTTAGTGGTTTTTATGATGGGTTTGTGAAAAAATAAGAGGGATTTAGATATAAAGGCCATAGAGTTGACAAAGATTATATTGTGGAAATGGGATGGGGCAGAATATGGGAAGATTTAGAGTGAGGAATGGAAAATAAAGTGGCTAACAGGTTTATCTGGGCATAATTGCTGAGATATTCTTGACTTCATTTAAGGAGAAGCCAAAATACATCACATCACAATACATCACATGTTGCCTCTGAAAAAGAAGCCGCAATACATCCCATCCCATCACATGCAATTTTGTAAAAACATACATCTTGATAAGGTTCCACTAAAGAATGAAAGCTGGGTTGGATATATTAAATAATTTTTTTGTTTATAGAGTTATCTGTTTCAGTTTTGTTTAATTTGATTATTTTAAAATTCATATAGATTTATTTCAAATCATGCCAAAGATATATGTTGCTATCAACACATCTTTATCATGTGTGTAAACTTATATATTACTATACTAAAATATTTTAATAAAATTCAATAAATTGTTATTTTATTAATACTTTTTAAGTCATGGTAATTATTATTTGAATTATGCTGCCTTTAAATGTATTTTTATATATAAAAAAAAAAAACAATAGAGAATTTTACTTTTAAAGCTTTGTATTTGACTAAAATCAGAATTTAAGAAATATATATTCATGAATTAACAATTAGAACTTAAAAAATCACATGAAAAGATTTCTTTTAATTTTAATTGAATTATATCTTTTATCAAAAAATAGATGATAGGAATATGTGCTTAAAATTTTAAATTAATAAAATACATTTTCTTTGCTTAGTTTAAAATAAAATTAAATTGTAAATGCATTTATGTAATCTTTAGATAATGCTGTATTGTTTATAAATTAATAAATAGAAAAAAGTCCTATAAGTATTTACTGCATATTCCTTCTACTATGGATCAATTAAGCCAATAAACATCACATGACCACCTCCTCTTATGCTTGTGTGCTGTGTGTGGCAATATATATAGTGAGTTTTACCTGTTTATGAATCAATTACTATGTTTTATATAATCAAATAAATACAAATTTTAAGTAATATAATATTTTATCAGAATCTATTTTTACTAATAGAGATTAGCCTGTAGTTTATTTCCAGTTTAACTCTACAAACTTTTTTAAGGTTTTCTATTAGGTATAATTACATTCAAATATCAGCCTTTCAAGCTAATTGAGCACACGCCTTTTGGGAGTGTTAAATAAATGAATACTTTCCTCTTCAATCCAAGATACAGTATTTATGCAGGAATAAAAAGGATCCTCTTATTCCTACGACTCAAATTCTTTTATATGAGCAAATCTGAAGAACTGTTGAGGAGAGCGTGAGTAGAATTCTCAATTACACTATAGATTATATCATTTTCAAAACCCAGGTAGCACATTGAATAAAGTTCCATTATATTGTCAGAACTGAAACTTTTTTTACTTTACTTAAAGGAGAATCACTTCAATGATTTTTAGCTGTTACCCCCCCCCCCCCATTTTATCATCATGCCAAACTACAACAATCTACATTGATTCATTTAATATAATCTGGAAAATGTATGACAAATCTCCATCTATGTTCAAATCATATCTTTATATCCAGTGTCCGAATATTCTAGCTCTCCACTGAAGTGAGCCATAAGCTCAAAACCAGTTGGTCTGGAGATGGGAGTGTTCTGGATAGAGATTTTAAATATTTTCTCATTCTGCACTTATTAATTAAGAGCTTGTTTGAGCTATTGGTACGCTGTCTGTATTGCAGTTTTGTGATTACAAGCTTATAAAAGTAATGTCACGTTATATATTACTTGCTTTATTAATTATCATATCTTTATATATATTTTCCTATTTCTTAAAATCTTCCTTGGAGTAAATGTCAAAGAGGGTAATTGATAAACAATCTTTTTGCAAACTATTCAAAAATACTGCTATTTGAAATAATCATTTTTTTATCTTAATCTTTGATTATTATACTTGCACATAATGTTTTTATTGCTGTTTATATATTTTTGTGGACATTTATTCAAAAATATAGATTGGAACATTAACATAAAGTTTTTTTTTCAGTCTATAAAAATTCATTTTTAGAATTATGCCTTTTTTTTTTTATAGTTTTCAGTTATAAGGAATGTCTGCAAAACATTCTAAGGAAGGGCAATGTTAATAATTTCCATTAGGAAGATATAGCAGAGAATTTAATAATTGGAAATCTTCAATTAGACATGGTGTTGAAATATTTCAGAAAGAAGTTTTTTTGCAGAAGTTAAAATGTCTCAAAATATCAAACAAACAGAAAAATGGACTTATAAGTGAAGTATTTATCATTCAGATTGTTTCTCATAGTTACTGCAAAATTCATTTCCAGAGTATTTTTTTTCTTTTTTCTTCGAACTGGAATCACTATACTCATTTAAGAGGGACTATCATATTTATTTTGCACATTAAAATCTTCCTTCTAAATGTCTATCAGATATCTTTCGTTTGTATTTTGAAGACTCTCCTGCCAGTTGTCAAAAATTAAAACTAGATATCTGGACCTGGTCCCTATTGATATTGTAGCAGCTATTTGAAGTCTTACACCATATAGGCATAATTTTGATTTCTTATTTGTTTGTTTGTTCTTTGTATTATTGCAGGATAAAAAGAAACTTGACATTTTTTTAATTATATGAGAACAATTTACATATAATTATAAAATAATTTACAAAATTAATAAATTATTTTTTTAAAAAATCTTGTTTTATAATTTTAAATAAATCCAAAAATTTAAGGACTAAAAATAATTTAATAAAATTTAATAAACAAATCATGGGCAAATGTTTGTTGTAGGTAAAAGTGATAATTTGTATATCACCCATCAGAATAAATAACTATTTAAAATTTTATTTATTCATTTTTTTTTGTATATAACATAAATTTAAAAACATAAAATTAAATCTAGACTTTTAATAAACAAATGAATAACAATCTAATAAAATTATATTTTTATTCAGAATTTTATTGTTATATATTGAACCAAGTCTCCCTAATAAATACTATATTAACTAGGTTTAACTGGGTTCCTTTTCATAATAATTAAAAAACATGGGAACAGACTGGCTCTCCAAGCAGAGAAGTAGATGGACCATCAATGGTCCCTATATAACCAGTTCCAGACTATACAAAGCATAACCTACGATCACATTTCCGGGCTATAGCACTTCTTGAATGCTAGATCAAACACCCTATATTCAAGCATTTTATTTGTTTTGAGTATAAACTTAGGTACCATCTGACTATATAAGCTATATAGCCAGCATGCTCAGACAATAGGCCACAAATCTAGCACTTGAAATATCCCATGGCTAGCTCACACTCTGTCTCAGAGTCCAGCACATTTATTTAATACATAAAATAACTCTACACTAATTTACTGGTGATACAGTGACAAGAGAGAGAGAGAGAGAAAATAGATAAAATAACAATTAAGCAAACATTATTATTTAATTACACACACATATATTTAATATAATATAATAAATTTTACACAAGAAAAATATAAATGATGACTTTAGGCTATATTTATAATACTCCTTTGTTAAAGTTCATTTCATTTAAAATCAAGTGTGCACACAATTATTTAAAAGTATATTGTCCAATGGTTTTGTTTTCCATTTGGTTTTGCTTTTCAACCGTTTGGCTTTTTGGTTCTCCATCAATGGCTTTATGACACTCCTTTCAGGTTTCTGTTGAATAATGAGAGAGAGAGAGAGAGCATGTAACAGCTTCTAGTTCACAATCTAGGCATTGGTTCTAGGTGAGTATAGTTGATTTTTCTGAGACAGGGCATGAAGTTGTCAAACACTCCTGAAGATGGTATAGCAATGGATGTTGCTAGTTCTGCAGCTTTTGCATTGATGTGGACCACAGCAGTAATTAACTGTCTTACTACTGCATTTACAGTTTTTGAATGTTTGGATCCCTGGTTGTTTAGATTCTCAATGGAAAGCTCTGAGTCTGCATTCTGCATTCTATATAACTAGACTCTGAAATGAATGAATAATATAACACTAATAGCAATCCTGACTGTATATCATAAAACTGACTGAATAATAGACAGCTGCAAACTTTTATACTATTCCCTTCTCATTGTTTTCCAGTTTTTAATGTTTATCAACTTAAATCTATTTTTTAATTAAGATCGTAACTTAAAGACTGTTTAATTAAATTTTACATTTCTTTTTATCTAATCTTGTTCTCAGATTAATCTGCTATCTCATCATTTTATATTGATGGGATAGTTTATATAGTTTTTAATTAATTCATTTATTAGTTACAATTATTATCAGCAAGTCATCTTTTAACTAATTACATTTTCAAAAATGTTTTTCACAAACTGTTATTCTTATTTTTCACCTATGCTTATTTTTGTAGACATTTTATTATTTATAAAAAAGGAGAGAATTTTAAATCTTTTCCTACCCTGTTCATTAATAAAAGCTTTATGCTTTTTTAAAAGAAAACAAAATGCAATCCTTTTTTATTTTTACCAAACTATGTTTTAAACAAAAGAAAGCTACTCTAAAAACATATTACATCCATTTTCTATTTTCATTTCTATTAATAATTTAATCATTCATTTTTAAATTATAAACATGTAATGCTGGAATATATGTTTATTTCGTAACACATATCTCTTGCTAGTGTTACAATATATATAGATAAAAAAACCAAATACAGCCTGAATACATATATATTGTAATGATAAATATATGTGATCACCTGTTGTTTATATTTAATATACTTAAGCTACATATTTTGACTTAATAATTTTATGTCACTTAAGTATACATAATTCTAATGATTTTTAATAAGAACATAAATAATTTTATGACTATTTATATATGTAATGTTAAGAATATTAACGCATTCATGAATGAATATTTTGTCAGATAAAAGATGAAAGGATCTTAGCATTGATATAACAAAAGATGGACATTGTTCATAAGTTCATTTAAATGATCCCTTAGGAATCTTGCTTGCAAATTAATTATCTTAGTAACATATTTAGATTCATTTAATACATGAATAAGTATATATAATATATACATAAGCATATGACTGAATCAGGCATAAAAATTAAATAAACACTGATTCCTTTTATAAATTTAACAGCTCCACTACTTACTTCTCCACATTCATTCCATCTTATTTCACTTCATTCTATAACATTATTTATACTCATTTTTCTTTTCAAAATTTTCAATTTTCCAGCTTTTTTCAATGATCTAACATTCCACATACCAATACCCAATGTGTCTTCTCTCAATGAATGAACTCTATTAAGATTTCACAGGTTTATAACCTGAATAACTCATGTCTACTGCTGGGAAAAACACTAAAGCCATACTTAGCTAGGGTCTCAACACCAAAGTAATGGCTCTTGCAGACATACTTATAATAAAACAAGGGAATTATAAGGCAGAGTGGCTTCCTGTTGCTTTCTATGCCCAGAAATAATAACATTCATAATAGGCTTAATGTCCTAACCAAATCTCATAAATGATCCTCATCTATTGCATCCCCATCACTGATGTCATCTATAGTAATCTTCCACTGACTTGAAAGAATGCTTTTTCTGATCCAGCACCAGCAGGTGATTAACTTATTCATTAGTGGTCATCACCTGCATTTTGTACATTCACCATCATAGGTATTGTGTTAAGTGGCATAACTAGTGAGTCACAAAGGAAGGCAATACTTGCAGGTCACACTGTCCAGGGCCCATAAACTTGAAAATCTATAACAAGGCAATTAAAATATATTCACATGAAAACAATTATTAATTATATACCATTTAATTGTTGTTATTATATGACATAAGAAATTGTAAAATTATTTTGAAAATTTCAAAATGTCTACCTTTGGATCTAATTTTTCTAGTTACACCACTGATTGCATAACATTTTACAGAAGTAAACATGCCACTCTCTCCTTCACCACTTTCTGGTAGTGAATGTTGTACCATTGTAAGTAACTGGTTATTTAAGCCAATAAACATCACATAATCACCATTTTTTGTTTCTTATAACTGTTATTAAAACAGGCATATTGCCACTCAATGCAAGCCAGAGTAATCACTGGATGCCAGAGGTTTGTGCATAAAATACCCATCTAGTGCCTATTCAGCCAATATCCTCAGACTAGTTTTTGGCTTGTGGCCTTCATCAGTGAGGAACCTTGGATCTGAGAGCACTACACCTATATCCTAACCCACCCAATATCCCCAGACTAGTTTCTTGAATCTGAGAGCACTGCACCTAGATCTTAGGTGCAGTGCTCTCAGATCCAAGCCTCCTCACTGATGAAGGCCACAAGCCAGAAACTAAGATCTAGGTGCAGTGCTCTCAGATTTAAGGCTCCTCACTGATGAGGGACACAAGCCAGAAACTAGTCTGGGGATATTGGATGAGTAGGAACTAGATGGGGATTTTATGTGCAAGCCTTCTGGTATCCATTGATTACCCTGGCTTTACATTAAGTGGCAATACCTATAGAGAGTTCTGCTTGTTTTAATGACTAGTTATTTACATTACTTTGCTTATTCATAGATAATAATCATATCTGAAAGTCATTCCTATCAGCAATATGGAAATGCTGTGGGTGGCTTGGAAGCCATATCCTGAAATTCAATCCAACTTTTCTTTATAAACCAACATTCTTTTATTCTAGTTGTTTAATAAATGTTGATATAATAAAATTTCACCTAATATAAATTTCTCCAGAATACCTAATATGAGAAATATTAATGATTGCTTTTGACATTTTTAGAATTATATTATTAAATTTAAATACATAAATAATTAAAAACCATTTCCCCAAACACTCGATAAATATTAACACAAATATTAAGTTATTACAAATACATTATATTTTTATATAATCTTTTTTATAAGTAATAAGGTGTAAATAAAACATTTTTTTTTGTAACAAATTTTTGTTTAACTTTTTAATCTTTTTTTTTTTTTCAAAAATGTTTTAATTATTTTTAAATTATCCGAAATAAACATACATTTAAAAAGTTTTTTTAAATTAGAATTTAAAAATAATGTTTGATTGCAACAAAACCTTTTCTTAACAACAACAAAAAACTGACATTATGAGTTGTTGAAACACTTACACTTGGCAGAATTTTGAACATATTAAATCAACAAGATTTTATTTAAACGAAAAATTGCATTACATTAATTCAACATAATATATATATGTGCGTGTGTTTAAATTAAAAGTTAACGTATTAATTAGCAAAGTATTTTCACAAATTGATTAGATAGTATAAAAATACATATGATCACTATCTCCCATGCTTGCTCATAACTGTTGTTAAAATAGGCAAAATTTTCTCCATACAGTAGTGCCACTTAAAGCAAGACAGAGTAATCAATGGATGCCAGAAGGCTTTGTGCATAAAATCCCTATCTAATGGCTACTCATCCAATATCCCTAAACTAGTTTCTGGCTTGTTGCACTACTGTATGGAGAGAGTTTTGCCTATTTTCATAAAAATGCATTCTAACATAAAGTTTTTTTCCTCTACTGAATTAATTTTATAGATTTGGAAAGAAGAATTTGACAGGAAATTGATATCATTTTTATAATTTAATGAGAAAGAGTATCAAATATGCCTGAATTCAAACAGGTGGAGATAGCCATATAGCTGAGGCAGCAAGCTTTAAAACTGCTATACTATTAAAATATATTATCCAAGGGAATATTTGTATTTACTCGAGTTGGAAGGCAAAATTAGCTACAAATAATTGGATTGAAAAATAGTGCTTTCTAAAAGAAATGTTATGAATGATTGTAGTTATTAAGACTCTAGCTTCTACTAAAACAATTTAGAAGAAGAACATTTAGATTCTCAGGTTTTATTTAAAAGTTCCGAAATAATCATGTGATATGCATACAAACTACCAGTAGATGACTGGAAATATATGATTGGAAAAAAAAAATATTAGAAGAATTTGTATCAGGCAATCACTAACACATCTATCAACAAGACTGTTTTGTTTTTGTTTTTTCATTTACAAAATATAGTAATGGAGTGGTAATTAATTTACTCAAATCATTATTTTTCACAGTTTCATCACAGATGTAGATTATTTTAATGTTTGGAGAATCAGGCTTATTCTATGATGAAAACATTTCTTCATGTAACATTATCATACTTCAAAATAATAATGCTACAATTTATGTAGCACAAGCATGATCACATATATATTGAAAAACATATGAATGATGTTACACAGATAATTCTTAAATAATGGGTAGAGATCAATACTTTCCAATGATATTTTTATTGGAGAATTTGAAATTCCTAATTTTTTTTCCCATTAATTTGTCTTATGATGTATTTGCATTTTATCATATCATTGTTTTGCAAAGTCATTTGTTCATTTGAATGCCATACAGTAATATTGTTTTGGAATGTGTTATATCTGGTTAGTGAATAAATATTATGTTATGTAAAAGATTGTCTTTAGAGAATAATTTATTAACTAAAAATGTGATTACAAGGGATTAATACTTCTAATTAAAAAGAATTAATGATTGTAATTAAAAAATATTTGTAAGTAAAAATAGAACAAATTTTAATTATAATAATGATAGGCCAGCTAAAAAGTTGTTTCCCAGTATATATGTATTCTACAGAATTAATCATTATATAGTTATAAAAAGCCTAGCACATGTGTTAAGTCAGAGAATTCACATATGCTTGCAGATCCTTCAGTAGGATTGGAACTTTTAATCTCAGAGAGATCAGTTATACAGATAACCAAATAAATCCAGGGATATTGTACATATTGTACAGGTTGCTCAGACCTTTTATGATTGCCATAAGCACCAGATTTAATAGATATTTATGTGTAAAATGCATGTAATAATAGTAGTAGTAGTAGTGGTTGTGGCAGTGGAGATAGCAGTAGCAATATATGGAGAATTAATTACTAAAAGAGAAAAAGTTATAGACTAGTTTTAAGAGCATTATATAAGCCAATTCATCAACCAAAACATACTTTCATATATATAACATGGTAGTTCTTTAGCATTTTAATTTGACATTTTATAATTCTAACCTATAACTTATTCTGCAGGGAAAATTTATTTCTAAAATTATTAAATATCTTCCTAATTATATCTCTCAATTGTATTCTATATTTGATCATATTCTCTAAACCTTCCTAATGCTGTGACCCTTTAATACAGTTTCTTATGTTGTAGTGACCCCCCAACTTTTAACTTTGCTACTGTTATGAATTGAAAATGTGTTTTCCAATGGTCTTAAACGACCCCTGTAAAAGGGTTGTTCAACCCTCAAAGGGGTCGTGACCCACAGGTTGAGAACTGCTGCTCTAAATGAAAGCTATCAGACATAATAATCCTATAAACAATTAATATAACTGAAATACTTATATTACTATGATACAATTCTATATGTTTTATACTTACTATATGTGGTAGCCTATTGGAATCTGAATTGTATCTCATCATCCTTTTTTTTCTGAAAAGTTAAGTGATCCACTTTCAAAAGCTGAAAGCCACTCAAGTCAAAAGTTAATCATATCTTTATCATTGACTGATAAATCACCTGAATATTTTGAGCAACATTGCCATTACTATTTAAAATATACATATTATATAAATGTTTAAAATAATGATTCTACAGCTTCTTTTATGCTAAATCTCTAAAATCATGGATAACTTAGATGTTTTCTTGGGGAAAAATAAAAATTAAACATACTAGCTGATTCAACTTTATCAAGCAAATAATTACTAAAAAGGTTTTACCTTTAGTATCGCATAAATAAGCATAAAATCCTTCAGCTTTCAGTATGAGAAGTAGTGAAGACCATCCTAAAAGTACAGCGGAGAAAAAAATATTTTCTATAATATTGGAAACAAGTAACCAGTATCGACGGCGATAAGCTTGAAATATGGACGGTGTCATACTAAAATGGAACCTAAAAACGCAAAATATATAAATTAATATACTTTTAAAATGACATCCTTAGTTATAAAAACAAAATAAAACGATTTAATTTTATTTTGCATAATTAAATGCGCACAAATACCCGATCCGATTAAAAGTAACAAAGTTTAATTGAAGAAAAATGCTATATTTAGCATACGTTTTTTATTCCATTATTCCACTTTTTTTTTTTAGTATAGGAAAATCCGCAATTAAAAAAAAAAAAAACGCGCATTTTAAGTCTTTTCATAACACCTGTTTAGTGCCCAGACTTCGCGAACAAAATAATTCACGCATACTATAAAGTAGAAAGAGAATAACTTACCAGTCCGACTGAACTTCAGTGTAAGTAGTTTAAATTGAATTGAAAACTAAATTAAATAATTTAGCAACAAGTTTGTCATACAAAAAAAAAAAAGGATTTATTAGAAATAAGATGTTTACTTAAATTTTTTTATCTGTTAAGCCAATAGTAATTTTTGCTATATGAAAATTATAGGTAATGTTTTTGACCAATCAACTAATGAGACTATCACCCCCCCCCCCGCTTTCTCAAGTATTGCAGTAAAGTAAACAAAAAGATTTTCTTCTTGAGTATTTTATTTAAGGTTCTGACGAAAAGTTCATAGAAATAATTTTGTAATCCGAACATTTGAAATGAAGTGATATTAAGTAAGAGGATAGTTATTTTTAAATATGCGTAATTGCCTAGTAACCTCAGATGATTTTTACGTAATATAAACTTTTTTTCCCCCTAAGGTTGATGGCGAGGATTCTGTAATAAAGTCATCAACAATCGATGATCTTTTTTCCAAAAGTTTGAACTTCATCTTAGTTATTTATAATTTTTTTAAATGTTATCGTTTTTTCTTTTGCTTTCTTTTTCTGGGTTATAGTGACAACTATAAACTTTCACTGTATATGTATTTATAATTGTATAAAAAAAGTCGACTGTTATTTTTTTACTTTAAATTAAATTCACGTGAATATATATAAAAAACGATGGATTTATTAACCTTATATTTTTGTCAAGCCTGATTAAATACTCTAAATTCTAGGTTTTTCCCCCTCCCTACCGTTGTGTCAGGGAAGGCGCTACCATTATGTAAAGTGCCTAGGAGGATATGGTTACACTTTTATATAAAGTAAATGTTTTTGCAAAATATAGTTTTGTACGTTTTACTGTATTCTAGAAAATATTTATTATTAAAAATTGGCAAGTTTGTGTGTGTGTGTGTGTGTGGGTGGGGGGGGTTCTTCTAAAGGAAATAGTCCGATGCTGGAATTATATATTAATTGTTATGACAATTTCAAATATCTTTTTTTAAGTTGTACATATATTAATGAATTGTTTGTGTTTTGTTTTGGATTTGTGTTCGATATGAAACAGAAATATCGATATCGATTAATGCATCCTAAATTTTCAAATATCTTTTTTAAATTTTACATATTTGTCTCGGATTTATATTTGATATGAAACAGAAATATTGATTAATGTATCCTAAATTTAATCCTCGGATAAATTACTTATGGTTAAAATGCTATTACATTAATAACGCATTATTATCTTAATTTTAATGCTATTATTTTATCTTCTTATATATTTTTATTTTATTTATATAGAATATTAATAAAATTATTATTTATCTTTTTGCTTCTTTATAGTTTGCATCAACTTTTATCACTAACCTATTTTATACTAAACAAATCCATACATACATTGAAGGAGATTTTTTTTTTCCTATATGAGATTTTGAAAATTCGTTTACATCGGATTTTTTATATTTTTTTTTGATAAAATGCATAATCTTTATATTTATTCTGTTTGCAATATTTCTTACTTTTAAATGTTCAGAAAATAGTTTATGGATGATGGAAATAAAGCTGAAATATTAGAATGAAAATCATGCTGATTAAATCACCTTTATATTAACTGTGAAAAAAAGAAATCCTGAAACTCTTTGTTTGAAGTGTGTTTTTATATGAAACAAAAACTTAAAGAATTGGAAAAAAAGATGCAGCAAGATTTAAAATGGATTTGGAAAAGATGAATTAGAAGGATCAGTTTCCAAAGTTGAAGTATTAAAAAGAGTAAATAAAAAGAGAATATTTGTAGAGATGATTATAAAGCTAAAGAAATTAGAACAAGTGTAAACTTAGATAGGAAATTTATAAGAAATTAACTGGAAGAGATTGGGAGAGATAAGAGAAAGAGAAGGTAAGACAGACAAGCTTGAAGAGATTTGTGAAAGATGTACAAGATATATTTTTTAAATATTGCAAATATAATCATAGATAATTTGATAAGCATGCACAAATGACTTAGGACTTTCTCTAATAAACTATGATAACTCCATCGTTAAAATATATACTTTATATGCAATAATATCAATGCTTATTTTATGGAAAAAGTACAAAAACATTAAATATAATTTTAATACATTTTCTTTTCTATTTTGAGTATAAAGTTTTTCTTAGAAAAGAGTGTTCTGTACTGAAAATACAATTTTATTCAATGTTCTTTAATTAGTTTCTCTATGTAAGAAGAGTTGACATAATTATATATATATTATTTTACATAATAAATCCATTCAACATTAATTTTAATTTTAAATATTTTATCATGCAATGTATATCTATATAGATAGATATATTTCACATTAAAGTAGAGATGTTTCTGTGGAGTAAAGCAGCTTTGGGTCAGAATTTGTCTTTAGTTAATATCAGCACACACTTAACGTCTCTGTAAAATATTCACTATTGTTCATAAAAGTTTTATAAGAAAGCTAAGTAAAGATAAACTGTCAAATGATGTATAACAAAAATATTATGACATTTATATTTTTATGTCTAGAAACGTTGAAGGTCAATTTTAGAATCTGCTTAGGTTTTTGTTTTAACAGAATTAGAACTAAGTCCATTAAATACACTTTTTGATTCGTACCAAATTCTGTACAAACTTCTAGTTCTTAAGTAAAGTAATTAAAGAAAATATTTTTAATTCCAATATTTATAAATGAAAGTTCAAATAACTTATGCTTTGCCATGATTATAAATTTTCTAAATGATTTTACATCACATTTTTATAACATTCATGTTTCCAATGATGACAGCACTAAAGATTTACAAATTTACAATAATCTCTATTTAATGATAAAAGATGTTTTGATTGTTTAAGAAGTGTCTGGATTTAAAATATTTTGTGTATACCACTAAACATCACATGATCACCATCTGGCATCCATTGATTACTCTCTTTGGCACAGGGTGGCACTAGTGTATGGAGAGCTTTGCCTTTGTTTACAACATTAATATACTGATTCAAAAGATTTAAAGGCAACTATAATAAATACCAATCAACTAGTGACGATGTTTTCAGGACAGTAGATTAGTAATATTATCCCAAAGATAAGATGATATCACAATATATCATTGTTTTTATTACTGTGATTACATGACTTACAATTGTGAGTAAATGATTACAATAATTTTTATTTTTGAAATCAAAGTTACTGTGAGTTGGATGCATTTAAAAATGAGGTAATTTTACATTTTATGATTTGTTTTAGGGTTTATAAAAAAAGAATTAAGCAGCTGTTACATTTCATGTTTAATGATATAAAAAATTGTATAATTATATATTATTCATCTTTACAATGGCAAGACATCAAAGAGTTTATCTTCGGGTTGTTCAAAAATTTTATAACTAATTCTAAAAATATTACAAGAATTTTTTTATTTGTTAATTACTCATTGAAAGTCTTATCAAGGGATGTGAATGAGCCAAACAAGCTTTTATTAAAAAAATGTTACATCACTTACAATTATTGAGGGCATATTTACTGCAAGAAAAAGTGTCTGGACTTTTCATAGTAATAGATTAATGGGATTATAATGGCGAGAACTATGATTATTTTTCAAAAATTTGAATATTATACAAGTTCTTTAAAACTGCAAAATATGTTAACCAAACAAAATATCAAAATATGTCAAAGATTCTTATATTGAAGAGCTGTAATATTCAGTATGCCAAGAGTTTGGGTTTTTGATTTGTTTTTAAATATTAGAAAACATGAAGAATATCAAAATGATTCATGATTTATGCAGCCAAAAGAAATTTAAAAATGAAAAACAGACAATAGATGTGTTATATAAATTATAGCAGAAAATTTGTGACTGAAATTTGCATATATTTATTGCAAACTTGTCTGCTAATTAGTTTTTCTATATAGAGATAAATATAATAGACCATGATAGTACTGTATTTATATCACCATTGTTTTCTTTGTCCCATTTATTTTGAAAGTGAATGATTAACATAGAATCACTTTTTTTTGTCTGTTTTCAAATATTATATTAAATTGCAAATCAATTCCTCCTACAGATAATGGATAAATTAAAAATGTTCATAAAAGACTATGTTATGTGGACTATATACTTGACCACATGTTTTTGTTTCTTCATAATAATGATATAATAGTATCAAGACAATAAAATTGTTATCATTTTTTTCCTCATGTGTCATAGCATCAGACGGGAAGCGAACTCGCTAACCCGGGACAACTGCTTGTAAAGCAGCTGTAGCTGACCTCTCGACTACCAATGCTTGACAAATTGTTATCATATTTCTACTATTTTCATTCATTTTGAACATTTACTTTTAGCATAGAATCACTTTTTTTTTTGCTTTTGTGCAAGTGTATTTTCAAGAATTTTGTTGAATAGATTGCTATCTATCATAAGTAGGTTTTAGAGAATCAAGAAGCAGTATAGATGTGTTTTTATTGTCAGGCAAATGCAAGAAAAATATCAGAAACAAAGGAGTGATTTATATATTGCTTTTATTGATTTAGTCAAGGCATTCGATTAAGTTAATAGGACAAATCCATAGCATTGCTTGAAATTACTAAGTTGTCCATCAAAATTTATTCATATTATACAACAGGTAGAAAATCTGAGCCACTTAAATAAAAACTGGTGTTAAACAATAGGTGTACTTGTTTCAAAATTGTTTTTAATTTTTGTGACAATGGTTTTAGGAATTGTTTAAAGCTGGCTTAATCAAACAGAAGATATGATATAGGTTTAGTGGTACAATTTTTAATTTGAATCAGTCAAAAGTGTAAACATACCTTTTTAATTTCTGGATTTACAATATGCTAATGGTTATGTTTTGAATGTAACAAATAAGTCTGATGTAGCTTTTTCAGCTAATAATAGAAAAAACTTGCAGCAACTTTTAGTTTGGATGGTCTCATCTTGAGTATGTTAATCAGTTTAAGTATCTTGTTAGTTTTATAAGTAGAAAGATTTATATGTGAGGTACAGCACAGAATTCAATTTTTGCTATGCTTTTAAATATAGGGGTTTTGAACTCAGACTTTCAAGCACCCTTCAACTATCCATACTATCTCACACTACTGATACAAATTAGAGTATTAGTTATCTTCTTATTTAACTCAATTAAAGTCTTTACAATATTTGTGAAAGTTAGGAATATAAATCGTTAATACTATTTCTCTCGCTGTAGCTTTATTGATTGCTTTGTGTGTTAAATATATTAAAAATCCATGATCCATATCCACTGAATCTTTATTTGGATGTTTCATGGTCATTTCCATTTTGGATATTCCACAAAAAAGGAATTCATAATCTATAGTTGTTCTTTTTTTGAAAATTCCATATATCCTCTTTTATTTGTGTCTCTATTATCAAATTTACCCATAGCATTTTCATCTTTCAATCATTTTATAATTTTAGCATTAAAATCTCTCATGACAAACTTAAAAATTTGATTTATTTGATCAAATGTGTTTGTATATCTATATAAAAATCGGTATTAGTGAATAAATCAAGTTTTTCTGAATTTAGTATTTTACATTATGTTAAATAAGTAATCTTGCCATTTTATTAAATAGATTGTTAATGTTTGCCATGTTATTCTTCCACTTTTTATTTATAATAAAATCAACACCATGCTTTTATTATTTGCATTATTTATAGCATTATATAAACCTATTATTATAAAGCGCTGAAAACTTTGAAATTATTCGTACGGAAGTCATTCTCCGATAATGCACTATTTCTTAAATATTATAAATCTATGCACACTCTCCCATCGGTAAGAGTTAAAAAAACTGAAGTGAATCACTTAAGATTAGATTTGTACAATTGAACATTTGACCATAACACCAGGCACACAACAGACTCAAGCCCTGACCAAAGCATGGTCTGCAAGAGCCGGTGTATACAGAATGCAAACTTAAGTTTGGAGCACGCATTCTGTATACACCGGCTCTTGCAGACCATGCTTGGGTCAAGACTTGAGTCTTCTGGGTGCTTGGTATTATGGTCGAATGTTCAATTGTACAAATCTAAACTTAACTGATTCACTTCAGTTTTTTAAACTCTTACCGATGGGAGAGTGTGCATAATTTTATAATATTTAAGAAATAGTGCATTATCGGAGAATGACTTCCGTTTGAATAATTTTATAGCATTATAGTAAGAGATTGTAGTCTTGCCATTCCAACTCTAACAAACAACAACAATAGTAGTAGTACAATAGAGATGAATTTTGTGAGGATTGTACAAACAAATCTGTGAACTACAAATATGACCAAATATAATACTCTGGTCCATTATTCTGTTTATTTGATATTTTACACTATTATCTTTTAATTTCCACATAAAACTTCTCTTTCTGAAATTTTTCAGCAACATGTCTAATCATACCTCTCAATTTATTCTAGTCTTTACCATATCTTCCCAATATTGTGCTTCTTAAGAATATTTATAAATGAGATCTGCAACCATGCTTAAACTCATCATAAAACAATCTTTTAAGGGATGTATATAATCAATTGTCTCATTATCTTTTTTTAAAATACAATAACATTCTATTTAAGATTAGATTTTTTTTTTTTAAATTCTTTTCCTCAAAAATTAAAAGACCAACATTGAATGCAATTTAGGTCTGTAACATAACTTGTTGTAACATAACTTGTTTTGTCTGTCATGTTTATAAATTTAAAACACACATTGACACTTTCATTCTACTTTCAAAACTATCCAGATGATATCTCAGTTAAGAACTATTAGGCATGTAAAAAAAAACTACAGCATTTCTTGATCTTAAGTTTAAAGATAAAAACCAGAAAATTCATCATGCAATTTGTTATGTTGGTGAAAAACCCGTTTATGTTTTATTGTCATATGAGCAATCCCATAATTATATTAGAAAGATTTAAGAAGTGGACATTAAAAATGTAAAACTTGATTCCTTTAAAGCTTCCTAGAAGAATCAAAAGATCTATTTTCAGTTAATAATAAATCCAGCAACATATTTTAAGAATATGTGGTCTCATGAAGAACTAGAATCTGATTGTAAAGATGCTTATAATATTACAATTAAAAATAATAATTTTCTATCTCTTTAATTATTGTGATATATTACAGCAAAAATACTTATAATGATTTTATTGGTTCTTCCAGTCATAAACGAATTGTTACCAAAGACCAAATATGGCTTCAGTGAAGCAAAAGACACTATAGACATGATTTCTGTTTGTTCAACAAGTGTGAAAAAAACTTCCATAAGTAAATGGGATTTATATATATTGCTTTTATATTTTCTGTTGACATTTAACTTAATTATTCATGAAGGCTGTATTTAACATGAGTTATTTGCTGATGGGAATTAAAGAAGCATCATAATTTCACATAAACACTCAACAATCTGAAACCACATGCAACATTGTTTAATGAAGTAAGGATTCAAGCCATGATACAGATTGATAGTGAGTTTTTATTTTAAATAAATTAAAAACCAAAACAAAAACATTTGTGTGATTTCTAGATTTTTAGTAAGTTAATGATGGTTCTATTTTAAAGAATGATCTATGAAATATTTTCATTGATTTGAATGTGACCTTTAAAGATTTTTAGTTAGTTATCAGTATTAGAATGGGAATCAATTTAAATATATTGATAGCTTTTTAGATAGGAAAGTAGACTTGGATGTGGAAATACAGTACACTTAAATATGCCACTGAATTACATTTAATGAGTTGAGAAATAGAATGTTTCAATATATATTGTGCCATTTCTACTAGGTCTAGATAGGTTTAATGAGTCAATTTTTAAAAATTGTAAATTAAGGATACATTTTTAAGAGTATAACTGCTGTAAAATGTTGGTAATATTTTAAAAACTTTGTTGAAGTAAGGTGAGAGTAGTAAATATATAAAAAAACTGTTAATATGTTAAAATAATAAAGTGAAGTTAAATATGGTTTTTGTATGGTTGGGAAAACTGGCCATAGTAAAAATAATGTATTAGAAAACCCTATTTAATAAAGTGCTAAAGACTGATTTTAAAATAATGACTTAAAATTAAATAAGCTAATGTATTATAAATAAAAATTATATTTAATATTTGTGTTATAAATTATTTATTAAAAATGTAATATTTTGCGACAGACAAATGTGTTTAATTTATTACAACTTCAATAGTATCAAAATTATTATTCCAAATTTTATTATTATATTACTATTTTTTTAATATATTTTTTGTAATTAAATACTTATTTCATTGTCAGACAGCAATTAAAAATTGTTACATACTGTCTGGTTTTAAAAGTCATGTGACACACAAATATTCATACTTTTGTGCTTACAAGTTTTCTAAAGATAGTTTCAAAATTACTTTAAAATTGTTTTAAAAATTGAAACATTTGTTGTCATGAAATATAAATAAATGTTAGAAATATTTAATTGGGTGGTTTTAAAATAAATGTAGTTAGTAAAGTTAGATTTTTAAAAATTAAATACATTGAAAATAAATATTGGATAAATTACTAAAGTATTATTTTTAAAATGTTATTTTAAAGTATTTAGTTTGTTTAAATAAAAGTATAAAATTAATTTGGAATTAAATAATGAAATATTTAATACTGTAAAAATGAGTCATGATTTTATTTTAAAATTTAATTACATAAGATAGTACTATTATGTAAATTAGATCACCAGTTGAAGATCTAATAGCCAATCAAATTGTCACTTTAATTTAGTATAAAAAGTAGATGCTCTCATGTTTCTTGGGTGCTTTTATAGCTTAACAACTATCTTAATAACTTATTTTTTTTATCAATATTATTATTTATTAACATCAAAGTATTGCCTAGTTTACTACTTAAAATTAGTTTTAAAAAAAGGATTTAAAGGATTATAATTTACTTAGCTAAAATAGTCATGCATTGTTAAAGTAACAAATTCCCTATCAATTATTTCTATTAAAGCTCGAGTCAACTTCACAGTAGCTATGGATTTAATGCCAGAAACAAGTATGTATTCAAGAAAATTAAGGATGAAAGTACGGTTATCAAAGGAAGATATAATTTTAAAACTATTAGGAGAAAAGTTATATTATTATTTATTTTTAATATTTTGGACATTAACAAGGAAGTTAAACAGAAATATTCTTCAAAAATGTAGTATTTTTAATGCATTATATCTTAAGGATAGATAAATGTATTTGAAGAGCAAAAAGCTATACAAAAAACTTAATTTTTAATATTTAAAAAAGTACATTTTTTAATAAAGTTGCAGTAAATATTTTAAAAGAAATATTGTTTTTTAAAAGTTTATTATGAACTTTTCTTGAAAATGATTATAAAAAATATTTTTATATGACAATGTCGTTACTAAAAAAGACCGTAATTATTTAATAATGTAAAAACCGATTTTTGGAAAATTATTTGTCAGAAAAAGAAATGGGTAATTAAAAAAATTATTCTGGCTACAATATAACATTATAAATGGTTTTATTTGAATTACCATAAAAATGATAATTTTAATGGAATATAAAATATGTATTTTCTGTAAAAATATGTGTGGATTTATATAGTTGACACTGATGCATCTGAACCCGTATAATCCAAGTGAACAGGAAAAACTCTGGAGATTATTTTAAAACTTTCCCAAGTGATATCACATTCAATAGTTGTTATCCTGAAAGCTATAGGCAATTGACTAAGTTTTTTATAAACTTTCATAAAAGGATTAATAATTATGGTTCAAATATTTTTGGATACAAAAGTTGACTTCACTTCATTTTTTTTATTATTTACAAGTTTATGTGTCACATGAGGGGAAGAGAGCTCTGTGTTTTGTTTTAAAGCTTTGAACAGTAGTGTTGTCTTAGCAACAAGTGTTGGGAGAGAACTTTTAATGAAGAGATATTAGAAGGAAGAAAAGAACTTTTAATTTGAACTTTATGGTGAGTTGGAGTTTTTCGTAACTATAGTTTTATTTATCATTTCGCTTACTAATAATAGTATTAAGTTTTTTATTAGTGTTAGGTAGGAAAATTACATTTAAATATTTATCAGTCTAACATAAATATTGTAAGGAATATTTTAATTCTTTGTAAAGTTTTTTTTTTTATATAAATATTTTTTCTAAGTTTGCTAGTAATGCTGAATGTGTGTTATTATTATTGAATATGTTTTTTATATGAAATATTGGACCAGAAAACGTTTAAGAGTGACCTACAAGAAAATTGTCACTAGGTGAATTTGTAAAATATATTAATTTTATATTATGTATATTTTATTGTTTTTTTAGAATTGCTTGGAATATTTTATAGTATTACCTTATCATATGAATGTATGAATGTATGAACTTTATTTCGATTCTAGAGATATGAGCTAGGATTTTTAAAAAAGATATGCATAATTTTTTTTTATATTACTAATGTAATATAATTTACTGATACATATAATTTTTATACGATTCTTTAATGGATGAACCTTATTTTAGAAATATTTTGAATATTGATTTTAATATCTTAATACAAAATCATTTGTATTTTTTATTGCTGTATTTTAAAAGTGAAGAAACCTTTTCTTGTTATTGTCGTTTTAGATTGTTGAACTCATACGTGAATATTGTTTATTATTTAGAGTAATGCTAGATATTTTTGTGATGTAGATTGTTAAATCTATTGTGAAGTTTTTAAGTGATAGTGACCTTGGGATTATGAAAAGAAACCAATATGATGCTTATATGCAGGATCTATGGGGAATAGGAAAACAACATATTATTATCTTAGTGGCTTATGGAAGTACAGATTACGTAGCCCTGTGTCTTGTATATATTTTCTATGGGCAGTATCTTTCTTAGTATTATGTATTTGAATGTTTGAATGAGCTGAATAAATAGCCTGGACATTATTATTCTTATATTGGAGATCATTAGACAGAGAAGTCATACCTCTAAGTTTACACTATATCCATGTAGATTATCCCATATATTTTATACTATTGAGTCCATACTCTAGTTAGTTCTTCATGCCTACACATTGTATCGCTATCTTAATTTCATCAGTTATTGCATCATATAATATTGTATTTATGAAAGAAAATAATGAATAATTTATTAATTATATATAGAATCATTATTTTGAAAGAATATGAGATAGGTTTTTTTATGTTTTTGGTATAGATTAAAGACAAATACAAATGAAATCGAATATAAATGTTAACAGTGAATAATAAAGAATTAGAGATATTTTCATATTTTTATTAAACTATTTTAAGAACATAAAAAGAGATGATAATTATTCATTAGATTGTTGAATAATTTGATATTTAATTTTTACATGTTAATGCATATTTTTTTAAAAAAATAGAAAACATCCAGAATGAATACCACAGAATTGAATGAAGGTTTATATCTTTGTGAATATTATTTTATGTTTTAAACATATATGAAACACACAAATAGGGATTTTATTTAGAGTAGTGCCAAGCAAAGTGTATAAAAGACATCGGTAATAATATTTTATTAAAGTCAATTTATTCATTGAACAAACCAAGATAAATATTTAAAATAACACTAACACTATCATATTGAAAGTTCAATTAATTTATTATAAAAATCTATGAACATATTTTAAAAATGAATGTTACTTCAGTATTTAATATTTTATATTTTCGTGAACGCTTACAAAAACCATATATTTTAACTATGTCAATTAATGGATATTTTATTAAACTATAAGTGTATTTTTTAAAATTATTATTATTATTATTATTTAAATTCAAATATCAGCCTTTCAAGCCAATTGTACAATCGTATACAGACGCTATATAAAATAAATGCTTATTTATTATTATTATTATTTTAAATAAATGTGCAAAAGTTAATAAGTCGGAGTAAAGGCTTATTTATTTGGTGTTTTATTTTTAATGTGGAAATATGTAACCTTTAATATTATTTTTATTAGATTAGTATTTGTTAGGTTCTGTCATATATAATTGTAAATATTGTATATAGTTTGTTAAAAGCAGAGAATAATAAATTTTGTTAAACTTGTTTTATAAAACTTTGTGTTATGTTGATTTCTTCACTATAAATACATGATTGCCAGATACTAAACCAAGCATAATATTTGCACAGTACATATATAATTATTTACTTAAGAAATCATAATGCTTCAGAATATAATATATTTGAGAAATTTCTTTTGCATTAATAATATTATTATTATGGTCATAATTAATTGCATACATTTATTGCATAGAATTATAACGTTATTTGTTGCCACATATTCTCAGATTATCAGATTATACCACATATTCTATTTAAGATGCCATATAAGAAATAAAAGATTATATTGTATTATTATTGTTATTATCATTATTGTTAGTTACCATAATATTAAACAATGGATAAGATTAATAATTATTTAATAAAGAATAAGATTATTATTTATTATTATTATTAGTTAGGTGTAGTTAAGGATGATACAAAATCCCTTATCAGACTTGTCTATAGAAGATTATAAATTGATTCGAGTTATTTTAAAGAACCTGAGATAATCATAGTTATATTATTTTAATAAAGAGATTAGAATTTATTTAGTAACCTTATATTAAATTGATTATTATTTTAAAGTTGTAAGAATGCTATGAATTTATTATTATTTGAAATAATAAGGGGGAATAGTGTTCTTATGCCATTGAGATTGTATCTTGTGGGATATTAGCTCAATGTAATAATTCACTGCTTTATTGTCTCATGATTTATTAATATTTTATTATTTTAATTTTTATAAACCGAACCATTTCTTATTATTAATCAGTTAGAGCTAGTTAAATAGTATATATCATCATAAGGTATTCTTATTATTGATTATATGTATTTTAGCCAAGCATAATCATTTATTTGAGCTAGTCTATTTTTCCTATCATTATAATTCCAGAAAGGTGAGGGTACAATGTATATAATTATTATTTGTTGGGCTAAACCATGTGTTATTTTCCATTACATATTACTGATACTTCGATGAACTAGCACCAGCCATTGTCAAGGTTAACTTTTGAAAGAAAAATTGTTAGATCTCCAACAGTAACGTGACTGTGTGCGAGCTCTAATGATTTTTCTTTCAAAAGTTAACCTTGATAATGGTGGATGCTAGTTCATCAAAATATCAGTATGTAATGGAAAATAACACATGGTTTAGCCCAAAAAATAATAATTTATTTATATCATATAACCATGAAAACATTAAGTATATATATATTATAATGGAAATGGTTATTTGGATGGTTGCTTGATTTTCTTTTATCTTTAATACTTTCAATTATATTTTAGACTTATTTATTATACTTTAATTCTTTTTCCGACTTTGATTCTTTATTATCTTATTTATTTCTTACTTGTTTACTAACAGTTTTGCTAACCGAAATATCCTGGCTTAGCCTCCAACTGTAATGGATTGTTTATTTATTTAACCACCGCCATTACAATACAAGCAGAGAGCTAATACAGATACAAATTTAACTTTCTATCTATACCCTTGACCGAACCCCAAGGCAATATGTACATATTATCTTGGTGTTATTTTTCCCGGCCAAGAACTCTCGGCTGCTGAACAGAGCAAACTATTTCAAAGAAATTTAATGAATGTCCAGCGCTTGCTATTTATTTTTTAGAATTGGGAATTTGCATGAACAAGCAGCACATGAATACCTTAAACAAATCAGAATGCCCCTTTAATCACTAATTACAGTTTCCTCCCTGTCGTAGCTTGGTGATAGGAGAATAACGCAAGGATACGAAATTTAATGATAAATATGTTTAATAATAATACTCACACTTTATATAAAAAATACATTATAATAATAATAATAATAATAAAAAACACACACTTATAAAATACATGGCTATAATAACATATGAAAACAGATCAAATATTAAAGTTCTTAAAGTCCTGTTGATAGAGTTCTATTTTATCAAATTATTAATTGTGTATTTAGTTATGAGTAGTAAACAGATTAAAATGCATGCATGCTTTTACCTAGGCTTTGTTGTAATTGTCCCATGGGTATTTCTTCCGAGCGCTCTTGATTAACTTCCTCAGTTTGTGGGGTTATTTTTCGTTCCAGTTTTGCTTGTTGATTCTTTAGGTTGAGTTTCAGTTGACAGCTACAGAAGCGATGGTCCCTCTAGCAGATCAGGCAAAGATCTTACATTGTGAGTTGGTGATGAGATGGCTTGAATCTGAACCCACGTCCCTTTAATGCCACTAGCTACGCACTTCTTTCATTTTCTTTGAGATGTTGCTTCTTCAAAGTCTCTACTAGCAATGCCAGATAAAAATTGTAATTTCCTTAATCTCTTTCTTTTGTTCATTGTTTTTAAAATTTTTAATTAAGACTTAGATTTCCAACCAATTCTTATCATCATGTTTCTTTATTTAATTAGTAGCTGGAATGTAAGTCCCAATTAATTTAACAGATCAGGCAAAGATCTTCCGTTGTTAACATTTTCTTTGTCCGTGGAATTTAATTTGTCCAACAGACTTTCACACCTATGGCCATATTGTTTTTCCTTTTATATATCACATATTACATTTTATTTAAAGTTTACAATTCTTTTTTTTTTCACATTTGTGTTTTACATTTTATTTTAATTTGTTATTATATAGTTTTTAATGAGAGAGAAGAAACACATTTCTTTATGCATCCCCTTCCTCTCCCACAATAAACAAAAATAACTTTCTAGCATTTGACTTACAAGAGAGAAAGAGACACATTTCTTTATGCACCCCCCTCCCCTTCTCTTACTATTACAAATCCACAGTAAATTTTGACATTAGAATTTCAATTTTTCTTTTCCTTCCTTTTTTTAAAAATGTAATAGCTAATTTATTTCACCTTTATTACTTCTTGTTAGCGAATTTATCTAATGTTATTGATAAATATATATGTGTGTCGACGACTTTTCGTGGTCATCACATTACACTCCGCCCATTTTTGAGAATTAAAATCAGGTCGAATTTTAGTCTGAGATGAGAGCTTATTTTAATTCTTTGCTTTCAACCCTTACTTCTGCTTTTATTACAGACTTTTCCACTCTATCATGATGAGTGATGAAGATGATGAGGATGACTGCAGAGAGACAGCTAGGTAAAACTACACAATTCTTTCTGATCGATTTTGGCTGATCAACCAATTTAATCTCTACTCATACGAGACCATGGCATAACTTAACTCTATCAAAACATAAAAGGTTTAAAGCATGTGAACAGCAGGATATTTCTACTGCTTGTTCATCTTGCGCAAACAACAAATTCTTATTCTTTATTTATTTATTTATTTTATTCAAGGCACTAATTCTTATTTCTTCATTTATTTATTTTGAGACACTAATTCTTATTATTCATTTACTTATTTTGAGACACTAATTCTTATTATATGGAGACACTAATTCTTATTATACAATGAGTCCAGGATTCTTACTGGTGTTTCATTTAAAAGTTTAACCACCGAGAGCCATGAGAATCTAAAGTGCGAAGAGACGGCTGAATCAAGCTCACAATACAACCCAAACATAATGCATACACACACACATATATGCCTCAATCTGCAACCTCATACACCTACTAGTGATATCTGTCATTTACGCATTATCACTATTATTCATTTATTTATTTTATTAATTATTAACTGGCTCTTTAATGAGCCTAAACTATTCTTATTTTTATTTTTACTTCTATTTATTTGTTAATTCTATCTGCATTTATAATTGACAGATTGTGATACAAATAAATTATTTATAGATTTCTTTTTTTTTTACTTTTATTTGCATTTGTCCTGCTGTGCTTGACTGCACATAAACACGCATTAAGTCTATCATTGATTTCACTCCGTGAACACTACCCTTTTTTTGTTGTTGTTGTTTATTATAGTGACTTTAATTATTTGTCGTGAGATGATTTGCCCCACCTGTCATATGTTTAAAAAAAAACAATTTTATTTTTCATGATTCCATGATGTTATCCATTTCATCGAACTGACCTACCCGTCCGTTTATTTCCTTTCGGCTTAGTTTTTGTCTGGAGGTTTCTTATCATTTTTTCTACTATATTTATATCCATTTGTGCTTGGACCTGGAACACTGTTCCGATGTCCTCTAGAGTCGGCATGCTCATATGGATAATTGAGATCTGAACTTCTTCCGGTCTGTTCGGACATTTCAGCTCTTTCTGATCTATCAGGAAATGCCTGGCTTCCTTCCCAATAATCGTGATGAGGATTGTATTGCATTCTCCCTATGTGCGGGTCGTTGGGCTGGGGTTTAAATCCCCGATCCTCTGCCTTGTAATTAGGCCTAGTGCTGTCAAACGCATTCAGAAACTCGGTAACCTGCTCGACAGTCTTCCTTTCAATGCCTATGAGCATCTGTTCTACATTATGAGGAAAATTGTGCCTTGTTATTCGAATGATTTGTCACTCTGACAAAGGATGGGCTGTTAGTGCCTGTAACTTCGCCACTTGACGACGGAAAAATGGGGTGAATGGTTCCCCAGGCCTCCATTTGTCTTTTGTTGTCCGATGTAAAATATTTTCCTGATGATCTTCACTCCAGTAGCTGGCAAGCAAGACATCCTTGTACTCCATAAACATATTTGGTTTGTTAAATAACGAATCCAACCAAGATTGTGTGGCACCTTGTATATGACTACACGCAATGGCGATCATGGCCTCATCACTCAGCTGGTTTACCGCGAAATACTAGGCTGCCAAGATGCTCTATTGGGCTTTCCCCAACGTAACCAGAGAAGACCCGAATTTTTAAAAACTGGTTCACTGTAGCAGGATTTACAGGGTTATTTCCACTGCCTGCGTACATGCATTCGCTCACACCTCTCTGCTCTTTATTATTAGTCTTGGCTACTTCTGTCATATTCTCCCTTCCCCCTACCTTTACTTCTATCTTCTCAACTGTTCCTGCTAACTGATTGATGCCTATTCTCATATTCTCTATGATTTTCTCATTTTCATCCGCTATAGTCTCTAATTTCTCATCTTGTTCTGTTTTCAAATTTTCTACTTCTTGACCTAACGTTTCCAGCTTATCCTTCACATACTCCATCTCATCATTTACTTTCAACACAATGCCGTGTTTGCCTTTATCCCATTCTCCCAGAATGCGCTGCTCTATTTTCCCCAGTAGTTCCTCCTGGTGATTCAACCTTTCATTTGCAACCTTCACCTGGCATGAGGTCTGTTCACATTTTTCATTTACTTCTTCAATTTTTTGGCTAAAATTCTTACTTAGTCGTTTGTCCAACTCTTCTATCCTCCTACTATTTTTCTCATCCCTTCCCCTCATTTCTATAATCAACCTTTGCTGGCCTTCCATTATTTTCGTGAACATATCCATTATATTATAGCTTTCTATTTTATTTTTATCATCAACCACTGTCTCCATTCCCTTTCTAATTTCTATATCTCCTTCACTAGCTATTTCTCCGGATGGTTCCATTAGTTCTTCGGAGGTTTTTTCTATTTCGCCCACTAGAGCGTCCATTTTTGTTTTTGATCTCATGTGCATCAAATTTATTTAACACACACACACTAATTAATCACTTATATTTTATTCTACAGCTTTACTATTCTAACCCTATTCGTATAAGATTATCTTACTTTGCTAACTTTATATTTCACTGACACTAGGTATGTTTGTCCGACTCTCCCCATCTCACTCACTAATCATCACTCACCCACACCTACCTTCAAGACCCTTCCGCAACTGTCTCCAATTTACAACCTAACTTCCCAAATTATATCACATTCTCTTTCTCTCCTTTTACCCTCTAATATTTATTTTATTTCTTGTTTTTGTCTTCCACCAAGTTATTTTTTGATTTGTTTATTAATTATTGCATAAACTATTAATTTTGTTATACTCGAATTCAAATGGGCTGAACTTGTAAACATGACAATATATCCCGGACAGGCCCCCAATTATAACGGAAATGGTTATTTGGATTGATTGGTTTGATTTATTTATACTTTAATACTTTCAATTATATTTTAGACTTATTTATTATACTTTAATTTCTGACTTTGATTCTTTATTATTTTATTTATTTCTTATTTGTTTACTAACAGTTTTGCTAACCGAAATATCCCGGCTTAGCCTCCAACTGTAATGGATTGTTTATTTATTTAACCACCGCCATTACAATACAAGCAGAGAGCTAATACAGATACAAATTTAACTTCATATCTATACCCTTGACCGAACCCCAAGGCAATATGTACATATTATCTTGGCGTTATTTTCCCTGGCCAAGAACTCTCGGCTGCTGAACAGAGCAAACTATTTCAAAGAAATTTAACGAATGTCCAGCGCTTGCTATTTATTTTTTAGAATTGGGAATTTGCACGAACAAGCAGCACATGAATACCTTAAACAAATCAGCATGCCCCTTTAATTACTAATTACAGTTTCCCCCCTGTCGTAGCTTGGTGATAGGAGAATAACACAAGGATACGAAATTTAATGATAAATATGTTTAATAATAATACTCACATTTTATATAAAAAATACATTATAATAATAATAATAATAAAAAACACACACTTATAAAATACATGGCTATAATAACATATGAAAACAGATCAAATATTAAAGTTCTTAAAGTCCTGTTGATAGAGTTCTAGTTTATCAAATTATTAATTGGGTATTTAGTTATGAGTAGTAAACAGATTAAAATGCATGTATGCTTTTACCTAGGCTTTGTTGTAATTGTCCCATGGGTATTTCTTCCGAGCGCTATTGATTAACTTCCTCAGTTTGTGGGGTTATTTCTCATTCCAGTTTTGCTTGTTGATTCTTTAGGTTGAGTTTCAGTTGACAGCTACAGAAGCGGTGGTCCCTCTAGCAGGTCAGGCAAAGATCTTACATTGTGAGTCGGTGATGAGACGACTTGAATCCGAACCCACATCCCTTTAACGCCACTAGCCACGCACTTCTTACATTTTCTTTGAGCTGTGGCTTCTTCAAAGTCTCTATTAGCAATGCCAGATAAAAATTGTAATTTCCTTAATCTCTTTCTTTTGTTCATTGTTTTTAAAATTTTTAATTAAGACTTAGATTTCCAACCAATTCTTATCATTATGTTTCTTTATTTAATTAGTGGCTGGAATGTAAGTCCCAATTAATTTAACAGAACAGGCAAAGATCTTCCGTTGTTAACATTTTCTTTGTCCGTGGAATTTAATTTGTCCAATAGACTTTCACACCTATGGCCATATTGTTTTTCCTTTTATATATCACATATTACATTTTATTTAAAGTTTACAATCCTTTTTTTTTTCACATTTGTGTTTTACATTTTATTTTAATTTGTTATTATATAGTTTTTAATGAGAGAGAAGAAACACATTTCTTTATGCATCCCCTTCCCCTCTCCCACAATAAACAAAAATAACTTTCTAGCATTTGACTTACAAGAGAGAAAGAGATGCATTTCTTTATGCACTCCCCTCCCCTTCTCTTACTATTACAAGTCCACAGTAAATTTTGACATTAGAATTTCAATTTTTCTTTTCCTTCCTTTTTTAAAAAATTTAATAGCTAATTTATTTCACCTTTATTACTTCTTGTTAGCGAATTTATCTAATGTTATTAATAAATATATATGTGTGTCGACGACTTTACGTGGTCTTCACAATATATATAAGATAAATTATTTGCATGTAAACTGTTATTTAAGATATAGAAATAAAACAAACTAACTCCTTCTTTTTAAAACTTGATTTTTTATGACTATAATCATGAAAAAGAAATCCAACGTTTCGACTATTTTTTATAGTCTTTTTCAAGGCACACTAAAATAAAATATATATACAATAAATATCACATATTCCAAAAAAATAAATAAATAAATAAATTAATTAAAAATTAAAAAAATATATTCATAACCAAAATTTTCTTTTTTTACCTTATTTCACTCCCCTTTCCTATTACAATCACAACTTAAACACAACTAATTTCTTTTTTAAAAATCTATATATATCATTTAAAAACTTTTAATTAAAAACCTTTTATTTTCTTTTATCTTTTTCTATTAACATCCTATTTAATTCTGGTTTAATTTCATTTATGTATACACCCTCTTTTATTATCCTTTCATTATATGATTTAATACATTCCAAAGGTTTTATTTCAAAATCCCCATGCTTAAATTTATTCTTATGAATGTAAATAGCAGAATTTTTATCACCTAAATGCTGTTTTAATCTAGTTTTCAATTTATTTTTACTAGTCCCAATATATGTCATTTCTACATTCTTTCTAAAACAATTCAAACACTTTATCAAATAAACTGAATTCATAATGTCTAACCTATTATAATCCCCATTATTATTAATTAAAAAATTTAAATTTGCTTTCTTTTTATAAACTGGACAAATTGAAACATTATATTTCCTATTAATCATTTTAACTAATTTCTTAACTTTAATAAATAAATCTTTAGATATATTAAAACCAACATAAATAATCTTTTCTCTATTCCTATTCCTATCTAATCCCATTCTTTTCCTTATTTTATTTATATTTTTAGTAGAAAACAAATGTTCAACCATACTCCTAGGATAATCATTCATAAAACATTCATTCCTAATAATATCAACCTCATTCTCAAACAAATTACTATTTGAACCTAACTTAATTGCCCTAATAATTTTATTATTAACAATATTAATTTTACTATGATTGTCAATATCTGAAAACCAATTATTTGATAATCCAATCATAGTAAAATTAATATTGTTAATAATAAAATTATTAGGGCAATTAAGTTATGTTCAAATAGTAATTTGTTTGAGAATGAGGTTGATATTATTAGGAATGAATGTTTTATGAATGATTATCCTAGGAGTATGGTTGAACATTTGTTTTCTAATAAAAATATAAAGAAAATAAGAAATAGAATGGGATTAGATAGGAATAGAGAAAAGATTATTTATGTTGGTTTTAATATATCTAAAGATTTATTTATTAAAGTTAAAAAATTAGTTAAAATGATTAATAGGAAATATAATGTTTCAATTTGTCCAGTTTATAAAAAGAAAGCAAATTTAAATTGTTTAATTAATAATAATGGGGATTATAATAGGTTAGACATTATGAATTCAGTTTATTTAATAAAGTGTTTGAATTGTTTTAGAAAGAATGTAGAAATGACATATATTGGGACTAGTAAAAATAAATTGAAAACTAGATTAAAACAGCATTTAGGTGATAAAAATTCTGCTATTTACATTCATAAGAATAAATGTAAGCATGAGGATTTTGAAATAAAACCTTTGGAATGTATTAAATCATATAATGTAAGGATAATAAAAGAGGGTGTATACATAAATGAAATTAAACCAGAATTAAATAGGATGTTAATAGAAAAAGATAAAAGAAAATAAAAGGTTTTTAATTAAAAGTTTTTAAATGATATATATAGATTTTTAAAAAAGAAATTAGTTGTGTTTAAGTTGTGATTGTAATAGGAAAGGGGAGTGAAATAAGGTAAAAAAAGAAAATTTTGGTTATGAATATATTTTTTTAATTTTTAATTAATTTATTTATTTATTTATTTTTTTGGAATATGTGATATTTATTGTATATATATTTTATTTTAGTGTGCCTTGAAAAAGACTATAAAAAATAGTCGAAACGTTGGATTTCTTTTTCATGATTATAGTCATAAAAAATCAAGTTTTAAAAAGAAGGAGTTAGTTTGTTTATTTCTATATTAGATATATATGAACTATTTTGAAAAGAAGAACTGTGTGCTGGATATATTAAATTATTTTATTTAAGATAATATATTATATGAAAGTAATATATGGATTACCTGATAATGCCAAATAAATGCACAGAAAATTTTTATTTAAAGATGCTCTGTAAAATTTTAAAAACATGATTGGAAGATCTAAATATTTATTTGATTGCTGGATGCAACATTACTGAATGTATGACTGAAAATGCACATCTTAAGTTTTTCCGTATCTATGGTAACAGGTTTTGTTCTGTGGTGAACATAAGCATACTTTATGTAACAGAAGCAGATTTTAGTTACATTATAATGATTATCTTAAATATATTCTATGAGAGGATATAATTATAGGAAAAATAGATTATTACAATATATTAAAATCTTTCAAAAAATATAAAAAAAATCATAACAGATTAAAATACAGCAACATAAAATGTTAAGTAAAAGAAACTAAAAACCAAGGTTCTATAGTTGGATACATTTGTAGTTTGTATACAATTTCAACTTTTTTGAAAAAAAAAAATTTTTTTTAAAAAAAGTTACCATATACTATAATACTCATATATAATTAATATTTGTAGAAATGTCATTTATATATAATGAAAATATTTCCTAGAATACAATAATAATTCTAAAAAACAAAACAAAATTGTACATAAACAGTGAGGATTGCCAATTCCTCTACAAGCTTTATGATAAATGCTTAGCCAGAGCCAGCACTTAAAATATCTCTGTCAGGAACCCCTCCCCAAACCCCTGACCATGGTTTCGTGCTTTGGCACTCCTCAGAGAGGTGTCAGGGTAAGTTCAGACACTAGATCTAAAAATACCAACCCAAAGCTAAGCACTTAGCTAAAAGTTATCTATTGAGTGGAAAATCTGAAATTTTCAGACATGTACATGTCTCAAACCCAGCTATCCAACTCAAATAGCTATATGGGGCTGATAGATCTTCAGCCATGCCACATAGTAGTAGTCATAGCAATATAAAATTGCATAAGACTTTTTGGCAGAGACTATAAATAGTCAAAATAAAAGTCATAGATCAATTCATAGATCACATGACCCTATCTCTTAAGTTTGTAAGTTATAAACAGTGAGGATTGCCAATTCCTCTACAAGCTTTATGATAAATGCTTAGCCAGAGCCAGCACTTAAAATATCTCTGTCAGGAACCCCTCCCCAAACCCCTGACCATGGTTTCGTGCTTTGGCACTCCTCAGAGAGGTGTCAGGGTAGGTTCAGACACTAGATCTATTTGAGTTGGATAGCTGGGTTTGAAGACATGTACATGTCTGAAAATTTCAGATTTTCCACTCAATAGATAACTTTTAGCTAAGTGCTTAGCTTTGGGTTGGTATTTTTAGATCTAGTGTCTGAACCTACCCTGACACCTCTCTGAGGAGTGCCAAAGCACGAAACCATGGTCAGGGGTTTGGGGAGGGGTTCCTGACAGAGATATTTTAAGTGCTGGCTCTGGCTAAGCATTTATCATAAAGCTTGTAGAGGAATTGGAAATCCTCACTGTTTATAACTTACAAGCTTAAGAGATAGGGTCATGTGATCTATGAATTGATCTATGACTTTTATTTTGACTATTTATAGTCTCTGCCAAAAAGTCTTATGCAATTTTATATTGCTATGACTACTACTATGTGGCATGGCTGAAGATCTATCAGCCCCATATAGCTATTTGAGTTGGATAGCTGGGTTTGAAGACATGTACATGTCTGAAAATTTCAGATTTTCCACTCAATAGATAACTTTTAGCTAAGTGCTTAGCTTTGGGTTGGTATTTTAGATCTAGTGTCTGAACCTACCCTGACACCTCTCTGAGGAGTGCCAAAGCACGAAACTATGGTCAGGGGTTTGGGGAGGGGTTCCTGACAGAGATATTTTAAGTGCTGGCTCTGGCTAAGCATTTATCATAAAGCTTGTAGAGGAATTGGCAATCCTCACTGTTTATAACTTACAAGCTTAAGAGATAGGGTCATGTGATCTATGAATTAAAATTGTACATTCTTCATATAATTTCCTGTCATTAAAGGTATTCCACAAAGTTCAGCTTTGTGTAATATTTGTAGAGTATTTAGTTTAAAATTAATATTTATAATAAAATCAACATTAATCCTTCTTTTGACTGTTTTTTTGTTCTATTTTATTTTACTTTCATCAATCATTTGTGTTTGGTAAAGAAACCAGTCACCATATCATTACTAATCTTTCTACACTAAGCAGACAATGGAGTTATATTTGACTGAAGGTTCATAATGATGATATATTATAAGATATGATATGTTGGATTATTTTCATCATTTATGAGTGAATGTTGAATGTATAGAAAATTTTAAACTTTATTCAAACTTTCCAAATACAAACAATTTGTTAGAAATAATACACAAATAGACAATACAGGTTAGTAATTACACAATGTTTCGAGTAGTATTATTCTCCACTCTTCTTCTGGTGTTGCTGGCCTAAATGCACAGTGAAAAAGAAGTTATTTTTTAATTCATTTTTTTTCATCTGTAGTATTATTATTTTCAAAGGCATATACTCTTTATATAGTCTTAATTGTTAATTTTATTAATTTAATTATTTCATATATATATTTAACGAAGTTCTCTTTGAAACAATATTTGCCTAAAAGTTGAACTCACACCTTTAGATTTTTGAATATTGAATTTAAGGCAAATGCTCTACCAACTGAGCTATTCTGTCAAAGACAACATATAATAAAAATTTGATATATTTATATATGATGGTTGGTTCAAATCCTCCTGAGTCCTTCAATTTTTTTTTAACTGGGCTATTTAGTTTTTTTTCATAAGAGCAAGATTAATTAGAGATGTCCATACATTGTGTATTGCCACCCTGGGTTGACTTATAGGATTATTTAGCATTGTCATATAAGCAGCTTCCTTGAATTTTCTTCTATGCATTTTTTCCTCACTATCCAATATCTTTGTATTTTTCCACTTAAACATATGGTCACTAGTACATACATGATCTGCTAGGGTAGACACATTTGTTTTTTCTCTTTTAACCATTAGTTTGTGCTCCTTCAACTGCTACTCAACAGGACGACAGGTCTCACCAATGTATTTCCTTCCACATTCACATGGTATTTCATAGATGCAGTTTTTGTTCTTCAGTATTTCCAGTTTAGGCTTAGTAGAAGTAAGCATTCCTTAAAGTGTGGTATGGCTTTGGAAAGCAGTTCTAATTATATTGACTGCAGATTTTCTTTAATTTGTCTGCCATTCCTGAGAAGTATGGATACACTACTGTACCAATAATTGTTTTCTCTTTGGGTGTCTCTTTGTGTTGTTTATTGTTCAACATTCAATCATAAATAATGGAAATAGTTTAACCTATCATATTTTATAATATACCATCATTACAAACCTTCATACAAATACTAAGTACTTGGTATGGACCTGATGCTATGTTGAAATTTAGACTTTATGAAAAATTATGTCTAAAATTGGCTAAAGTACAAAGCCATTTAACTTTCTTATGTAAATGTAAATCAGAAGGAATCATCCCTAAGGGCTTGCAGTTAAAATCTCTTATTTCCTCCAAGAGAGCTGAGAAAATTATTCAGAGAGCAAATGAGGCCTTATTGAGAGAAAGTATAAAGGTTCAGCAGTTTACCAAGTATTAAACATTGCAAACTATTAGAAATGTGGAATCGTTTCTACAAAATAAAGTTGCAGTTGAAGATTTCTCAAGAATTTGTCAAGCAGTGAACAGATCATATTGTAAGTTACATGGAAGAATAAAAGAACTTCAGAAGAAAAAGCTTGTAAATTTATATGGGCAAGTCAAAAGTAATATTGCAACTAGTCTATCCTCATCATCAGTGAAAAATCTTAGTTGTGAATTATCAGTTCTTGAAAAAGGTTTGAATTCCACCATTACACCATCTACTGTCTCACTATTGGATGTAATAGCAGCCACTGACAAGGGGGTCCAAAACTTGACTCTAGAAGAAGTGACAGAGTTACACTGGAGAATAAAAAGCATACTTGAAAGACATCAAGTGCACAAGCAGAAGTCAAACATTTCATGTGATGAGAGGAAATCTATTAAATCTCTCAAACAATATTCATCTATAATCATTTTTCCTGCTGACAAAGGTAATATTACAGTTATGATAACAAAATACAAGGCTTTTTCATAGCAGGCCAATACAAAAATAGCAAAAAATCCAATTCCAAATAGAGAGGTAAGATTGCAAGCATTACTCCAGAAGCATCACAAGTATTTCAGTGATTCAGAAAACAGAAAATTAACTTTGTATTTCAGCAAGATTCCTCACTTGTATGAACTGCCTAAAATCCATAAAGAGAATGTTCCATTATGACCTATAGTTAGTTCTGAAAATTCACCATGTCAAAATTTGTCAAGATTTTTTCTCAAAGTTCTTAGTCCATTGGCATACAGGACACAGTCTTTCATCAGGAATTCTAAGCATATTGTAGAATTAGTCAAGAACATGAAAATGGAAAGAACTGACATATTGGTAAGCTTTGATGTGGAAAGTCTGTTTACAAATGTACCATGTGATGAGGCATTGTCTATTGTAAGGAAAAGGTTATATAATGATAATAGTCTACAAACTAGAACAGCTCTACCTATTGATAGTATAATGGAATTATTAACACTCTGTGTAACAACAACATACTTTCAATATAACTAAGAATTCTTCCAACAATATCAAGGGATGGTCATGTGATCATCACTGTCACCCTTGCTCAGCAACATTTACATAGAAGAACTTGAAACCACAGCCATAAATACTACTTCATGTCCACCTAAAGTGTGGCTTCAATATGTTGATGATACATTTGTGGTATGACCACATGGTGAGGTAAAATTACAGTCATTCTGGATGCACATTAATAACATATCTCCTATAATTAAATTCACAATGGAATCAGAACAAAAAAGAAAAATTGGCATTCTTGGATATTCTTGTGACAAGACTCCAGGGCAAAGTAAAAACAACAGTGTATAGGAAACCAACACACACTGGAAAATACTTGGCATATACATCCAATCATACAAGAAGCACTAAACAAGGAATTGTATTATCACTATGGAACAGAGCAAAGAAGGTTTGTTCAGAAACCAGTTATTTGGAAAAAGAAAAGATTCACATAGAACAAATGCTTATGAAGAATGGTTATTCATCAGCAGTCATCAGAAAAACCTTAAATAGACAACACAAAGAGATGCCAAAAGAAGAAACAATTATTGGTATGGTAGTGTATCCATACATCCCAGGAATAGTGACAAATTAAAAAAAATTTGCAATCAATATAACATTAGAACTGCTTTCCAAAGCCATACCACACTTCAAGAAATGCTTACTTCTACTAAGCCTAAACTGGAAATGCTGAAGAACAAAAACTGCATCTGTGAAATACCATGTGAATGTGGAAGGAAATACACTGGTGAGACCTGTCACCCTGTTGAACAGCAATTGAAAGAGCACAAACTAATGGTTAAAAGAGAAAAAACAGATGTGTCTACCATAGCAGATTATGTATGTACTAATGACCATATGCTTAAGTAGGAAAATACAAAGATATTGGATAAAGAGGAAAAAATGCATAGAAAAAAATTCAAGAAAGCTGCTCATATGACAATGGTAAATATTCCTATAAGTCAACCCAGGGTGGCAATACACAATGTATGGAAGCCTCTAATTACTTGCTCTTAGGAAAAAATAATAAAAAATAATTAGACAAAAAAAAATTTGAAGGACTCAGGAGGATTTGACCCAACCCTCATATATAAATATATCAAATTTCTACTATATGTTGCCTTTGACAGAATAGCTCAGTTGGTAGAACGTTTGCCTTAAAATTCATTATTCAAGAATCTAAAAGTGCAAGTTCAACTTCTAAGCAAATATTGTCACTGTGCATATAGGCCAGCAACACCTGAAGAAGAGTGGAGAATAATACTACTCGAAACATTGTATTTTAAAAGTTGTAATTACTAACTTGTATATTGTCTATTTGTGTGTTATTACTAACAAGTTGTTTGTATTTTGAAAGTTTAAATAAAGTTTAAAATTTTCAATACATTCAACATTCAGTCATAAATGATGGAAATAGTCCAACATATCACATCTTAGAATAGGGTTATATAATTGGGAAACACATATTTCCTCCTTTAATTAGATTCACAAAAATACTAACTAGTATTTTTTTTCTTATTTTTTTTGTTTCTCATTTTTTATTTTTCTTTGTGTTTTTTTTCTTTAAGGAATTAAAATCACCATATTCTTTTATGATGACAGTGTTCTTTATATGCAACTATGAGCAAAAATCTAATGCTTTTTTGCTATGTGAATTAAAATTATAATACTGAAGTCAAAATAGAAGTCATGTTAACTCCATCACAAAGTAATTCTTACTAATAAAATTTTAACAGTATATATTTAAACATTAATGCCTATCCAAGATAGCATGAATTTATTAGAATTTATAATATTTTTAAGCACTATATATATATGAAAATAAAAATCTTTTTAAAATTGGATACTACTTTTCGATAAACGGAAAAAGTTTGTTTTTTAACTTTAAAATATTATATGTTTGAGAATTGTTCCAAATTTTAAATTATAATTCTTCCAAAAAAAAAAATAGTAAATTTTTTTATTATAAACTGGAGATTGATTTTCAATACTAACATTTTTTAAAAATTATGTTCTGGACAATATTTAATGGGTAACAATCATTTTTTTGTAATGATCGAAATTATTGTAGGTTTCTGGTACGATTTCTTCATGAACTCACTAGAGCCATTTAAAGATGATATAATAATTCATTTGATATTTGTTTAATACAGTAAATAGTCAACCTCTTGAGAGATCAAATTATGGTTAAACATCATACTTAAGAATCAGTGCACAACATTCTCTTTTCAATTAATCTACAGGGATTTCATTTTTCTAAATATTTTCATTTAGAATCAATCCAGAAAACGTTTTTTTAGATAGTCATTTTTAAAATTGAAATAACTATTTAAGATCTATGTTTTGATTATAATTAATGCTGTTTAGTCTGCTTTGACAAAAAAAATTCAATATACCTTGTCCCTTGGTCCCTCAAGACATCTTAGAACACAGATCAGTCATACATCCTCAGATGATGAAGAAGCCATGTCAGAGGCAATGGGAATTAGGGATGAAGTCACAATGACCACTGATTGCAGGATCAATTTTCCTCATCAGGACCCCCCTTTTCAGTGAAAGAGCAAATACATATCCAGGAGGGGTGGATCATCCTCAACCGCATCTATGTCTTGTGAAGAGGTTGCAGTTGTAAGGGACCTGATGTAGATCTAGAAGATCAGAGACCAACCATCACTACTCCCAAATAGAAGAAAACTAGATTTTCCCCAAGAGGTTGCAGTTGTAAGGGACCTGATGTAGTACAAGATGAATCCGTCGGCAGTATAATAAAGCTGCCTCAACATCGAAGTGAGAGTTAATAGCAAATTATTATTACTAAACAATTTGAGAGTAACTCTACCCAGTCAAGTGCCTTAGGATGTCCTCTACCAGAGTCTGGATCAAAAAAAGACTGATCAAGGCAACCCAGACCAAATGGTGAAGGACTCGGCAACATAATCCAATATCAAGTTGATAATGTTCAACATCATTTCTGTGAACATCAGGGGCCTAAATTCTCATGATAGAGCTTATGCCCTGTCATATTGGTTTAGGCACCAGGCACCAGATATTTTGTGTTTGTGTGAGACAAAATTGCACCATAACTCTGACACAAGAATTATCCAATTAATGCAAGTGTTTGGGTCATTTTCATTATTCATTTTCCGATACTGCTGCAGGAGTAATAGCAATAATGATTAACGATAAATCACCGATTACCTTTTTTAAAATTCTATACATAAACACAAATAGCCTGATTGCAGTGGTACAGTATAGAGGTTGGATATTCAACCTTATGAACCTAAATTTATCCAAAAACTCAGAAATTGTATAAATACAACGCTATTCATTCAATAAACATAGCGCTGAGAACCAGTCCATTCCCGACCATAATCATTGGTGATTTCAACCCCAATTATGTAACATTTCCAAGCAAAATTAGTCAACAGCTTCAACCAGCCCCTAGTAATTGGCAGAGATTTGTTCCCAGAAGGTGCCTTTTTGTTTTACACAAGATATACTCGGACACTCATAGACCTGGTGTACATGTCACCATCCTTATTTCCAGTGATTGATGCTCATCTATGGCCAGTGGCTTTTTCTGACCACTTCTCATTAGAGGTCTAAATAGAAAGTGTTTGTACAGGAACCCATAATTAACTTACCACATACAATTCGAATGCTAACCACATCAAATGCCACAACCCAATTAATACAGTCAAATTATCAATGCTCCCCAATTGAAAAAGCATGGTTGACATTTACAAGCCCACTTAGTGAATTAATAAGCTGCTGTACCAAAAAACAAGGGGTCCATTCCACCTGATTAGTGAACTGGATAGAATTGCCAATGAATTGGAGACCTTATGAAAGTCAAAACATTCATGGTATCATTGATCTTAAAAATAGATATAGAGTCAAACAAAAAGCCATTGCAGAATACCTCTCAATAAAGAGGGCTAGGCATTATCTAAATGATCAACATTGCTGGACAAGGGGCTACCTTAAATGGGCCCTTGGGTCTGGCAGAAACTCCAGAGCCCCAAAATCAATTGGAGATAAATGAGATAAAATATGTAGGTAAATCTATGCTGCTCAGGATCAGGAACTATTATGAGAAAAAGCTTCAACCATTAGGTATAACAGGAACCCACAGAAATTTTAAGAAGACAGACAAGGAACCTCATAAAATCACTGAAGTCAGAATATTAGCAAAACTTGAAGCACTCCCTGATGGAACACATCTTGGGCTGCATGGAATCCCAAAATTCCTGCTGGTACACCTAAGATCATTTACCATCCCAATCATTAAAAATATGGTGGACCTCCTGGCAGATAACTGTTGGGACATTCAAGGGTTCTATCCCATTGCTATGGTGCCTTTGCTTAAAAAATAGAGGGCCCTAGTGACTTTGAAAATCTCAGGCCAATCTCAATGAGCCCTCTTCTCATAAAGACCATTGAGGTTCTGATAAAAGATGATATCCAGGAGAACATTATCAGTCAACTGTCTGCCTGCCAGTTTCCAAAAAAGGCTAGCTCTACAGCAGATGCCATCAGCTGATTTTGCCTCATTGTTGATCATGTTCGCAGGAAAAAAAATGTTCCAGCCAGTTACAGTTCAATTAGACTTTGCCAGAGCCTTTGACTGCATCAGGATCAACATGCTCCTTAGTGTACTGGAAGACTCCAAGTGCCCAAGGCATATCTTCAAATGATTGAGAACCTTCTACAAAATATAGAAGTGTTTCTCTCATTGGATGGTCAACTTGCTCCAGGATTTCGGCCAAGTGTCTCCATTCCGCAGGGCTCACCACTAAGTGCACTCCTCTTTGCAGCCTATATAAACCCATTGCTGTTGCACATCGAGGCAACACTCTTGGGTATTACATACCTTTGCTGAGAGAGAGCATTCATCAAGTTTCCTACATGGATGATGTGGTGGTGTTTCTCTCATCTCAGGATGAGTTTTCTAGGCTAGAGAATATCTTGGATTACTTTGCTAGTGAATTTGGTCTAAGAGTCAATGAGGCCAAGTTGGCTATGTGGTCAATCAAATCAGGAAAGCAAATCCTGGGGAGATTCAGAGCAACTCCACAAAAGTTTCTAGGATTCATGTTGGCCTTCCCCTTACATCATGAGGAAGGAGCTTGAAGAGTCCCAGTTAAAGAAAGTTGTAAACTCAGTTACCTCACTATCAAAGGTCCAGTTGTCATTGTTGGGGAAGGTCACCCTTCTAAATGACATAGTATTGCCAAAAATAACACATTTCCTGGCTGGGTTTTCCCCTACAAGGGCATTCATTCGCAAGGTGGAAACTCAATGCAGAAGACTATGGTGGGGCGGAAAAGCCCCAGTCATAAGTCTCAGCCTTCTTCAAAAAACGAAGGCTCATAATGGGCTTGGACTACATTCAATATCCACATTCCTATTTCAAAGGACATATAATATACTGAGTAAAATTATTTAGCCAAAACCTGTGTATGGAAAGCCCCTTGCCATTGGTAAAGGTAGAACTAATGGATTGCCCTCTGCCCCAACAAACAAGCATTTGGTTGCAACAACAAGTGTAAATGATTGTAGGAAAAACTAAGACATCAGCGACTATGTTTGGTTTCAACCTTAACTATTGGAAAGCATTTAGTATGACATAAAACAATGAGTCCACAGTGGAGAGCCTTCTCTCAATCAGCATTCCCAGGTTTGCTAGGTTGGCAAAAAGGATGACTCAAACCTAAGCTGGTGGATTTTCCTGATAAAAGTCAACCTCGGAGCCCTCCCAACATGCACCTTTCTGCGTTACAGGCGGGGATATAGAATAGATCCAATTTGCTCGATGTGTAATAAAAATGAAGAGACAATGAGCCATATCCTAGATCAATGTGAAATATGGAATAATCTACGTTATTGTGGCCTTAAAAGATTCAGGGAAGCAGACATTACAGGTACAAATATCGCAAAGGCAGTAAAGGCCTTTATGGTAAAATTAGACTGGCCACCTTTATAAATTTTGCTATATGGATAGTGTGAAATAAGAGAGTCTTTGACAATGGATTGAAAAATAGGCCAGAAGAGCTTTTTTTCAAGTTACTTGGTGAGGTCAAAGACTACGATTGGAAAGTATGCCAGCACTGGTTAGCCAGTCAGACATGGGACCAACTGGAGATCTGAAGATCTTAACACTTAGGTAGTTATCGTGCTGTCATGGCAAAATTAACTAACTGGACATAATGACTCCTATGCGGAGTCTAAAAGTTGTCACATTAATATAATCCAGTCCTTTCCATTTAATTGTTATTTATTGTTAAAACTCTGAATTTGGTAGTCAACTAATTGACCCAAATAATTCATAAGTAGCTTACTTTTATGTATTTTTTTTTACCATTAGTTTTCTTATTTATTGTTTTCATTGTAGAGCCACTGCACATTGTAAGCATGTAACCTATAATAGGAAAGATGTTAAATGATATCCATATGTATCTTCTTAAGGTGTGAATAAAGTTGTTATTTGAAACACATATTATCTTTTCAAATGTTTCAACAGCTATTTAATTTTTAAAGTTTAAATTTAAAATATTTAAATTATTCAGATATTTTCGATTTCTTTATCTTAAAGATAAAAATGTCTTTATGGAAAAAAATAAAATATATTTTTATTTTTCGTCAATTTATTTCAATTTTTTTAAAAAATAATTTTTCTAATTAATTATTTGCTTTTCAAACAATTCTTTTGAATTAAACATAACGCAGAAACATGAAGATAATATAATTATTTATTTATCGAATTACTTCGAGTAAATTAATTGCACTAAGAAACAAAATATAAATGAGATCTGTCTAAGTATAATTTTAAATCGTCTATATACTAATTTTCACAATTAAATTATAAAAACAACCTCTAGATGACACTAGTGAATACTATATTTGAAATGTATTAGGTATGTACAGTAATGCCACACTACCGAAAATTGACTAATAATTTAATTTATCCAGATTATATATTTAAAAATTATATGAATGTTAGTAAATAAAATGTAATTTTAAATTTGGAACGATTCTTAAACGTGTAATATTTTTTAAAATTAAAGTCAATTGTTTTTTTATGTGCGAAAAATAACATTGAGTTTTAAAACAGTTTTTATTTTTACATTTTCATTTACGATTGTCAAACTTCCTCCACTCACAACTTTGATGCCATCCATTTGAGATAAATACAATAAGGATTATTACTAATCATTTTCGAGACTAGAGATTATCTCTAGCACAGATATAAACTTTAAACCTCAATTAAAGATTAATATACCTGATTTTTATTTATTTTACACACACACGGAGTTATTCACCTTACTCTTTCCCATGTGTAATATCTTTATAGATATAATAGACAGCTCCATACTTCCCCATTCTTTTTAAATTCACATAAATAAAGATATAATAAAAGACAAATGACCCCCAAGGTGCATTTTTAATTAATTTATTCATTCAATATCCTGAATATTTACTATAGTAAATAGAAAGATTTGAACTTAGGATTTTGTGGGTGGTAATGTGTATCGGTTATTTGAGATGGAATGGAAGATTAATATATATATACTGAAAATCCTAAGTTTAAATCCTTCTTTAAATTATTTTTGGTAAATATAGTACGTAAAAATACTAAGAAAACTATTAAATTTATACTATTTCAGATAGGCATTAATGTTTAAATATGTACAACTAAATTTTTATTGAAAAGAACTAGTTTATGAGCTAGTTGACTTGATTTCTATTTTACTTCAATATTATAGTTATAATTCACAGAAATAAGCAATAACAAAAAGAAATCTGAAATTCGTTTGTCATTGATAAAAATAAATTATATATGCTGACAGAAACTGATTTAAGATATATATAACTCAAGATTCAAGATAAGTGATATTGGTGCTAAATAATAGAATGTGTTATGTAATTGTACTTTCAAAGTATGTAATTCAAGGTAAATAATACATATTATGTTGATGTATTTAACATTTTTATTTTAAAGTATTAAACAAGGCTTTATTGAATTACATGTTCCCAAGGAAAGTTTTAAATTATTGGAATTTTAAAATATGCGTAAAATGAATTTAATTTCTTGACAAGGCTATATTGGAGTAATATTTTTCTCAGAAAATGGCTGCATAAATCTTGGATAGAACAGAATTGTATAGATCAATTTATAAGGTAACCAATCATACTCTTTTAGACAGTTTAATAGTCCTTTTTCATGAACTATACTTCTTTTAAAACCTGTACTCCAAAAACACTCCTTTGCATTCTTTTGTACTCCTAAAAATATAAAAACTATAACAATTATTGTATGCAACCTTTTATACGTTCATGTATATAAAGTTGTTTATGATACATGCATATGTAACTGTGTGTATATTGTAACGTATTATATATTGGATGCATTAAATATGGATATTTTGAAATCAAATACTCATATTTTTTAAGTTTGGAAAAATTCCCACACACTTCTGAAAGCATTCTTTTAAAACAATACATCAGAACTTATGCTCTATTTCATCCACAGTCAGGCATCATTTTTTTATAAAATTATTCTAGAAATTGAATATGATAAAATTTCAGCTGCAGAAGTTATTGATATTTTAAAAGATTTTCTATTACAATATACGAGATATGATGGCGGATTCATATTGCTAATGCTAAAGAATAAACTAACAATTTTGGAGGATTCTAACCCTGGAATTAAGGATAATTTTCTAAAAGAAGTTAAATTTTTTTATAAAATTTGTTATGAATACATTGAGCAATGGTCGGTCAACTTCACTGAATTAAATTGCTTGAAGTGTACTCTTTTAAAAGGCAAAATTGAATGGGAAGATGTTTCTTCAACAGTCATATTTGTAATAAAAAAATTGAAAGATGTTATTGATGACAATTTTCTGTTTGAAAAAATTTGAAGAGTAAATATGTATTTAAATGAAGAAAAATTGAGGAAATGGATAGTTGAAAAAATGAGCATGGACAGAAGAAGGTGGGTAGAAAACAAGAATATATCCTTCACAAAAATTTAAATTTATTGATTGAATGTGCACTATGTTGCCCTTGAACTGTAGAGAGGGTATCTTTGTGCTTCTGGAGCAGTGAAAAATCATAGCTATTCATGAGGACACTAGCTGCAGTTTTAACGGTTAAAGTCAACATGGGGGGTGCAAGTTGTTCTGACATGTATATGCTATTGCAAGAAAATTCAAAATTATCCCAAAAAAATTCATGCAATACAAAAATATTATTTCAAGAATTAAAAATTATATAAATTTAAAATATTAGAATTACTATTAATTTTGGTATTATTTTAAAAATATAGTCGAGTGAAGAAGACTCACTTTTGTTTTTCATAAACCCAATCACCGTACCCAATGAAATTCCATTGTACTTCTTTTGTATAAAAAATAGTTGATCTTTATCACTTTAACACGAAAAAACATCAACAATCAAGGTTTCTCATAATAATGGGATTTGTAAATTTAAACATGCTTCCAAATAATATTTACTTTAATGATGGATCTTGACTCTATTCGTTGATTCCTTTTTTTCCTGCTGAACATTAGATTTTCAAAGTTTTAACAAAATGCTCTGTTCGTACATTCAGTTATTAGTAATTATCAGATGAAAATGACTCTATAAATAAAACTATATAATTAATATGTTATTAATTAAAATCATTTCTGTTTTATGTAATACATGTTATATCTAGATTGCCTAGAATTAACTAATTCAATATTATGTGATAAATTGGATAGATATTCTATTGTTACTCTAGAGGACAGTTGTAAGTCATAGTCCAAAAATACTTGCTAATAGAAGCCAATGCTGACAAATTTGTGCCTTTTTTAATTTAAGGAAAAGTGTAAAACATTAAATATGAATAGATAAAAAGAGTTTGATAACTTCTGTAGTAACTGAAATACAAGTCAAAAGCATCAGAGAAAATATTATAGGAGATTTTTGGACTTAAACAGAGAAATTTACTGTTCAAAAGAGAATCAAGATTAAATTATTGAATTTTACTTCACATGGATTTTAGCAGTAAGTACACTAATTAATTATTTATGTTGTATTCATAGGTTTATTTGTGATTGATGAGTTTCAGATAAAATACTTTTGTAGTAGATAAAGTGAGGTAGAAGGAAATAAAACTCTTAAGTGATTCTTTAGGTTTTAAAAACAAAATTTACTATTAAGTATATTATTTGTAATTATTTTTAGTATTTTTTTATTCCTAAAGTTTCATATGAAAGTTACATATGTAATATTTTTTAGATTGTCCTTTTTTTTTAATTTTTAGAAATTGACCTATCAAGAAATGCTGTATTAGAAATGTAACATACAATTTTTATATGTTCAATGTTCAAATAATTATGTTAAGATTTACACTTTAGTATAGGCAAGAGGACACTGGAACCCCCTTCCCCAGAACAAACAAACTGTCATTTACCTTTGAGTATGTATTATAAGTACAATATAAGTCATTCAGGGAAAGTTTATAAATGTAAACATCATAATATTAAGCACTTAGAAAAGCTATTTAGAGAAAGTTTGCAAATGTGAATATTATATCATATTGATTAAGTCCAATAAAAATGGTTCAGAGAAATTTGAAAAGTGAAAATTACATCATATTGATATATCCAATATGAGCTATTTAGAAACACTTCGCAATGTGAATGCTAAATCATATTGATCAAATTACTTCAAAAATATTAAAACTAAATTTCTACTGACTGTTGCCTTTGGTAGGATGGCTCAGTCAGTTAGAGTGTTATCTTAAAATTCAATATTCAAAGAATCTAAGGGTTCAGGGTAGATTCCCATGCTAGTACTGTCACTAATCAGGCCAGCAACACCCGAAGAAGAGAGGGAAATAATACCTTTCAAAATGTTATGCATATACTAATCTGTATGCTATTACTAACAGTTGAATATATTTGGAATAATTAAATAAAGTTACATTTTTCTAGACATTCATTACTCATATTAGATGATGGAAGTAATCCAATATATAAATACAATTAAAACTCCATCATCGCAAACCTTCAGGGGAAAATTTTTATGAATCTGTTTTTATTTAAAATGACCAGTTAGGTTTTTCTGGGAGAAAGTTGGTTGGTGACATTTTATCAAGATTTGCATCAAGACAATCTGTGGAGAAGTTGTATAGTTTTAGAATTTATTGAAATTAAGCCAAATTTTAATTTTATCAAAGGCTTTCAATATGAAGAACTGTCACAAACTTTGTGTGACATTAAATGGCAAAAATGTCATATGATTTTTATATATCAAATGTCATTGGTGATTTATTATTAGAAAGTAAAAAAGTATTTTATTTTATTTTATTTATTAATTCTATTTACATACATAAAATTATTATTATTATTATAATAATAATAATAATAACAACAACAACAACAACAACAACAACAACAATAACAACAACAACAATAACAATAATAATAATAATAATAATAATAATAATAATAATAATAATAATAATAATAATAATAATAATAATAATAATAATAATAATAATAATAATAATAATAATAATAATAATAATAATAATAATAATAATAATAATAATAATAATAATAATAATAATAATAATAATAATAATAATAATAATAATAATAATAATAATAATAATAATAATAATAATAATAATAATAATAATAATAATAATAATAATAATAATAATAATAATAATAATAATAATAATAATAATAATAATAATAATAATAATAATAATAATAATAATAATAATAATAATAATAATAATAATAATAATAATAATAATAATAATAATAATAATAATAATAATAATAATAATAATAATAATAATAATAATAATAATAATAATAATAATAATAATAATAATAATAATAATAATAATAATAATAATAATAATAATAATAATAATTGTTAGTATTATTATTTCCTAAATTCTTCTAATGAGTTTTGTAAACAAAATTCTATTTATTTTTCTTTACAACTTTTTAATACATATATATTGTTACAGCATAAGTTTTTCTGATGAGACTATCTATTTATATTCTTCTTAATTTTCATAATTAATTTCTAATTTTTATTTTTGGTGCAACTAAGATTCAGTTATTCTAATTAATTTTTGATGTAACTTTTAGATTCAACCCATTAATATTTGTGTTTCAAAAATATTTTTATAGTTTGAAAATAGACATCTAATTATTATAAAGAATTCAAAAACATCTCATTCCAACAAACTTTTATAACAGACCAAGTTTTTCAAAACTTTTCTCCATATAGCAATGCACATATTCAAGTTCAATATGCAAATTGCTAAAACAATCTCAGGTGCTTTTTTTTCAAAATCTTTATGACAGACTTTACTGTAACTAATTCTATTCATTGCAATTAGCTTTCTGTGCAACGTTTTGTTATCTCCTATTATTAGTATTTAAGTTTGAAAAATATTTTTACAGTTTTTTAATAATGGTTGAGAAATTGTGAAGAAAGTCTAAGGCCATATTTTGTTCATTACATATTTATGCATAATCAGTGTTTTCCACATTGAAATCAGGTATGCTCATGGTTGAGAAATTGTGAAGAAAGTCTAAGGCCATATTTTGTTCAGTACATATTTATGCATGAATCAGGGTTTTCCACATTGAAATCAGGTACGCTCATTATTAAGTTATAAGTTCAAGGTGAGAATATTATACTTATTGTTAATGTACTCTAAAAACTTTATAAATTAGGATCAGAACATTATGTGTTTCAAATATTTTCATAGCTGTAATTAAATGATATTTACATGTGATTATAAAATAATCAAATCATAATACAAACAAAAACAAATTGCACTATTGAACAGGAAGCTAAGATCTTCATCTCCAGGATTGTATGTTGACATTTATATTATTCAAAATAGTCTTTCTTTGTTGGAATCATGCAGAGCAAACAAAATTCCATATAATTTATAAGAATTCAAAAGTAATTGAGTAGCATATGATGTATAAAATAGCCTACAACTGAATTGTTGGTTATTTAATAATACAACTGTTTGTAAAATGACAATTTTGGATTACAACTATGCAAAAGAATATGTGACACATACATAGAATAATCACCAATGGTAATATCACTAGTCAGGATGCTGGGGTAGTTAGTTCCTGGTGGAAAAAATAGTTTGCACTTTGATCTTTTATAACATCAATACAAATTGAAGATTTTTGAATAATTAAAAATGATATAGAGCGTTTTTTAAACTGTGGGTCGTGACTCCATTTGGGGTCATGAAGTGAAAAGTTGGGGGCACAAAAATTTAATTCAGATACATGAATTTAAAGAAATATTAGTCACAATACCTTCATTATCTTTAATATATTATGTTTTTTGTACAGTGGAATTATAAAATCGTAATGATGGTCAAGTTGAGCTGTAAATTATATTTACATATTAAAAAATAACACTAAACGCATCATAATAGTGGTGTCACATTGCAATTTCCACATATGAGTTATTCCAGAATCAAAATATATGCTGTAGTAGCGAGAATAAGATTGGCATCACTGTAATTATATAATGTATTTCCAGTCAAGTTATTTGTTTCGGTTTCATTTTAACAAATGTCCACATTGCTAGAACAATACAATATTGTATTTTACTATTGTATTCAACTAAGGTTAGTATTTATTTGAATAAATATTATGAAAGATGTTATTTTTTATATATAAAAATGCTTGTATAATTTTTTCCCTCACTTTTTTATTCAAAATTTATCATCCTATGAGTTATTATAAAAAATTATTTTTTATTTGAAACTTATTGTCATTTATTTATTAACAAGTAAAACCATATTTCTATGTTTTAAACTTAACAGGTAATTTATAATTGATTTATTGATATTTTTTAAATATTAAAAAATAAAACATACAGGAGTAAAATATGCTTTGTATAATTAAACAAAAAACACGGCTGCTACTTGGGGTCTCTGCTAATTAATAAGTAATGTTATTTTATTTATATTTTAGGATAAAAATACTTTTTACCCATGGATAAATGGTTGAACTTGAGTACCAAAGGTAATGATGCAGATGACAATGCTAGGATCTCGTAATCAGAAAGAGGCATCTAAGATAATAAAAAGACAATATGATGAGACATTTCTCCAATTTGGCTTTACTTTCAACAAATGTGATAGTAATGAACAACCTCTTTGTTTAATTTGCAATAATGTTTTGTCTAAGGAGAGTATGAAATCATCAAAATTAAAAAGGCATTTTGAATCCAAGCATCCTTCATATGTCAATAAACCAAAAGAATATTTCGAATGATTCTTAAAAACTTCAAATAAAGAAAAACAATATTTTGAGAAATTTATAACCGTTAATAAAAAATATTTACTCACATCGTATGAAGTTTCATATCTGATTGTACACCATTGGAGAAGATCTTATATTATCTGCTGCTATTAAAATGATAGAAATACTTCACAGAGTAAATATAGTGATGAAATTTGGAAAATTTCTTTGTCAAATGACACTGTCACTAATAGAATTTCTGAAATTAGCAATGACCACTTTGAGGAACTTATTACTAGATTTAAAGGGAAACCCAATATTTACAATTCAGTTGTATGAAACAACTGATATTTCAAAATAGCTCAATTATTAGTATATGTCAGATACATTTATAAAGAAAACATTGAGGAAGAATTGTTATTTTGTCATTCTTTGAAAGAACATGCAAGAGGGGAAAACATGTTTAATAAAGTAGACATTTTTTTTTAAAACTGAAGGTTTAGAATGGAAAAATTGCTTTAGAGTATGCACAGATGGTGCAAAAACAATGACTGGTGAAAATATTGGTTTTAAATAATTTGTTAAAGCTTCTGGTAATAATCATGTAACTTTTACACACTGCTTGATCCATCGAAAGGCTCTTGCAGCAAAAAAAATTAGCAACGGAATTGAACGATGTGTTTCAGGATGCTGTCAAAATTATAAACTTTATTAAAAGACATGCCCTTAACAGCCATTTATTTTCAAATCTTTATAAAGACATGGATCCTGAATACAAAACTATTATTACATGCAGAAGTAAGATTGATGTCAAGAGGGCAAAGTTTAAGAAGATTATTGTTATTAAAAGAAGAAATTATTGTATTATTAACCAAACAAAAATCTGATCTTGCTGCTCTTTTTCAAAAGGGCTTATGGTTATCAAAGCTGTGCTATTTGTCTGATATTTTTGAAAAGCTAAATGATCTTAACTTGTCTCTTCAAGGAAAAAATAGCAATATTTTTACTTCAAATGATAAAATTGAAGGTTTTATTAAAAAGATCAACATTTGTAAGAATAGGGTGGAAAATGATTCATTGGAAATGTTTTCGACTACAATTTTATAAATGAAAAAATATTTGTAAAACTTAATTGCAAAAATGATTATAAATCACTTAAAAACCATAGAAACACAGTTTTGCAAATACTTTATATTGAATTTAGATTTCAAAAAGTTATCTTGGATTCAAAGACAATTTTTGATTGACATTAATGAGATTAATCACCTGCCATATAAAGCCCAAGAGGAATTTGCTGAGTTATCGAGAAACTCAAACTTAAAACTTGACTTTCCACAAAAATCCTTGATTGAATTCTGGATTGGAGCTAAGACTGAATTTCCCACAATTTCTGAAGTGGCATTAAATGTTCTTCTGCCATTCAGCACCACATACTTAGGTGAAATGACTTTTTCAGCTTTTATGTATAATAAATCCAAATATCATTCAACACTGAAAAACATTAAAGATGCTTTATGTCCAGTATTTCACCAAGATTTAATTTGTTTTGCAGCAAAAAAAGAAACACATCCATCTCATTCCGTGATTTTCTTTCATTAATTTTTGTATACTTAAAACAAATCCTATAACTACTTATTTTCATAAGTATATTGTTTACCAAAGAAATAAATTATTTATGGGAATATTTATTTCTATATCTATTTTATATGTAATATCTGGGTTTGCGAAAAAATCTTGATGATAAAAAGGGATCATGAATGAAAAAAGTTTAAGAAGCACTGATATAGAGCATATTAAAGCTAAAATGTTATGATTATGGGAAAGATGAAAACTCCTTAATGAGTATAGGTGTGATAAGGATGCCCCAAACTTTGCTGATCAAACTGATCAATTATTGAGTTGTCAAAAATCATGAAAGAGTTATAGTAAGCTAAATATAGCATTAAAAATTTTAATTACTTATTGAGATAAAGGAAAGATGTTAATGTTAAGGCCAAAAAATATTAATAAAAGTGTAAGACCACTAAGCATCACATCATTGCTATTTCCTCTGCTTACACAAGCTATTATAATGGGGTCAAAATTCTCTATTCAGTAGTGTCACCTAGTGCAAGCCAGAGTAATCACTGGATACCTAAACCTTCTTGCATTCATTGATTACTCTGGCTTGCACTGAATGGTACAACTGTATGGAGAGTTTTGCCTATGTTTTAAAAGTATAATAATTTTTTTCTTCAGTAGAATGAGTCCAAAAAGAGTATGAAGAATATATTTTTAAACTAATTTGATGCTATAAAAAATATTTTCTCAGTAAATGTTACAGCATAAATTATATATCTAAATGAGATGGACATCACTAATAGCAGATTTTAAACTCCTGATTAGAGAGTCTAATTAAATTTCTAAATTTGATGAAACCAATGATAAGCCTTAGTGAATCTCTTTGCTTGGGAAAAAAAAGTCTGTTAAGTGCACACAATTCTTTAATTCTTTCATTTTACAGTTTACTTAGTTTTTAATTACAAAAATTATTATTTTAATTTGCGAAGCGCAGATAGTTGAAAATTGGAATAAATTGAGACACTGCTGAATCTCACTGGACTCGTTAAAATACCTATCCAACAGCCAATCAGATGTCATGATAGCTGTCTAAGTGACAATCAAACCCAAACACACAACAAAGATTTTATGAGAAAAGGGCAGCCACCCTTCTCTCAACTTTTCTTTCTATATATCTAAGCCAGTCGTAAGTATTTAGGTTTGAAAGCTTGAAGTTTTAAATATCTTCACCAATAACTCACTGAGTCTAAATCATAAACATACAATGTGAAATCCTATGATTTACTACATAGTAGTTTTAGAATACATAACAAGCAGTAAAGTATGTAAATAATATTTTAATTTGCAAAGTGACTGGCTTAGATATATAGAAAGAAAAGTTGAGAGAAGGGTGGCCACCCTTTTCTTGTAAAATCTTTGTTGTGTGTTTGGGTTTGATTGTTGTTTAGATGGCTATCATGACATCTGATTGGCTATTGGATAGGTATTTTAATGAGTGCAGTGAGATTCAGCAGTGTCTCAATTTATTTCAATTTAAAAATTATTTATGTGTGTTGAGAGGGGAAAAGTTGAAGTATGAGTAACAGATACAGTGGCCAATCACAATCAACTTGGGGCTTCTATACAGTGTGCAATAATAATAGAATGATTTATTACTTATGAATTTATAAAAAGAAATTATTAAACTCAGGTGCTTACTATACATATATATAATTTTAATGCGCAAATATGCGCACAACAACCGAGCTTCATCAGGATTAAATAACAATATATTATAAACTCAAAATAATTATAATATCTAAAGAATAATGCCCAAGCGCTTTCAAGAGAACTTAGCTCTCATAATCATGGGCAACAAAGAATAAGCATAGCATGTTGGTATATGCTAAAATATGCTGATATATGTAAATTAGTTGAAAATAAATGTGTCAGCTCTAAATGATCCATTTCTTAGAGATTTTGTAACAGGCATCTTTCCTATTCATAGCCTTATCATCAATAGCAATAAAACATGCTTCTTTAACTTTTCTCTTAATGTCATTTCTCTCCCTGCAAACTATTCTTGCATTTTTAGGTTCACATGCATGACCAGCTGATTTCTGATGTATTTCAAATATTGAGTTGCAATTTGGGTCTACCTGGGCCTTATTGTAAGAATATCTATGCTGGGATAGTCTTGTAGAAAGAGTTGCTTTCGTTTCCCCATAGTATGATGCCATGCAATTATTTTCTGGACATGAAATATTATATATGGCCTGAGAGGTGTTGTTGGGTGTTAGCAGTGAAAAAAATTCTGTCCCTGATACACAGAAGGTCACTACTCCATTTGTAAGCTAATATGTAAGGAAGTTTATTAGCAAACTAATAAAAGTTTTGGTGGATATTTAATTCTCTTAATCTTTTTAAAGATCTTATTATAATTTGTTGGATTTTTATCACTAAAAACAATTTTTCTTAAGCAGAAATTTTTTATGTCGCTTAAATGTGGCTCATCTGAGCATAACTTATTATAAACAATAACAAAATTATGTAATCCAACCATTATATGGTTTTGGAATAAAATAATTTTGTATTGATACTACTTTACTTTTTTGTTTTTAAATTTTATAGAGGATTGATTCACTTGAGTATTTTATGATATTTTGATTGCTGTTAAAATTTGTTTTGAAGCTTTGCAGTGGAGTTTCACCAATAGAAAGGGTTGAAAACAGTAATTGCAATAACATCAAGATTGATAGCATTTTATTATTAGGATGGGAAAATTATAATTTGGTGAGGTTTATTATTAGTTTTAATAATATGGTGAATAAAGGAATCAGACTCTACAATTTACAAGTGGTATCATGATGATTAGCTCAAAAAGATTACTGAGTCAGTCACATGTTTAAATTACATCTCAGTTTATGCAAGCTCTTGGCACAGATTTTCTGGAATTTTTCCATAATAAACAGGATAAATAAAGAAGTGTGTGAGAAGGAAGGAGGAGGTTTGGGAAATCAACAATGACATAGAAATCATAAGGTGTATTTTTTATATTAATTATTGATAAAGAAAACATAATTAGTTTAACTCAATAGGTTTTATTTTTTTCTTTGTTTGTAATTCAATAAATAGGAATGGTCCACTATACAGGAAAAATTAAACAATTGCAACTATTTTATAGTTTAATACTGCTTTAGACCAGTCTGGTTATATTCATAGCTCAATCTATACATTCATTCTACCACATACCTATCTTTATGCTATGAATATGACCGGCCTGGTTGAAAGCAGTACTAAACTGTAAAATAGTTACAATTGTTTAATCTTTCCTGTATAGTGGAATTTTCCTATTTATTGAATAATTGGTTTAAATTACTAGGTTTAGTCAAGCACTGGTGGCCGAGAGGTCAGTGACAGCTGCTTTGCAAGCAATTGTCCCAGGTTAGCGGGTTCACTTCCTGGCTGATGCTATGACACATAAGGGAAAAAAATTACTAGTTTTATATACTGATGATTTAAGAAAGATATATAAGACCATTTAATATTAGCAATATATGAATATTTTAAAATATTCACATAACTGTTCTGGACATTTACACATAAAAGGTAATCTATATATTTTAAATTTAATTTTTATTCATGTTTAGCATGAATACAAACTAACTAAATTTAAAGTATGCAGACTACCTTTTCCGTATAAATGTCCAGAACATTTATGTGAATATTACATCCAATATCCCCAGACTAGTTTCTGGCTTATGGCTAAGATCTAGATGCACTGCTCTCAGATCCAAGGTTCCTCACTGATGAAGGCCAAAAGCCAGAAACTAGTCTGGGGATATTGGATGAGTAGGCGCTAGATGGGGATTTTATGCACAAGCCTTCTGGCATCCATTGATTACTCTAGCTTGCTGTGCGTGCAATATATATATAGTGAGTTTTTCCTGTTTTAACTACAAATACTGTGGTTAGATTTTTAATACAGATCAAAACATAATGGAAATTAAACCTGGATGGAATACTTTTGATAGAAATATCTTAATGTTAAAAGAAAATATGCCTATGTGTTTAAAAAAAGATTTTTATTTTATGCTTTATTTAATTTACTCTATCTGGATTAAATCTTGTAACACAATTTTCACCCCATTTCCCAATCTAATTGTAACTTTGCACACATATGTATTCATAATGATAATACATTTTTTTACAGCTTGTAAACAAATTTAGCTAAAAATTAGTGAAAAATTTAATTTTTAAGTTAATAACTAATATTAATGTTAGCACTGTAAGGACATTTTTTGATATAATCCATTGAAAACTGAGTTTGATAATTCAGTTCTCAGTATTATCCATTATTATAAAGTGCTGAAAACTTTAAAAATATTTAAACGGAAGTCGATCTCCGATAATGCACTATTTCTTAAATATTATAAATCTATGCGCACTCACTCAAAGTCAATCTCCAATAATGTGCTTTCTTAAATATTATAAATCTACGCACAGTCGAGGGAGTGCGCATAGATTTATAATATTATTGGAAATTGACTTCCATTTGAATATTTTCTCAGTATTATATATATAAAGCTAAAAAGTAGAAAAAAAAAAAATCACTGTTATTCACATAAATGCATTAAAAAGTAAAATATATTTTTTTTATTAAAAAGGGAGCATTGTTGCAAGTTTATTTTTTAAAAATGGGTCTACTGTATATTCAATATAATACTGAGTTTTCTATAATAATTGCACTGCAAAAATCTATGACACATTTTAAGGTTATAACCATAGATTAGAAGAAGTTAACAACTACAAGTACCATGGTCAAATTATTAATATAGATTAAAATATAATAGAAAAAAATAATAATAGAATTAAACTGAATGAAGTGCTTTTGGTAGAAATATCTAATATTAAAAAAAAAATTTAATAGAGATGTTTTACTAGTTTTTATTTATGAATCTGAGAATTGGATTTCTAACATAAGAATAATATGGAGACTTTAGATTATTTAAAGAAATGTGAAGAGAAGAATGTTGGGAATTATAACAAAGGATTGAAAGGAAATTAATTGGATGAGCAAATAAAGAGGGAACTGACATCATTAAAATTAAAAGACTGAATCATCTTAAAATGGATTCCAAGAGATTTTAACAGATCTAGAAAGTCTAGATATAAGATGGATAAATGAAATAAAGTTCATCGATGTGATGTGGAGAGCAGATATTATGGATAAGAGAACATGGATTAAACATTGTAAAAACATCCTGCAGTGACTTGATAATAGTTGAAAATAATGATTTTAAATTCAGCTTAATAATCTTATGATTATACATTTGGTGAAAGATTGCGATAACTGTATTAAACTTTTCTGCATAAATTTACATCACTCCTAATCAATTTCGTATCTATTTACAAAATGGCTATGAATATGAGGGCTCTGACACTTTAAAGCGCTTAGCCACTTAATTAAATATATGTACTAAAATAATATATATATATATTTCTTTGTCTTCAGCTTTGGGTGCTTGTGCATGTTAGTGCATTTTATATTTTGTGGAATATTTAAATAAAAGTTAATTTTTTTCTAAAGACACTCAATACATATATTAGATGATGGAAATAGTTCAATATAAAAATATAACTGATACAAGAACTTGTAAGCACATCATTAAATTCCATGAATGTGATATATTGAAAGCATGCTGAGCAGTAGTAAAACTGAATATTGAAAAGCTACATTTTCTGAGAGTATTTTTATTAATTATCAAATATTATGTTGCTTCAGAAAAAAAGAAAATAATAGTTTTCTATTTTAAATTATCTTTTCAATGTCATCGCTGTCTTATGATATACTTAATTTATTTTTTGCACATTTTTTTTGTGATTGGCTAAGCTTTATTTTACTTGGAGCATTACCTGCATTATGTAACACTTGCAGCATACATGGAGGTAAGGTGTCCATTACTTCTGATGATGTTTTGTTCATTATATTTGATATTATTGACTGAGTAGATATTATGTTGTTTTTTTTTCAACATATAAAATGTGTTCTGAGTCAGATTGTGTATTATTAGTCTCCTTGTTGGTATTATCCTCTTGAACTTTTTCTTTTGTACAATTATGTGATTGTTTTTCTTATCAAGCCACAATGCTTGCATATGCATTATTACAATTAACTACCAAAAGACTGTGGAGGCCACACTGAAAGCACTGTGGCTTAATTTCTCAAATAAATATTAGCAACATAGCCTTTTGATCCATAATTTGTGATGGTATGCTTAGCTGATTAACACTGTTGGGCAATTGTACTCTTAAATTCATAACTGTTTCCAAATATGGGTATCACAGTGTCTTTGTATTATACTAAGTGCAGATTAATGACGTTACTGAATGATTCCATAAACTTTTTAGAAACAGTGGAATTTAAATGAGCATTTTTGAGCCCTCCAGTAATAATGCTTTGTCTACATTCATTTACTATGACTAAGGCATACTTACCCAGTTTTGTTATTTCTTTTTAAATCTAATTCTTTGTTCAGTATCAAAAAAATCTAAGACAAGGTAACAATGATTTGAGTGGTTTGATATCCACAAAATGCTATCCCACAAGTTGTTTGAGCTAAGTGCTTCACATAATAGTTTCTTTGAAAAACTATATAGTGAGCATGTAATATTGTAACAACTAAAATGATCTATTGATCAATGAAAAAAAGTTTAAATGAGTTAAGCAATTTACAAGAGATAGTCAAATTAAAATTCTCTGAAATACTTTCCAACATTTTGTCTATTCATCATGTAGTAGGGCTTACCTTAATTTCTGATATATTTTTCATACTAAAGTCCAAATTTGCAATGTCCTTTAATGAAGTCTTATGGAATCTAGATGCATTGTTTGCTTTTTATTCAAATATTTGACCTCAGTAATGGAATTGCTTGTCTTCATTGGAAATTTAACAGTACTAGGAAGTGGCTGTATTGCCTGTATGCAATTTAGGCAACAAATTAATTTTAAGACATCTAAGAAAATATCCCTTGTAATACAGAAAAACATCATCTAATGCACTTTACTTATATTTGTATAAAATACAAGTAAGGAAGAGGCATTTGACAATAAGTTTCTTTTTGTATTATAAGTGATATCTTGATTACAGTAAGATAACATAAACTATTATTTTGATATTTTCTATTGAATCATTATTAGTAAAGTGACAAGCTGAATTTAAGATTACAGTATAGATTGTTAACTCAATAAGATTCTAGTAGCCTTACAATTAATGCTGATAATTTCAAATTAAATTATATTGTTCTTCGATTTTGCTTAAATAAACATTTTAACATTAAGAGGGGTTACTAATAGTCTTTAAAATATATGCACCTACACCAGAAAGCACATGAGATAATTCATGTAGATCTCAGTATAAAGAAAAAAATGTAGCTTTATTATTGTAACAGGCAAAACTCTCTATACATATTGTCACTCAGTGCAAGCCAGAGTAATCAATGGATGCCAGAAGGTTTGTGCATAAAATCCCCATCTAGTGCCTACTCATCCAATATCCCCAGATTAGTTTCTGGCTTGTGGCCTTTGTCAGTGAGGAGCCTTGGATCTGAGAGCACTGCACCTAGATCTTAGGATCTAATGCAACCCTCCAGTAGCCACCTTTTATTTCTACTTATCTACAAAACTATGTGTCTTAAATTGAAAACACTATAATATTTTCAATTCAAGCTCAGTAGCTTATATAGTTATATATGTCTGAACTCAGTTCAGTACCTATATATTTTGGTGTCTTTGGTTCTTTAATAACCATAGCCATCACCATCCTATTAGGCAGGATTGGTTTAAGCCAATAAACATCACATGATCACCATTTTTTATGCTTGATCATAACTGTTATTAAAACAGGCAAAACTCTTTATATGTATTGCTACTCAGTACAAGCCAGAGTAGTCGATTGATGCCAGAAGGTTTGTGCATAAAATCCCCATCTAGTGCATACTCATCCAATATCACCAGACTAGTTTTTGGCTTGTGGCCTTCGTCAGTGAGGAGCCTTGGATCTGAGAGTACAGCACCTAGATCTTAGGATCTAATGCATAAGCTACTGAGCTTGCATTGAAAAATATTGTTTTCAATTTTAAACTCATAGTTTTTGTTATATCCGCAAGTGTGATTGTGCAGCCAGCAATTAAATATATACTATGAAAAACTCACAATATTTCACGTAATCAGAATAGCGAATAGCCTGCAACACTCTATCTCCATAGTTCACTAATGATCAATTCCCATGCTGTTCTCTTGCAACGAATGCTCTGCTGTTCTCTTGCAACAAATGCTCTGCTGTTCTCTTGCAATGAATGCTCTGAAACGAATGCTCTACAATGAATGCTCTGCAATGAATGCTCTACAAAGAATGCTCTGAATATCTCTGCTGTGGTCTCCCCATCTCTGTGGGCTCTTTCAGCCACACCTGTGGACTACATTTCCTCTGGGTGCTGGTCATTAACTGCAAGCACTGACACAAGATATCTCTACTCAAATACTGCTTACTCTTAATTAAATTCCACAGTTATCAGCGCGTGATCTAAAAACAACCTCTCGAATACATTCTAGTTTTTCTGGAGTGCACAAACATGTCTGCCATTTTTACAAAATACTAAAGTTTTGTCATTAAGTAGAGACAAAAGGTGGCTGCTGGAGGGTTGCATTAGATCCTAAGATCTAGGTGCAGTGCTCTCAGATCCAAGGCTCCTCACTGACGAAGGCCACAGGCCAGAAACTAGTCTGGGGATATTGGATGAGTAGGCACTAGATGGGTATTTTATGCCCAAACCTTCTGGCATTCATTGATTACTCTGGCTTGCACTGAGTGGCAATACGTATAGAGAGTTTACCTTTTTAATAACAGTTATAAGCAAGCATAAGAAATGGTGATCATGTGGTATTTATTGGCTTTATTATTGTAGATAATATATTAATGTTCTTCATGTTGCTTTGTATTAATAAAATTCATTATATAACAGGAATAAGAATTAGGCCAAATTTCCTGATCGTTTGCTTTTTTGACATAACCTCAATTAAGAAGTACGTATATAGTTTTGATAATATATATACTGTATACAGAGCTTTGGGAAAAGGGAGTTGCATATTGTGAGATATTTTTAATGGAAATATAGGATCAAAAATAATAAAGAATTTATTCTATTTTTGATCATAGGAATTCTTTATTATGTCTAGATTAAATATTATTTATCCAACTTCCGTGTTTTAATATTATATTTTGTTAAAAATCTATAATGTTTACAACATGCAATATTTTGCTAAAGGAAAATTAATTCACTTTCAGAATCGTTGATATGCTGTTAATTAATAATAATAAAAAAATGTTTAATTGGAAGCAAGATCATTTGTAAATATTTTTAAAATTTAAATTAATGATTTCTTGAAACAGACGCTGGATAAAATGAAATATAATTTTTTTATACGGATTTATGTAGATGTTAATTAGTTGTTAAGTTAGTGGTAATTTTGCTTCCAATCAAATTTATTTGCAATCATGTTCATTTGATTATTAAAATAATTTAAATATATTTATTTTTATTTGATATTTATCAAGTTAGCGGAATATATTAATATAAAAGAAAAAGGAAGGAAGAAATGATTTATTATTTCTTAGACTTGCTTGCTATCTTTTGCATTATACATCAGATTTTTTGAAATTATTACTTTAAAAAATGAATGCTTATTTACATAGTGACGGTAATCATTTACATAATAATAATAAAAAAATTATGAATAGAATAATGATATTGCAATAAAAATAGTAATTACAATGGAGTGAACACATACTATATAAAAAAACGTTTTGGTTTTAGAAATTAGCAGGTAAATGTAAACAAATTACAAACTGTTTATTAAATGCACAAAAATCAGGCTGATGCACACACAGAAAAATACGGACATATATAATAGATAGTGATTCAATATGCCATTTTGATTTCGATAAATAGATGTATAGTTAACAATTTACAATCTTAATATTATTAATACATTGTACAGGCTTAAACCTGCATTTATATATGTAATATATGCGGGATTCGAACTCAGACATTCACACGACCCACTACTCTCAGTGCCATCTCATATTGCTGACCCACCTGATCACACACATGTTGAAGAGATAAATAATCACCAATATACGTATTTCATGCTAAACCAGCAATCATCAGTTGGTCTAGATTACAATCGTCACACATAATATCAATAATTACGCGCTTATAACGCTCGTTAAAGAAGTTATATATATTATTAAATTTATTTCAAGCTTAGCGCTTTCAAAGCTCTATGGCTTCATAATCATAGCTGTGTGCGGTTAATAGTGACGAGGGGGAGTGCTCAGCTTTATATTAAGATAGCCAATCTTCATATTTTAATGGACAGGCTTCAAACTATTTCAACTCACAACTCTTCAGTCTTCCATTCCATTGAAAATCTGATGATGGAGCGTTCAAAGCCCTTATTAGTGTCAAGGTTGTCATCTTACCCTAACGTAATAATTTTCATTTAAATCCATGCAGAAAATCTACATTTCATTTCAGATCATTTTCTCTATATCTTTTAATCTTTTTAAAAATTTCTCATAATTACTTTTCATGATGTCATCTAACTTTTTCTTTTTTCCCCTAATAATGTGAAAGAATTAATAATATTTAAAAAGGATAGTCTGAAAATTGTAAAAGTAATACATCTTAGGAAATTAATAGATCTTAATGAGTAACTAAAATAGAATATATTGAAACATCAACAAATGATATATTCTATATAACGTATATAATAAATATGTTAATATGTTTATTAAATTAATTTTCTCATAGATTATGTTAAAATAGCTTGATTTAATATGTAGATCAGAAAGATTCAGAACTTTCTGACTTATGTTGAAAAAAATTTTGCTGAATGGAATAGATCAGGATAAATAAATGGAAATATGGGAATGAAAAAGAATTTGGAGAAGAAAAAAGAAGCAGATCAAGTTTTTAACTATTTTTTATTGTTCCATTCTGTAAGAAACATTCTTGTAATGATATATTAGGGTACACTAGGCTCAAGATACATTTTAGAAGAGAATGGAGTTTAAACACAATCTTAATCATCTTCCAGGTTCTATAAGAACCTTATGGCTTTCAGTTAATCCAAATAGTTAAGGAACAAGAATCTTTCCCTCAGTCTTGTTCAAGCTCACATTCTATCCATTGTAGTATCTTTGGATCAATTATTTAACTTTTTTCTAACTCGAAGTGGTCACCCTATAGTGAATGGCATTATGAAAATTTAACACAAAAAACATGCAAGCTTACTTCATATTTATTTGGAAACTTAGATTAGAACCAATAGAACAAACAAAAATATTTTATTTTTAAAATATTATATAATAACTTAAACAGAGGTATTAGTACCCCCCCCTACTGAATTATATGAACTGACTATGAAAAGATGCAATGATAATACCTATTTTTAATAAACTAAAGATTAGCCTTTCAAGCTAACGTACATGTGCTTTTTACGCATGTTAATAATAATAAATGAATACTTTCATTTCCAACACGATATCTTTGCGAACGAATAAATGAATTCATTTATTCGTTCGCAAAGACTTTATCTTGTGTTGGAAATGAAAGTATTCATTTATTATTATTAACATGCGTAATTCATTTATTCGTTCACAAAGACTTTATCTTGTGTTGGAAATGAAAGTATTCATTTATTATTATTAACATGCGTAAAAAGCGCATGTACGTTAGCTTGAAAGGCTAATCATTAGTTTATTACAATTTATAAACATAGCGCTATATAAATTAATGCCTCATTTAATACCTATTTTTATAAAAGCTTAGTTTTTTTTATGTAGTTTTAAACTATAAGAAGAATTTTGGCTATTATTTTAATTTATGTGCAGACTGAATAATCTAAAATTACTGCTGAAATATTAAGAGGATTACTACTGAGCCTTGGTTTTAACAACCTCTAAATATCAAATGAAAAAATAATTTAATCAATTTAATAATAAATAATCTAACTCAAATGTAAGTAATTGAATTGTAATTGTTCTTCCTATTGAGTTATGTGTACTTTTGCTTAAAAACAAATACTTTTGTTCTAAATTTATTACTATAATGGTCAAATATCCAATACAATTTATTTGTCCATAAAATGCTGTTTTGTTAATGTTTCAGGTGAAATATTCAAATAATTGTTAGAATCTCAAATCAATTTATTTGCCAATATCTTTCAAAATTATCTCAATTCAGAATAAAGTTATAAACATTCAAATTATAAAGCCTTTTAGATAATAAAATTTTTAAAAATCATAAGATGAATATATATGTAATATCAAAAAAATGTATTAAGGTAACTTTAATGAAATTCATTTAATTATAGCATAAATGATATTGTTTAGATGGTTAACTATTCATAAACATTATAAAGAAATCTATAGGGATTTTAACCAATAGAAAGGTTCACTAGTGGACATAATGAGGACTTTAATTCTACATATTCTATTTCTGATGCAAATAAGGTGGTCCTAAGTTTGTTAATGAAACTTCAGTAGCATATAAAAAAATATTCACTGTTTTTATTTCTGAATATCGAAAAAATGTTGTAATCTTATAAAAAAAAATTTTTTTTATATACATGAGTCAGTGATAAGACATCAGTTTTATAGCTTTTCACAGATTTTCTGTGCAGCAACTTGTTTTCTAATGTCTGATAGAGAATTGTGGAAATGGTTTAGCCATTGCAATTGAGTGGGTTTGAAGGTGTTTATAATATTTCTCAATTGTAATACTAAATAGTGTATCCGTAAATTTAATTTGAACACTTTTTGTCCAAAATAGGAATACAATATTATGCAGCAGAATAAGGAATGCAAAAGAAGATCCCTTAGACTATTTGTGATACAATCCATATAATATCAACTTTTTAAGGAGATTGTTCCTAATAATTATTTTGGATGTAATTTTTGATGGATCAGAAAAGTAAGTTAAGCTGTAATCCAAATTACCTTTTAATAGCACAGGATAGAATTATTTTATTGAATATTATTTGTAGTTAGAAAAATATTTTCCTGTTACTTATTATTTGGGTGGGATTAAGGATGAGGCGTCAATCTTTAAAAACTATTTCGAAACTTTTAATATTTTCACAAAAAGACTTTTCTTTCTAGGAAAGATCTATTTTATTAAGTCAAAAAAATACTAAACCGTAGATGAATTCTGGACACACTATATATCAACATTTTAATAAAATAGGTTGGAATTTTGTGGAAAACCATGCTATAGAATTTTGTATCTGCTATGAATACCATTAAGAGTTTGCCGGCTCCACAGGAAGACAATCTTAGACATGTAAGCAAAAATGAATAATACACAAATAACTTGAATAAATATATTTTTGTTTGCTGAGGCATTAATTTAACAATATAAAAATTATATTACTAACAATTATTTATCCCATTTACTTTTAGGAATTTCTTTGGAATATATTTAGTGTGGAAAAATATCTTATTTCACATACAGCTGATAATTATGTAGTTCATTAATCTCCAAAAGGTTTGTCTAACTCATCTAATTTAAGTCTATGCAAATAAGTAATTTACTAAAAACTAATTTCGTTCAGCATTATCTTTTCTCCCTTTTGAGAAATGCATTGGTTTACTTTCCACAGCATTTCCCCCTCTTGACTGTGTCTGTCTGCTTTTGACTGTTACATTCTAAGAATGTCAGACTCTTTATTAGCTGCATTAATTTACATAATTTATTTAATTAAAACTTTATTTACACACAAATTTAAAATATTTGCCCCATCAGTATACCTTCCCTCTCACTCTAGAAAATAATTTTATATCTAGTTCGCTTTCTCCTATTTCTCTGATTTTATGGAGTTTACATCAGTTGCTTTTTCAGATCTAGGTAATTGTACATCTTCATTTGAGTCAACAATATCCTGATATGCTTTAACTTCATTGCCTATATTTCACTCAATAGGAAATACATCAACTGCTCATTAGAGGGCACATTTTCAAGTTCATTATTTGGCAAAAATTCTGATTGAGGACAGGCTATTCATAGGTTTATTATTAATCATGATTGATGTATCAGAGAATCATTGATGTAAATGATTTATATGTCTTCTGACATGCAATCCACTTTCAAGTGTAATTACTCATGTGATTTCAAATATTTTGTCAACTATGGTGCCAGGTATCTATTTATTTTTTTGATATGTCTCAACACCTTACAGTTTTTCTGACTCTAAATTTCACAAAGTTTGCATTATATGTATCTTCTCTAGAAGTTTAGATAAATGAGTATGACATTTTTTACCAAATAGCAACTCTGCAAGTATTTTATGATTTGTCGCACTAAGGATAAAATACTGGTAGAACATGATTTCTATCAGTGTTTCTTCCATATTTGTAACTTTTACTTTTTTCTCAATGCCGATTTCAAACTTTGGACTGCCTTTTGCACAAGTCCTTTAGAGGCAGGGTAGTAGGATGGAGTAAGAACATGACAAATGCTTTTATCTGTTAAATAGTTTTCAAAATCTGCAGACATAACTCCTGTTCCTTTATTGGATACTATTATCTCAGGATATCCATAAATTGTAAACACTTTCCATGGATCTTTTATAGTGCATTTCATACTTGTTGTTTTGTGAGCTTATACTCTGCCCATCTGTTGTATGAATCTATGATTATTAATATTAAATGTCCATTCAAAGATCCTGCATAATCTATATGAATACACTCCCATGGATTTTGGCTTTTCATGGTGTATAAACCTTCTTCAATAAATCAGCCACAGTTTGGCAATCATGGCAAGTTTTTATCATTTGTTCAATTTTGCTATTTATTTTAGGCCACCAAACATATGAATGTGTGAGCACCTTCATCTGCACAATTCCTGATCATCCTTTATGTAACAAGTTTATCACTTGTTTATATCCTTCCATTGGTACAAATACTTGATCAATCATCAAGATGCAGCCACTACAAATTAACAAACTCTGATGAACTTTCCAAATTGCCATAGCAATGAAACTTGTTTGACTTTTTGGCCATCCTCAGATTCAATTTTTTGGCTTACTATATTCTGAGTCTCTATTTAACCATTCAGTAACTTTAGAACTATTTAGATTCTCTATAAGATTTGTTGCCTTTAACATGTTTACTTTTGTAAAAAATTTCACTGAACTGTCTTTCATAGGTAGTCATGATAATGCATTTGCATGCATAATCTCATTTCTCAGCTTGTAAACTGATTTATAGTTATAGATGGCTAATATTTTAATCCATCTTAAAAGTGTCTGACTTGCATATTTAGGTGTGTTTTTATCATTTCCAAAAATTCCAAGATGATGATCTCTCATATAGTAAACTATATCCATATATGTATTGATGGAATTTCGTTATTGCAAATATTATAGCCAGGGCTTCTTGATCTAATTGATTATATATTTTTTTCAGCTGATGATAACATTCTGGAGGCATAAGCAGTCAGACATTCATCTTCACCATATTGATGTGAAATGACAGCTCCAACTCCAAAATCTGAAGTATCTATAGTAATCATCATTTCTGGATCACTCATACAATGCACCAAGAGTTTTTTTGACCTTATTTGGCTTTCTGTAATGCAACTTTGTGCTCTTCATTCCATTTCCAGCACTTTCCCTTACATAATAAATCATACAACGGTGTTAATACATGTGATTTACTCTTTAAAAACTTTTGTAGAAATTTAACAATCCTAGAAAAACTTGTTCTTAGGAGTGGAAGCTTCTTTTACAGCTTTCACTTTTTCAGGATTGGGGTACTTTCCATCCTTATTTATCATATGCCCCAAAAATTTTATTTCTGAAGTTGCCCAAATGCATTTGGCTGCATTTAATCTAGCTCCCACTTCAGTTTTCAGCACACTTCCATAAGTCATTGTTCCAGTTCTTCTTTTGACTGTGCAATAATAGTTATATAATCTAAGCAGGGAATAACTCTGCCTATGTTTTATAATAACATGTCCATCTTTGCTTGAAAGATGTTTGGGGCCATTGTTATTCCACAAGACAATTTATTGCATTTAAACAAACTGATGTGGCTACATAACATTAACAATTCTGTGTTTTTTGAAGTGACCGGTATCTGGTGAAAAATGTGGATTTTAAATTTATCTTCATGAAGAATTGAGGCTTTTTGTAAAGGTGCTAGCCAACACTTTGTGTACACTTGGGATGGAATAAGCACTCTTATTTATATATTTATTTACAGTAACTTGATAATCTCTACTGAGATAAATAATTCCATCTGGTTTAACAATCACAACCACAGGAGTAGCCTATGATGAGTATTCTATGGATGATAGCACACCTTTTTTACTATATCTCCTATTGTCTTTTCAACCTTTGACTACAGAGCATACGGCACTTTCTGCAGTTTACAAACTGTAGGTTGTGCACCTTTATCTCATTCCACATCTACTGGTCTTGTTCTTAATCCAGATATTTCATGTTCAAACAGCTGAGGAAACTTTGGTCTAACTTCTGTTTCTAGATTAATTTTTTTTTACTAATTTTAAGACAGATTCCTTAATGGATGAAGCAACTGAGCAGTGGACTAATGTCTCTCTTTACAATAAATAGAGGTAAAACTTTCTTATTTTTGATTTACTTTCACTGGAACAGAAATTTTTCCACATATTTATATTCTGTTACCATTTACATCTGTAGTCACTACATTTGTCTTATTTAATTTCAGTCTCTGCTTGGATTTAACATTAATTTTATTCCACTCATTCAGAAATAGGATTAATAATCCAGCACCACTGTCAACCTCCATTTTGATTTTAATCTCACAAATGGTTACATCAAAATATTTCAGCCATTAGTTAAGTCACTTAATGACTTTATCTCTAACTTTCTACAAGCTTTGCCTCCCATGATTTAAAGTCCAGGTGTGGCATGTCTTTTTAATTTTTTTCTGCAAATGTGAACTAAATGTCCTTTAATGCCACAAATATGGCATTTATCTGATTTGAATTTGCACACTGTTTTGGTGTGCCTTACAATTCTGTAACAATAACATGTTAATTCATTTCATATAAATTTTTTAGTTGATTTATCTACCTTAGCTCTGTATATACTTGTTATTGTTTTTTAATTCATTTACTACCATTTTATATTCAGATGCATTATCTGTTGTTAGCTCATGAATTTATAAATTTTGCAATAGCCATTCTGTGGTAGCTATTCTGTATGTTGTTATATCCACTTCACTTAGTAGAGTTTTCTTAAGATTGCGTTCAACACTCCATATAGAAGTTGATCCAGGAATATGTCCTCTAAATCCAAAATCCATTGAAAATTCACAATGTCTAACCAATGTATGCAATGCCAGATTGTAATCTTGGTAACTCACTCAAGATAGTTGTTTTCTCATTCAAAAATGCAAATGAGCTATTCTCTTGGTTACTGGTGGCTGACAATATGTAGTAAGATTTTCTATTAAATTCACGGTATGGTACATCTTCTGGGGTGTTGGGATCATATAATTGCTTAGCCATTTATAGAACATCCTTACTGGCAAAACCATTTTCAATTTTACTCATCCTCATATAATGATCTATGTGCTCTACATATATATTCGCCACTGAGGGATTACTGATTTCACATTCATGCAAGTTATGAGAAGGAACTGCCATTTTCCTCTTTCCTTTTTTCACAAAAACATACAATTTTTCTTTAACTTAATTTTCTATGCAGGTTTTTCTTAAAAACTGTTGTCTGCACCATCTGATGTGTCGACACAGGGAAACAATTTCAACCATATAGGTGAAAATGAATAATACATAAACAACTTGTATCAGCAAGTTTATTTCTGTTTGTTGAGGCATTAATTTAACAATATAAACAAGTACAATAAAATTATATTCATCTTGTTTTCTTTTGGGAATTTCTATGGAATATATTTAGTATGAGAAATAAATCTTATTTTATGCATAGCTGATAATTATGCAGTTCATTAATCTTCAAAAGGTTTGTTTAATTTGTACAATTTAAGACTATGTGAACTTCTTTACATTTGAAACTGTAATAGTAAGTAATTTGCTAAAAACTATGTTCAACATTATCTTTTCCCGAAAAATGCATTGTTTTATTTTCAGCAGCCATTTTTTCCTCTTGACAATGATTGACTGCTTTTGACTGCTAAACACCAAGAATGTCAGACTCTTTTTATTAGCTACCCTGAGTTTCATAATTTATTTTAAAAGTAATATGTTCTTTCTAGAGTCATCATTTTCAGGGAAGAAATAACAATTCTTCGATGCAATGTACATGATTTAATTAAAACTTTATTTATATACAAACTTAAAATATGTGCATCATCAGTACCAAGTTCATGCATTTTTTTATTGTAGAGCATATTATCTAGAAAAGACATTTTTAGAAGAAAACCATTTTACAAAGCAGAGATTAGCTTAATCAAAGTATGACATTTTTTTATTGTGAATTGTAAAAGAAAAATCTTATTCTCAGCTATTATTTTTGACATAAGTTAAGGCTGTTTTGAAGAGGATTTAATAACTGATATAATTGTAGGAAACATGTAATAATGATATTGGGCAATAATTTAGTGACTTATTACTGAATTTATTAGGCTTTAAGATTGCGATAGTTTTTCTTTGATGTCAACTTTTGTTGAAAAGTCTCTTTATGAATAATATCACTGAATAGTTTTGCCAACATTTTAGTCTTAGGTTCTAATTTTTTTTTAAAAACTTTTGGATGTATATATTATTTGCTTTTGAAAACTTTCCTGACTTCAGAGAATTAAAACTACATTCAAATTCACAAGTCAACCTTTTTTATGAACAATACAAAACCTGGTTAAATCATCATAATAACTTGATTAAATCCACTCTTCTTTCTATACAAATTCTTTTGTTATATATATATTAAACTCTAAAGTCTTTCAGGAAGAAAATTATATTTTTTGACAGAAACTATTTCACAGATTTTTAGATGATCCAAGTAATAAACTAATTATCATATTGTTAATACATTTTATATGAATCAATAAAAACCATGGGATATGCAAATATAGGAGTAGAATACTTTATTTGCTCGACAGCTTCACATTTCAATGGTATTTTTAGTTTTTACAATTAATGTAATTTCTTTGATTAACATAATTAATGTGGGATTTGAATTCTATAGTGAATAATGGCTGGATACCACAATTAATAATTGCATAGCTAAATTAGATGGATCTGCTAATTCTCAAAATTTTACATCTTAATTTTAAATAAGTACATGCTCATTCCAATCCTTATTCTGTTTCTTAATTTCCTTAATAAAATAACATTTTTCAATTAACGATAATTGTATCTTTCCATGCATCTTTTTTTGTTTCTAATTTTCATCTTCCATGATTTTAATCGTATAATTTTTCATAAATATTCAAATTTAACTTCAGACAGCCAAAGCAAAAACATAAAATAATGAAAAAATCAAAAACAAGAACAAGTCTAGAATGTTTTAAAATAGTGTGCAGCATTCAGAGTTACGTTATTCATTAGGGTTCTCATTTTAGTATTTCTTAATAATCAATATTTAAAAACATTATCCAATTGTATCAACTTTTTGCTTGATAATTCTTAACACCTTGTTTATTAATATTATTTTAGTTTTAAATTTATTTATTTAATAATAAAAATGTTATTTGATTTTTTTTTTCTTAAATCGCAAAAAAATAATCTTAATTTAATGATTTAATCAACTAAAATATTAAAGTATAATTTAACAAGTCAGTGAAAATAAATAAATAAGTCATTAAGCTTCATATTAAGTTATAATATATAAAGAATTTTTAGTATGCATCAATCAACAATGCAAAAAATATATCTAACTGCTGCATTAACCTCATGTATATATATACCATGCCTAGGCATATAAATAATGTTAATATAGGTCTTTAATTCATTACCAAACTCTGTGCCGATTAAGCTCCCCTGTTTATTATATATAATGAGATTTGCTTTATTCAAATATGATTAAGAAATGTAATATTTATTTTCTCCCTAGGAATGCAAACCATTTACATATGTCAGAACTTTATTTTTTCTGCTGAAAAATTCACGGTGTGCTAAATTTATTCATGAACATGTTTTTTCTTGAAAGAAAAAAACTTGTTACAGAATATTACTGCATACTCAACTTTCTTCAAATTAAATCATAAACACCAGCTCTTGTCAATAATCACACAGACTTGGTTGTATTAACAAAATGTTTTCTTGCTACTGATTCTAGGTAGAAAATGTTAAATAAAATAGTCGTGACTTGATTCTAAAATTTTAAATATAAAATGATTAATAGAATTTAAATTAAATCTCATATTTTGTAATTGCTTTTATTGCCTTAACAAACTATAAAATTTAAAAGCAAACAGTTTATTTATTGATGATGAATATATTTTTAGTTTATTTGTCAAAAAGACTTTTCTGAAAATGTAAAAAAATAAACCTACAAGCAATGCATAAAACATATACACATGCTCTGTTTGAATAGGTGGAGATAATTCAACAGGAAGGGTCTGCTCTGAACTGATAAATATAATGGTAGTATAATGAACTCAAAGGCTAAAAATTACTTTATCAAAGCTCCACCTTTTACATGGTTTTCTGATTAATAATCATTTAATTATTATACAGGACATTTTTACTAAAAATATACAAAATACACTGCAAAATTTAAAAAGACTATTAAATTATTAAGATACATAACCCTATATATGTGTGGGTGGGTGTGTTCTAAATATTATGATGGTACGATTGCACATTTTAAACATATACATGCTACATATATTATATAATGAGCTTTCAAATCTTAACAAGCTTTTCAGACTATCCCCAACTCAGACCGGTTTCTGCTATTGGCTTCCTCAATGAGGTGCTAGGATATTCAAGCATTAAATTTAAAATACTAAGCAAAGTCCAGCACTTTATCTAATGGATAACTATTAGGTAAAAAATCTTAAGTTTTTAAACATCCATATGTCTTCCAATCCGGCTGACTAACTTAAATAGCCATATGGGACTGAACCAAATTCAGATACACCAAATGCTGGCCTTTACTTGGTATTTTAAATCTAATGCTTAAATATCCTAGCACCTCACTGAGGAAGCCAATATCAGAAACTGATCTGAGGTTGGGGATATTCTGAAAAGCTTGTTAAGAGCTATTTGCAAGGTAATTATATAACATTTGTAATACATGCTTGTTAAATTAGATCATGTGGCATTTCTTTGTAATTTTAGTTTTTGCTATTAAGGCTTTGGTGATTTTATATTGCTAAAGCTATTAATATATGGAATAGCTGAACCTGGTTCAGTCCCATATGGCTATTTAAGTTAGATAGCTGGATTGGAAGACACATGGATGTCTGAAAATTTCAGATTTTTTACTTAATAGTTATCCATTAGATAAAGTGTTAGCTTTACTTGGTATTTTAAATCTAATGCTATGAATATCCTAGCACTTCGCTGAGGAAGCCAGTTGCAGAAACTGGTATGAGGTTGGGGCTATTCTGAAAAGTTTGTTAAGAGCTATTTGCAAGCTCATTATATAACATTAGTAATATAAGCTTGTTAAATCAGATCATGTGGTGTATGACTTGATTTCTTTGTAATGCTACACATTTTTATATGAAAAATAAAATAATAATGAAATAGTAGCTATATTTCAAAGATAGTTATACAATATATGTAGATAAAGGAAACAAAGGAGAAGAGTAATTGTCCAGCAAGTTTATAGCTAATTTTTATATATGTTACAGAGTCACTTAGTAATAATTGTATTTAAGTACAATAGTCATTCAAAGCATTACTTATTTAATTATTATTTAATTAATAACACAAACAAGTAAATTTGTACTAATTACAGTATTTATATGTATGATTGAAGTATGAATTTGTACATCTACTCTACATAAATGATTCTATTTAATTTAAAAATTTAATTAACTTGACAATTTTAATTAAAAATGCAGAGTTATGGGAATCACTAAACACATCAGGTGCAATGTCCTTAGACAATTAATTTTAACCAACCAATCAGATGTTAGAGAAGTAAATTTTAACCAACCAATCAGATGTTAGAGAAGTACATATAAATCTACAAATATTGTAAGACAGAATTCAGTTGCATGTTTTCAAGTCAATTAAGTTCAAATTGTTTAACTTTTCAATTTTTAAAAAATTATTTAACACAAAAGAAAAGCATTATGAGTTTTGCTAAAACAAATTCAGAAAGAAAATATCAATGACTCATTAGAATAATCAAATTTGTTTTTTTTTTTCAGTTTAAATAAAACTATTAGAATTTCCCAAAATTAATTATCCCTGAAAAATGCAGCAAATGACTTTAATCCTATTTTAACTTTATGTATACCATTATCTGCCATAATTGTATTTCAGTATATGGAAAATAATAATTGAAAATATTTATATTACTTTCACCAGTTTATAAACTATCTTTCAAAATTCATAGACACCCTTTTAATCCTTTGAAGTTCACAATTGATTTATAAGATACAAGTAAACTTTTTTCTTAAATGCTGTTACATACATGGAGGCATCCAAAAATAACTAGAATTTTATAATAAAAAATTGTTTATTTATTTTTAAGCATTATAAATGTAATAACTTTTAAATTACTAACTACTTAAGGCAGTACATCAGTCTATACATGTTTTTCATTTTTCAAAGTAGTCCAGAAATACTTGTAAAGTGATGCCTTTTAATGCTTCTGTCATTTTTTCCAATCACTACTTAATATTGTGACATTTTTTCATTTGAAAGATTTTTTTAAAAAAATTGCACAAAATGAGATTGAGTGAATATGGCTGATAGATAAGCTGTGTCATACTGAATTTAATTAGAAAGTGTTTCACACTCAAGGCTTTGAGAGATGACACTTTGTTGGGGTGGGGTTTGCATTCTTTTCTTTGCTGCAGAATGAGATGTTTATGTTTTACCACATAGTGTAAATGTTTCAGAACTTGCAGATAAAATGCCTGACTGTTACAAACTAAATCTGAGAGAAAAATGTTATTTGCATAAAAAAAATTCAGTTTTGTTTTGATTTTGGACTTCACTGGCAATGCTTTTTAGGGATTTGGTAAATTTTACATTTCAATTAAAACACTCATAAACTTGTGTTTTTATGAGATCGCTATTTTAAGCATTACAACTGTTTTTGCTGCCCTTTTGTGTAAAAGAAAACAGAGAATTTAACATTGTTCAAACTTTTCAGTCATTGAAAAATTGACAAATATGAAAAATATACTTTACAAAAAAAATGCTGGTCCCCTATAAAAGGTGGAATTAAAAAAGGATAACGAAGCTTCACGGTAATATTTTGAAGCCAAACTGAGGGTAAGCTCATTACCTTTAAGTGTTATTATCAAAATGAAGAAAATTTTTAGTTTCCTAACAGCAACAAAGGTTTAACTGACATCATTGTGAAAACAAAGATGGCAGAAAATGTTTCAAGTCAAGTGCAAAATAGAGGGGAAAATGCAAGTCAAGAAAACAGCAGTATAAATAAACAACTGATGGAAGAAGAGAATCCAGTTAACAAAGAAATCACCTTAGGTGATTTGGACTATATGTCACCCAAAATATCACAAGGGAAAGAGGAAGTGAATGTTGTTGAAGGCTTTGAAAAGTTTAAAATTGAAAATAACATTATCTAAAAAGCGAAACCGATTAATAAGAACAAAACTATAAAATCTAAATTTGAAACTAATGAGAGAAGTAAGTCAAACAAATTATTTAGTGTTAATAAACAAGAATTCAAGTATGAAGAGGCATTACAATCAAAAATGAAAATCTACGCAAATGCAGTAAAAACTGGAGGGAATAGAAGTATGTGGTAAATAATGTTATGCAAGAGGCTTATAATAATATAATGGATTTAACAGATGAGGAAGATGAACAATCAACTGTTTTACCAAAATCATTCAATGAATAACTTTTAATAAGGATTGGATAAATTTAAGGAGTAAAAGCGAACAATTCTTTTATCAAGAACATAATCACAGACAAATTCAATTGACACGCCGGATGCCCCTACAGCTAGAAATAACTCTGTAACATTAATGGAGTTTTGCTGTAATATTTGCGGGCACGGGTCTGCACTCCTCATTTCTTTCTCAGGGTTTGATGGTGGTGGTTGTTGGGGGTCTGGTTTATGGGTGCAGGCTGTTGATGAGTATTGCTGCTACCCGGAAAACCTACCAGGAGGTTACAGGGTCAAAATTTTCAGCACCATTTCCACTCTCATGGGCTGCTATGCCCCTTGTTGAATTGTTTCCAAGTAGTGCAGATCTGCGCTCATCACTCATTAAACTCTTTTATGGATATAATTGTTATCGAGCGTATGTACTTTTGTAAACCTGGTCTTCACTTTGTAACATTGAACACTTTGTAATCCTCTATGGGTAAGTAGACCTAAAATTTTTGTATTGACTGTGGTACGATCTCAAAGATTTCTTTAAACAAATGTATTTACATCATGTAGTGGGTGATCAGTCACCTGCATTTTTTCCTTAATAAAAAAAAAATGCTGTGTGGAACCATGACTTTGTACAGTGATGTCATTTGGCAGATTAATACAGAAGGGTATCTGCAAGAAATATGTAACAGCTGAGCATATACTACAACAGGTGCACAAATCAGTGAACAAATGCAGTTATTTTTAGGTCCCACCTCATATGTAGGATGCATACATTTTAAGACATGATTACGTATATACTTGTATGCGATTAATATTAAATCATAATGTTTTGAAAGCATATATTATTCAATAATAAATTGTATCTGAAACATATGGTGACCTCTGAAGTCAGTGTAGATAAAAGTGTGAAAATATTTTCTAGATTGTAACTGAAAGTAATTTAAAAAAATCACATATTTTATTACATTGCAGTATTTTTATTTATCTTTTGTAATTCACCACATACTTGCAATGAATATAAATCAGATATATACAACCATTTCTGCAATTTTTTTGAGTGTGTATGTTATATTTTTTTATTTAATAATTTCTAGATTGTAACTGAAAAAAAAAAACACAAAACATATGTTTTTATTATATTGAAGCTATATATATATATGCGCACATATACATGCTTCATGCCAACTTATAAATAAATACATTTTAATTTGTAACTTTGGATTATATTTAAATAATTTTAATTTTATAGAAAATTTATTTATTAAAATTTTTATTAAAAGCATTTTTTATTTATTAAAATTTACTAAATGCAGATTCATTATAGAACATAAGTACATTTATAATTGGTATAGAAGTCTTTTTTAAGTAAAGAAAATAATCTCTTTGTATTTATATTTACAATAATGTTTTCAATATTTTACTTTTAAAGGGTGTTAATATTGTCTAATTATTGCCAGGAATGCCATAGATTGTCATTAAACTAATCAAAATTGTTATCAGAAAAAAAATAATTTAATTAAAATTAATCGGATGCCTTTTGTCTAAAGCCGTATAAATACCTCAGAAAAAATTATTCTTTCTTGCTTTCTTCTTGTTGTTGTTCTTCTGAGAAGATTCTTCAAATCATGATTATTAAGAATATTATTTGGCTGTTATAAGCCCCTGCTACTATATTAACCAACAAATAGAAAGTTTGTGTCTGCTTCTCCTTTGCCATCTCTGAAGAGCATGAGTTTAAAATCCCCAATTGAGTTGGGTAAATTGCTGCCCATCTAAAGTCCACTGACCATTGTACCTGTGCCTATGTTGCTGCCATTACAAATAAATTCAGCCTGCTGACCTACCATGTAGTCATTTTGGAAATAAGTCAGTCAGAAGTCAGTCAATTATGCTACCTTCAGCTGAATGCTGTCCAAAGAACCAGCCTACCCTCAGTCAATTATTGATATCTGAGAAAAGGGCCATTCAGGGATCATGTAAATTACCCCATGAAAGTTATGCATCACCATTACATCTCATGCTACTCTTCACATTTTCCATATTTGCAAATCCTTCATGAAGGTAATAAAAAGCAGAAACATTTGAATTCTAGACTTGAGATCTCTGCATTCCTATGGCCGGTAAATCATGTAAATTACCCCATGAAAGTTAAGCATCACCATTACATCTCATGCTACTCTTCACATTTTCCATATTTGCAAATCCTTCATGAAGGTAATAAAAAGCAGAAACATTTGAATTCTAGACTTGAGATCTCTGCATTCCTATGGCCGGTAAATCATGTAAATTACCCCATGAAAGTTATGCATCACCATTACATCTCATGCTACTCTTCACATTTTCCATATTTGCAAATCCTTCATGAAGGTAATAAAAAGCAGAAACATTTGAATTCTAGACATGAGATCTCTGCATTCCTATGGCCGGTAAAACAATTCATATATATTTGATGTTTCCCTTGTATAGTTTTTTTTCATACTTTAATTACCCTATATTAAACCACTAAACATAAGATGATCACCATTCTTTATGCTTACACAAGCTGTTTACACAGAGGCTAGCATCACTTAGTGCAACCCAGAGTAATCAGTGGATACAAGAAGATTTGCACATAAAATCCCCTATGTAGTACCTTCTCATCCCATATCCTCAGACTAGTTTCTAGCTTATGGCTTTCATCAGTGAGGAACCTTTGATCTAAGAGCACTGCACCTAGATTTTAGAATCTAATGCAAACCTCCAGTATCCACCTTTTATTTCATTAGCTAACTATAAAGCTTTTAGTCCAAAATGAAAAAAACAAGGTTTTCATCTAAGTTTATTAGCTTATTTAGATCTGAACTCAATTCAGCATCCATACTTTTTGGTATCTTTGGTTCTTTAATAGCCACAGTAACCATAATCCTATTGGTCAGGATTGGTATTAAACCACTAAATATCACATGATCACCATTCTCTATGGTTACACAAGCTGTTTACGCAGAGGCAAAACTCTCCAGTATCATCTCTGTGTAAACCAGAGTAATCAATGGATGCAAGAAGGTTTGTGCATAAAATCTCTATCTAGTGCATATCCAATATCCCTAAATTAGTTTCTAGCTTGTGGCTTTCATCAGTGAGGAACCTTGGATATGAGAGCACTGCACCTAGATCTTAGCCAATAAGGTACAGTTCCATTAAATCCTAAGATCTAGGTGCAGTGTTATCAGGTCCAAGGCTCCTCACTGATGAAAGCTACAAGCTAGAAACTAGTCTGGGGATATTGGTGGAGTAGGCACTAAATAGGGATTTTATGCACAAACCTTCCTGTATCCATTGATTACTCTGGATTGCACTGAATGGCACTACTGTATGTCAAGTTCAGCCTTTGTGTAAACAGGTTGTGTAAGCATAAAGAATGGTGATCATGTGATGTTTAGTGGTTTAATACCAATCCTGCCCAATAGGATTTTAGTGACTATGGTTTTTAAAGAACCAAAATCACCAAAAAGAATGGATGCTGAACTGAGTTCAGATCTATATGACTATACAAGCTAATGAGTTTGAATTAAAAATCATTATTGTGTTTTCATTTTAGACTCAAAGCTTTATAGGTAGCTAATAAGGCAAAAGATGGCTGCTGGAGGATTGCATTAGATCTTAAGATCTAGGTGCAGTGCTCTCCGATCCAAGGCTCCACACCGATGAAGGCCACAAGCCAGAAACTAGTCTGAGGATAATGGATGAGTAGACACTAGTTTGGAATTTTATGCACAAATCTTTTTGCATCCATTGATTACTCTGGCTTGAACTGAGTTGTGTTACTGTATGGAGAGTTTAGACCCTGTATGAATGGTCAAATAGATTGCTAGATGCAGTCATTCTTAATGTTTACATATATACTGAAAATCAGGTGTCAGAGGGCTATTTTTGTAAATACATTTTTATTTCTTAGAATCATCTTTCTTCTCCTTGTCATAAAAGAAAGCTAGAAAATCAAAAGTGCAAAGACGTTTTTAAATCCCCACTTCCTCGCCTGTCAAAGATTGTTTTTTTGTTTTTTTTTAAAAAATATATATAATTGGTCATGCGTTTCAATTTAAGACTTTACTTTTTCAATTATAAAAGTTGTTTGTTTTTGTTTTACAATTATGAAAATAATATTACGGTTAATTTTCATTTTCTTGTGACAAATATATGTCATTTGGTTTAGCTAGCTGAGATAAGTTAAGATCAGTTTTCATAGATATAAATCATAGACTTTTTGAGCTATTTTATAATGTATTTCTTAATATGTAGGTATAATATCAATAGGGTAGACCTTCAATTAAGCGGAGTATTTGAATCTTTAATTCGTTTAAGTTAGGCTTTAGTTTGGCCAGTAAAGGAATATATAACCGCTTGTTTAAATTTATAATAATGTGGCCACTCACGCTTATCTTAAATCTTTTAATTTCAGGCTTTCATAATTAAGAGTTTATTTATCACTCTTATTTTAATTACATATGCAATGCTGGGTTATTTATATATAATTTTTTTTTAATTTCATATACTTTGTTCTTCAAGCAGATAATCATTCCTGCTGTGGGGAAATGGATTTGCTTGATATTCCCGGATGTGATCATGCTAAAGGTGTGAATATCTCTTGTAAGTTCATATCTGGAAGATGTTGGCCATTATTTTCATTATTATCAATGCAGATGCTCATTCCTGCTTAGCAATAATCAATTTGTTACTGGTTATAGGAGGAGCTCTGTATAACTCTCTAATCCAATGGAATGCTTCAGTATAGTCTTGCCAAGGCTGGTGTATCCCATCTCTGTTTCATCATCAGATATATTCTCATTTGTTTGTTCATTTCAAGTATGCAGTCTGTCATAATTCTGAGTATATGGTGTTCATCTATTCATGATTGTAAAATTTTAGATAGTTAAGTACATACTCCCATCTTAACCCTGTTTAATTATTCATTAGTTTCTCATTAAACTATTATAGAATGTCCACCCTAAAGATTATTAAGATATATAAAGCCTATAATCCCTCTATTGATATAAGTTAGTGATAGTTAATGTACATAGTTGCTTGTTAAATTTTATTTTAACCTGTAAGAAACACAATATAGTCTTAGGTTTAAATCTAAGCATATAAATTTTAATTTGTTTTGTTTTATTATTGTTACTAATAAATCTATATATACTACCTCTTAAATTTTGCATCTTGTTTATCACAATTCTTTAATATAATTTTAAGAGTTTCTTGTATTTTCCTGACTTAGTGGAATATAAGAAAAAGAACATGTATGCTAACATCAGATGCATTGATCACATGGGAATGGTCCTGGGGGAATACATAATGAGTTTTGACTTTGTTCTCTTTGTGATAATGTTTATATCAATGTTTTTCCTGGCATGCAACTTAAATGGTCAGTGCTTGATTCCTAAGGTTGGTTTAGCTGACTATATTCTTCTGACTGTTACAATATAAATATTAATTTTTTTTCCATATTGCAACATGTACTATTGACTTTCAGTGAGGTTTTTTACTATGACTTCTTCAGGATTAATATTTTTAGAGTCAAAATCTGTGTAATTAATTATGTTGATGGAATGATTATGTTTGCTGAAAATTCCACAAAGACTCATTTGTCAAATGTTAAAGCATTGCAGTGCATTTTCTTTTCTTTACTATGTGGAAGATAAAATATTATAAAAAATAATGAAGTGCATTTAAATATAGCTATTTCTTTTAGCCATGTACCATCTTATATGTTACCTAAATACATCTTTACCCCCCTTAGTGATGGCAATTGGTTCTCCAAAACTCATCATTAAGCAAGAATATCGTATACAGAATAAGTATTTATAATGGGGGTCTATGGGAAAAAAATGGTCGGTTCCTAAAGCTAAAAAATTACACTAACTTAGGAATAAAGTACATATTAAAAAAAAATTATTCATTAACACTTATTTTAAATGCAATCTGTTTTTTTTTAAAAACTTTTTCTAATTCAATATTCATGTTTTAAAATGTTTTTCTTTCAATTTGAAGCCACTTGTGTATAAATAACATTTTTAACAAAGTTACAAAATCAATAACTATTTTTACATAATTACCAGGTGTTCTAAAAATAATATACAGTAATTAAGGAAGACACACATATTTAGTGTTTTCCTAAAAGTTTGAGATGATGGTATTTTAGTTGTATTGTACTGTATTTATATATTGGACTATTTCATCATCTAATATAAGTGTTGAATGTCTTTAGAAAAATTAAACTTTATTTAAATAATCCAAGTAACTGTACATTATATTTAAATAAAGTTTAATTTTTCTAAAGACATTCAACACTTACATGTATAGTATATAGTATTTTAGATTCATTAATTATAAAAAATGTCTTAATCGTTATAATGAATAATCGATTGTAAATCTAAGTAGTAGGTACAAATTGATGATGATCACTATTGTGAAATATTGCTAAGTAGCCAATTTCTAAGTGAGATTTAGGTGTACTATATCCATAATTCAACAAACACAATACCCAAAAAGTTGAATCATAAGTTCTGTTGGATATGTCCAAGTGTTTTATTAAGCTTGGTTATTAAATTACTTTGTTCAAGTTGATAAAAACAACATCACTTATGACTATATTTTAATAACATTTGTAAATCTTTTACATGAACTAATTTAAAGATGGTGTTATTCACAAACATAAAATTACAATAATGTAAAAGAAGACATGAGAATAGATTAAGACTATTTGTTGTAAATAAGGCATTATAATTTATTAGTTATTAGTAGCTATATTATATTAAATAAACATGTTATTAAATTTTTTAAGTATCATTCTTAGTCAAAAATAAATTATAGATATTTAGATACTATTATTACTCTCAAATCATATTCTAGTGATTGGTCACCAGCTGAAAGTTATCTAATAATTTTAGTCTGCTGCATTACAGTTTATGTTAATATCCACCCATCATAAGATATTGATATGTGATATTGTAATTCTGTGTATATTTGTTTCTATTCATTATAGATATATAGTTAGTTAGATTTAAGTATGTCATAAATTAGAATGGTAATAACCTACTCTATTCAAGGATCACTCATTGTGAATCCAATGATGTTTAACAAGATGGATATCTAACATGAAGTTAATTTAAATCTTGTTATTTATGATATAAAATTTTGTTGTTCATAACAACATGATCTACTATAAGACATATATCTTCATTCATTCAATTGTCAATCGTCTCCACTTCCATTACTGCACCTTGACCCCAGACATAATCATTACTTGTCATATTATACACAACTCTGGATTGATAAAATATATACAAAATTATATCATATAGTGTTTGACACTAAAGACAGCTTATAAATTACTCTTTTCATTTAAAATGTAAAAACTTTATCTTTTAAAAAGTGATTTAAAAAAAAATTGACTAGGTTAATCATCATTTTTCAAATTTAAAATATTTTTTAAAATATAAATTCCATACATTTTTTGTACATTTATTATCAATTTTTTTATGATGAGGTGTTTTTTATTCTTTTTTCTAAATCAGGAGTAATCAGCTAATCATTCAGAGTAAAGCCCTTAGGGTTCAAAAGAATTCAAAGTATCTATTGGGGATCAATGTGTTTTAAGGATAAAATTAAGAATCAATAAACAAATTAAATAAGTAATACTTCATAATATTTAATTTGTTTTATTCAAATGTAAATTTCAAACAAATAAAGAAATTATAGTTTAAAGTAAATTTTTAGTGGGTGATTTAGGCATTGTAATTTCGAACTGAATGTACACCATTGCAACTCATCCATCACGTTTATTATGATGTTATTTTATTGTGAATTATCTGGGGACAAACTCTACACTATCAACAGACATAGGCTTATATAAAATTCACTTGGTAACAATAATAATACTGCAGCAACTTAGGATTATGATTTAATAGATTAATAATACAATCGCTATAATCATTTTAATTACAGATATATAATATTAACAATTTATATAAACATAAATGTTTACATACCCACAAGCATTCTAAAATAATAATAAAGGTCAGTGTGATCTGTTTAGTCCCTAGACTTATTTTGTCATGTTCAGAGGCAAGCTTTTCCACAATATTGTCTATCAAGAACAACACTCCATGTCCAGCATCGTTGTTGTTGCAAGTACATTTGCATTCTTGTAGCTTCTACAAGCAAGTGTTCCTTGGTACTTTTCTAGACCAATCTTTCACTATTCATTAATAATTAGAACTTCTATTCTAAATGGTTGGAACACTTAGATTCTGCTGACATTTCTAATGTTATTTATTTGTAGAGGCATCTGGTTACTAGTAATTTCTTTTTATTTGTCACTAATTAATTAGATTATTTTCTGATGGAATTCTGTTATCTCTTTTGTTCTTTAGGAATTTAATTAAGATTGTTTCCTGGAGTTATAATTAATCTTTTAGTAAAATTAATTCTTTTATCTATTGCTCCAATCCGTTTTAATTTTACTTTTTACTTAAATTTAATATACTGATTTTTAAACTTTAATTGTGTATGTATTTCAACATACATATGCATATATTTTAACAGACAGTTATTTATAACTGTTTTTCAACTATATACATGTAATTATTTTAACATACCATATATATAACAAACTTCAGAGATTTACATTTTCTCTGAAGTCAGAATAAAATCACGAAGATAATTCGTTTTTTTATATATCTTTTATCTCAATCAGAAGGTGGATTAACATCTACGTCAGCATATTTTGACTCTCCTGCTGCACATTCGTTTTCCTCATTAGGCTGGTTCATCTCAAGTTGTTTAGGTTCCTCAGATTGATTTTCCAGGTCACAATCAGTTTCTTTAAATAAAAATGGTATTAAATCTTCACTCTCATCTTTTCACAATTGATAAATGTGTTTTTATAATAGTATGCCTTCACTTGTACAAATCATTACATATTGTTTCAACAGATTTCGCTTTACTATTGCTTTCATCCCAAATTTATTTAAGCTATTTTTTGCCCACATTATTTCACCTGGAATGATCTTACACATGATTGATTTTTGTTCAAAATAATTCTGATTAGGTATTTCATTAGACAATTTGGTAAGCAACTGCTAAATAGAATTCCGCAGGTAAAGTTCCTGCTTTTGCAGATGGAAACAAATGCTGACACAAAAATGTTGTATTCTTGGTATTTAATTTTTTTCAATTTATTTATTGATACTTTCAAATTTTGGACATTTTTCTGCCAAATTATTAGATTGAGATTAGCGGGGATGTGTGAATATGTGTTTTATCCCCCACTTTTTTATATTTTCTTCTAACTTGTCTGATGGGAAACTGGTTTTATTGTCAGAAACTAAAGTTTCAGGAAGACCATAATATGGAAAAATTTCATGTATCAGAATTAGTACTCTTAAATAATTTGTATTCTGCTCACTCTGAGTATATATTGACCACCACAAAAAATTAATGTTCCTTAAATGGGCTTGCATGGTCAACATAGGTGCATTGCCATGATCTTAGTGCTTTTGGTTAGTATATGATTGACAATTATTGTAAGTTTTTATGTAATTTTCAAAATCACAGTTAATGTTTGCCACCATTCATAGCCATGGGTTAAAGCTTTTGCTCTAACTATGCCTGGGGTACCTTCATGCAATAATTGCAAAATAAATCTTTACCCTTAACTGGTATTAGTACACAATCACCCATCAGAATACAGCCTTTGAATACTGATAATTTACCATGGGCATTCCATAATTCTTTAGGAAAAATTTTTGACATTTATTATGCCACCATTTTTGGATTTGGCTTACAATCCACAGGTAACCTTCATCTTTCTTTGCCCAAACAGCTATTTGCTTAGTTATTAAGTATATGTGATTTTAGCATATCTATATAATTGATTTCAATATCTTTTACATCGCTCTCCAATCTCATTTGGCATATGGGATAATGTGCTGGCATGTCCAATTTGCTTTCCCTTTCTATATTCTAATGTATAATCATAACCAGTTAGTACATTTATTCATCTCAACTTGTGAAGGATGAGATGCTTGGGAACCTGTTTGCTTCCAAAAAATCCTAATAAATGTTTATAATCTGTTACAATAGTAAATTTTCATCTATATAAATATTTGTGATATTTGTAGCTTCCTTGTTTAGCTGACTGTAATTCTATTCCGCTTAGACAAGATGCATGAAACATAAGCAATTGGTCATTCACCTGTATTTGCTTGATAACGTATTACTGCCCAACTCCAAATTCAGATGCATTCATTGAAAGTGTAATTTCCAAATCGCTATTATAATGAACAAGTACTTTATTTGAAGTGAATAGTGATTTAGTAAGCAAAATGCTTGCTCTTGCACTGATTCCCAGTTCCATTTCTGTTTATTTTTAAAAAAAATAAATAAAGGGTCTTGCTACATGAGCTTTGTTCTTCAAAAAATTCTCAAAACAATTTACAAGACCTAAAAAAGCTTGTAATTGTTTAACATTATTTGGCCTCAAGGCTTCAGCTATAGCGTTGACTTTTTTTTTCATATGTCATAGCATCAGCTGGGACATGAACCCACAACCGTCTGCAACCAACTACTTGCTTGCAAGGCGGCTGCAATGACCTCTCGGCTAACAACGCTTGACAGCTTTTACTTTTTTAGGAGGAGACATATCTTGCTTTGAAATTATATGCTCTAAAAATTTAATTTTGCTGCCTTCCAGATACATTTTTGGGTGTTCAATTTTGCTCCAAATTCATCCAGTTTTTGGAACACATTGTATAGATGATTTTTTAGTTCATTTTCCATTATAGCAGTAATTAGAATGTCATCCAAATGTATAATACCCTCAAATCCATTATGGAGGGTTTCAATCTTAGACTGGAAAATATAGATGCAGAAGTTATTCCAAATGAAGTCATTTGTATTTAAATAACGTTATGTGAATGGTTAATGCTAGTATTTCTGAAGCTTTGTTTGTCACCGGTATCTGGTAGAATGCCAAGTTAAGATCTAATTTAGAAAAAAAATTAGATTTTTGCAAAAACACAATTATTTTTCTAGAATTAGGGGCAGGGTATGCAAGTTTATTCATAGCTTTATTTACAGAAATGTGGTAATCATCACACAAAAGAATTTGATCGTTTGGTTTAGTAATTATGATTAATGACTTAGCCCAATCAGATTTCTCTGTAGACTCTAATATGCATTCTTAACTAATGCATTAATTTTCTTCACTTTTACTTTCTGGGAAAATGGGATATCTTCCTTGTTTTGCAAATTATTGGTATTGCTTCTGGGAATCTCTTATGACACAGGGGTGGTTATTATTTTGTCAGGTTCTCCATTAAACAATTTAGAAAATTTTTCCTCATTTCCCTCTTGAAGTCAATCTTTTTAACGAATTTAATACCCAATTTTTTGAACCAATCATGACTGATTAGTGGGTTTATCAGAGCATTGACTATACACAGAGGTAAATAAAAAGTTTTATCATTCATTTTACTGACAGCAGCTTTAATTACTCCTTAATTTTAATTGCATTACTATTAACATCTAAAGCTTTCAAGTCATTTTTCTCAATTATCGGCACTCTCTTACTATTAGTAATTATAGAACTCCATTCATGCAGAAATCAAAGATATGCTGCTTTCACTATTGACTTCCATAGATATGGACTTGCTGCATACCTTTAACTGAATCATAATTTTATCAGAATTAGTCGTTCATGTTTTTTTATACTTTTAAGCATCACATGATCACTATACTTGCTGATTAATTTTCATTTCTACTAGATACCCTTTTATGGCTGTTGCTGTTTTACCAGGTTTATCTATTCTTTTTTTACACATTATTTCCAAGTGCTCTTTTTTGTTACAGATTTTTGCAATGTTCATTTTTGTAAAAACCATCTCTGGCTTTATAGCCAGTTTTTCCACAACAAAAACAGATAGAGTTTTATTACTACTATCATTATTTTTTAAATTTCTAAATCCCTTTTTCTCTGGGTTGTATGCCTTACAAACTTCTATTTATATTTTATCTTGGATTTTTACCTCCGCTAATTCTCTGATTGCTCAAAAACAATTTATGGCTATGCCAAGTTTGGAGGCAAGCCTCCCCACAATATTAGCTATCAAGAGTAACATATGAGATCTAGAATCATTGTTGTTGTACTGTACACCTGCACCCTTGTAGCTTCCATGAGCAAATGTTCCATGGTTCTTTTCTAGACAAATCATGCACGATTCATTAATAATTAGAACTTCTGTTCTAACTGGTTGGATCACTTATGTCCTGCTGATATTGTCTGTTATTTATCTGTAGATGCATCTGGGTACTAGTAATTTCTTGTTTTTAATTGGATTATTTTGTAATGGAATTCTGTTATCTCTTTTGCTCTTTAGAAATTTAATTAAGATTGTTTCCTGGATTTATAATAAATCTGAGCATTTATTGTATATATGTGTAGAGATGATAATCTGGACCAATGACAAGTGCTGGTTTAGCACGAAATACATATATTGGCGATTATTTATCTTTTGGACATATATATGGTCAATTGTATTAGTGGAATGAGATAGTGTGGAAAGTTGAGCATCATGTAAAAGTCTAAGCTCAAAATACTCTATATATTACATTGTTTGTACAGGTATATATTTATAGCCTGTATGTTAGATATTAAATAAATGTTTTAGTAATATTAATTCTTTTATCTGTTGCTGCAATCAGTTTTAATTTTACTTTTTACTTAAATTTAATATATTTATTTTTAAACTTTAATTGTGTATGTCTTTCAACATACATGCATATATTTCAACACACAATTATTTATAACTATTTTCTAGCTATATATGTGTATTTATTTTAACATACACATATAAACATAGTATATTCAAATAGATGTTTTTAAACATAGAATATTTACTATTTTTATTACATGTTCTACAAAATAAATTATGTACATTTTGTAAGTGTCAATCGGGCAAAACATTTTTTTTATAGTAAAAATTATGAGAGGGAAAGCATTTAAGTTGCGGTTGATAACTAAAATTTCCAAGAAAGCAATGGGTTTCCTTTTCTTAAGAATCAATATTTGAAAATGGTTGGGAACTCCTAATCTAAATTTTTATAATAAAGCTTATTTTCTGCTTTCTTTAACTAATATCCGTCATGAATTTGCTAATTAAGTTTTTTTCTCTCATATATCATAGCATCAGACAGGAAGCGAACCCCTGACCTCTCGACCACCAATTTAAATCATTAACATTTGTGTTTGAAAGTACATTTAGTTTGTTAAAAAACTATCAAATTAATATAGACCTTAGGGGCATCATAGTATTCCAATATATCTTACAAATAAGCAAATTTTGTCAATTTATTCAGGTTAAACTTGGAATTTTTGAACTTGAATCATCATTAAGCCAGGAGTTCAAAGGTTTATAATTTTATTATTTAGCAAATGTAAATTGTGACAAAATGTTAATATAATAAACAACAGAAAATGAAATAACGATATATACATATATTAGTTTTTATTATCATTTTTCAGGTTAATTTTTTCTTTCCATATTTCAATAAAAGAGTAATCATGTTCAGCAAATACTTCTAGTTTCTTTATTACTAAGATATTTTCTGGTTGCTGAACTCTTGCCTTTAAACCGTTAAATCTGAAAAACTATATCATAATTATATTAAATCTATTGATGATATATAGAGAGAAATTTGATCAACTTTTGAATATTGACAGAAATTAGATATCAGCTTTTAATGACATATCCATTCTGCCTACTCATTAAAATTTGGACAAAGCTTAATAAAAATAAACAGCCCTTTGTAATCTTAAAAGCAAGCAGTATGGAGATCCTTATGAAATATCTGGAGATGTCTTAATTTAGATTGGGGCTATATTATATTCAAAACCATCGCAATTATTTAGGAATATATGAATTCATGAAGCGTAGTCACTGGTCTTAAGAATACATTTATTGTTCTAATTTATAAAAACAAAAGAGATTAATAAACCAGTAGGAAATATCAATTTATATAATTTGTTATATACCATTGTAAAGGTATTTTCAAGGGTTTTGTTGAATATGTTGTTTCCAATCATATATGAATGGTTATAGAGACCAAAAGTTGTTTTAGAAAATAAATAATCATTACAGACGTGTATTTTATTGCCAGGGAAAAACAAAAGAAATGTTAAGACTAAAGAAATGATTTATATATTCTATTGATTTAATCAAGTCATTTGATCAATACATCAAACAGATCTATGGCATTGATTAAGATTAGTTGATTTCCTGTCAAATTTAATTTGAGTTATTTATATAGTTTTTATTTTATTACTTAGAAAAATCTGGCATTTAAAATAAAATCTAGTGTTAAAGATTGTGTAGTAGCTTGGACTTTGCTTTCAATTTTTGTTAATTGGTGGCATCATAAAGCAGATATTAATAAATTATTTAGATTTGATAATAAAATTTTGAACTGTGTAAAAGCAAACACAAAACTGCCTTTTTGATTCATGGATTTGGATTTACAGTATAAAAACTGGCAAAACTCTCTATACATATTGCTACTCAGTGCAAGCCAGAGTAATCAATAGATGACAGAAGTCTAGTGCATAAAATCCCCATCTAGTGCCTTCTCATCCAATATCTCCAGACTAGTTTCTGGCTTGCAGCCTTTGTCAGTGAGGAGTCTTGTATCTGAGAGCACAGCACCTAGATCTTAGGATCTAATGCAACCCTTGAGAAACAACCTTTTATCTCTACTTAACTACAAACCACGAGTCTTAAATTGAAAACACCATATTTTCAATCCAAGCTCAGTAGCTTATATAGTCATATAGGGTTACCTTAGATGCTAAGATGTAGGTGCAGTACTCTCAGATCCGAGATTCCTCACTGATGAAGGCCACAAGCCAGAAACTAGTCTGTGGATATTGGATGAGTAGGCCCTAATGGGGATTTTATGCACTAGCTTTCTGGCATCCATTGATTACTCTGGCTTGCACTGAGTGGCAATACGTATGGAGAGTTTTGCCTGTTTTAATAACTGTTATGAGCAAGCATAAGAAATGGTGATCATGTGATGTTTATTTACAGTATACTGAAACTGTCCTTCCCATGCCAATTAAAAAGACAATCTGCAGAATGTATTTTAAATACCATGTATAAAAATTATATTTATATAATTAGTGTTAAAAAAAACCTCAAATTTTTATAAGCCAGTGATTGTAGAAACATCTTCAGCAAAGTTTAGTTCAGATGATTATCAATTTGAGAATATGAGACAAGCTAAATAACTAGTATATAAAAAGGTATATTTATCTACTGAAATGCAACTCAGACTCTAATATGCTACTGCTGTATTTAAAGTGTCAGAAGATAGAGAATTGTATCCCTGTGAAATATGTATTTCAATATATTAAAAAAAAGTGATATTTGTATCCCCTATAGATGCAACATAAAGTCATTAGAAAAATTTGAAATTAAGTATGTTCTGTAAAATTTTAAAATATGTTGCAAAATATTATAAAATCAACCAACATATTTTTAACTTGGTGGATGTTCTACTACAGAGTTTACTATTGCAAAATCATATCTTTATTGGACTGGACATATGAAACAAATGAACAACAGACTCCCTAAAAACTGATAAATTTAAATTTCACATGGCTTTTGTGGAAGAGTCAGACCATGTTTTCACTATAAAGTTTATTCCAAAACATTCTAAAGAAGTGCAATATTGATTGCTTTGGTTAGTAAGATAAATTGATGATAAAATACGATAGAAAGATACAATTAGGCAAGATATGGAAATCCTTTAAAAAAAAATATTTGTTGCAACAATTAAGACATAGCACAAAATAGGGTACTGTTCTATTAGCGTGTTGATACTGCTTGATGGCATTGTTTCTATGAAAACGCACATAAATATAATATTACAAGGCCCACCATCTTATTTTTGAAATAATAATAATAATAATAACAATTCACATTTATTTTCCTTAATAAATTACTGTAATTCTTTTTATAATTTATTTTTGTCTCTGGATATAACTACGGAAATTTTTACAGTCAGACATTTTATCATATGGGTCGACGTAATTCATTGATTGATTTCCTTTTTAAACTTTTAACAAGTGCCTACAAATTTCAATATTAGTCCTGCAATGTAGGGGGGCTAATGGTATGTCTTTTCAGATCTGCAAGAATTAAAACTAATTTACTGACATGTTTTATATTTGAATAATCATAATAAAAGTCATCTCTAATGGACTATTATTGTTGTTATTATTATTATTTCTCTTTCTATATATATATATATATTGATGTTAGAATGGCCATATTCATTTGCCAGTGGCTGTTTATATATACTGATGCTAAGATTTTCACGGTATTACAAATACAAATAATATTTTAATATAAATATTAATAGTTAAAATTTAACACAAATAATATTCTCATCAACTTCTTTATGTTGTTTCTTTATTTACAAATATTCCAATTGACAAAACTTTAAATATTTCTCAACATTGCAATTTACCCGACCTAGCTAAACATTGTCATTCAAACACATATTTCATATTCAGTGGACAACATTATGAACAAACTTTTGGTATTCCTGTGAGATCAATTATCTCGGGAGTAATAGCTGATTTATTTTTGGAATACATAAAATCTTGTGTTTTAGAATCAACTTTAAAAACTCTTATTTGTCTCATATAGATGACATATTTATCACCTGAAAACATGGTAAAAATAAATGATATGATTTTTTCTCACATTTAAATAATATCAATCTTTATATTTTTAAAATGGAAACACAGTCACCAAGAAACTAAATAATCTTTTATCGTTTTCAGAAATGCTACACAGACAGACAAATATCTATAATTTTCATCATATCAACCAACTCAAGATTTTTTCTGTAGCCAAAATTCTTCTCACTAGTGCAATTAACCTTTCAGATAAATAATCATAGCTGAAAGAAGAAATAAATTCATATAAATGTTTTATTTGCTAATGGTTATAATAATAAAATTATATACTAAGCCTGTATTTGTTACATAAAAAACTACAGGCAATATTGGATGTATTTTAAAATTTCTATAATACTACTCGAAACGTTGAGTAATTACTAACCTGTATTGTCTATTTGTGTTATTACTAAGAAGTTGTTTGTATTTGGAAAGTTGAAATAGTTTAAAATTTTCAGTACATTCAACATTCACTCATATGATGGAAATATTGCAACATATCACATCTTAGCATATACTACTTGTCAAAAAATTAGTAACATTCTATCCAAACCTAAAGATTTAATCCCTCTTGAGGCTCATGGAGTTTATGAAATTTCATTTGGCATCTGTAAAGTTTCTTATGTAGGTTTGAGCAATTTTCATGTCACTACTAGAAGAGATAAACATGCTAATGCAGTTAAAACCACCTTCATCATCATCAGCTCTCTTACTTCATGTTATAGATTTATGTGACAATATTGATGTCTCTACTATCATGATCCTAACTAGATGTGACACTCTCTACCAATGCAAGATCAGAGATGTCATTGAGATACTAAAAAGACCAAATTGTATCAATAAATGTGAAAACGTGTGCAAACTTCCTCTTGTATGACAGAACTGTTTTTTTAAAAGACACATTAATTTAAGATTTTCTGACTTTTTTTAATTTATAAATCTGTTTTCTTTTCTATTGATAGAATTTTAGCATTGTTATAAACCACTGTTTGCAGTGCCTCTATAATTATCTTTACCGTATTCTATTTATCATCCAGTTGATGACTTGTATGATTAAACCAAAATGTCAATATATTCATAATAAAAATTGTACAACCTGAATATATATATATTGTAACGGTCAGGTTTGTACATTTGCTCAACAGACTGAGAGTCCGAGCCAGAGAACCAAAGGCTGACCAAGTTGAGATAGTAATATCCTAAGTCTGATCATACCTCAACTCTCTCATTCATGCTTCCAAGTCAACCCATCACGAATGACATGTCCGAGGTTACACTCGCTATCTCTTTATTCACGTTCCAGCAATAGCAAAGCAGTAAAACATGAGACATTCCCCTATTACATATTCTATTATATAACTTAACTAGTGATTCATAAGGTAATGAGCAAGTAATGAGACTGAGACAAATTTATATTTCATAAATTTAATATAACATTTAATAAATACTAAAGTATAGTAAATTGTGTACAGCTGGCTCACACACAGGTGAGGTGAGTATTACAAAACAATGAGTGGATTCTCAGGGTTATAAAATAATATTATAAAGCATATGACTTTTTAATAAGCTTATGTCATCTTTCATGTCCTAATTCACGCTATGTTTAAATATTGGACATTGGTTAGTTAGCTAGAGTGATCGATTTATTGGCAAATGATAGAGATTATATTATTATTAAATTTAAGATCATATCATTATTATTAAGTTTAAAATTATATTATTATTACTAAGTTTATGATATTATAAATATAGTTGCGTGATATAATAATTACTATACAGATAAACGCATTAACTCAGATTCTAGATCGGATCAAAGCCGAAGTTACTTTCTAGGGAAGCTGAACCGAGATGTGGCAGTTGAACGTCAGATTCTAGTATCAGATAAGTGCGCCTCGAATGCATTCTTAATTGAGGTTTATTACCTAGTAAACGGTTCCCCTAACCGATCTGCTTGCTATAATAGAAGAGGCCTTTTTATTAAATGTACAGAAGATTGGCTGATGAGCCCTTTGGAAACGCTTTGGTTCCGTTAAATACGAATAACTGTCGCATTTGCCTAAACTTTCGAGGCGTGACTTGATGAAATACAAAGAAATATCACAGTTGCCTAAACTTTCGAGGCGTGACTGGGTGTGGGAACAATCTTGAGGTAGGCCATTATAGACATAGCAAGAAGATATGCATATTTATGCTAATTAGCAATACATTCGCAACGCTAAAATAATATTTTTCAATTAATTGTGCCAAAATCTTAGCTTCTTCAGTGCTACTACCACCGGTCAGCTCATAAATGAGATTATTAAATTATATGATAAAGGCGATAATGAGAATCTGATTTAAGGTTTTCTGCATAGCTACTTATTCTATAATTAAATGAAGTTATAGCAAAAACTTAAGATTTATTAGACTGGAAACACTAATTATATGCAGTATAATCTACATATAATATCAAACTGATTTTCAAATAATCTAAAATATGGGTTATAAAATAGCTCACGCAAATTATTGATTTTTAATACTCACCTTAAATAACTCGTCAACATAGACCTTACTAATAATGCAAAATGTTTTTAAATAACGTACGCAAATCTACATTTTAAATAGCTTGCGTAAGATATACTTTTTAATTAACTGGCAAAATACATATTTTAAATCACTTACGCAAATATAATTCTTAAATAACCTGGGCAAAATCTGCGTTTTAAATAACATTAGCAATATATGTTTTAACTAACTTTAGCAAACATTTTCATTTTAGATAACTTGAGAAAAAGATGCGTTTTAAATAGTATACGCTAAATATACATTTTAAATAACTTTAGCAAAAGATTTTCATTTAAAATAACTTTAGCAAAAGATTTTCATTTTAAATAACTTTAGAAAAAGATGTGTTTTAAATACTTGTTTGGGCATTATAAATACTGATTCACTCTAGCACAAATATATTTCAGAAAGGAGTTTTGACTATATTCTTTATAACGCAATAATCGGATATAATAAAATAACTGAAACACAGGCTTGTTATATATCTGTGGCTATATATATGTAATATAGGGTATATGAGCACAGACTTTCACACCACCCACCTCTCTCCACTCTATCTAATAACACTGATACACCTAAACACATATATGCTGAAAAGATAAATAATCACCAATATACGTATTTCATGCTAAACCAGCAATCATCAGTTGGTCCAGACTATCATCTTTACACACATATATAGTATAAGTGCTCAGATATATATTAAGATAGACTATCCTCATAGTTTAATGGACAGGCTTCAATCCACTCCACACTCCAACTCTTCAACCGTCCATCCAATTGAAAAATCTGATGATGGAATGCTCAAAGGCCACCCTGAGGCTGAGATTATTGTCACACCCATGTTGACCTAAGGTCAATCTGAACCCCACATGTACAGGACATAATCCATTTAATACATATGCAAGGATACCCTATATTACATATATATAGCCACAGATATATAACAAGCCTGTGTTTCAGTTATTACATTATAGAGATGTCTGCCCATCCTTGCATATGTATTAAATGGATTATGTCCTGTACATGTGGGGTTCAGATTGACCTTAGGTCAACATGGGTGTGACAATAATCTCGGCCTCAGGGTGGCCTTTGAGCATTCCATCATCAGATTTTTCAATTGGATGGACGGTTGGAGTGTGGAGTGGATTGAAGCCTGTCCATTAAACTATGAGGATAGTCTATCTTAATATATATCTGAGCACTTATATTATATATGTGTGTAAAGATGATAGTCTGAACCAACTGATGATTGCTGGTTTAGCATGAAATATGTATATTGGTGATTATTTATCTTTTCAGCATATATGTGTTTAGGTGTATCAGTGTTATTAGATAGAGTGGAGAGAGGTGGGTGGTGTGAAAGTCTGTGCTTATATACCCTATATTACATATAATAAAAGTGATTACTCACTCTCTCCCCCCCCCCGATAATTTATTAACACACAAGACTCCTTTCTGATAAAACACAGCATAAATCAATAAACATGAACTTAAAACTAAAGATAGATGGCATAAGAATAAATTGCATAAAACAAACATTAAGATGATAATTTAGAATAAGAATTTGTTGTATGGTTTTATAGAAACTAGATGTGTATGATTATTATTAATGATCCAGCAAGAATTTTGAGAGTGCTCTAAGATTTAAATAAATTTAAGATAAACATTTTAGTTGAACATTTAGCAAATATAATTAATTATGGGATTTATTAGTTAGCTAGCTTTCATTTAGAATAAGCACCAAGTTTAGTTATGAAATTTAATATTTGGCAGAAAGGATTTACTGGCAAAGTCTTTAAGGCATTGTTTAATGTGCTTCTCTCTATCCAGTCAGGCTGGGATTCTCTGGGTTTTAGTCTAGATGTAGCTTTGCATATTTGTTTCTGTGGCAGCTTTCCCCATTACTCTGGTCAGGAAATCTCTGGTCTCTCAGGTACAGCTTCTTACTTACTGTGCTGGGCATGGTTGAGGTTTTCTCTCATCGGTAGCTGCTCGTGGAAGAGCAATGGCTGTCTCTTTGTCTCTAACCCACGATAATCTTTGGAGCAGCTTGGATGGTGGTTTTCTAAGATTCAGCTTTCTAAAACAGCAGGAACAGTTTTCTTATTTAACTTTCAGCTCTGGTCTTCAGAAATAATTCGGCAGCAATAACACAATTTTCACAGCAACAGCAACAGGAAAAATTAAGACAGATGATGATGGATGGATGGAAAAGGACCTTGATGGCTATTTAGACCCTTTTTATACTATATTTTTGACAGTAGTTCCCTCCTACTTTGAGTCATACCACATCACCTGATGACTGGTTCGAACTAGCCTTTAACCAAATATCCAGTTAGTAAAATATTTAGTATAGCTAAATCTGGACTTGGAAAGGCTCTATTGTTTTAATTGATGTCATAGTTATATCTGGGGATAAAAGATATATTTCCCAAGAGAATGGCCATGGCAGTTAGTATAGATTTATGCCTGACTGAATATTATAATTGGTCTTAGTTATAATTTTTAAATAGGTCAATTTTTAGCTAAAGATTTATTTTTAGAACGAAGTGTTAAAACTGATAAACTTTCTGCTTGTGTAATTTTAAACAAAAAAGAATTAAAAATTATCTGACTTGAAAATTATTTAAAATGAATACTGACTTAAATAAATAATTATTTAGAAGGAATATTGAAAAATAAGTAATATTATAACTTTAAACTTATTATGCTGCTATATAGATAAATTTTAATTACACAGTTATGTTTATTTCAATTTTAACAAATCTAATGGAATATGCTCGTATATAAATATTTGAGACTGTATTTTTATATTTATAATTAATAGGACGATTATATACGCACATACCCTGCTGTATTATAAGCACAAAGTTTTTTAAAATTTTAAGAAATACACGCCATCTGAGTGCAACAAAATATACTATTATCGAAGATAATAGATGAAACAGATGTAACTGTTTCAATATATATATATATATTGTAACAGAATGAAAATGAGAGCCAAAAAAGAATGGTCCTGGTTTAATAATGCCTGCAAATTGCAGTGATATTTGTAACAAAATGAAAATGATGAACTGAGCCAAGGTGACCATCAACCAATCAATGACAAGCTACAACACTTAATTCAAACTTTTATTAAGCTACAAGTTTTGATGCCATTTATTACAAAATAAAACCATGATAATCTCTGTTATAAACCCACAGATTTGAACAGCATCAATAATGCAAAGAACAAAATTGACCCAACACAAACATCCCTGGTTGTATACAGAATTTCATGCCCTCAGGCCGAATGCAGTGCCACATATGGGGAAACTAAGATCACTGTCAATTACAGAGCTACTCAGCATATGCATGCATACAGGAGTGCACAAGAACAATGACAATATTTCAATATTCCTCAAACATGGAAGCAGGCCAGACATAGGTTTGAATCCTCCAACCCCAAAATTGTGTGCACTGAAGCTAATGACTGCAAAAGGAAGATAAAAGAAGTGCATTTTATTATCAATGACAATAATGCAATTAATGGACAAGACACATGCTTCTCTATCTCCAGAAAATGAACAAGCTAATTAATTTACATATACATTTGCATATATTACCATTGAATAATATCACAACAACAATTATGGATAACACCTTGAAAGTGTTAAGCTTGAATTAACCTATCTTAACTGTTTGCTATTAACAACTTCTTCAACCAACATTTTAAAGTGCTTGTATGATTATTGAAGAAGTAAACTAAATTACTTTTACAGACATGAATAATATATCAGTTAAATACATTCTGCATTTAGGAATATCTATTAAATTATTTCAACAGAGACTTGAGTTCATATTAAAATGCAGAGAGTTCCATATTTTTTCAAATTGTTGTAAACTAAAAATTGATAGATCACTACAAAACCATAACAAAATTGCAGTACAATTACAAATGCAACTCCTTGCCTTCATTATTAAAGGGTGTAAAAGTGCACTGAGGAAAGAAAATAAAAGATAGTGGAAGATGACTGCAAATAAAATTTTGCCCCTGTGGATTATAAGAAAACTTGATATCACAGAGAGAAATACTGCTGTTAGGTTCGAGCACAAAATAAATTTCTTAGTGGGAAAACAAATATAAATATTTACAATACAGGTAAAGAAAACTGCCAACAGAGCAACAGCCATTCCACTTACAGAGTTCTGTCACTGGGATGCAAAATTGTTGGAGGACAATGGAAACCCCCAAAGTTGGAATTACTCACAGACACAGAATCAAGTCTATTAAACAATCTCCAAAGACATAGTATTAGTTCTGATATTGTGAAGACAATATGACACAAACAGATGTGTGTGAGATTTGATGGCTGGAATACAAACATTAAAAAGACTAAACATTTCCTGGAAACCAACAGTATCATATGTATTAAAGAGGACAAAGGAAATAGGTTCATGCTTATGGATAACAAGGATTATAAAGAAAAAATGACAGCCCAAGTTAGAAACTTAAAAATTTAATCTGGTGGAAAATTTCAATAATAAACTCAATAGAGAGAAACTTATTTCATCAATTCTAAGATTCACAAGGATAAGGGTATCTCTAGGATGGAATATTACTGTATATATCCATCTGCCATCAGCACCAAGGATGTTTGTTAATGCAAAGCTACATAAACCCTGTGAGTTTAGAACTAATGCTAGATTTTGGAGATGTCCATTACTTTAAAACTTCTAAGTTGGTTAATCAGTATTTGGTTGATAGTATAGGATTTGGTGACTACACAATTAAGTCTTTCTTTAAATTTGTTAGAAGAATTAAGAATACAGAAATAGATGATGATTTTGAAATTGCAGTCATGGACATGATAGAATTATATGAATTGATTAATAGGAAGTGGTTGATCAACATTGTTCACAAAGAATCATTGTCCAGCTGAATGTATGAACTTTATTCTAGGTTTCCTTGCATAAGTTAGACAATCACATTTTTTACAATGTTTAAGGATAAATGGTATGGCATGAAAGACAATTGGCTTATGGATCTTCCATTAAGCGGAGTAATCTCAAGCATATTTTTAAATTTCTTCAAAAAGCAAATTGCTTTTCCTCTCCAAGCTGCACATGACCCTTTCAGATGCAATGTCCAATTATATAGAGAATGGGTGCAATGCCAGACATGGTCTAAGTCACACTTATTGACTCTTTCTGCTTCATTATGTATTATTGCATAATGAAAAAACATATCCTGATAAATTTTAATTAGTACTTATAGTCGAGAAAACTTTTTTAACAGTGCTATCTTAACAATAATTCCAAACTTTGTATGAATTTTGTTTTATCATTTTAGTAATTGTAAATAAATCTATTTATTTATTTATTTTTTTTAAATCTAGTTTCTGTTTATTTATTTTTTATGTGCTATTGCCTTGGATTCACAATATTTATTATTTTCATTGAGTTAATGATATTCAGAATATTCCAATATTCACAGAAATAAAAATAAAGTCAGGCATATAATTGTGATTTCTAAGTGAAATCAAGGTAACAGATAGTTAAACATTTGTGGATATGAATAATAATATTTTGCATTATTTCAACTATGTTTATCTTCTAAGATGGAAGATTGTATAATATGGAAATGAAGATTTCTTGACATTTCAGGAGATTATTTATATTATTTCAGACTGCACATGATTAGGTTATTTAGATATTAAATGACTATTTTATTTCAAGGTCTAATTACATTTAATTACTTATGAAGGTTGTCTGTGGAAGGATGAAAAGACATAAAAAGCACCCTTGTCTTTCTTTAATCTTGAGTGATATCCTGGGTAAAAGGCCATGACTATTCCAAATTTTAAATATTTTAATTAGGCAATTAGATATTAGAATAAATATCCTTTTACGTAATTTTAATGAGTATTGCTATTTTATAGTAGGAAGTGGTTGGTACAAGAGAAGTGTTTGCCTTCTATAGTAGGCCAAAATGTCATTCATTCATTTATTTAATAGGCAACATTACATGATAATAGAATTTACAACAGTCACAATAGAACCCCTAAGATTATTTATTCTTGTTATTTTCATAGTTATTTATCCAATTCTTTATGACATAATATCAAATATTGGTAGTATAAGATTAGTATTCCTTATTTATTCCCTGTGCTATAAGAAAAGTACATTTTATGGTAGTTTGACATAAATCAAATATTTCAAATCATGCTATTCAGAATTGATGATAAGAATATTACCATGTTATTGAAATATTAGAAGAGAAGATTTATTAGAAAATACTTCCTTAAGTACTTATTTATTTTACTCAGAGAATGTAATTTAATGGGAGGTTAAAAATCTGATAAATATTTAGCAAGAGTATAAATTTTTCTCTCTACCATTTATTCCAAATCATTTATTATACTATGATTATTTGCAGCGTTGTTTGATTTTTCCTCTATCTTATTGTAAGTCTCTGTAGTATCATCTTAAAATTATTATAACCCCACTGAGTATAGCTTGTGTTCCAGGAAAAGAGTCTCTCAAATAATAGTAATTTCTTAATATAATATTCTTATTGCCCGGCAGTAAAAGTGTTAGGTTACAAGTGATGGATCACTGATAATGGCAGCTTTTATTTATATAGAAGTAAAATCTTAGGTTACAATATATATGTTAGTAATAATAATTAGTAGTTCAACTGTTGGTTGGCTAGTTGAAACAGTAATAAATAATAAATATAATAAGTGTGCTTATATGCAACTATAGAGAAGCTTGTTATTTCTATAAATTAAATAAGGCTTAGCCCTTTTGAAATCTTATGGCATTCTCATATTCATAGCAATAACAAGCTTCTCTATAGTTGTGTATAAGTGTATTTATAATTTATCTTGCTATGAATAAGAGAAAGCCATAAGTTCTCAAAAGTGTTAAGCTGTATTTAATTTATAGAAATACCAAGCTACTCTATAGTATATAAGCACACTTATTACATTCCATATAGAAGTATAAACAGTTAACAACAGTAATAAATAATATTGATCATGGAACAGTTCATATATATATATATATTCTAACCTTGCCATGTGTATATTCACTTCCAGGCAATATAGTATAAAATAATAATGGGTTAGCTCAGTTACCGATTATATTTAGTTAAATACAAATAATTGATAAATAAAATATTCTGCATTAATATTAAATGTTCCACTAGCTCAAATTCAAAATAAAAATAAGGTTCAGTTTATAAAATAAATTAAATAAGTATTTAATTATATCATGAGACTTGGAAGTGAAATACAGATGACAAGAAAGTTTACATTGAGCTAATATCTCTCAGGATACTACCTCAATGGCATAAGAACACTATCCCCCCTATTACTATCTCAAAAAAATAAACTTATAGTATTCTTACGACTTTAATAAATCCTACTCATTAAGATTAAACTAATAATTAAATCTTAATCTTTTATTTATAATCATTTAGCTCAATAAAATCTCAGGTTTATAAAATTATTCTAAGTTAATTAAAATCACTGTAGTAAAACATGATAAGGGATTTTTATGTCATACTCTACTACACCTAAACTAATAATAATAATAATAATTAATAATAATATTCTTCATTGGATGAACTAATTTTATGTATCTTTTCTCTTCACTATAATCTTTCATCACTATAATAAAATAATAAAATATTATAATATAATCTTTTATCTTCCTATAATAACATAGTAAATATGTGATAGCATTTGGTAATCTGAAAAATATATGTGTGGCAACTAATAGCATATAATTCGATGTACTATTATGATAATTAATTTATGACCATAAGATAATATAAAATGTGATTACTTAAATAAATAAATACCAAGAAAATATTCGAATTCTTAAAATAATTTTTTATTTATTTCTGTGCAAAAAATTATGTTTAATTCAATGACTCTGTGTTTTAAATGCATTGTGATGGGAAAAATAAATAACCATACCACACAAACTTTTGAAAAACAAATTTAACAAAGTTTTATTATAACACTAAAACAAAATAACAATTTATTTACAATATTTACATTTTGACATCCTAAATTTGCACCGTTATACATTTTTTTATTTGAACCTAGTTTAGTCTTCACTCTGACTTAAAGTAATAATAATAAAACAATACAATTTTATTGATCCCTTTGTGATCAATCTTATGATAAAATTACATTTATTTATACTTATTTAAAATATATTATATCTTTAACTATTATTTAACTATGCTTCTTTTTTATTAAAACATCTATTGAAACATAGTACGGAAAAACAAAATAATAATAATAATCGAGCATGGATATTTTTCACTAGACAATTTCATTTTGCAATGTTAAAAGATATCATATAAAATATCTACTGATAATTTATTACTAGATTGTGTGGATAAGGATTGTTCACTACACTGTGATTATTAAATATAATATATATCCCATTTAATATTACTCTAATACTATATAGTTGTAATCACTGATATATTCCCTATTATTTAATAAATATAAAATTGTACCTATGCTTATTGTTTATATCGTTTTACTTTATAACATTATATCTTAAAAATATGCAGTACTCATTAAAAAATGAAATAAAATATTTAAAAGTTATTTAATATTTCAAAAGCAACTTTGCTTTACATATTTTATTCCTGAAATTTATTTTATTTCCAAAATAAAAATCTAAAAAAAAACATATTTTATGATTCTTTTTCCTTTTGGATGTGTTGGATTTTCAATTCCAATTTGCACAAACTATACTTCTTCTTACAAGTAAATGAACTTATCTCATTCAAACAATAGCATATCTTAAACTCTAAATTATCTATTATTTCTTTAAAAATATACCATAATGTGCAATGTAGTTACTTTGGAAATCTAGATAGTGAATAGATGTGAAGGCTAGGGAAGAAAAACTAGAATATAACTCAGCACATATCAGAGAAAAATACCATGGCACAGTGTATCTATAAGAAATAGAGGCATGACCTTTTCTGTCTAATGCCCTCCAATACTATCAATGATGTCAAAGCTATTCCTTCAGTTTTATTGAAACATTAATACTTAAAGAAAATAGACACTGTCCAAAATAAATATACACCTACAGGGCTTTGTTAACTGTATTGCATATCTACTAAGATTATAAAATACTATTCATATTCCCTTATTACATCCTACCTTAATATCATCTCCTGGGTTCATGTTCATAATACTACAATCAAGTCACTATCTTATCATTATTTCCTAAAAGATTTATCAAATCTTACATTGACAAATAACTAACTTGCATATTCAAAATAATAAACAAAATTCAATTATAATTAGAGTGATCTCACTGATCCACAAGAAAAGTTTGCTTTACTTTATTTTATATCCTAAACACATACAAACTAGTTACATAAATACTTTGAACATCCAATAAGATGAAAGTTTTTAAAAAAATCACATATTATTCATCATCATGTTGTGTTATATTACTAGTATAAAATTATAGTAAGCATATTCCCAAAATAAATCCTAATCTCATAATTTAAATGTGTTGTACAAATGCGTTTGCATATAATTCAACATTTATACTTCCATACATTATAATTCATAGGCAATCTGCAAAAAAGAAAAAAATATATATCATAAAATATATCAATATTCATTAACTATTACCAAGTGATATCGACTTGTCATCACTTTTGCAGTCTTCTTTTTCCATCAATTAGATACAAAATTGCATACATGAAATACAATCCATACTTTTATTTAAATGTTCTTATTTAAATTATTAAATTATTCTACTATAAGATTATAATATTATCAATAAATTAATATTCATGTCCCTACTCTTATAAACCAAAATAATTACATTTTAAAAAATAATAAATGTCAAAACTATATTTACTTAATCTTCAGCTGAGACGAATGTTCTTTCATAAATTCAACTATTTCTATTTTCTTTCTTGAAAGTTTTTTTTTTTTTTTTAAAATGTTCTCCTCAAAAGCGATTTTTACCACTCCCCCATTGCTATGCTTCTCTTGATGATGAACAAGGCAAAACTGTTTCCAGTGGTGAGCAAAGTTTAAAAAATGAATAATAAAAAAAAATACACCATCTTTAAAATCTTGAAAAATTAAATAAAATAATCATCAATCCATCCTGGAAAGTTATAGAATAATAGTTTATGGTTTCTATAGTCCAGAACAATGATTATTAAAATCATAATAGAATCAATATTAAAAATAATTCTGTGAAACTTCCATACTATCCTAGAATTATCTATGTTGGCCTGCTGATGTATCCTATCCCATTGGCTTAGCTCGAACTACCTGGATAAACTTTTTGCACAATATAAAATATTTCCATAATTCCATACTTTTATTTACTCATGTGTTCCTTTTCTTTGTAGGTTTCTTCTTTAGGAAAATTTATTACTATTTATTACCTATTTCAGCAGTTTCATTATTATCTTAAAATTCAGTTTTTTTAAACAATTTTAGAAATGCGTATAACCCTATATACCTCAGGTTTTATAACACATGCTTTCGTAAATATTTTCCATTAGTCTTTACTTAAAATAATTTCTTGAAATGTTTATAATGTTTTCCTTCAAAAAAGATATAACATTTATTTCTATAGCAATGTTTCCATAAGTTATTATAAAATATACTTGTCATATTACTTATTAATCCTGGACAAGACTATCTTGTTGCTATATAAAATAATGTGTATTTTACTTTTAATCAGCAAACAGCTTTTCTATTAAGCTTCCTGTACAATGTCCATAATAATAATTTATTCACTGGAATAGTCCTCTTGGTTAATATTATATTCACAATTATTATATTTATCTTTAAAATTTCCATTAAATACATTTTATTTATCGGCATTTTCATATTTATTGCGAAGTTATATTAAGTTTCCGATGAATACTCCTGGTAAAAAGACTTTAAAAGTAGCAATGCATATTAAAACAAAGTTATTAAAATATGTTTATTTTACACTCTCTTTGCAAATACTTTAAAATAAATGTCCTATTAGCTTTGCAAATAAATTGTACGAGAGCACTAAAAAATTGACTAAAATAATAAAAATTAAAATTACTATCTCCTCGATAGCTTCTGATATCTGTCACTGATATGTTTGATCACCAACATGCAACAGTATTTATATTCTATAAAATACCTCATCCTATTGGTGGATTCTTACTTTTCATTTGATACCAAATTTGCATAATGTTACATTCTCACACAATTAAATTTCAAAATAAAAAAAATATGACGTATTATAACTTTAAAAATATTATTTAAAATATTAATTCCAAATCAATTATTACTTTACTAAATTAATTAAACATTTAAAATGACTTTTAAAACAATATTTAATGAGTTTATCCTACCTTTAATATTTAATTTATCTATTTTATTTTAAAACAAAATATTTAACTTTTATTAACTATATTCGTTTTATAACATTATTTAAAAACATTTTATAATGATTAACTTAATTTTTACTTTGTGATACGTAATAATTATATCCAATTCAATAATGCAATTTTAAAATATTTGAACTTTAGTAATGTAAATACTAACAAGCATGTGTGTATAACCATATATTATACAAATCACATGTCTGATATAACTAAGACAGACTATATTCGAATTTCTGTCTGGGAATAAATAATAAAATAAAATAATACAATAATACAAAATTTGGAATAATAATTTGGAAAATATAGAATTAAATATAACTTTCACTACCATAAAGCTTACTTTTAAAATATATGATATTAATTATAATTATTAAATATAATTTGTAATTTTAAATATAACATTTATTTAACTATAAGTTTAAACTATTAAAATTGAACTTTTTAAATATTTATAGCTGCATTATTTATTATGGCCAGCTTTTGCAACCATATGTAATAATATTTTTAGCTTTACTTAACTATTTTAAAGTTATTCATTACAATTTTATGCATTACGTATTTTATTTAGCCTCAAATTGTATCTTTAAGATATTATTAATCCAATATAACTAACACATCAAGAGAACATATTCTAAATTTAAATTTTTTTAATAATTTGCTGTGATGAGCTGATTCTGACCTATAGAAAAGGGCACAATATATATATATGGAGCTAAACTCTATTACCACAATTTATAAAAAGTCTTTCAATAATGTTTTGTTTCATCCACAGTAATTATTTAACTCCCGTAGTTTACTTTGTTAGTTTTCACTATCAAGTTTAGTAAGCACCTTACTTATCATTCACATCTTTGAGTCAGTCTAATTGGATCAGATCTCCTTCTTCTATTATAAATGATCTGCAGCTGCTCTATCAGCTTTCATTCTACTCTTCAAATTTTCATTAGTCTGCTTTTCACTTTTCCTTCTGTCCTCCTCTCTATTCACATTAGAAGTTCTGCAGGAAATATTTATAACTTTACTAATTTGCATTTTAACATTCTACCCGTAATCTTATTCTAAGAATTGAGTGTGTACAAGTTATTACCCCAAGCTTCAAGTAGGTATATTTATGAGCATGGGTTAAATCCCATCTCAAGCATCAATCTTATCAATTAATAAGAATTATACCCCTTGAAAACAAAAGAAAGGTTCCAGTGGACATTCTTTGGGTATCTTATCCAGACTAGCTCAATCTCAAGGTCTGTGGAACAATGTCTATTGGGAGAACAAAGCTAAGGTGATCTTATGAAGAGACGTCATATATATATATATGTCATTATAATTTCTATCTGCTCACAAATCCTACTACGATAGCCCAGAAGTTATCCGAATCCCAGAATGCAAATAATACACAAGTTATAATTAAATTCTAAGATTTATTAACACACATATACATATCTCAATATCTTAATCATACAACTCATTCATTCCAATACACACACACACATATATATATGTATAAGATTAATATACATATTAATGAAAGAGTGCAATTACACATCAGAGTTGCATTTATTAAATGATTTAAGAAATTATTAATTACTTTCTTTAAATTGGAATAAAGCTCATGTTTCTTAATCTATTACTAAATGTTCATTTATTATATATTAAAAAAAGGTCAAGGTTACCTCTGTTGAGAGTGAATGTTCATGTTGTCAAGGCTAATGATCTGTAAGCTTACAGTCTTGAAAGGATGCTGGTTTTAGCAAGAGTTGTTGTTCTGAATGATGATGATGGGTTTTGAAATATTCTACACAAAATAATCCACCCTAGAGGTTAAGTAGATGATTTTTAACTTGATTGAGAGAGGTTCTAGTTGTTTGGAGTTCCATGGCCATTGCACTTCTTGAATGAATGGAAAATCTCCATAAATAAAGTTCAGGCAGGTCCCACAATAGCTGTCCACTGGGTTGGTCTAATGAATCCACACAATTATATTTACCCCTGCATTTTGATGGAGTACATTATGAATAAATTTTCATCAATTAATGATCACATTAATACGTTTACTTTCCCACTTCTTTCTTATTAACCAGCTCTTTTTGAATCACCGGAAAAAAATACAGTTCTTTTCTTTAATGCTCTTTCACCTCACCTTTCTTTTTATCTATACATATGCCAATGACCAGATCTCAAGAATGATTTTAGCTTCCATTGCTCTAAAATACTAACTTGACTAGTTCTTAGAATTCCGGTGGACAGAGTCATTAACTGAAACTGACTGCAGCACAACTTTCAAATCTATTTATTACTCTCCAGACTTATATGTTTAAGAGGTTTTCATTAAGAAACATGTGCTACTACTGACATTATTTAAATCTATAGCTTATGACATTAATAAACAACAATATATATATATATATATATATATATATATATATATTAATATATATATATATATATATATATTGTAACATAATAAATGAGTTCAAATAGAAATAACTAAGTAAAGGTTCAAAATATAACACTATCAAGAATTATAAGCAAATTATTATAGCAATGTATTATAACTCAGGTATATGAAATCACGTGAAGTGAGTACACTAGTAATTCAATAAAATATAACTCAGGTATACAGGCAGTAGATCTTATCCCCTTTCATTTCTTGGTTTGATGTTAAGTGCATGTTTAAACAAATACTAAGTGAATATGGTCTAGCAGGGCGCCACTAGATTATCTGAATCTAGACACGGTTATATCTGATAACCTTTTACATGTACCGGGTTTGAATCCCTTCTTGGTACTTTATTTATAATAAAATGGAAGATTTTGCTTTTTGAGCCATATCACTATATGCACTAATATTTAGGTAAAAGTAAAACCTCTATAAACCAAAGTGGAGTATACTAGACATAAATCATTTCTCAGATCTTAACATAACAAATGTGTTTCAATATTTTTATAAGTTTACTAGCTCAGATTATATATAACTAATTTAGGATGGCAATTCACTCATCCTTGCATAAAATAGATGATGGGATGTGGTTATAATAATACTAAGAGATCACTAAATATTATAAAATCAATATTTATTTATGGCCTTTAAACAGTTAAACAGCTCATTAATTAAAATGTTGATGACGATGATGATGATGATAATAATAACAATAATGACAAGGGTTTCAACTACAGCTCTAGGACTAAGCCTAAACATAAAACTAATTTTTATAAAGAAATTCATAATTATTGCTTAATTTTAGCATATTTACTTATATCTTAAATAACTAATATTCAACCATTGATGATGATGAATAATCACACTTAACCAAGACTACACTTAATGAAATATATATGCCTCGTTTAATAAAACAAACTAATATTTATTACTACATTTCTAACATATACATAAAAATTTCTAGATAATATGAAAACTGACATGAATAATAATAATAATAATTGGTTATATAACAATCCTCAGATTAATTTTAAGTTCTTCCCCCTTTCCCTTCAAATGTATTTTGTATTAAGTTGGACGTCACATTGACCATGATTTTCACTCCATGAGAAAAGTATTTAAAAAAAAATATTATCTGCTCATTAGCACACATACTTTAAAAATCCAACATGTAAATAGAATGTAAAAAAAAAATGTTAGTAGAATTGAAAGAGCAAGTTTTAGAAAAGAGTTTTAAATTATTTTCTCCCCCTCCCTTCCAAGCGCTGAAATCTATACTGAACTTGAAACAAAATAATCTAATATTCTAATACTACTCATTATTTCACATTCACTCCCAATTATACACATATAAAAATATTATTATGTATGTGCGTGTTTTATCCCATAATAACAAAATATTATTAAAAACCAAAATAATAATAATATATCAGTTAAAACTAAAATCATAACACCATAAAAAAAAATTGTTTTACACATTAATATTGTAAAATTAATAAACAAATAATTTTCATACATTCAAGGTCATTTATGAAGCTCAAAGTTATTTTTAGTAAGACATTCTTGTTTTTAATTGATCTGAATAGTCTTTAAAAGTTCTTTAAATAAAATATACTACTTTATTGCTAAAATGTTTATTAAGACTGATATCATAAAGAAAATAGATATAAAAAGTCATATTACCGATCTTTTGTTTGTGGCGAATTTCCAAGGGTTCAAACTTGTCTTGTATAAGGTTTATATTTCTGCAGCTACCATTTCCGCTTTATGTGGGAACAATCTCTTTCTTGAGGTGTATAACTATTTGATGATGGTGACTCTATTGAGGTTATTTGCTTTAGTGGATAATTTGGAAATCATTATATTAATTTTTCTTCTCTTCCTGTCAAGCATGTGGATGAAATACAGCAGTTGTTTTCACATTTATAAATTTTCTTGAGTTTAAAATCAGTTGTTGTAACAATTAATTGGACTTGATGATTAATATTTATCAGTAGATTAATTCATCTTCTTTGAATGCAGGTGAATGCTTTCTTCCTTCTATTAAAAAAACATATTATTTCTCTGGTCAGTTGAAAGGTGTAGAATATTATTTTAGACACAACATCTTTTCTTTCCTATGTGATGTGCAGCTTCCCCAGATGGTCCGGAACCGATGGGACATACATATAATTTTTCTAGCAAGACATTTTTTTTATATTTTCAGCATTCAATTTGATAGTTTAACAATCTGAATCAATCACAATAATCATAATAATAATTCAAGACAGCTTTTTATATCCAATTTTTAGCTAACTTAACCAATCAGAGATAGCATCACTTGCTATTTTTGGACAAATTTGTTTTAATTAGATCTCTAATTTATTTTCAGCTATATTATTTTTCAACTGAAAAGTTTAATCCTTTTTCCAGACACTTTTGTTTAAAAAAAAAAATAGACTCAATCCTTATTTCCTTTCTTTTCTTTTTTTTTTCTTTTCTAACATCCAGGTAACACTTCAAATCTTTGAGCTTCCTTCTTTAGATCTTGAGATAAGACAATTAGAGCTCTGACCCATTATAAGCTTCCAAAGTGAAACAATCATTTACAAAAAAAAAATTGCTACAAAGATCGATATCTGATTAAACAGATTTCCTCTTTTAACAAAAAATTGTACAAAAAAAATAATTTGACAGATTTAATACTTCCTTTTCTTTCAATATTTAGGAAATGTAAATTTTTGTATGTAATGTACACACATCCTTCATTCTTTCAAATCATTCATAAACTAACCTTAAATAATATGATTGCTAGCTTAATAATTATAACCCAATTATTTAATTAAGTCTGTAACTTTTAAATCCCAATTATAATTAAAGAAAAACAAAATAAAAGCATAGAATAAAATATTAGAATTGATCAAGCATAGGTTAGTTTTAAAGAAAGTTAAAATGTTGAATATTTGAAATATAAAACAATTAAATAATTTACACATACATTGCCTATATGTATGCATTATAACTTTGCTTTTTAACAGAAAATTTAAATATTAAATAGTTTAAATGTGTGTATTACCTTTCTATCAACACACAAACAAGTAAAGCATGTAATTGTTGACCCATTCTTTCTCTGTTTAAAGCTTTTAGAACTGGACCTTGTAGGGTTTGAACTTGGATGCCCTACAGCTTCATTTATGATTATATAAAAATGTGATGATGATTTTGTTTTACACTTTCTTACATGCACATTACTATAAATTTGGCTAGTGACCAAATTGTAATGGCACAATATATATATATATATAACAAATAAAAAATAACACAACTCTGCACATAATCGCTTCTCTACATCCTCACATACAAATTTGTTAGTAATTCTACACACATCATAATAACACATACAACATATATATATATATATATATTCATGCCTTTAACTGATTAATGTATTCCATTCATACTATTTTGTAACAGGGTTTGAATGACTATTTATATATTTTCCTGCATCTACCTATTTAATTCATAACAACACTTGCAATTAACATTGTTTGTAATTATTATTACCCTCTATTTACTTTAGCATCCATATTCAAACCCAGCTACTGTTACAGCATGCTATGCAAAATAAATGTGTCTGCTTTTATTTTCTGCATATAATTATTTTTAGAGTGACTTATTGACTGTATTAAGCAGCTCTGTATATACAAAACATGTATATTGTAACCAGTTGAGTTACATGGTACACAGCAACATAGTTGTGTGTGGGTGTATATACATATATATAGAAAGTAAAGGAAAAGTAGAAATAAACACAGAAATAAATTTTTGTAGATGTTTTCTACATTTCACTTGAAATGGTAATGACTGCATAGGGTTAAATAACTCTGGATTTGAAACATAATTTTATTATAAATTAAAACATTTAAAAACGTCTAAATAAATTATTATTTTTATGATTTTGAATTTAAAAACAAGCATGTCTACTGATAATTGTAAAAATATCTATCTTTGAAAATCTTTTAATGCTTTGTATACATTATCTATATAAAAAATTATGTTATCTATTTTGAAATCTTTTTAATAAGTTAAACTGATAAAATTTCTAAAATGTACTTTTTAATTAAAAGTGCTTTTGAAGGGATTAAAATTGGTTTTAATCAAGACAGATTGCAAACAGTTACTGTGTTTTTAATCACCTCAAGAGTAAAAAGGATTAGACAGTTTGAAAACAGTCTGCAATGTGTTTTTATCACCTCAGAAATCCAAGACTATAAAAAGTTTGGGAAAAGAATTATTATAGTCTGGATAGTACTTTTTAAAAAGAAGTCTGGATAGCAGTTTTTGAAAAGTTGTCTAGTTTTACTATTTTGAGAAGCAGTGGCCAAATAGGCCAGCTGCAATTTGGACAGTAATTTTTTTGAAGACAGTTCTTGTCTTAATGTTTCTGTGAAGCAGTTGACTAGCAGAATTAGTGTTTGCAGAGTTATGAAAATAAAAATAGCTCCCATGAAGATGAAGATGAAATCAAGTCAGTTGATCCAGCAATGAGCAATCTATTAGTTCTACATACTGGAATTTTGATTCATTTGAAAACTGGATCAACTTAAAATGGATAAATTAGCCTGTACAAATGTGTTCTAGAAAATATTTTGTTGGTCTGAAGCTCATTAAGCCTTAGACAGAAGGGAGAATGCAAACATACCTGATTATACTTTCCCAATGCTGACAATTGTCTGGACTATACTTCCCTGATAATGATACTTACCCATCAGCTTGACAAAGAATTGGTAGTCATATGCTGCTGTTTATCTATGCTTGGAAGGAACCACAAATAAACATGTTATGTGTATATACAGTGAGTTATTTCATTTTTATATTCTTTGGTCTGACATGACATTTCAAAAATTAGAGATATATAAAATGATTTTATTTTCCATTTATTAAAAAAGTGGCACTTTAAAAGTGCAACAAATGCATACAATTTTGCCAGAATTTGCCTAAGACTCACTTCTCTCATGCTGCATCCAATAGCATTTCCTCCATATTGTCTTTAAACTTGCATTCCTGCACTAAATTTTGTAGTATCAGATCATATTCATGTGTGTTCTCATCTTGAGGTTGCATTATGTTATGAAAATAAAGATATAGTATATTTTGATGTTATTGGCTTGAATTTGACAATTTCTCATATGATATTTATTCTGGTGGCTTTGGGTCACATAAACAGTTTGCTAATTGTAGGACATCCTGTCCTTCACATCCATAATAAGTTAGATACTTTCAACTTATCATCAGTAATTCCATTTATAATCATGTATTTCTCCACATGGTTTTATATATAGCTACCACTGTCCCAGGTTATTCACATCAAAAGATGTTATCATGTTGTTTTGCATTTTTATACATATATGCTAAACCTTACCCTGATGCTGGTGGTTGCTCCATTTAAAATGGACATAAATCTTTACACAGGTTCTCAAGACTGTGGAATTTTTAATATGTACAGGGCCAGACTATAATCTAGCAGCTTAATTGAAAACATACCCAAATTTTATTCAAGAGCTTAATGAGTTAATTTACTCATCATAATAACACATGTTAGTAATAATAATTAGTAGCTCAACTGGTGACTGGCTAATAACAACAGCAATAAATAATAGTGTTCATGGAACAACCCATATATAGATAGGCAAATATATAGTTCAAGCTAAATGCTTCGGAAGTGAGAAATAAGAAAAGCTTAAAATTGAATTCTTATATAAAGTGAGAAGTAAAATGGAATTCTTATATCCTTAATATAGTAAGTTGAGCAGTTTTAGGTAGAGCTAAACTCTATTTCCACAATTTATAAAAAGTATTTTAGTAAGTATTCACTTCATCCACAGTAATCATTTAGCTGTCATAATTAACTATATTAGTCTCCACTATCAAGTTTAGTAAGCATCTTACTGCTCACTCACATTTTTAGTCAGTCTAATTAGAGTGGACCTTTTTCTTTTACTATAACTTGTTTGCTACTGCACTATCATTCTAGTCTTTGAGTTTTCATTAATCTGCTTTTCATTTTACTTTTTCTCTTCTCTCTTCATATTAGAAGTTCTGTAGGCAATTTTTTAGAACTTTATTAATTTGCATATTGTTAGAAATTAATGCTATGCAAATTAGAATATATGCTTTCTACTTTTTGCATACAACTATTTTTAGAATGACTCAACTTTGCCTGTATTAACTATCACTGCACATGCACGCGCACACACACACATATATATATATATATTAATAAATACATAACCAGTCAGTACACAACATAAAGAAAAAACAAAAACTTAAAGATTAAGTTAGTAATGAGAAATAAAACTAGTCTGTGATTCACAAATATGTGTCCTATATATCATTGTTTATATCTTAATGATTTATTTGATATCACTCTACTTTAACAAGTTTAAATGAAAGTACTATATTTTAAAATTTTTATTATCATCACTATTTCTGCTTTGCCTTTAGTTAAATCGAACATATCTGCACTGTCTCGTCAATCATTGAAGTTCAATCATTGAAGTGAGCTTTAAAAACTGCATCTTATAAAATTTTTGAAAAGGTTGCTATTACTTATTTAAAAGAATCTTAAGGTGCATACTGCCATATATATGATCTGGATTCAAACCCAGGCTGAATTAAATTATTTTCAAGATTTAGAATTTTTTAAGGTAGCTAGCTCATAGCTAATCTAGATAAGCTTTCAATTATTGGTCAGTAAATGGGAAACTAACTATTTTTGGTTGGATGACAAATGAAGAATAGGAAATAATATAAATCCTTATCATCCAGAAATTGGAAAATTTCTTCATTGTTACTTTTGGAGGAATTGGTGGAGAGAGCTTTTCTCTGCAATGGACTGTTTACTTAAAAAAGTACTTACTTATTATTGTAATGATCAGATTCCTCTACCTCGCTAACACACTGCAGAATTTAAACCCAGATACCAAACTCAACACTAGGAAGAGCTGCTTCCTGGGAATCCTAAGTTTGAATCCAAAGTCTATGCTCCACAGCACCACCTACATGATAATGCATCTGATGATAATCTTTTTAACCAGTGCCGGTGATCAGGGAGAAACAAAGAGACTCTATACTACAATATAAGCTTGGGTTTGCTAACTAAACATCTATGGATGGCCCAAAAGAGATGTATAAAAGATATAGATCAAGACAGTGATATAGATCAAGAAAATAAATAAAGAATCAAAATTTAGTAAATTTAAAAGATTTATTAAACTATCAATTATATAGTGCACTGTCTGCATATGTAAGACAGCGACATTTACTAACTAAGATTATGTTTTAAAACAAATGTCAATCAAGATTTACATTATGAGTTGTTAATGAATTCTCTATACCTTGGGCTAATACAATAACATTACGATAATGTGCCTAAGAGGGTTTGTAAAGATATGCGAGGTGCTTTAAATAAATATAAGAAATAATTGAATAAAAAGGTTTGGTGACAGTAAAGTTTCAATATAACATTTCTTGAATTCGAGAATAGAACAGACTAATGCTCATTAAGCTATAAGTTGGGGATGTGATTAAGGCATGCATATTCATAGAAATAATTAAATTTCTTATTGAGAGGTCGGTGGTGCTAGTGAGGAATTTCTGTAAAGGATGGAGGGTGTGGTACGTTGAAACCACGGAGCTTTGCAAAATAAATAACTAAATAATAAATAAATAAAATGAGAATGAAAAGGTGTCTTGCCCTAAATCCGTAGGAAGTGGTGTCATGTGGCAGCCCAAGTCTGGACTCATCCAAATACTTAGCGACTGTGTGACAGCTGTGTAGAATTCCCAGATGTGACTATTCGAGTACACACTCTAACTGGGAACCGCAGATAGTGAAGGGGAAATGGTCTTAGGTATTTAAAGCCCTTTGGAGGCAAAGCGGTCTCAACAGCCGATACATCTACTAGCAACACTCAAATAAAGTATATAAAATATTTTATAAAGGATTCAATTAGTTTGAGAAAGTGCCTAATCGATTCCCCAAATATTTATTTCAAGAAAGTCCACACATTCTTGACCTCAAAATTATAAGCTTGGATATTAAGCAAAACAATAAAGCATATTTAAAATAAAGAATGCATAATTGCGGGTTTTAAAAGAAAATATAAGTTAATTACACAATCATGTATTTGTTAAATATTTACTCATTGACCTCACACATATTCTCATATTATATTAAAACCAATAAACATGTGGATTTTAACTGCAAAATTATTAAATAGTTAAATAATAGTAAGATAACCCTCAAACGAGTGATTTAATAAGATAATAAAATAGGACAGAATTTATAATTTAAAAAATGTTAATGGTGGTGTCTTGATTTAAATAAAAAAGGGAGTAATTTGGTCGGTCAATGGCTATGCATAATAAAAGAAAAACAGATTAATAAATACAAAATATTAACCAAGTATAGAGATAGAATACACTAATTAAGTTACAGAATTTAAAGAAATAAAAACAGAATTATAAGATAAAACAATAGAAACAAATGGAATTAGCTATAGCTTAGAAGGAATATGATATCACAAGAGCTCTTGGGTTAATTTGGGTTACCTTGTCAGAAGGTAGGCATTTGAAGGCAATTTCAGATGGAGACTTCCAGTTTGATGGTAGCAGCACTCATAGGAATTTAGCAGCAATTTCTGTTCACACTTCACATTTTTAACAGCATGGCAGTTTTTTTAGGGCTTCTTAAGTGAAGGCACCAGATGGCATGGTATGCAGCAGCCGGCCATTTCCGAAAGGAAAATAGCCTTCTTGTTGGCTCTACTTGGCTATTTTAGGATTTCCGTTAAAGGATGGAGTGTGCAGTTCTATGAGATTCGTACACTCTCAGCAAATTTAACTTTTCAGAGAACACTTACTTTTAGTATACTAGAACAGTGGTCTTCAGCCACCGGGCTGTGAACTGGCACTGGGCTGCGGACTGGCACCAGGCCGCGACCGGCACCGGGCCGCAGAAGTTTTTTGCTGGTTTATGCTAGACTGGCAAAGTTTGTAATAACAAATTAATAAGATTTTAAACTTTTAATTAATATAAACATATTTTTTTTTTTTTTTTCATTTCACTTTTACCTGATTAAAAAAAAAGAAACAGAACAAAAACAAAATCTAATCAAACATACATAAATTAATTTGTTTTTCTAGTTATCACAGATGTTTATGGGGAAGGGGGGGATAGAATTAAATTACTTTAACATTGCAGTTCAGTATAATTTAGCTAATTCTACCTAAATATGACAAAATCAGCGAAAAAATTCATTCAAAATATAATATTGTACACCAGCATCTTCATTTAGCGTTTTAAGCTTGGAAATACAGCCAGGATACAAATTTTTAAAAATTGATGAATTTCAATACTTTAACATTGCAGTTCAGTATAATTTAGCTAATTCTACCTAAATATGACAAAATCAGCGAAAAAATTCGTTCATAATATAATATTGTTCACCAGCTTTTTCATACGGCGTTTTAAGCTTGGAAATACAGCCAGGATACAAATTCCTAAAAATTGATGATTTTCAATACTTTAACATTGCAGTTCAGTATAATTTAGCTAATTCTACCTAAATATGATAAAATCAGCGAAATAATTCATACAAAATATAATATTGTACACCAGCATCTTCATTTACCGTTTTAAGCTTGGAAATACAGCCAGGATACAAATTTTTAAAAATTGATGAATTTCAATACTTTAACATTGCAGTTCAGGATAATTTAGCTAATTCTACCTAAATATCACAAAATCAGCGAAAAAATTCATTCAAAATATAATATTGTACACCAGCATCTTCATTTAGCGTTTTAAGCTTGGAAATACAGCCAGGATACAAATTTTTAAAAATTGATGAATTTCAATACTTTAACATTGCAGTTCAGTATAATTTAGCTAATTCTACCTAAATATGACAAAATCAGCGAAAAAATTCATTCAAAATAGAATATTGTACACCAGCATCTTCATTTAGCGTTTTAAGCTTGGAAATACAGCCAGGATACAAATTCCTAAAAATTGATGAATTTCAATACTTTAACATTGCAGTTCAGTATAATTTAGCTAATTCTACCTAAATATGACAAAATCAGCGAAAAAATTCATTCAAAATATAATATTGTACACCAGCATCTTCATTTAGCGTTTTAAGCTTGGAAATACAGCCAGGATACAAATTTTTAAAAATTGATGAATTTCAATACTTTAACATTGCAGTTCAGTATAATTTAGCTAATTCTACCTAAATATGACAAAATCAGCGAAAAAATTCATTCAAAATATAATATTGTACACCAGCATTTTCATAACGCGTTTTAAGCTTGGAAATACAGCCAGGATACAAATTTTTAAAAATTGATGAATTTCATTACTTTAACATTGCAGTTCAGTATAATTTAGCCAATTCTACCTAAAAATGACAAAATCAGCGAAAAAATTCATTCAAAATAGAATATTGTACACCAGCATCTTCATTTAGCGTTTTAAGCTTGGAAATACAGCCAGGATACAAATTTTTAAAAATTGATGAATTTCAATACTTTAACATTGCAGTTCAGTATAATTTAGCTAATTCTACCTAAATATGACAAAATCAGCGAAAAAATTCATTCAAAATATAATATTGTACACCAGCATCTTCATTTAGCGTTTTAAGCTTGGAAATACAGCCAGGATACAAATTCCTAAAAATTGATGAATTTCAATACTTTAACATTGCAGTTCAGTATAATTTAGCTAATTCTACCTAAATATGACAAAATCAGCGAAATAATTCATACAAAATATAATATTGTACACCAGCATCTTCATTTAGCGTTTTAAGCTTGGAAATACAGCCAGGATACAAATTTTTAAAAATTGATGAATTTCAATACTTTAACATTGCAGTTCAGTATAATTTAGCTAATTCTACCTAAATATGACAAAATCAGCGAAAAAATTTGTTCATAATATAATATTGTTCACCAGCTTTTTCATACGGCGTTTTAAGCTTGGAAATACAGCCAGGATACAAATTCCTAAAAATTGATGATTTTCAATACTTTAACATTGCAGTTCAGTATAATTTAGCTAATTCTACCTAAATATGATAAAATCAGCGAAATAATTCATACAAAATATAATATTGTACACCAGCATCTTCATTTAGCGTTTTAAGCTTGGAAATACAGCCAGGATACAAATTTTTAAAAATTGATGAATGTCAATACTTTAACATTGCAGTTCAGGATAATTTAGCTAATTCTACCTAAATATCACAAAATCAGCGAAAAAATTCATTCAAAATATAATATTGTACACCAGCGTCTTCATTTAGCGTTTTAAGCTTGGAAATACAGCCAGGATACAAATTTTTAAAAATTGATGAATTTCAATACTTTAACATTGCAGTTCAGTATAATTTAGCTAATTCTACCTAAATATGACAAAATCAGCGAAAAAATTCATTCAAAATAGAATATTGTACACCAGCATCTTCATTTAGCGTTTTAAGCTTGGAAATACAGCCAGGATACAAATTCCTAAAAATTGATGAATTTCAATACTTTAACATTGCAGTTCAGTATAATTTAGCTAATTCTACCTAAATATGACAAAATGAGCGAAAAAATTCATTCAAAATATAATATTGTACACCAGCATCTTCATTTAGCGTTTTAAGCTTGGAAATACAGCCAGGATACAATTTCCTAAAAATTGATGAATTTCAATACTTTAACATTGCAGTTCAGGATAATTTTGCTAATTCTACCTAAATATGACAAAATCAGCGAAAAAATTCTTTCAAAATATAATATTGTACACCAGCATCTTCATTTAGCGTTTTAAGCTTGGAAATACAGCCAGGATACAAATTTTTAAAAATTGATGAATTTCAATACTTTAACATTGCAGTTCAGTATAATTTAGCTAATTCTACCTAAATATGACAAAATCAGCGAAAAAATTCGTTCATAATATAATATTGTTCACCAGCTTTTTCATACGGCGTTTTAAGCTTGGAAATACAGCCAGGATACAAATTCCTAAAAATTGATGATTTTCAATACTTTAACATTGCAGTTCAGTATAATTTAGCTAATTCTACCTAAATATGATAAAATCAGCGAAATAATTCATACAAAATATAATATTGTACACCAGCATCTTCATTTAGCGTTTTAAGCTTGGAAATACAGCCAGGATACAAATTTTTAAAAATTGATGAATTTCAATACTTTAACATTGCAGTTCAGTATAATTTAGCTAATTCTACCTAAATATGACAAAATCAGCGAAAAAATTCATTCAAAATATAATATTGTACACCAGCATCTTCATTTAGCGTTTTAAGCTTGGAAATACAGCCAGGATACAAATTTTAAAAATTGATGAATTTCAATACTTTAACATTGCAGTTCAGTATAATTTAGCTAATTCTACCTAAATATGACAAAATCAGCGAAAAAATTCATTCAAAATATAATATTGTACACCAGCATCTTCATTTAGCGTTTTAAGCTTGGAAATACAGCCAGGATACAAATTTTTAAAAATTGATGAATTTCAATACTTTAACATTGCAGTTCAGTATAATTTAGCTAATTCTACCTAAATATGACAAAATCAGCGAAAAAATTCATTCAAAATATAATATTGTACACCAGTATCTTCATTTAGCGTTTTAAGCTTGGAAATACAGCCAGGATACAAATTTTTAAAAATTGATGAATTTCAATACTTTAACATTGCAGTTCAGTATAATTTAGCTAATTCTACCTAAATATGACAAAATCAGCGAAAAAATTCATTCAAAATATAATATTGTACACCAGCATCTTCATTTAGCGTTTTAAGCTTGGAAATACAGCCAGGATACAATTTCCTAAAAATTGATGAATTTCAATACTTTAACATTGCAGTTCAGTATAATTTAGCTAATTCTACCTAAATGTGACAAAATCAGCGAAAAAATTCATTCAAAATATAATATTGTACACCAGCATCTTCATTTAGCGTTTTAAGCTTGGAAATACAGCCAGGATACAAATTTTTAAAAATTGATGAATTTCAATACTTTAACATTGCAGTTCAGTATAATTTAGCTAATTCTACCTAAATATGACAAAATCAGCGAAAAAATTCATTCAAAATATAATATTGTACACCAGCATTTTCATAACGCGTTTTAAGCTTGGAAATACAGCCAGGATACAAATTCCTAAAAATTGATGAATTTCAATACTTTAACATTGCAGTTCAGTATAATTTAGCTAATTCTACCTAAATATGATAAAATCAGCGAAATAATTCATACAAAATATAATATTGTACACCAGCATCTTCATTTAGCGTTTTAAGCTTGGAAATACAGCCAGGATACAAATTCCTAAAAATTGATGAATTTCAATACTTTAACATTGCAGTTCAGGATAATTTAGCTAATTCTACCTAAATATGACAAAATCAGCGAAAAAATTCATTCAAAATATAATATTGTACACCAGCATCTTCATTTAGCGTTTTAAGCTTGGAAATACAGCCAGGATACAAATTTTTAAAAATTGATGAATTTCAATACTTTAACATTGCAGTTCAGTATAATTTAGCTAATTCTACCTAAATATGACAAAATCAGCGAAAAAATTCATTCAAAATATAATATTGTACACCAGCATTTTCATAACGCGTTTTAAGCTTGAAAATACAGCCAGGATACAAATTCCTAAAAATTGATGAATTTCAATACTTTAACATTGCAGTTCAGTATAATTTAGCTAATTCTACCTAAAAATGACAAAATCAGCGAAAAAATTCATTCAAAATAGAATATTGTACACCAGCATCTTCATTTAGCGTTTTAAGCTTGGAAATACAGCCAGGATACAAATTTTTAAAAATTGATGAATTTCAATACTTTAACATTGCAGTTCAGTATAATTTAGCTAATTCTACCTAAATATGACAAAATCAGCGAAAAAATTCATTCAAAATATAATATTGTACACCAGCATCTTCATTTAGCGTTTTAAGCTTGGAAATACAGCCAGGATACAAATTCCTAAAAATTGATGAATTTCAATACTTTAACATTGCAGTTCAGTATAATTTAGCTAATTCTACCTAAATATGACAAAATCAGCGAAAAAATTCATTCAAAATATAATATTGTACACCAGCATCTTCATTTAGCGTTTTAAGCTTGGAAATACAGCCAGGATACAAATTCCTAAAAATTGATGAATTTCAATACTTTAACATTGCAGTTCAGTATAATTTAGCTAATTCTACCTAAATATCACAAAATCAGCGAAAAAATTCATTCAAAATATAATATTGTACACCAGCGTCTTCATTTAGCGTTTTAAGCTTGGAAATACAGCCAGGATACAAATTTTTAAAAATTGATGAATTTCAATACTTTAACATTGCAGTTCAGTATAATTTAGCTAATTCTACCTAAATATGACAAAATCAGCGAAAAAATTCATTCAAAATAGAATATTGTACACCAGCATCTTCATTTAGCGTTTTAAGCTTGGAAATACAGCCAGGATACAAATTCCTAAAAATTGATGAATTTCAATACTTTAACATTGCAGTTCAGTATAATTTAGCTAATTCTACCTAAATATGACAAAATCAGCGAAAAAATTCATTCAAAATATAATATTGTACACCAGCATCTTCATTTAGCGTTTTAAGCTTGGAAATACAGCCAGGATACAAATTCCTAAAAATTGATGAATTTCAATACTTTAACATTGCAGTTCAGGATAATTTAGCTAATTCTACCTAAATGTGACAAAATCAGCGAAAAAATTCATTCAAAATATAATATTGTACACCAGCATCTTCATTTAGCGTTTTAAGCTTGGAAATACAGCCAGGATACAAATTTTTAAAAATTGATGAATTTCAATACTTTAACATTGCAGTTCAGTATAATTTAGCTAATTCTACCTAAATATGACAAAATCAGCGAAAAAATTCGTTCATAATATAATATTGTTCACCAGCTTTTTCATACGGCGTTTTAAGCTTGGAAATACAGCCAGGATACAAATTCCTAAAAATTGATGATTTTCAATACTTTAACATTGCAGTTCAGTATAATTTAGCTAATTCTACCTAAATATGATAAAATCAGCGAAATAATTCATTCAAAATATAATATTGTACACCAGCATCTTCATTTAGCGTTTTAAGCTTGGAAATACAGCCAGGATACAAATTTTTAAAAATTGATGAATTTCAATACTTTAACATTGCAGTTCAGTATAATGTAGCTAATTCTACCTAAATATTACAAAATCAGCGAAATAATTCATACAAAATATAATATTGTACACCAGCATCTTCATTTAGCGTTTTAAGCTTGGAAATACAGCCAGGATACAAATTTTTAAAAATTGATGAATTTCAATACTTTAACATTGCAGTTCAGTATAATTTAGCTAATTCTACCTAAATATGACAAAATCAGCGAAAAAATTTGTTCATAATATAATATTGTTCACCAGCTTTTTCATACGGCGTTTTAAGCTTGGAAATACAGCCAGGATACAAATTCCTAAAAATTGATGATTTTCAATACTTTAACATTGCAGTTCAGTATAATTTAGCTAATTCTACCTAAATATGATAAAATCAGCGAAAAAATTCATTCAAAATATAATATTGTACACCAGCATCTTCATTTAGCGTTTTAAGCTTGGAAATACAGCCAGGATACAAATTTTTAAAAATTGATGAATTTCAATACTTTAACATTGCAGTTCAGTATAATTTAGCTAATTCTACCTAAATATGACAAAATCAGCGAAAAAATTCATTCAAAATATAATATTGTACACCAGCATCTTCATTTAGCGTTTTAAGCTTGGAAATACAGCCAGGATACAAATTTTTAAAAATTGATGAATTTCAATACTTTAACATTGCAGTTCAGTATAATTTAGCTAATTCTACCTAAATATGACAAAATCAGCGAAAAAATTCATTCAAAATATAATATTGTACACCAGCATCTTCATTTAGCGTTTTAAGCTTGGAAATACAGCCAGGATACAAATTCCTAAAAATTGATGAATTTCAATACTTTAACATTGCAGTTCAGTATAATTTAGCTAATTCTACCTAAATGTGACAAAATCAGCGAAAAAATTCTTTCAAAATATAATATTGTACACCAGCATCTTCATTTAGCGTTTTAAGCTTGGAAATACAGCCAGGATACAAATTCCTAAAAATTGATGAATTTCAATACTTTAACATTGCAGTTCAGTATAATTTAGCTAATTCTACCTAAATATGACAAAATCAGCGAAAAAATTCATTCAAAATATAATATTGTACACCAGCATCTTCATTTAGCGTTTTAAGCTTGGAAATACAGCCAGGATACAAATTTTTAAAAATTGATGAATTTCAATACTTTAACATTGCAGTTCAGTATAATTTAGCTAATTCTACCTAAATATGACAAAATCAGCGAAAAAATTCATTCAAAATATAATATTGTACACCAGCATCTTCATTTAGCGTTTTAAGCTTGGAAATACAGCCAGGATACAAATTTTTAAAAATTGATGAATTTCAATACTTTAACATTGCAGTTCAGTATAATTTAGCTAATTCTACCTAAATATGACAAAATCAGCGAAAAAATTCATTCAAAATATAATATTGTACACCAGCATTTTCATAACGCGTTTTAAGCTTGAAAATACAGCCAGGATACAAATTCCTAAAAATTGATGAATTTCATTACTTTAACATTGCAGTTCAGTATAATTTAGCCAATTCTACCTAAAAATGACAAAATCAGCGAAAAAATTCATTCAAAATAGAATATTGTACACCAGCATCTTCATTTAGCGTTTTAAGCTTGGAAATACAGCCAGGATACAAATTTTTAAAAATTGATGAATTTCAATACTTTAACATTGCAGTTCAGTATAATGTAGCTAATTCTACCTAAATATTACAAAATCAGCGAAATAATTCATACAAAATATAATATTGTACACCAGCATCTTCATTTAGCGTTTTAAGCTTGGAAATACAGCCAGGATACAAATTTTTAAAAATTGATGAATTTCAATACTTTAACATTGCAGTTCAGTATAATTTAGCTAATTCTACCTAAATATGACAAAATCAGCGAAAAAATTCGTTCATAATATAATATTGTTCACCAGCTTTTTCATACGGCGTTTTAAGCTTGGAAATACAGCCAGGATACAAATTCCTAAAAATTGATGATTTTCAATACTTTAACATTGCAGTTCAGTATAATTTAGCTAATTCTACCTAAATATGATAAAATCAGCGAAATAATTCATACAAAATATAATATTGTACACCAGCATCTTCATTTACCGTTTTAAGCTTGGAAATACAGCCAGGATACTAATTTTTAAAAATTGATGAATGTCAATACTTTAACATTGCAGTTCAGTATAATTTAGCTAATTCTACCTAAATATGACAAAATCAGCGAAAAAATTCATTCAAAATATAATATTGTACACCAGCATCTTCATTTAGCGTTTTAAGCTTGGAAATACAGCCAGGATACAAATTTTTAAAAATTGATGAATTTCAATACTTTAACATTGCAGTTCAGTATAATTTAGCCAATTCTACCTAAAAATGACAAAATCAGCGAAAAAATTCATTCAAAATAGAATATTGTACACCAGTATCTTCATTTACCGTTTTAAGCTTATAAATACAGCCAGGATACAAATTCCTAAAAATTGATGAATTTCAATACTTTAACATTGCAGTTCAGTATAATTTAGCTAATTCTACCTAAATATGACAAAATCAGCGAAAAAATTCATTCAAAATATAATATTGTACACCAGCATCTTCATTTAGCGTTTTAAGCTTGGAAATACAGCCAGGATACAATTTCCTAAAAATTGATGAATTTCAACACTTTAACATTGCAGTTCAGGATAATTTAGCTAATTCTACCTAAATATGACAAAATCAGCGAAAAAATTCTTTCAAAATATAATATTGTACACCAGCATCTTCATTTAGCGTTTTAAGCTTGGAAATACAGCCAGGATACAAATTTTTAAAAATTGATGAATTTCAATACTTTAACATTGTAGTTCAGTATAATTTAGCTAATTCTACCTAAATATGACAAAATCAGCGAAAAAATTCATTCAAAATATAATATTGTACACCAGCATCTTCATTTAGCGTTTTAAGCTTGGAAATACAGCCAGGATACAAATTCCTAAAAATTGATGATTTTCAATACTTTAACATTGCAGTTCAGTATAATTTAGCTAATTCTACCTAAATATGATAAAATCAGCGAAATAATTCATACAAAATATAATATTGTACACCAGCTTCTTCATTTACCGTTTTAAGCTTGGAAATACAGCCAGGATACAAATTTTTAAAAATTGATGAATTTCAATACTTTAACATTGCAGTTCAGTATAATTTAGCTAATTCTACCTAAATATGACAAAATCAGCGAAAAAATTCTTTCAAAATATAATATTGTACACCAGCATCTTCATTTAGCGTTTTAAGCTTGGAAATACAGCCAGGATACAAATTTTTAAAAATTGATGAATTTCAATACTTTAACATTGCAGTTCAGTATAATTTAGCTAATTCTACCTAAATATGACAAAATCAGCGAAAAAATTCATTCAAAATATAATATTGTACACCAGCATCTTCATTTAGCGTTTTAAGCTTGGAAATACAGCCAGGATACAAATTTTTAAAAATTGATGAATTTCAATACTTTAACATTGCAGTTCAGTATAATTTAGCTAATTCTACCTAAATATGACAAAATCAGCGAAAAAATTCATTCAAAATATAATATTGTACACCAGCATTTTCATAGCGCGTTTTAAGCTTGGAAATACAGCCAGGATACAAATTCCTAAAAATTGATGAATTTCAATACTTTAACATTGCAGTTCAGTATAATTTAGCTAATTCTACCTAAATATGATAAAATCAGCGAAATAATTCATACAAAATATAATATTGTACACCAGCATCTTCATTTAGCGTTTTAAAGCTTGAAAATACAGCCAGGATACAAATTCCTAAAAATTGATGAATTTCAATACTTTAACATTGCAGTTCAGTATAATGTAGCTAATTCTACCTAAATATTACAAAATCAGCGAAATAATTCATACAAAATATAATATTGTACACCAGCATCTTCATTTAGCGTTTTAAGCTTGGAAATACAGCCAGGATACAAATTTTTAAAAATTGATGAATTTCAATACTTTAACATTGCAGTTCAGTATAATTTAGCTAATTCTACCTAAATATGACAAAATCAGCGAAAAAATTCATTCAAAATATAATATTGTTCACCAGCTTTTTCATACGGCGTTTTAAGCTTGGAAATACAGCCAGGATACAAATTCCTAAAAATTGATGATTTTCAATACTTTAACATTGCAGTTCAGTATAATTTAGCTAATTCTACCTAAATATGACAAAATCAGCGAAAAAATTCATTCAAAATATAATATTGTACACCAGCATCTTCATTTAGCGTTTTAAGCTTGGAAATACAGCCAGGATACAAATTTTTAAAAATTGATGAATTTCAATACTTTAACATTGCAGTTCAGTATAATTTAGCTAATTCTACCTAAATATGACAAAATCAGCGAAAAAATTCATTCAAAATATAATATTGTACACCAGCATCTTCATTTAGCGTTTTAAGCTTGGAAATACAGCCAGGATACAAATTTTTAAAAATTGATGAATTTCAATACTTTAACATTGCAGTTCAGTATAATTTAGCTAATTCTACCTAAATATGACAAAATCAGCGAAAAATTTCGTTCATAATATAATATTGTACACCAGCTTTTTCATATGGCGTTTTAAGCTTGGAAATACAGCCAGGATACAAATTCCTAAAAATTGATGATTTTCAATACTTTAACATTGCAGTTCAGTATAATTTAGCTAATTCTACCTAAATATGATAAAATCAGCGAAATAATTCATACAAAATATAATATTGTACACCAGCATCTTCATTTACCGTTTTAAGCTTGGAAATACAGCCAGGATACAAATTTTTAAAAATTGATGAATTTCAATACTTTAACATTGCAGTTCAGTATAATTTAGCTAATTCTACCTAAATATGACAAAATCAGCGAAAAAATTCATTCAAAATATAATATTGTACACCAGCATCTTCATTTAGCGTTTTAAGCTTGGAAATACAGCCAGGATACAAATTTTTAAAAATTGATGAATTTCAATACTTTAACATTGCAGTTCAGTATAATTTAGCTAATTCTACCTAAATATGACAAAATCAGCGAAAAAATTCATTCAAAATATAATATTGTACACCAGCATCTTCATTTAGCGTTTTAAGCTTGGAAATACAGCCAGGATACAAATTCCTAAAAATTGATGAATTTCAATACTTTAACATTGCAGTTCAGTATAATTTAGCTAATTCTACCTAAATATGACAAAATCAGCGAAAAAATTCATTCAAAATATAATATTGTACACCAGCATCTTCATTTAGCGTTTTAAGCTTGGAAATACAGCCAGGATACAAATTTTTAAAAATTGATGAATTTCAATACTTTAACATTGCAGTTCAGTATAATTTAGCTAATTCTACCTAAATATGACAAAATCAGCGAAAAAATTCATTCAAAATATAATATTGTACACCAGCATTTTCATAACGCGTTTTAAGCTTGAAAATACAGCCAGGATACAAATTCCTAAAAATTGATGAATTTCAATACTTTAACATTGCAGTTCAGTATAATTTAGCTAATTCTACCTAAATATGACAAAATCAGCGAAAAAATTCATTCAAAATAGAATATTGTACACCAGCATCTTCATTTAGCGTTTTAAGCTTGGAAATACAGCCAGGATACAAATTTTTAAAAATTGATGAATTTCAATACTTTAACATTGCAGTTCAGTATAATTTAGCTAATTCTAC